>CM052707.1:23281959-23378486 GCA_028551405.1 Uromys caudimaculatus | reverse complement strand
GTGTGTGTGTGTGTGTGTGTGTGTGTGTGTGTGTGTGTGTGTGTGTGTGTGTAGGCATTCATCTGTGGTGTGTGTATGTGTGTGCAGGGTCTGTGTAGGCCAGTGGAGGTCGCTGGATGCCCTGGCACTGGAGTTGCTGGCAGTTGTGAGCCGATTCACATGGGTGCTGGGAATCATATTGTAGCCTTCTGGAAAATGTATGCTCCTAAATATAGAGCCATCTCTCTAGCCCTGATCACTCTTGTTTGTATTCAAACAGACAAAGTTACTCAAACCTCTGACATAATTCCAATCACAGTGTGTCTCTAAGCAAGTAGGGAAGCTGGATTCAACCCATGGGGTCAGAACATATGTTTTAAACCACAACTAACCTTACCTCAGCAGCAAATCAGGCCTCTCTTCCCAGGTTACTAAGAAGTAGGTGTTGAATCTGATCAGATTCCCTTTGGCATCTGCTGAAATGATAATTTGGTTTCTTACCCTTTGATTTATTGATGTATCATTTTGTTTTAATAGATGCTACCAATATGAGACATTCTTTAGCCCCTGAGATAAATAATATTGTGCACATCATATTTCATTTCTCATATTTTAACACACTGCTGTTTTCAATTTGTTTGCTCTCTTAAATTTGGAAAATGTCTGCATCCACAGTTACAAGTGACCTTGGCTACAGAGCTCTAAGCTATCTTTACTGTGCTCTGATGTGCTATAAAACAGACCGGAACATTTTCTTTTATTTTCTTTTCAACTTCAAATTTACAACAGCTACTTGTCAACTGTTAACTTGATCAGAAAGACAAACAAGTTAACTTTAGAAGATGTTGGGGTAGAACAAAAAATGTAAAAAAAAAAAAAATCCCAAGTGCCTGTTCACATTTCAAGGTCTAGCCTGTCCAGTTTGCATGGTATCAGTAATTTTCAGCATCACAAAATATCGTATATATTATGTACCATAAGAAATATACCTCGTCTCTTGCTAGGTGTTTGAGTGGCTTGTTTCCTGGGATCTATGTCCCTTGATCCACACATACCATTACTTTCCCGATGTACATTGACAGAAGTAGGGGCAAGTTCAAGACTGCAATGTTTTAAGTTTCTTCTTCTGTACTTGTAAATTTTCTTCTCAGAGAAGTTAATCCAGAGGCAGTGTCTGAGAAAGGCAGTCGCTTTGTCCCCATGCCTGGCCATTGCTCTTCAAATGCCTTTTCCGTTGTCTTTAAGGTTTATTTTTTTTTATTAGAATTGGTAGTAAGTGTTTCCACTGAGTGGTTAGGGCCTTCACGGTGTCTATTCTTTGAGTTGCCTGTCTACATCCTCCTCCTACTTCAGCTGCCGTTCCTATTACTCATCATTTGGAGCTGTCAATCACAGATACTGAAAATATTTTTCACACATTTTAACTTTTAATTTTCTGCATCCCAGGGGCATCTCTGTATAGTCTGTGTTAGCACTTTGGGCTTCAATTTTATTTTTATGCATAAAAGGTATGCCATTTGTTCATTTAAAAACTCTGCTCTTGTTACATTTCCTTTCTTGTTTCTACTTTTATTTGAGTTTACTCTTGTTTCCTTTTATATTATTGGATTTATCAGAGAAAATGGCTTTCTGGTAGTTATAAGGGGACAGACTGTATGTTATGTGCTCTCTTTCTCTCTCTCTCTGCTAATTCAATTATATTTTATTTACTTAATTTTATCCAACTTGTGTTATTTTTCCTCTGTTGTTCACTTATTTATCTCATGAAATAAAACCATAATCAATTTATTCCTACTTTTTTAAATAATAAAAACAATGTATTGGTTTCTGTTGTTTGCCACGTGTGGCTTTGGGTGAGCTCCACATGCTCTGATGAGGGGCTGTTTGGGCTGCATTTTATTGTTTTCTAAACAGTCCGTAACCGAAGGCTTTATTTCCCTTTTGACTCGGTAACTGTTTATGAGAACTTTTGACTTGTGCATTCATTATCCAAGCCCCTATCATTTTCTTTGGGGTGTTGGAAATGCTTCTGTTTGGTTTTGTTCTGTCGGGGAATTCGGCCTGTAAACTTTTCTTTTTTAATCAAGACTTTCTTGATAGTATAAAACAAGTGAGCCTTTGAAGATTTTTTTTCATTAACCCTCAAAGAGTTGTCCATTGGAAACACTGGTTTCCAACAAATCTTTGGCCATATTTTAGTAACCAAATTATTCAGAGTTGCTGTTTACATAACGCACTGCAGGAATGGACCTGGGACCTCTCTCAGAGTCACATCTCTGTCAACTCCTCATATTTCCAAAATACTCAAACACTTGGAAGGTTCACAAAAGCCTATTACACCATCCTCAGAAACTTATAGTTTCTGTCATAATGAAGGGACATTTTTAATTTAAAAAATGTTTTCTTTTTGTTTGTTTTGTTTTTCTCTATATTCTCTTTTTTAAAAAAGTGTGCCACAGTCCACAGAGGCCAGAATAGGGTATTGGATCCCCGTAATCGGGTGTTAAAGGCAGTTGTGAGCTATCATGTGGGTGCTGGGAACTAAACCCAAGCACCTGGTAAGAACAGGGAGTGCTCTTAACCAAGGGGCCATCTCTCCAGCCCTGCACTGCCCTTTGAAGAACTGATGGTCATGCATCATGGCATGCACGGTTTACTTTTACTCTCACCGTGATACATTTTCTTTTTAAATTTGTGTGTGTGCATGTAGTGTGTGTGTGTGTGTGTGTGTGTGTGTGTGTGTGTGTGTGTGTGTATGTGTGTGTGTGTGTGTGGTGTAGTGTGTGTATATGCTTTGTGTATGTGGTGTAGTATGTGTATATGTACTGTGTGTGTAGTGTGAATGTGTAGTATGTATATTGTGTGTGTAGTGTGTATAAGTGTGTATTGTGTGTGTGTGTGTGTGTTGTGTATGTAGGACACATTTCTGGGTCTATAGGTGCAACTACGCCTTGATTTTTATGTGGGTAATGGGCATTTGAACTCAAGTCTCTATGCTTGCACAGAAAGTACTCCTAAGGAACCACTTCCTGAGCCCTCACCTGTGAGTCTTTTAGTGGAGAATTTAAAATTATTACAGATTGAGGAAGCTATGCTGACTGGCCACAGCTGAGTCTGGGGTACACCGGTAGCCTACAGTATGTGTTTAGAAGATTGAGGGATGTCCCAGGAAGAGACAGTCACTGGAGGTAAAGTTGTCACGCACATAATCAGAAAGTGGGAAGAGAGGAAGTGATTTTATTCAGCACAGCACCATGTGTCTTCCTCACTGAGCCTGTCCTGGGGGAAGGGGTCATCTGTGATAACATGATCAGGGGGAGAAGACTGGAGAGAAAAGAGATGTAGAAATCCCACATGGTTACTAGCTCTGTAGAGGGCAGCGCCTCAGGATCTCTGAGCCCTTCTCTTATACTATAACACAACAGAGGAAAGGCAGAGCTTCCCCTGCTTTGTCGCACTCACCAAGAAGAACCTTGGAGCTCCCAATGCCCGTGTGTATCTACAGCCCTACGGAAAGCAGCTGTAACGTCACCTGCACATGATGGCGTCTACCAAGGCTCATTGCACTCAACTGGGTGAACTTGGTTAAGAGCTCACAAGACCACCTTCCTAGAGAAAGTTAAGAAAAACTCAACAACTTGAGAGGTACATTTCTGAGATCCAGGATCTGGAATGGACACAGGGATAATATCACTCACCCAGTACCCCATTTGTCCTCTTGTAGATTATGTGTAAGTGGATGGATTCTTAGAACGGATGTCTGTCACATGGTCTGTCTTAAATGATGTATTGATTGATCATCTGCCATAAGCCCCCAGGAATTATTTTCCTTCCCTTTTATCTTCAGAAAAGTTTACCTTTTTATACTTAAAAAGAATGCAAGATGAGTATAATGGCATATCCCTATGGTAACCCAGAACTCAGGGGGCCAAGGACAGAGTTTCACCAGTTCAAAACCAGCCTGGGTCACGTAATGAGTTCTAGAATGGTATGGCCATAGCAAGATCCTGTCTTGAAAAGAATTGTTTTCTTTTTACTGCTAAAATTTTAAGGGAATTTTAGCTTGTCCTTAAACCCCAGGCTTACTCCCTGGAAGTCAGGAAAGGCTGACAAACTCCCAAAGGCATTTACCTATTTTAAAAGGTACTAAGGGTGTATCATGGGGATGAATTCCCTTAGGAGAAGAATGACAAACAAAGCAGATTACAGATGACCTCACACTGCTATTCCGCTGACTGGAAGCCAGGCTTATGTGTTCTCTCCCCTGGAACCTGGTTAGACTCTTGGATGTTATTTGCCAATATGACAGCAGAGACATTGTGGTGCTTTCTGAACTGATCAAGATTCACTTCAGTCCATTGGAACACTCACACATAGCACTAAGTTGCTGAGTAAGGAGTATATGCTTCACCAGTCCATGGAACACACAGTAAATGAAAGAAGAGCCTTCTAGTTATGACGTCACAGTATCAGTAGATGAGTAGTGGGAAAGCTACCTTGGATGCAGATCACGCAACAGACGCTAAGTGTCTAAGTGACGAACCACCCTACCAAGACCATGCTGAATGACTTCACATAGAATCAAGAGCAGAATAAAGTGACGTCGCAAGGGCACTTGACTTGGGGTAGGCGCCACCAGGCAGCAGATACAGGCCTTTAGCTTTGCATCTTCATCTGTGCCGTTGCTGCCCCACCCCCACCCCAGAGTGAACAACCGCCATCCTCCTATCTCACAGCAAACTCAGCATCTTTTCAAGCCGAGGTAAATGTCACCATCTTCCCTCCCCAAGCTTTGCTTTGACGTTTTCTTCTTAGTCTGTGTGACATGAGCAGGTCACACAGAACACCTTATGTGGCTTCTTTGGGCTGATACACAGTGCTGTCAATCTTTCCAAAAGTATGTCCTGCCCCAGATGACTCTGTGTCCCTGTGCCTGACACCAGGCTTGATACACTGTGTGACACAGGGTGGATTATCAGTGCTTATGGAAGGGATTGATGCTTCTTTGGCTGATTGACAGGTAAAGTCTCTTATCGCCTTGGTGCCAGAAACAGGTCTCCAGATGGACAGTCCTCCTTGGCCTCAGGTCAGCTCAGGCTGCACCTGGTGGTGGTCTGCCTGGTGGCTGAAGGGTGGTACCTGCCTGTGCCTTTTTCTCTCTTTGTCAGTCTCCTTAGGTACAGATTGTTCAACAGCATCCATGATCTGCTTGGCAGGAGAATCGTTATGCTCATGAAAGGCCTCAAGTCCAAGATTCGGAAGGTTAAGAATGGGACCACTCACCAGTATGCATTCTACCACTTATTTATTCATCCCCTGACCCCAGTGCTACAGGTGGATGTGAAACTTTCCCCCAAAGCCCATGTATTAACGGCTTGACCCTTATTTTGGCAGAACTTTGAGAGATCACCAGGAAATGCACCCTTGAAGAGAACTGAGTCACTATCTTCCTTTTCCTTGCTTCCTAGCTGCAATGAGGCTTGCAAGCTGCTCTGCCACGTGTTTCCACCATGATGTGCAGTTTTACAGCCCCCAACCTGAACAACAAGACACTGGACGTACTAAAATATCTAAAATGAAGAGCTCAAGCAAGCCTTCTTTCTTTTTAAAGTAGATTAACTCAGGTGTTTTGCTACAGTAGCATAAAGCTAACACACCCAAGGGGATAATAATACAAAAACTCTAGAGTTGCTATGGAAACTAAATAAGTAACTAGTGCACCAGTTCTCAACCTGTGGGTAGAGACCCTTTGGGGGTGGAGGAGCCCTTTCTCAGGGGTTACCTAAGACCATTGGGAAACACTCATACTTACATTACGATTCATAGCAGTAGCAAAATTACAGTTATGAAGTAGCAGGACAAAGAATTTCATGACTGGGATCACCACGACTGGAGGAACTGTCCTGAAGGGTCGCAGCATAGGAAGTTTGAGAACCACTTACTACTGTATAGCACAGAACCAACTTTGGATAAACCTGATATAAGCTATGTAAGTATTGCTATGCTCTTGTTGATGATGGTTGATTGGCATTTTGGGCCTGTGCTGAGAGTGATTGGAGGGTTTCTGAGCTCACTGCATCATGCCATTGTGGTACACAAAAGCAGTGACTCAAAGGGCAACTTTTTATTGACTTGACTGTAGGGCAGAGGGAAATGTTTCACTTTATAGGGCACCATGGCCGTATCGTGTAGACCTGGAAGCTTCTATCTCAGTGGTTCTCAACTTACCTAATTCTGAAACCCTTTTATACAGTTCTGCATGTGGTGGCGACCCCCGACAATAAAATTATTTTTGTTGTTACTTTACAACTCTAATTTTGCTAGTGTTATGAATCATAATGTAAAATCTGTGTTTCCCAATGGTCGTAGGGGACTCCAATGAAAGGGCCATTTGATCCCCAAAGGGGTTGAGAATTCAGTTCCATGCATGGGCTGAAGAGTCTTCATTCCTCACAGTAAGAATGATAATGTGTGTTTTATACACACACACACACACACACACACACACACGAAAAAATTACCCTTCGTATTGGCACCTATGTTTTCTTTCCTCTTCTGGGTACTGAACCAACTTCTGTTGTTGGGACGTGAAGGGTTAAGAGTGGGGGAACCCCCAGCCTCTGCCTGTGAGCATTTCCATGTTAATAGGACAGTTAAGGAGGATGCTCTTTGGCAACTGATTGCATAAATATTTTATCTGGAGTAAGCGGCCAGGAGGAAGGGCTCTTGAAGATGTTCCTGAGAGCAGAGCGAAGGATAAAATTAGGGCGCTCTTATGGAAGAAATAAGACACAACAGGGAGTTACAAACACTTGATCCAAAGTGTAAAAAACGGTCCCCTCGCCTCTGCAGCCAGCAGCCTAGGCCGATTAAATCCATAATGGAATGAGTAAGTTTGGGCCACATAAATTTGTCTTCCTTCCCCAGGAATCCTGCCCGCCGCCTGGCTAGATTAATGGCCAGGAGCCTCGCACATAATGAAGTGTGCTACCTTGGCACCCGCTCATGAATTTATTATGGTGTCCACAATTGGGCTGGATGGCGGAGACATCTTTATAAATCCTGCATTTAGCGCAGCTGAGATGAGCAGTTCACCACTAATGGTGAGGCTGATTTATCACCAGGGGCTCTGCTCCTCAGCCAGGCCCCTCCCCGGCACTTCACCAAGGAAATACAGGTCATCTTGCTGATGGAGATGAAATGTGAAGGTAATTAGACGATGCCGAGTGGAGGTGGGGGAGGGGCGGAGTGGACATTTTAAATATGTCGGTCATCTTTCCTCAGAGCAATTATATCAGGCTGATTTATTTTTACAGTTTATAATCACTTAACTACCTGTGGAGGGGGATTTTTTTTTCTCTCTCTTTAACCTCATGCAATGGAGACAAGAGGCAGGCTTTTGATTTCTATCTTGGGATAGGAGAGAAGGATTCATGTGGCGACCCTACGGCCCTGAGTTTTCAAGCGGTTTCTCAGAGTAGCTGGCTGCTGGAAGTCTCTGGGAACTCTGACTGTGTATCAAGTAGTATGTCAGCCTGGGCCTCGTCTTGAGAGCAGGGTGTGAGAACATCCAGCTCTTTTGGAGGTCCAAGGTCAAGGTTGGTGTCCAGTCTAGTTGGTCTGTCAATTCCAACCTAGCTGACTCAGAATATCTTCCTTCACTTCCCCAGGCCTCAGTTTCCCCCCAAAGGTAAAATGAGTTTAACAATAGTGTCTTCTTAGGGCTGTGTGGAGACTCTGTGTGAGAATATCCTAAACTCACAGAGCCTGGTACATGGGTCAGCACCCGGAAATAGTAGATAATTGAAAAAAATCACTCAGGGCCATCACATCACCACTACAGCAATACGTACGGAGTTTGGGAACTGTGTCTCAGAGTTTGGGAAGATGTGTTAAGGGCTCTATCCTACCAGTCTTTCTAACATGGGGAAGGTTGAGAAGAAATGGGCTGCGGAGCTAACAAGAAGAGGTGTGTGGAGGGCTCCTGAGGGGGGTACTGGAAAGGCTGCCTGGAGAAGAGAAGTTGTACCTCACGAAGCAGGAACCACAGACCACAGGACGCATTGGTGTGCTGGGTCCTATTTGTCTCCATAACCATCTGTGGAATGGACAATTTACAGGTGGGAGGATGGAGACAGGGTAGAGTGACCTTCAGGGGGCAGCACAGAATGTCACAGGGCACTGGTTCTGAGTGCATAGTCCTGGGTTTGAATCTTGGCTGGGCCAGTTAATAGTCCCTGCCATGTACTGCCAGATGTATTAAAGGGAAATCTTACTTCCCCTCAAATGTGATTTAATGAACAGAACTGCTGCAAGGGGGCTGCTTGAGCAGTGGCTCAATGGGTGGCGCCTTGAATACGTGTGTTCGTGTCTCCCTGGGTGCCCTTCACTTTTTCTCTTCTTTTGGGGGCTTTAGGATTTATTTGAGGAGGCATGATTTTCTTTGCTTTTAATTCTGCTTGATTTTCTGCTTCCCTCAGCATATCTTGAAGATATCTTATTGTTTGTTCCAGACCTGGCACATTCTGTCATTCTCAGGACGCTGCTTTGCCTCTGTTCTCGCTCTCCCCTTCCACACAGCCTGTCTACACTGTGGGTGCTCTTTTCCATTGTATGTATGTATGCATGCATGCATGCATTTATTTAATCTCTTTATTTAATCTATGTGCAGAGTTCTTAATAAACACATTTTATGGCATTTTCTTCTTCTAGAATTTTCGTTTGACTTTTTAAATTTAGATCCTAGATATCTGCTCAAACCCGCCATTTTTTTTTAAAAAAAATCTGTTTCCTCTAACAAAAGAAGCATGCTCACTTCCAAGCACATATCTGATAACTCCAATATCTATTGTCTTTTATGCTGTCGGATTTAATTCCTGGATGTCTGAGAAAATTACTGAATATGTAAAAATCACAGAGGCTCTGGCTGCTATGTCTTCTTTCAGGAAGTTTAATAGCTGTCAGGTGGTGAGAAGCAGATGGCTTGAACCCAATAAGGTGATGAGACACTGTGAGGTTATCTCAGCCTCTCCATCCCTCCCACCCAAATCCAGCAGAGTCCTCAAAGGGAGGAGTGGTTAAGGAGCACTCTCACCCCATGAGGCTCTCCCTCCTTGGGACCTTGGTCCCTATAGTCCAGGATGCTTGCTGTTGCTCTGAAGCCTTCAAAAATATTTTGGAAAGCACTGTACACACTTTTTCAAGTTATCCCCAGTGGAAACTCATAATTGGGAGTAGAAATCTAGAATATCCTAATTACAATCCTAGTTTTCTTTTTATATTTTGGTTCCCTTCAGTTTTATTCTGATCTAAACTTGCCTTTATTGTTTTGAGACAAAGTATCTCATCATATAGTTCAAGCTGGCCTTGAACCCACCATCCTGAATAACTCTCCGACTGCAGCTGTGTATCACCCAACTTGGCTTATTTTCCTAATCTCTTTATTAGGTTGTAGGGCTTAGACTTGTAGTGACTTTAGAAAAGCATATTTTCATCTCTATTTTTTCATTTAGCAACTGAATAATGAGAATAGCAATAATTAATTCAACGTGTATTATATCTCAGCACTATTTTAACTGTTTTGTTTTAATACACTAACTTAATTTCCATTAAGCCTGTTCTAGAAAGGAGTAAACTGAGACACTATGGCAGCTAGCCTCCAAGATGGCCTCAAATGCTCATGCCCACTGGGCATCAAGTGTATTATATCCCTTTCCATAGTACGTCGATATGGTCAATACTCTATATGATAGTGACATCACTGCCTTCCAGGGCCCTTTCATCTCCTATCTTGGTTACTGGTTAGCACCAGTTTCTTACATGTTTCTTGCTTTTTCTCTCAGCCCACTCAGTCTGGAAGAAGCCACATGATCGGTAAAGATAATCTAATGAACAGGAAGTGAGACCCCACTCCCGCTCACCTCTCCCCGCCCCCATCTGACAGCCGCCTTGGGAAGAGGCAGCACAACTGGACTGAGGACCTCTGTAGAATACTGCAGTGTCTCCCTCAGGGGCTTAGTTTGGAGATAATTTTTTGGGAGAAATGGATAATTAATGGAAAGTTGAGAAATGTTCACAGAGAGTAAGCTTCAATCACCCAAATAAACTGTAGTCTGGGGGAAGGAGGAGACTACATTGAATATTTAAAATGTAAAAGCAAGGGGCTGAAGATATGTCTCAGGAGTTAAGGGTCCTTGCTGTTCTACTAGAGGACTTGAGTTTGGTTCCCAGGACCAAGCTCAGGAATCTGACACACACAGCATTCTTACACACATGTGCATGAACGCACACACACAGGCACACATGCACAAGCACACATACAAGCACACGCAGGCACACATGCACCCATATTAAAAATTTAAAAAAATCTAATCTTAATAAATGTTAAACAAGTTTCTGTTGAAGAGGGAAGTCTGCCAGCCAGAGATTATGTACTCCTTCACCCGTCCCAGACCCCTAGGTGAGGCTGTGGTCTTCAGCACAACAGATGCTGTGAGTCTCAGCAGGGCAGGGGAAGGTGGCCCTGTAAGCAAACCTCAAACCAGGATTTGCTCATGCTTCACAACTGCACCCAGGAGATGTTAACACAAAGAAAGACTGCAAAGAGCCCGCTCCTGTTCTCACACGTTTCCTATAGTATAGAGTAGTTGGGACTTTTAAAATAGATACTCCAAAGACACCGGGATGGTGTTTTGTGTTTTTTCAAATACATGGTGAAGTCTTCTGACTTACTCTACTGCAGAAGCAGGAAGTTTGGGTTAGTGTTCTATTATTAAACATGAAGTTCTAACTTTAGATTTGCTTTTAACCAAAGTTCATTCCATACTAAGGACACCAAGACACCAGTGAGAGTGTGAAATACTTTCTGGAGGCTTCCGCTTCCTTTGTTCTGTTCTGACAGAGTTCTTGCGTCATAGAGGGGAGGCAGATTTTGCTATGGACTCTGAGAACAATGACATTAATAAGACTGTAATAAACCACCACTCTAGAGAATAGTACATAGTATGCCTGAGGGCCCAATCTAGGCCCAGTGCTCTCCAAGTTAACTACTGATCTCATGCATCAACAGACCTGCAATGGAATTCCATATGCTCTACTAATGGGGACTTGTGCTCCAGAGAAGAAGAAGAGGAGGAGTAGGAGGAAGAAGAGGAGGAGGAAGAAGAGGAGGAGGAGGAAGAGGAAGAGAGGAGGAAGAAGGGAGGAGGGGAAGAGGAGGAGGAAGAGGGGGAGGAGGAAGAGAACAACTCCATGGTGCACTATGAATTTAATTTATGTATGTCCAGGAATCTGGTGACAGCTCAAGGGTCTTGATATGCACTCTGTACCTGGGGCCTGTGCCCAATGGCTGCCAGTTTGGAACTATCCTTTGGACTGTTCTATGGTCAAGGGTACACAGTATCTTGCTCCACTGTTAGAACCTCTCAACAAACTCTCAAGGAACAGAGTTCTAGCAACAACCTAAGTTTGGAAGAGCATCTCAGAGAAGAAGCCAGGGCTGTGTGCAACACTGACTTCAGCCCTGTGAGCTCCCCGTGACCCAGTGAGGTTATAGCCAGAATCTGCACCTCCAGAATGAAGATAATAAGCAAATTGTTTTATGCCACTGTGGATGCTAGGTTTGGTGCTGCATGGCAGTAGAAAAATAAAAGTTTTACCACTATATTTGATTTCTGAGTCAATCAAAGATGTTCTTGTGAGAAAGGAGCTTCCCCCTCCCCAGTCAGTAGACGACAGACAGACAGACGCCTTCCTCATTTAGACTTAAAATGATGGCGGGTAAGAGCACTCCACTTTGTCTTAACTGTTGTTAGTATCAGGGATACCTGGATTCTATGTGGTGCATGGTTATTAGTAACACAATTTACAAGCTCTGGGCACCTCTGCTTACACAGCTGCAGAGAGACTTAACTTCTGTCCACGAAAAGCCACAAAGGGGGACAGTGTATGTTGGTGATTCAGTGGCCCCAAGGGTATTACATTTAGTACCCAACATCTTGAGAGCTATAAGAATTTTTTTTTGATTACAGTTTTAAAAATAGCTAAAACTATTTTTTAAAAAATAATTTAATATCTTACATTTGGGCAATCTGTAGAAGAGCTTCTATGAAACCTCAGGGCTCCAGGTGACACAGCAAAATCTCACAATTGACAATTTACCCAAGGGCCTCAACCTGGGCATCTTTCACGGATCTGAAATTACTAGACCTTGGCAGGCATGCCTGACCAATTTCACAAGATACCTTAGAAGGGAAAGTGAGTGCAGATATCATGTGTTTTTGTATACACACATGCTTTCAGGCACTGCTTAGCACAGAGATGAGTTCTGGAAAGTGCATCATTGGGAATTACAGAGTGTAACTTACACAGCTAAGACGGCTGGGCTGTCAGGATGGCCTGTACACTCATCATGTATCCTTATAAGATCAACAGAGTACATGAAGAACACCATTGATCTAAACATCATCATGCAAACCACAGCTATCTCTATATACATATGTATGAGATATTACACACACACACACACACACACACACACATATATATATATGGTATCATATATTTTTCTATGTGAAGCATTCTATCCATATAAAGTAATAAGTATTGCTCCATACATGGGAAGCACTATATATGTATATGTGAAGTACTACATTTGCAAATATATGTAGCATTGTATATGTGTCATGTAATTTTATATATCTTGTTTATAGATGTGAACACATGTACATATGTGTATATGTGTATATAAATAAATGAGATCTAAGAAAGTGGGATTGAGGGTGCCCATGACCCAGGGTTATATTTGTGTAAATGTATTATATCAAATGTAAGAAATTATCAAAAGTGTATTTATGTGTGATTGTTGAGAATGTCTTGGCTGCTGCAGTGAGTTAGTTAGATATGAGTCCTCTGTTGAATTTTCACTTTGTGTCCATGAGAGAAATCACCCACAAGGAGGCTCACAAGGCTTGACTCCTGCTGAGGTGGCTGGGGAAGTCCCCGCTCCAGTGGTGTGAAGATAGAGTCTGGAAGCTGGTATGAACTGTTTTTCAGCCTAAGTGTTACTGCTGAGTGGTGGGGTGTCTCTCTGTGATTGGGTGCTGCATGCTTTAGGACACTCTGTAATATTCCAGACCCATTCTCTATCCACCAGACACCAGGGGCACAGTCTGCCTCATAACCAGCCCTGGTGGACACAAGCCTTGGGCACAGGGCAGTCTTGTCCCTGCAAGTTTCTACCTTTGGTGTAAGTACTTGAATTCTTCAGTCTACTGGGCCAGAACAATTGTGTAGAGTCTTAGACGTAATTTACTGTAATTTGGCATAATTGTACATAATTGCTAAAATATATGGTTTACAATTTTTCCAATTTTAGAAATGGGCTAATGAGACCCAAAGAGAGAAAGGTATTTGGGCAGGGGCACTCAGCAAGCTAGAACCTGGGAATTGTTACCCTACTGACAAGCTCCCCAATTCCTCAGGCCCGGCATGTACATATACCCTCTCATCCCCTTCTCAAACTACAGAGGTGCACAGAATGTGGGATAAACACACATTCAGGGCAGGAGGAGAGGCATTGTTCCATCGACTAATCAAATGCACATAAAAGCTCTTTCTGAACTATAATTACGTTTGCTCGCTCCTTGGGTTGATTTATTTTTTATTTTAATTGTCAGCCCTGCTCCACCATGATGCTAATAGAAATGTTATTGCAGCCAATATGCACTAAAATGATGTCTAAAGATTATTAATGGGAGCAATAAGAAGGTGTCTTCATAATAAGTCAGCATTAAAGGAGTAATTCATTTTACCTGATGTAATTGGGTTGTAGCATTTCAATAGCCTGGGACTTCCTCCTAATTGGGATTAGCTGCAGCTTCCTCCTTTTAGGAGAACATTTAACTCTTCCTCTTCTACTTTCCAGTGTTTTATGAAGTAATTAAATGTGAACTGTTGGCCACCTCTGGAAAGTAAGGGAAGTCTGAGCAGATTTGGGGCTAGGAACGGAAGTGGAGAGGGTAGGGATACTCAGGGCTATGCCATAGCTTGAAACTCTACTCTTCCTCCCACTCTGCTCAGCCTTCCTGTGACTAAGGCCTTTTCTTTTCCACTCTCTTTCTCCTCTTCTTCTGTCCTCCAGCTCCCTCCTCCTGCTCATTCCTCTCTGGCTCACTTGCTTTTCTCTTTCTTCATGAGCATGAGGCTAGAACCATCCTATTGGAGACAAGGTTTAGCCAGCAAATACCTGGAAAGTTGTCGCCTTGCTTGGAAAGAGGAAAGGAGATTCTGTCTCAGCCCAACTGGGTACCAGGGTGCAGCCCAGCATTACACACATGACTGTATGTCATTGTCCCCAAACCCATGACAAGGACTTTGTGTTCATTTCTCAGAAGGAAATCAGGACAAAGTCATTATACCCGCTTGCTCTACTCTGCTACCCTACCGAGGGAGCCTAGAAGTATTTCCCAGGCTGCAGAGCTTACAGTGTCCAGGAGGATTCTTGATCTTAGGGAGGAGAGAGTTTTTGTTGAAAAGTTGCACATTAGTGTGAATATGAGTCAGAAAGATAGAATTGTACTAGCATGTCAGCCTTCTGTAAACATTTAAGTAAAAATCTTAAACCCAGGCATAGAGAAGTAAAATCAGGGAGATCGGGGGTTCAAGGCCAGCCTTGGCTATATGGTGAGTTTCAGAGCAGTTTCAGTTACATATGACCTGTTTCAAATAATAAGCAAACCCCAAAGAAAACAAAAAGACTCACTCAACAAAACAACCAACAAAAAGATTCAAGTCACCATGAGGCAGAGCGTTGTGTGAAAGCTACCTATCTCAATAATAAGGCAGGTGCTGGCTCTTCTTGGAGATTGGTTGATGTGATAGAGAGCCTGGTCTTTTTCACTAGCTCCGTCTCCAACAGAAACCAGCTTTGCCTGAATTAAATAGAAGGGAATCATCAGGACATTCCCAGCCAGCACCAGCTATAGCCCTAGAGGAGCAGCAATTTCAAGGACCAGGTCTCTCGTTCCTAGCCATTTTTATATTGGCTAATTTTCTCCCCAAATATCTGACAAGCTACTTAAGGAAGGAAGGACATTTTTTGGCTCATGCTTTAAGATGGGATATAGTTGATCACAGCAGGGAAGGCGTGGTGACCAGAGCTTGAGGCCAACGGTCACAGCATACTGTGAGCCAGGAAACAGACAGTGGTCAGGATAAAGGGCCAAACTATAAAAGGTCAAGGCCATCCTCGTTGACATTAGTGTCTCCACAATGGAGCAGATGAACTGGCCTCAGGAGACCATCCCGACTGGACCGTCATCAGCTTCATGGTTGTCGTGGTTACCATCACCATCCTCGTCCTGATCTGACATGCACTGAGCTATTATCACTGAGTCCTCTGTGTGTATTACTTTATCTAATCTTTCTAATTCAATCAATGGTGCTTTGAGGTGATTGTCTTTATGGTGTCTACGGAGGCTCTGAAGTGGCAAGAAAGTTGCCCAAGCTCACATAGCAGGGCCAGGCAGGTGGGCAGTTACCTGAAGTTTGGAAAATGATTCAAGAGAAGGGAGACATCCCAGACGGAGAGGACACCCTGTTACCTAGGGAAAGGATGTGTCACCATGAGTCACCACCACAGAGACACTGTGCTGGGGATCTTTGAGAAAACTGTGGCTTCCATTATCAAATCACCTCTGAACTCTGCCGTATTTGGGCTCTTCACTTTCCATGAGCGTATAATTTACAGTAAGATATATGTGCACATATCTCTTCCTGGAATAGCCCATAAAGTCCTCAGTAGTCTCCAGACATGTGAGTATCTTTCATTTGCTAGTGGATTGCCTGAAGCTGGGGACCCTAGATAGCCTTAGGATGGGGGGGAGGTCACCAAAATAGTCCAGGCAAGATTAGATAGTGAAGACTTCCAGCTACACCCTGACCTTTGAGGAAGGGAAGGTGGCTGAACATTGAGGTTGACTGCAGAGACACAGACCAACACAAGGTTTTTAATGGGCACCTGAGGTGGGGACAGTCTTTTGAGACTGAGCCTTTAACCAGCAAGACCAACTATGCCTCTGGGTAGACAATGTCAGACTTGAGTTGATGCATGCAGCATTGCTAACTGGTATTGGCTGGAGGTGTATGAATGTGTCAGTTAGTTTTGTTAGCTTGACACAGTCTAGAACCATCCAGGAAGGGACTCTCAATGAGAAACTGTCATGTGCCCGTGAGGAACTTTCTGATTGGTTAATTGAGATAGAAGATCTGCCCTAAATGGGTGGCACCATTTCATGCATTTCATGCACTGGGCCCGGGGCTGGGAAGAAGGGAGAGGGTCTTCATTCTCTGCTCTCTTCATGATAATGGTTGTGATGCAAACTGAGTGTCTCAAGTTCCTACTGTTGTGACTTCCCCACAGCAAAGAATTGTCACCTGAATTGTGATCTAAAATAAATCCCTTCTCTATCCCAGAACTAGGGTGCTATCCCAGCAACTAGGAAGGAACCCAGGCAAATTCCACCCATGTTCTATATAAAGAGTACTGTGTTGGGGGACTGTGACCTTCCACTCAAAAATCTCCTCACTCAGAGGCCGGGCCTGAAGCAGTATGCAGGACCTAGATTACAGAGACACATTCTATCTGCAGAGGCAGCCAGAATATGGTTGCTCGACCACCTTCCTTTTCATGGAGGCGAGTGGGTGTTTTCCTGCTAGGATCCATAAGCTAAAGATTTCTGGGTATGTTGTTCCCAAACAGTTTGACCTTGGGACCCCTTTGCTCTTTATTGTTCTTGGTGGGCTGGGGACTGTCTCTTTGAAAAGTGGTTATTACTATGAAAAACTTCTGCGGGGTTTGCTACCATACTATTGAAATTTACTTATGGTAATTAAAGATTAAAAAGATATAATTACTACTTTATTAAAATAGCAATAATAATTCCATTTTATATTTAGGTAATAAGAGCAGGTTAAGTGGGGTGTGTGGACTTGTTACATTTTCCCACAGCCTGTCAGTTGACAGATGGCAGTTGGGTCCTAGCTTCCTCCAGTGTCAACCTGCTGTGACACATTCCATCACAAAGCTTCTGGCAAGCATCCCTACACTTATCAGAGGAGGACAGTACAACAAGCAAACCACCTTCCAGTAGCACCCCGAGAGGAACCCTTGGGGGTCCCCTCGCCTTACATTAAGGACAGCTGTCTCAACACGAAGGAATCAGTACTCAGAGAGAAGCCAATCAAGCTCATGTCTTCTATCTCAAGACCTTTTAGGACCTGGCTCTTCCCTCTGTCCCTTGTGTATTGGACAGGACTTTTGACTTCCCTGGTAAGTCATTGTGGCCCAGTTAACATTGTGTGCAGCAAGCACTAGATTAAAGGAGGTATTCCAGAACTCTGGGTATTCACCAAGGCTGGGAGAAAGTTCACTCTCCATTCCCTGTGGTGTAGAATCAGGCTTTAGGGACAGAATCGTGGCTAGAAAACATGTGTCCCCAACCCAACCCATATTTTTAATGGGGCAAGATATTCTTGAGACCCCAAGAAAATATGAGCTTTTCCAGGGGAAGATTCAGACTAGCTAAATTCTCTTCTTCATTTGGGCCTTGGGGCAGATCAAATGTCATCCTTGTCCCCAGCTGACCTGTTCCTCTTTTCTCACCTCTTCACAGGAAGGCTGGTAGGGGGTCCCTGGTGAATTGCTAAAGACAGAGCAGGAGACCTGACAATTATAGGAGGGAGCAAACTTAGCTGACTTAGATGGGAGGTGACATTCTAGCTACTCTGCCCTTGGATGGGCTCACTGAGGGATACTCTCCACAGCATCAATAAGGTCCTCAGAGGACCACAAAGTCAAGTATCACTGTCCTCATGGAGGGCACGTGTCTTGCTCCCTGCAGTGGACTTCTTTCTGAAAGCTGCCTCCAGTGCCCCTGAAGAATCTGCCTATTTCTTCCTTAATGTCTCTGATGCTCTTCAGAAGGGAGAGTCATACCAGGGCTTCTGGTCATGTCTCTGCTCCTTCCTTATAAAGCTTCCTGGCCTGTGCCCCTCTGGGAAGCCCAACCTTGATCACTGCTCATGCTATGGATCTTCAGTCTCAGAGACCACACATATGATCATACCACAGTGCATGTGTGGAGGTCAAAGGACAATTTGCAGTAGTCAGTTCTTCTCTGCCACCATGCAGGTTCTGAGGATCAAACTCAGATCTCTAGGCTTGGTGAGAAGTGTCTTTACATGCTGACCTTGACCTGTGAGGATTGGAGTATGTAGTGGTTTAAATAAGAATAGCCCCCATAGGCTCACATATTTGAATTCTTGGATCCCAGTTGGTGGAACTGATTTAGAAGGATTAGGAGGAGGAGTCATGTCAGAGGAGGTGTGTCACTGAGAGTGGGCTTTGAGATTTCAAAAGCCTAAGCCAGGCTCTCTCTCTCTCTCTCTCTCTCTCTCTCTCTCTCTCTCTCCCTCTCCCTCTCTCTCTCTCTCTCTACCTCTACCTCTATTTTTCTATCTCTGCCCTCATCTTTCAGATAAGATGAAAACTCTCAGCTATAGCTACAATGCTATGCCTGGCTGCCCGCTTTCATATTTTCTAGCATGATGATCCTGGACTAACCCTCTGAAACTGTAACAAGCACTCAATTAACGGATTTCTTTTATAAGTTGCCTTGGCCATGGTGGCTCTTCACAGCAATAGAGCAGTAACTAAGGCTCACACTGAGCCTACACAAGCTCTGCTAGCCAGGTTCTTCTGGATCTCATTGGTACCTTAGCTGCCTAACTTAGGCCTGTCTCTACCTATCTGCATCATGCACCACTGTAATTCCACTAAACAAGACCCTCATGGGAACAGGGTACCCTGTCCGGTGTCCTCTCTTTTCCAACAGGGACCAGCTGTGCCCACATTCACCTTTCCCCTCAAGCTACTACTATCCCTGCCAAAGAGACTTTCACCCAGAAAGAGGAGTCTAGGTGCATTCTGCCCTCTCCTAGTTCAGAGTAGCTTTGTCAAAAGTAACATTTGGAACCAGTGGGGCCTGGCTTCAAAGCCAGCAAGATTGTCAGCCTTCCGGAGCATCTGTTTCCTCATCTGTGAGGTAGAACAATTATGCTCACCCCCAAAGTTTGCTGTGAGAGTTAATTAATATGCATAAAGCACACAGAATACACATAAACACATTTACATATGCTTAACAGAGAATCACTCAGTATCTGTCACAGTCGGCCTTCAACACAGAGGCCATGGATATCAGCACCTGTGCTTTGCTTCTAGTGTAATCCCAGGTTGGGAAGGCTGCCTGCCACACTTCTGCTTAGTACGGATCAGCCTCTTTTCTTAAGTCTGTACCTCTCTAAGGGACATTGTCGCCACTCCCCAGGTCACATGGTAGGGTGACTCTAGGATTGCTTCATGAGCACCTATGCAAAACAAGGTGATTTACTAAAAATATGTGTCCAGTGTATGACAGGTGCCAGCATAGTCAAGAGAGCGCAGAATCTTAACACAGAGAAAAGGTACCTCCCTCCAGTAATGCCCCTCAATGCTAGAGAGGTACAGGAAAAGGCAACTTCAAACCCCAGGCTTCACAGCCTATGTGTCCAGAGCACAATGTTTTCCCTCTGAGCCTCAATTTCCCCACATGGAAGCTGTAATAAGAATGAAATCACCCTGAGGGCTGAAGAAGACAATGCATGTAAAATGCCCATGGATGTTTGTACAGTCTGTGATAAACCTGCTCACGCAGGCAAAAGTGGAGCCTAGGGCAGCCATACACTAACAAGAACAGCCTCCAAAATGCTGTAGGGGCACAAATAAGTTGGGGGCAGAAAATGCTGAATTGGTACAAATTGCTCCTGTTACCAGGGAGGAAATTGGAACAGCTGGAATGTCGGCAATGAGCCTGGAACTGAGGCCACTGCCCCAGGGGAAAAAATCCCAGCCAGGCGCAGGGATTGCTGGGACAGCATCTCTCAGCCCTGAATACAGAGAGCATAGAGACACATGTCTGTCACTCAGCCTGTGTCTAAGAAGGAAAACAGGAATTAGTGACTGGGGTTACCAAGATGCCAATGAGGACTTTCTGCCAGACCAAACCTGCACTCTGTCCAAAGGCCGCCAGGGAGAAGGTGGTGTTCACAAGCATGGCCTTGTGAGACCATAGGCTTTGTTCTCTTTTTCAGTCTCTCGTGCCTGTGGTAGCCTCTGTGTGCTTGGGACAAGGGGCTTGGGCTGTGGCAAGGCCCTTGAGGGTTCTGTCTAGGGAGCTGTGGAGGAGGTGGCTGTGTTTGAGCAGGGAGCATGCATGAACAGAACGCTCCCCGTTCGCAGAGCCCCATCGCCTGTCACTACCACAGCTGGGATGCTGAGCCACAGATTGTCCCATTATTGATCCCCGCCCTCCATAATGAACTGTAACAACAACTCCATTACTCGGTGCCCACCCATTGGCTAAGGATAATATAAAATTAGCCAGCATGCATGGGGCCTCTCAGGATCGATTTCCCTACTCAGATTACTTGTTACAAAAGAATAGAGCTGTCTCCCTCGTAATTGAACAAGTTAACTCCTTGTCTCATAAAATGTAAGCTCATATTGATTGGCTGTGACTGTGTAGGGGTAGGGGTGGGTTTGGAGGATGATCTCCCATCTCCTACCCTCCTTTTTGGCCCAGCTTTAAGGCCTGGGACCCAGGCCATGGCTTTACATGGATCCAATTTGAATCATGGTTCTGCCAGATCTAGCCATGTGAGCTTGGAGTAGGTCTCCAGGCCAGAAGAGCTAATGATAATAACATATCAATACCTATCATATTATTTAATTACTACTAATCATTGTCATATTGCTGTTAACTATCTCATAGGTCTTGGGAAGATCTTATCTAACCTTCTTTCTCTCTCACCTAGTGGAAAGGGGTGGGAAATAATAGAACCCAGTAAAGTAGCCCAAAAGGTACGGCTACAATACCCCTTCTAATAAACACTCCGAGAACATCAGTCCATGCCAAGGAAAATAAAGGTTGAGAGCTAGTAATGCCTGAGAAGGTCCAAAGAGCCCTGATCCACACTGGAGCCCAGGAGCTGCGGAACGGAACCCTCCTGGGAAGAAGTTGAGCTGGCCCAGAGTTGGCTTTGGTTAGTTTTTTTGTTATCTGTTTCTTTGGGCTTTTGCTGTTGGTGGTAATTTTTCTGCCAAGAACCTCAACAGATCTCACTTAGGCCAAGACATTTGTAAAACAACAACCCCTTTGGGTGAGTTCTGATACAGCAGGCGAGGGACCATGCCAAGCAGTCACAGTCTCCCCATTCTGCAGATCCTTATCCGCATTCTGTGAAGACCTGGCTCTGGCTTTTCCTTTTGGGGGGAGGTGTTACCTGGTCTGCTGCTCCCCACTGTTTCTCACCCATCCAGGCATCCTCCTTTACTCCGAAGCTCAAGATGGTTGGAATGTGAAAAGGAACTGGCAAGGAACCAAGCTGCCCTGGGAGCTCACTGTCGAGAGTGAGCTCATCATTCGCCTCTGCGAGCATGGATCACAGAGCAGGATGCTGCGGCAGGGAGACCAGGGTGGTCATGAAGGGTCAGGGCAGAGGTGTCCTGTGCAGATCCTGCATGCAGAGTAAAGTGCTTCGCAAAAGGCCCACCGGTATCAGATTTTTGGAGAGGGAACTGCTGATTTGTTCTGAAATGCCAAGGAAGCCATGGGGTCTTAAATATAAACAAGACTATGTGTCCCTTTCAAGATGAGAACTAGGAAGCCTGGGACCAAATCTTATGGTGGCCTTAGTCAGAGATCTGGACCTTTATCCTAAGTGTAGAAGTGTGATATGCAGCAAGATCGATGAGCCAACCAGACACATTTCCTTTTTGAGATGTCATAGCGTGAAGCTGAAACACTCCTCTCCCCAGTACCCCCACAGGCCTGTGTTTTGAATGCTCACTGTCCAGCTTGAAGTGCTGTTATAACGACTGACGATGGCACCTTTAGGTGGTGGAGTCTGGCTGAAACAACAGGCCACCGGGGGCAGATCTTTGGAGGTTGAACTTGCCCCCAGGTTCCAGTAATGCTCTGTGCTTCCTTTTCTGGGATCCATCACACAATCCCACTGCCATCCCCTGAGCCACTCAGTCATGTGTTCCCAGCACATTGGACCCGAACACTCTGAAACTGTGAGCTGAAATAAACTCTTCCTCCCTACGTTGTTTCTGTCAAGTATTGTGGTCATGGTGAAGAGACATAGGTGCAGAGTATGTCTCCACACAACCATTTCTGGTCCTAAGACTGTCTAGAGGGAAGGATACTGAATACTCATTAACTAGTCTCTACAGTAACCATTGGTTGTATTATTATTTAACTGGTTACTACAACAAAACGTCCTAACTTGTGTGGCTGATGCAGAGGCTGATGAAATGGGTATAGCAGCCACTAATGAGCCTTGGCTGCTCATATATCTGAAAAGACAAAATTACATCTGTGCTGTTTATGGCCAGGCTTCGCACACCATACACTACAAGCCCAGACTTCAGTCCTCAGTGGCTACTGACTTCTTTCCTTCACTGCCTTCATCAGTCCCTTCTTCCCTTGCCCTGGCCAGCCAATGTCAACAGGGACCACAGCCTTGAAGACGACAAGCTTCTTAGGGTAAACTACCCACTGTCGATTGATGTGCAGTTTGGAAACACGGTTTCAAGCTCAGGAAACCTGAGCCCTCTCCTGGTGGTGGTGGTCTCCTTGGCCAGGATTGCAGAAGCTGTGGGAGACCCTAGGGCTGCCAAATGGCAGTGTGGAGTGGCAGGTTGCGGTTGGCAGTAGTTAGTGAGTTGCTATGGTTGGTGACATGAGCCCCTTCAAGTCATCTCTCCCATTTAAAAACAGCCCATCATGGTGCCTGTGGTTTCTTCCCATGCATGTGAGATGGGCAGAGATATTTAGGATTGGTCATTGGCCAGTTCGTTAAAGGCTCACATGCTCTTCTTAACTTCCTAAGGTGGGTGCCTACTGATGGCCAACATTATATAACATGAGTACCCATGGCTGTTGAAAGATGCTTCTGTTCTGCATGCCTGATCCAATCCCAGTCAAAAGAACATTAAATTATCCTGAAATGCACACACTTACTGTTCTGCAGACCATGTTATGTTGTATATTATTTTTGGCTGTTTTCTAATTGTCTGAGATCATATTGACACACAGCCAACTCAGGAGAATATTTCTCATTGTATGTTGTGATAAACTTTGAAATTTGTCAGTATAGTGTGAGTATCTCTCCATGCCAGTGAAAATGAACTATAAAAAAAATTTATAAACACCATACATGGGAGAATTATTTTTCAAACTATAGGTTGGAGTCCGTGGAGAGTTAAATATTTTAGTGGGTAAAGATCTATATTTTTAAAAAGTAGAATGGGAAAGTACAATATTATACAGAAGTGAAAATTATTACTAACAGTAGAGATTAGAATTTTTATGAGGATTGTATATAGTTGAGTGTCTGTGTGTATGCTGAATCTTGATACTATATGCTCCTTGTGTGAATTCCAATCATGATGTTTGAAGACTTCTGGTGTTTTCTCAATAAGATTTTACTAGATGTGACTTAATTCATGCCCTTGGTGTGGGCATTCTGTTTTGTATACTGAGTTTTGCAAAATTGTTTCCTTGGGATTTCTAATGCATGAGCATGGATCCTAAACATACGTTCGTTTTCAACGTATCTCCTAGATAGAATAAGCTAATGTATAATATGATTGATTGGTTGGGAGTGTTCATCTTTATCTTCAGATACCATTGGATCCTATGACCACTGACTTTTATTAGCGTTTTGCATTGTCTACCTGGCAATATTAATATGATCTCAGGTAGTAGAGACAGCAATTAATCTGTGCTGCAACTATCTATAGTGCAGGCTTAATGAGTCCTGGGTCCTCGCCTCCTTCTGTTCTTGCATTCTCTGCCTGGAATAAATGCTACTCATTCCACTCTAAACTCTAACAATATTGATTGCCTGTCCTGTGAACTGCAAGAGCAGATGTTAGTCAGTTGAGAGAGTTGAGGCACAGAGAGAAAAGATTTAGTTTGGCATGGTTTGGGAGTTCCAACCCATGATTCTGTTGGTCCTGTTACTTGGGGGCCTCCTTTGCAATAGTGGACACATGGTGAAGCAATGTTGGTTGCCTCGTGACTGGGATCTGAGAAGGGAGAGGGAAAGTTTCAAGGATACACAGTTTCTTCAAGGGAGCTATCCAAAAGTCCTAACACCTCCCCCTTACCTCCTAAGATTCCACCTTCTCCCTGTGCATCACACTGGGACCCAAGCCTTTGGCCTACAGATGCTTGGGAGTCTTCAAGATTCACACTATAGCATCCTGCCTCTCTTTCTGTTGGTCTCAATGGACTCACAGTGTCTTCATTTATAAGACAGCAGGTACCTACTGAGACGGAGAGTCTTTCATCTGCTCACCGAAGTGTGCTAGCTAAAGACTGTTCAAATACATATGAATGATTCTTCAAAGTCTTGACATTGACTCAGTTGGGATTCAGGATCTAGAGTTTGACCCTAAGATTGAAGCACACTACTTCTTAAACTGGGTTATGCATTCACTAGAAAGTCTCAGGAGATATGTAAAACAACAGGTAAACAAATAGTTTCTTCTTATGACTTCAATTTGTTGAAAATTTGAGAAGATATGAATTTTCATATTAAAACAAACCATTGCTATACAGCAGAGTGCAGGTTTAAAGCTCAAACAGAAAACCTTAAAGAGATTATCTTGTTGTATCTGGTTGTATCAGTCAGCAAAGGTTATGCTGTGGTGACAAACATTCCCCACATGATAGTGGCTTACAATAACAGATTTTTTTCTTTTTTTTTGAGACCAACTCTTTGCTGCCTGCTACCCAAGTCCATTCTACTTTATCTGGACTACAGGACCTGACCAGCAGAGCTGCTCCCAATTGAATGTGTTTCATTACTGTGGGGAAGAAAAAAGTGAACTCCCGAGAGTCTTATACCAGCACATATTGCTTAGCAAAGCATGTGATTCCCGGTCATCATTCCACAGTCAGGCCTTGGCACATCGTCCCAGCTCACCACAAGGCAGGAAGTGCAAGCAGGAAGTATGAGCTTTCTGCACGCAGGAGCTACATTGAAATGGGATCTAACATGTAAAAAGCCACAGATACTGATGGATGGGTAGCAGCATTAGTGACAGACATGGCTGGTCAGACTCTGCCCAGATCTGTTACTCCTGTCTTGTGGCCTTCTAAGGAAATGTCTCAACACCATACGAGAAGGCAACTGTGTAGAACTTTTCTACCCAGTATTTTCAAAGGCACTGACACTTTTCCTTTACCAAAGCTAGGTCATGGCTGCTGAAGCCCTAG
Source organism: Uromys caudimaculatus (assembly GCA_028551405.1). Lineage (NCBI taxonomy): Eukaryota > Metazoa > Chordata > Mammalia > Rodentia > Muridae > Uromys > Uromys caudimaculatus. Next base: position 23,353,119 of record CM052707.1, on the reverse strand, counting down.
AAAGTAGAAAATAATATCTGCTTAAATTTTAGCAGCCTTTTAAAAGATGCAGTTCCGATACCATAGAATTCATCTATTTAAAACAGTTTGGCGATTTGTAATATAGTCACAGCCCAAGGGACCATCATTGCAGTCAATTTTGGAATACTTTGCTGTCTTTGAAGCACTAAAGTGTATATATATACCTTTATATACTAGATCTGAGATCTGAAACTCTAGCTGCCATAGGAACTAAAGGTCCCAGCACCCATAGCCTGCTGAGGCAGGACTGCAATACCAGTAGGCACTGCTTGCTGCGCCCACTGCTACTTACTAATGCTGAAAGCTGAGGATTACAAGAGCTGCTAAGGACCACTGTTGGCTAACACCCAGAGCAATAAGCCTCCACTTGAGTACTGGAAGCTTTAAGTCTTTGGCTTCTAAAGCTTCGAGCACAAGCTTCTGTCCACAGAGTATGGACTTCTAAACCCCTGGGTGGGCTAGTCCAGCTACTGTTCCTTGACACTAAAGGGCTTAAGATACCTGACACTTTAAGGGCATCTCCCTGAGTGCCCATGACTCCTATCTGGGTCAACAGGACATGGCTGATGACAAAGAAGATCACATGTATTTGTTTGTCTTATATTGCTGTGCTAAACATCATGACCAAAAAAACTTGGGAAGGAAAGGGTTTGTTTGACGCACATGTCCCAATCACAGTCCATCACTGAGGGAAGCCAAGGTAGGAACTCAGGCAGGAACCTGGAGGCAGAAATTGAAGCAGAAGACATGGAGGGGTGTAATTTACTGGCTTTCTCCCCATGGCTTGTTCAGCCTGCTTTCTTATACACGCCAGGACCACCTGCCCAGGCATGATACCACCACAGTGGGATGGGTCCCCTCATATCAATCATTAATCAAGAAAATGCTCCCTAGACTTGTCTACAGGCCAATCTAAGAGAGGCATTTCCTCAGTTGAGGTTTCCTCTTCTCTGATGACCTTAGTTTGTGTCAAGTTAACAAAAAGCTAACCAGAACACTCCATCTCACACAACAGAAAGAAAACGATAGCACCCTTAAAACACCAGCCCTTCACTCAGTCCTCTGTCGAGAAGGGAACACGAGACCCCTCTCTCCAGACGCTGGGGCAGGTACACTTTCTGGGCAGAGGGAAGGTAGGGGGTCTCCATCTGGTGCTTTGTTCTCAACTTGGTTTCAACACGTTTTGAGGAGTTGGGTTTTCCAAGTGCCAGGCTAATTGGACTTACAGATTATACAGATTACTTTATCTTGTATTAATTAAATCAGGTTTTACAAAAAGGACAAGTGGCTAAGGACGTTTTCCCCAAAGAAAGCAACAATTAAAGGCCATAGCGATAAAGCCACCAGGAGAGGAGAAGGGCATGCTGGGCTGTGACACCCGTTTCTCACATGGGCTTTGACCAGCTATCGTTCATCATGAAGCAGTGACTACCTCCTCAGAACAGAAGAAGCTGGCCAACTAATGTGATCCAAAGATTGATCTGATCTGTGGGTCTCTATTCCTGTTGCTGCTATCAGCCTCTCCCTAAGAGTATATGGTGTCATGAGGTGGACCATCCCAATACTCATTATCAGAACAAGGTAAATATTGCTCATTTCCTCTTCTTGTCATCATTTAAACAAAAATTACATTTTCTGAATGTGCATGGATTAGAATGTGCACTTATCCATTTATTCAACAAGCCATTGGTGTAGAGACCCTAGGATACAGCAACTGGCTTAGCCCATTCAGTTTGCTATAACTAAATGCCTAAACCTGGGTCAGTCATCTGCAAACATTAGACATTTATTTCTCACTGTTCAGGCAACCGGGATGTCTACAATCAGGTAGCAGCAGACTCGATCATGTGAAAGCACGTGATGGAAAAGGCAAAGCAGCTGCCTTGAACTTCCTTTGTAAGAGCACAAATCCTATTCCTGATGCTCCCACCTCCTAATAGTAAACCACTGGTCTTGGGCTCCAATGCAAAAGTTATGAGGCGGCATCATCATTCAGATAGCGATGGTCACAAAACAGCCTTGTCAACCTCATGGAGCAACGTGGAGCCTGCTCATGAGAGGGGCTGGTGATAAATGTGGTAAATAAAGAGTAAGCTATGAGGTAAATCGTATACTTGCCCGTGTGTGTGTGCGCGCGCGCACGCGTGTGTGTGCATGTGTATGTGTGTGTGTGTGTGTGTGCGTGTGTGTGTGCGTGCGCGTGGGTGTGCGTGTGTGTGCATGTGTGTGCATGTGTGTGCGTGTGTGTGTGCGCGCGTGTGTGTGCGTGCACGTGCGTGTGTGTGTGCGTGTGTGTATGTGTGTGTGCGTGTGTGTGTGTGCATGTGTATGTATGTGTGCGTGTGTGTGCATGTGTATGTGTGTGTGTATGTGTGTGTATGTGTGTGTGTGCGTGTGCGTGTGTGCGTGTGTGTGTCTGTGCGTGTGCATGTGTGTGTGTGTCTGTGCGTGTGTGTGTGCGTGTGTATGTGCGTGCGTGTGTGTGTGCGTGTGTGTGCATGTGTGTGTGCGTATGTGTGTGCGTGTGTGCGCGTGTGTGCGTGTGTGTGTGCGTGTGTGTGCGTGTGTATTGTGTATGTGCGTGTGTGTGTGTATGTGTGTGTGTGTGCGTGTGTGTGTGTGTGTGCGTGTGTGTGTGCGTGTGTGCGTGTGTGTGTGCGTGTGTATTGTGTGTGTGCATGTGTGTGTATGTGTGTGTGTGTGCGTGTGTGTGCGAGTGTATGTGTGTGTGTGTGTGTGTGCTCTCGTTCACACGCATGCATGTTTGGTGTATGCCGTCATTTTTTCCCTTAATGGTCGAGTGTGAATATTTGGTAGCCATAACCCCAGACATCCACACATTCTCTGACATGGTGAATGACACTTTGAAGGATGTATTTGGAGGGCTAACAGTAAGCCCAACCCCCAGGTAACAGTCACTTGCCACTCGGCCCTCCTTTGTGCCAACAACTAGCGAAAAGTCGAGTTCCAAGAAGCCAGATTAAGGTGAATGTGGCTGCATTAGTGTAAACTTAGCTTCAAACCGCGCACACTTTCTTACGATTTCTTTCAGTAGAGGTCTGGGCCAGAGATCTGGGCTCCCTGGAGATCCCATTGGCTAGGCTGGGGTCTTGCCTGAGTGCTTTCCTGTGGAGGCAGCCATGTGCCTGTGATGATTGGCAGATCTGTTCCCCGGGGCGGTGTGTTTTCATTGCTCTAGCTGAATATCCAAGACCAGAGAATCCTTAAAATTATTTTTGATTTTTAAAATTTTCTTTTACATATATGAGTGTTTTGACTGCATGTACAGTGTACCACATGTATGCCTGGTGCCTCTGGAAGTCAGAGGGCATCAGGTCCCCTGAAACTAGAGTTACAGATGGTTGTGAACCACCATAGGAGTGCTGGGAATTGAACCCAGCTCCTCTGTAAGAGCAATATGTGCTCTTAACCACTGAGCAATCTTCCCAGTCCAAGCCCAGATGATTTATAAGAGGGGCAAGGGGGGACAGACATACTTTCAAAGATCTAGTGATTGTGAAGGTGGCTGAGGCAGGAGGATGCATGTTTGAGACCACCCTGGGCAACCTAGTAAAAGTCTATGTCAAAATACAAAGAGGTCTGGGGATGTAGCTCTGTGACAGAGCATCTGTCTGGCATGTGTGGGGACCCGGGTTCAATCTATGGCACCACTAGAAACTAAAACTAAGGAAGAGGAAGAAGAATGTGTGTGACCATTCAAGTACAGCAAGATGCTTCATGAACTCATAACAAAGATGGAGACTAATTGGAATATGATGTAGGTGGATTCAGGGGCCCAAAGATGCCAGGACCTGGCTTCTCTTTATTGTCAGCTCCACTGCCCTCCCTGATGGCTTTATCACAGGCTACTTAGATGCAGCAACCCAACTCTACCTGTACAAAGAACGGTTGTGACTCCCCAAAGGTCCTGGACCTCAGATCCTGGCTTGGACAGGATCTTGTGTCTCACCTTAAACAAATCACAGTAACCATTTGCCAGGGGGTGCTTTATAAAGGGCCACACGTCATGCTTTCACCATACCTGCCTTTGAAGCAGAAAGTAGCCATAGAAGACAGTGTGTCTATGTTCTAATAAAACTTTATGCACTTGAATTTCTTGTTTTTATCAAGTGAGGAAAGAAATCAGCTCACCAGAAAGCAGGGTGTGGGGTTGAGTTTGGTGAACAGTGTGCGTACCACAGTATATACTGAAAAGAATAGCCCACAGATAGATAGAGTGGCAAATCCTTCTGCAGTACCACACCCTGTGGGACCCACTCTGTGACTTGTGTGAGGCTTACTGCTGGTCCTCCAACATGTAAAGAGGCAACATTTAATTTAGGTCATGGATCTGAAACTTTCCAGGGCCCCCTCAGCAAGCCCTATTTCTATTTCTGCGATCCGCATCGGTGCCTTTAAAATTGTTAAATGCCGCTGTCTTTGTGGCTTTATCAAGCATCCTCGTTCCAGCCAAGCTTGACAAACCTGCCTGCAACTTCCCTTCGAGCAGGGGTGGATTTTCGGAGGGACCTACTGCCTTCTGCCGCTCTGGAAAGGCGAGATCATTGCAGCCACAGTCTTTGGTGGTAGCACCCAGCACCTAGTAACTGTCCTTCTAATCAACTGCTTCTAAGCAGGTGAACATTTATCTCAGTCAGTTACCCCTTATAATTACTGTATTGAACCCAGTTGTCTATAAAATGAATGGTTTGTTCAGACACTTTACCCAAAGAGTTCATTAGGGGTTAAACAAAATGCAATCCCATTTGCAAAGAGCATAATAAATTGTTTCATCTGTGAATTTAGCTGTTCTCCCTAATGCAGACATGGGTGTTACAGTGGCTTTCCCTTGATAGGGTTACGGGTTAATGAAATGCCTTTTCTGTTGCTTATTTTCCTCTCTTCTGTGCTGAGTGATAAGTAGCTAACCAACGAAGCTTGTAATTACAATCTTACAGAAACCGGGCCGATCTGTATATAAATCTCACCATCCAATTACAAGATGTAATAATTTTGCAGTCAAGCTGGTAATGAGGTCTAATACTCGCGCATGCGATAATCCCCTCTGGATGCTGGCTTGATCAGATGTTGGCTTTGTAATTAGACGGGCAGAAAATCATTATTTCATGTTCAGGAAAAAATTAGGTTGGTGGGAAGTTAATTTTCTCACCGCTCTCTGAAGCGTAGACAAGAATTTAATGATTTAATCATGATTGTTAGCTCTTTTGCAATCAATTTGTAATGATTGTGTAGCGACTCTGTTCAAGGGAAGCTGCTTTGGAGAGGAGTTTGCATACAGCCGTCCAGGGGGCTGGCCTTTGAGGGGCACGTGACCTGATGAGGAGTCCATTAAAGCCCTCTTGGAGAGCTGCCTCCTGCCGCCTGCAGACATCCCCAGATCCGGACGGGAGCACGTTTCTCACTGAGCCTCGGAATAATTTTATTGTCTTGCTGTGTGGATCTCAGACACAATCTATTAACACAAGAGTACAAAAAGGCATTCTTCTTTTTTGTATGTTTGTTTTGTTATTTTTGTTGTTGTTTTTGGTTTTGTTTTGTTTTTAACTTCTCACTTGGAGATGCTTGCTGCCTGGCTGGAGTGGGAGATGCAGCCTGAAGCAGCATTTTCTACCGCCTAAGAGGGCTGACAGTTACTTGCAGACAAAGTCCCTCTTGGCCCAGGCAGTGTGGCCCCTCTGAGGGCTGGAAGCTTCCCTCCATGAAGGGAAGACCTACACCCACAAGTGTGGGACCACCCTGACAGCAGGACCCACTGAAGCCTCATGTTTATGGGACACAGAGCTAGAGTCTGAGGCATTGCATCTTCCACACACCCCTTCCTTGGTCTCATACCAGCTCTTCACTCACCAAGGAGAGACTCTCCTGAGCACCCCTAGCCTACCCAACACCCCATCCAAGCCGTTCAACAGCCTTACCTTTGGCAAAAAAGACCAGGGTGCCTTTAACGTCAGACACTATCCTTTACAGCCCTTTTAAAACCCCCGAGGCTAAGAATTAGAAAGTCTGCCTACTTGCTTGAAGGAAAAGATAGAGGCGAGCACAGGGTAATTATAAATTACCCTCCAGTATTGACTCAGACGTCTTTCCGTGTGTTGGTTCACCGATTTACTTTCTGGGCATCCCAAACATCACCTTGATGGCGCCTACCCATCCTGGACAGTGCGGTTATTGCTTAGACATGTCTGGTTGCTCATCCAAGTCAATTCTGGAAGTTTTTATTAAGCTTCAGCCAAATGCTGGGCATTTCGGCTGAGCTGGTGGGTGGGCTGAACAGGGGCAGCCGGCAGTGCTGGTGCTGTATTGGATGTGATGGGCTCCGTCAATGGTGAGACGCCTCCTTTGTGTAGCGAGCAACAAAGTAAAACATGATTGCTGAGAAAGGCGCTACTGATGTTTCCCCATTTAGAATTTATACTTCATTCTTACTAGCATGTTCATGCAGACTTAGGAGAGTGCGGTTTTGTTGTTTGGGGTGTGTGTGTGTGTGTGTGTTTCATAGCTTACGCTTTGGGCTCATTAAAAAAGAAACACATGCACACACTGAAAAAGACAAAAAACAAAAACAAAAACAAACAAAAAAACCAAAACAACAACAAAAATCAAAATAAACAAAAAGAAACACAAGTTTGTTTGTTTGTTTAAAAAAAAAATCCAACCTGACAAATGTATTCTGGAATCTTCTTTACTCAGAAATCAGCCCTCTGGACCTTGAGTCCCTTATAGCTGCCTTTTTCCCAAAAGAACTCTGCCCTCTTATGCTCAAGATAATCTTCTAAGCAATGGTGCCCCCTTACAAATCTGACATCTGCAGGCCCTGATGATATCACCGATGTCTCTGCCAACATGGATGCCATTTTCAACTTCCTTAAAATAATGTTTTTCAAAATGTTCATTTCATAACTGAGGAAGATGAGACGGTATCAGGTCCTGCACACCGGATGGGATGGTTTTGGAGGCAAGGCAGGCGGGGTGAAGTCAGGCAGCCTTGGGTGGTGGAAGGGCAAGGGAGAGACCAGAAACTATGAAATCGCAGTAAAGCACGCTACAGGCTGGGTGGGGAGAGTCTCGGTTTTTGAGGCTTAGCCTGACCCTCAGGGAAGATGGCTATGGCCTTGAAGCCCCTGGCTGGTTCTAAGTAAAGTATTAACATAGGATAGAACAAGGAGGAGGCTGGAGTCAACAGTGCCAGAGTTGGAAACAAGCCTGGCCAAGGGTGGTGGGAGCTATCACAAGGGTTGGCTGGAGATACTGATGCCATCTAGGTAAGCAGAAAATGTTTTGTTTTCTCTGGTGATGAAAAATTAAAAGACAGGGAAAGTTTGAATGTCAAGCAAAGCCAAAGGTTATTCAAAGATGATGTTTTAGTATTCCATTGCTGTAAAGAGACTCTGTGCCAATGGCAACTCATATAAAGTAAAACATTTAATTGGGGTATGCAATTTCATAGGCTCAGTTCATTGTTGTCATGGTGAGAAGCATGACAGCACACAGGAAGGCATGGTGCTAGAGAAGTTGAGAATTCTACATCTGGATTCACAGGTAGCAAGAAGAGACACTGGGTCAGGCTTGAGCATTTTAAACCCCAAGTCCACCCCAGTGACACACTTCCTCCAACAAAGCCACACCTACTCTAACAAGGCCACACCTCCTAATTCCTGTCAAGTAGTGCCACTTCCTAATGATCAAACATTTAAATATATGAGCCTAGGGGGGCCATTCCTATTCAAACCACCACATATGACAAATTATATTAGAAATTGAAAGAGAAACTCCAGGTAGGAAAATTCAGCAGCTCCTGGAAGAAAAATGTAGAAGGGAAAAAGGCCATTCAAGTTAAGCCTGCATGGAAGTCACAGAAGTCTCTGGCAAGTCAGTCACATGGTGGACAAGCAGCCACATGACAGAAAATGAGGGATATACAGAAAGTAAGAAACCTCAAAGTAAGGGGGAAAATACTCTTTTCTGGTTCTGGCCAGTGAGAGAGGGAGAGAGAGAGAGAGAGAGAGACAGACAGACAGACAGACAGACAGACACAGACAGACACAGACAGACACAGACACAGACACAGACACAGACACAGACACAGACACAGACACAGACACAGACACAGACACAGACACAGACACAGAAAGACAGAGAAACAGACAGAGACAGAGGTCTTATAAAGGTTAAAATACCCAACCAAACCTATTGAGGCTCATGGGGACTATATAAAGAGGTGAAAATTTTGGGAAGGAATTTGTATTATCTCATTACAGAGATAATTATTCCTTCTATCATTTTAGCTTGGTTTAAGGCAAGCCCACATTCCCAGAGGTGATCTTGAGGCCAGGCCACTGATTGACTCAATTGGGTTAACTCTGAGTTTTGGGTGGCTTGGAATGTTAGGTTTCTAACCAGGCCAAATAGTTCATTCTCTTGACTGGGAGGAACAGTCTCGTCCTCAATGGGATTTTATTATTATTGTGTCAACACTATGCTCAGCCCCACTCCTGACCACAATCAAAATGCTTATCACACTTGGGCACCTTGAGTGTCGCCTTTCATTTTGATGTTGCCATACTGAATGCTTAGAGATCTCACTGCTGGTTTAAACACAGCATCACAAATAGCTTTTCAGCATTCATGCTACCCTCTCAAGTCCCAGTGACAGCGTTCCCTGAAGTCATCTTATTTCCTTGTCTCTCTGGGCTCCCTTCTGACCTAGGGTACTTGCACATGCTGGTCCTTTTACCAGGACATCTTTTCCTGTTCATCTTCCATGTTTGAAGAAATCACCATCTCCCCAGGGAAGGTTTTCCTTTAGTCCAAACAAACCTTGTGGTGGTTTGAACACACTTGGCCCATTGGATGTGGCACTATTAAGGGGTATGGCTTTGTTGGAATAGGTGTGGCCTTCTTAGAGGAAGTGTGTCACTGTGGGGGCGGACTTTGAGAGTCTCCTCTTGGCTATCTTTGAATCAGGATGTAGTACTCTTAGCTCTTTCTCCATCACCATATCTGCCTGCACATTGCCATGCTTCCAGCCATGAAGATAATGGACTAACCTCTGAACCTGTAAGCCAGCACTTATAAATGTTTTCTTTATCAGAGTTGTCTTGGTCATGGTGTCACAACAATGGACCCCTAACTAAGACAGACTCTTCATTTGGATCATGGGTTCTCCCCAGGCAGGGCACACTCTTGTACTCCCATCACATGGCACTTGGCTAAGTGTTCTTTCCAGCTTTGTCGTCATCTCAGTGTGAATGAGTGAAACTTTTGTAAAAGGATGTTAAAGGAAGAATAGTAAATATAAGACATGATTCTGGGTATGGCAGGGAGCAAGTCAGCCCGCCCTGCCCAAAGGGAGAGCCATGAACCTAGCTTATGGCACTTGCCCTGGGCCACAGGGCTCTAGTCACATAGCTCATCTAGTGAGCTGTACTGAATGACAGCCATCTAAATTATCCCCTTTCTTTTTCTTCAGGCACTATCACGTTAAATACTAGCCATGGGACACTTGGTGTAGAACCACTCAAGGAGCCCAGTCCTTTCCCGGAGATGTCCTGACCCTGTTCTATATGGTTTCATCTCCTGGTGACTTAGGGTAGGATATTCATTTGGATTCTGCAGGAAGCTTTAGAGCCTTTCTTCTGCAGCCTGTCTGGGCCTCGCAGGTACACAGCTGCCCCTGGGTACAGTAAGCCAGCTCTCTGCAGGCGTAGTAATCAAGCACTGTGCACATCCTTCCTCCCTGGATATGGAGAGCAGGCACCCTGCAGGTGTACAGCACCCCCTGGGTGTGGAGAGCAGGCACCCTGCAGGTGTACAGCACCCCCTGGGTGTGGAGAGCAGGCACCCTGCAGGTGTACAGCACCCCCTGGGTGTGAAGAGCAGGCATCCTACATGTGTACAGCCTCCCCGGGTGTTCAAAGCAAGCACTGTGCAGGTGCACAGCTACCCTGGGTGCAGTGAGCAGTTTTGCAGCTCTGCTCTGAGTTTCCTCTTGGCTTCACTCTTGTTTGCCATCATTAACTTCATGTTCCCATTTAAGTGTGCTCAGACTTGTCATGCAGCCTATCACCTAAAGTAAGGATACCCCTGCTGTTTTTCGGCCATCACCACCCTTCCTAAAGCACTTGCCTCTCTGAGACTTTTTAACATCATTGTCCCCACCCCATACCCTCTTACCTCTGGCCACCCCCACTCTTCTTCCTGTGTGTGCATCTGACTCCTTTACAAACCTCATGGAAGAGAAATCAAATGTGTGAAACTTAACTTTTGTTCTTAGCTAGATTCAGAAGCACCCAGAAGACTGGAGCACCTCTGGAATTAACTGAAGGGGGAAAACCCACACTAAGTATGGAAATGCCAATCTATATGCTTGGTGCCAGATGGAATAAAATGGACAAAAAGTGAAGAGCTGGTCTAGTGCCCTCTCCTCCCCCTCTTCCCCCTCTTCCTTCCCCTCCTCCTCCTCTTCCTCCCCCTCCTCCTCCTCTTCTTCCCCCTCCTCCTCTTCTTCCCCCTCCTCCTCTTCTTCTTCCTCCTCCTCCTCCTCCTGCTCCTTCTCCTCCTCCTTCTGCTTCCTGCCTGCTGTGTGGCTGGAGCTGATCCACATGCTATCCCATGGAGGACTGACCTCTCTGAAACTGTGAGACAGAGTAACTTCTACCCTGGAGTTTTCTGCAGGTGGTTTGGTTATAATAAAGATAAAGGTAAGTACTCAATGTGCACACCGTGCTCCTCTCGAAAACTGTTTTACTTGACAAGTCACGATCTACTAGAGTTCATCAGAAGGGCACATTCCAACATTTCCCTCCTTTTCAAGCTGGATTCTGCTCATGCAGTACTTGAGTTGCTTCTTCCACCTGGGCATCTTGAAGGAGTGGAGGACGTGCTCTGAGGTGGCTGATCAGACTGTCAACTTGACTACACCTGCAATGGACTACAACCCCAAGAGCTGGGCACACCTGTGAGAGCTTTTCTTGATTAAATGATTTGAGACAGAAACACGTGCATGCGCACACACACACACACACACACACACACACACACACACACACACTCAATCTGGGCCACGCTTTCTGATGGCAGCCCACATTAAAGGTCACGGGAGAAGGAAGTGTTTGCTTTATTCCTGCTTGTCTTTACTCTTTCTGGCAGGTTCATCTATCCTGCTGCAGAGACATGCCTATATTGGTGTTAGAGCCAACTTCTTTGGGCTTCCAGTGTAGACTGAAGACCAGCAACGTGGCAGGATACAAAATTAACTCAAAGAAATCAATAACCTTTCTTTATACAAATAATAAATGTCTGGGAAAGAAATTAGGGAAGCAACACCCTTTGCAATAGCCATAGATAATATAAACTATCTTGGTATAACTCTATCTGAACAAGTGAATGACCTGTATGATAAGAACTTCAAGTCACTGAAGAGAAAAATAGAAAAAGATATCAGAAGATGGAAAGATCTCCCATGTTCATGGATAGGTAGGATTAACAGAGTGAAAATGACCATCTTACCAAAAGCAATCTACAGATATAATGCAATTCCCATAAAAATTACAACATAATTTTTTACAGACCTTTAAAGAGCAATTCACAACTTCATATGGGAAAAAAAAACAGGGTAGTAAAATCAATCCTGAACAATAAAAGAACTTCTGGAGGAATCACCATCCCTGATCTCTAGCTGTACTGCAAAGCAATTGTGATAAAAACTGTGTGGTATTGTTATAGAAATGGATAGGTTGATTAATGGAATTGAATAAAGACCCAGAAATAAACTTACACATTTGTGGAGACTTGATTTTTGACAAAAAAAGCCAAAAAACATTCAATAAAAAAATAGATCCATGTATATCACCCTGCACAAAACTCAAGTCCAGGTGGATCAAAGACCTCAACATAAAACCTTCTATGATAAAACTAAAGGAAGAAAAAGTAGGAAATAGTCTTAAATACACTTGGTACAAGAGACAACTTCCAAACAGCACACCAATAGCTCATGCTCTAAGAGCAACAGTTGATAAGTGGCCTCATGAAACTGAAAAGCAAGGCAAAGGACACTGTCAATAGGACAAAATGGCAGCCTAAGAATTGGGAAAAGATCTCCACCAACCCTACATAAAACAGAGGGCTAATATCCAAAATATATAAAGAACTCAAGAAGTTAGACTCCAACAAACCAAATAACCCAGTTAAAAATGGGGCACAGAGAATTCCCAACAGGAGAATCTCGAATGGCTGAGACGCATTTAAAGAAATGTTCCAAGTCCTTAGTTATCAGAAACATGCAAATCAAAACAACTCTGAGATTTCGTGTTATACCTACCAGAATGGCTAAGATAAAAACCTCACGTGAAAGCACGTGCTGGTGAGGTTGCAGATCAAGGGGAACACCCCTCCATTGCTGATGAGTGTGCAAACTTGTACAACTGCTTTGGAAAGGAATTTTGCAGTTTCTCAGAAAACTGCGAATAGTTCTACCTCAAGACTCAGCTATACCACTGAGCATGTACACAAAAGATGCCCCACCATACCACAGGGACATTTGCTCAGATGTGTTCACAGCAGCTTTATTTATAATAGCCAGAAATTGGAAGCAACCTAGTTGTCCCTCAACTGAATAATGGATAAAGAAAATGTGATACATTTATACAATGGAATACTATTAAAAACAAAAACACCATGAACTTTGCAGGCAAGTGATGGAACTGTGAGAATATCATCCTGAGTGAGGTAACCCAGCCCCAAAAGGACATACATGGTATGTGCTCATTTATAAGTGGATATTGGTCATAAAATACATGATACCTACACTCCACTCCACAGATCCAAACAAGAAGGAAGGCCCAAGCAAGGATGCTTGAGTCTCACTTAGAAGGAGGAATAAAATAGTCATAGGAGGCAGAGGGAGGGAGAGAACTGCGTGGGAGAGGGGATGGGGATGGAAATGGGGGGGGTCAGGATCAGGTGTGGGGAGAGACAGGAAAGAGGGACAGAGGACAGGAAAATGAGTGGAAATCTGAAGCCCGTGGGGATTGAGGGTGAGAGGGGCATCTCAAGGACATTCCAGAGACCTATGATGGGGGAGGCTTCCAGGAGTCAATTCAGGTGACCGTAGCTGAGATGCACAGCAGTAGAGATATAGAATCTGAAGAAGCCATCTCCTGTAGCCAGTCAGGACCCCCAATGGATGGATAAGTACACCAACTCACTCACAAAACTTTCGTCCCAAATTTTGTTCTGTCTCAAAGAAATGCAGAGACAAAGATGAGCAGAGACAGAGGGAATGGCCAACCAATAGCCGGTCCAACTTGAGACACATTCCATGGGCAAGCACCAATCCCTGACACTATTAATGATACTGTTATTCTTTCAGACAGGAGCCTAGCCTAACTATCCTTTGAGAGGCTCTGCCCAGCAGCTGACTGAAACAGATACAGAGGCCTACAGCCAAACATTGGACAGAGCTCAAGGACTTTTATGGGAGAGTTGAGGGAAGGATTGAAGGCACTGAAGGAGATAGGAACTCCACAGGAAGACCAACAGCATCAACTAACCTGGACCCTTGGGGCTCTCAGAGACCAAGTCATCAACCAAACAGCGTACACAGGCTAAACTGAGCCCCCAGCACATATGTAACAAATGTGCAGCTCAGTTTCCATGTGTGCCACCCAGCAACAAGAGCTGTCCCTACAGCTTTTGCCTGTCTTTGGAATCCGTTCCCCAAGAGGGCTGCCTTGTCTGACCTCAGTGGGAGAGGATGTGCCGAACCCTAGGTGAGGGAACACTCAGGGGGGCCCACCCTCTCAGAGGAGAAGGGGAGGGAGGGACTGGGAGGTTAAGTGATTGGGATGCAAAGACATAAAAATAAAATTTAAAAAATTTGCATAAAGCAACTACAAGTAGGTAGGAACACAATAAACTTAATTCTGTGTCCTTTCTTCATCTCATCTGTATTTGGAGCAAAGTATAGTGAGTGGAAAGAGCTAAGACATCCATCATCAAACCTCTGGCAAGCCCTTCTTTCTGCCAAAATATGGATTTTACTCCTAGAGACAGTGAGCTTGATCGAGGAGCAGGGAAAGAAGGGCAGGCAGTCAGAAAGACGAGGCAACCCTGTGCAGGTCTGTATGACTCAGGGGAACAAAGAGCAAGAAATCACGAGGAAAGATGGTTTTCTGCTTGAGATGGCTTGATAGACAGACTGGGAGAAAAGTGAAGAAAGATGGACACACGGTGAGCTCTGAGCTCAGAGAAGGGTGGATGAGAACTGTGAATGAGTGACACCAGCTTCCTCTAGCATGAAAATCTGAGGGAACATACAGCCATACCTGTGACCCCAGGAGATAGCTGAGGGAGGAAGCAGCAGAGACCATAACTAAATGGAATGCAGCTTCTCCCGGCACATGCCATGTCCCCTCTCCATCCTGTTCCCAACTAATAACTGTCCCAATGAAAGAGAAAAGTTAAGAGTGGCCCTCTCATGGCCCCTCCTCCAGCCATGATGAAAAGTCATGGCACCTGGTCTTGTACAGGTCTTATGCTGTGAGTCCATTCTTCCTCCTCCCGATTGGTTGCTCATGCACTACTAAATAACTTCCCGTCCGTGTCCATGCACGCAACTCGATTCAAACCCCACAGGTCACACATACATGGTGACACAACAGTAGAAGGTTAGCAAAGACCTCACCCCATCCTCTAGCTCTTGTATTCTCCCTGTCCTCTCTTCCATGGTGTTCCCTGAATCTTAGTGAGGATGCTATGGATGCCTCATGTGGCATCCAGCACCCTGTCATCACTTACATGCTTATTCTTAGCAGTCTGGCTGTGTGTCTGCCCAAGGCAGAAAGAAGCATCTCTGATGAAGGCTGAGAGCAGAACTAATCTACTGACACAAACACAAGTATTTAGAAGGCAGTTTGGCAACAGAACCAATTTTGCAGAGATTTTTAAACTCTCAGGGGGAGTGTAGAATCACGTGGGCATCTGTTATGGAAGGGAGACAAGCACAAGGGAAAACCTGGGCTAGCCTCAAAGATGCACACAGTTTGCAACTATAAGACAACGGAAGTATTCATGATGTTCTGATAAGTAAAACAAGTCCCTAAAATTGACACCGAGTCATTTTGCCTTTAAATATAGGCTAATACATATCCTCAGGGGTGTAAGAATGTAAGTTATGTTGGGCCAATGGGTCTTTCTTGGGAAAAATAAAATGAAAGACAGATTCCAATCCGGACAATATGGGAGCCACATCCAAGAGATGAAGTCTAGAATGAGAGAGTGGGTTGGGTGTTTACCCCATTTCAGAAGATCACTAAGACTCAAGGACCATATGAGAGCTGTGGAAGTGGCTCAGTGGCTAAATGCTTGTTCTGCAAGCACAAGGGCCCAAGTTCAGAGCCCCAGCATCTATGTAAAGAGCTAGGCATGCAGCCTGTATCTTTAACCTCAGCTCTGACCAGACAGTATAATTCATGGAGGTAGGGTTGAGTGAAAGACCTTGTCTCAAATAAATTAAATGAATAGAGTGGAAATTGACAGAGGGGGATGCTGAACATCAGCCTCTGAACTCTTCACGTGCATGCCTGGGTGTGTGCGCTCTGTATGTGTGTAACACACACACACACACACACACACACGCACACACACACACACACACACACACACACACACAGAATTACATACCCTAGATACAAAAGACAACACCTGTTAGTAACCTGGCCTATCAAACCAAGAACAATACCGAAATCTCAGCCAGCGAAAAATCAGTTTGCAAAGTGTTCAGGAAGGGAGAGCTAGTCTGTCTGCTTCACCCGTTGTGTCTAAGATTGAGGTGACAGTGGGCTTGCTTCTGCTGCTGGGTGGGAATATTTTGGTGTTTCTCATCTCGGCCCTCATCTTTCCCTGGTGATGTCGTCACGTAGGTCTATCTGCATTCACGTTTCCCCGTTTCCCCATTTTATTGGCTCGGGGTCTATCCCACCCACAGCATGTTAACTTCATCTTCTCTATAAAGGCCCCATCCTGCAGTGCTGGTGGTGAGGGCTTCAGTGTGGACTCTAACACTTCTATACATAAGAAGTAGGGAGAGGAATTAGACAGAAAGGTAAGTCGTCTGCAGTTACAGGTATACGAAAAGTTAAATCTGTAGCTGAGAAAATAAAACCACTCCAAATTCTTAAGATTTGACAATGTCCAAAGCACTACTGGTCTTTGAGATATAGCAAGAGGTGAGTGCTCCTGGCATCTCATTGGTGCAGAGCAGGGATAATATAGAGTCTACAACACACAGGACAGCTTCTCCCCTATGACCTTCCCTGGAAAGAGTCCTTCAGGCCAACCCATCAGCTGAGTTGAACGTCTCCTTTGCTGGAGCAGGGGCATCCAATGTGAGAAGGGGGCCTGCAGTTGTGCCTCACTGGCTTGGACTTAGTTTCATGTGGTATCAGGGACCCCTGTGTCTCCACGCAATGCTGATTTTAAGAATCTGACTGAGATGGTATGTGGCTTATCCTAAAGGGACTCTCTCAGAAGGAGTATCTTAGGCTCTGCACCAAGTAAGCAGAAGAATGAGCGTGATGGAAAGAGCTGGATGGGCTCCTAGTACATCCAGAGCTGCGGCTTCTCCTCAGCTCATTCCTCACCAAGTCACCTCAGCTCTCCTTCTTTTACCATCTCCACATCCTCCCACCTGAAACCTCTCCTTGCTTACATCATCTAGCAAGTCTCTGGGATCCTTTTTCACAGTCTTGGAGCGTCTCACACTTGCCCACATCTCTGAGTACCTCTGAAGATGTCTTCAGGTTCTAGATTGGAAGCTGTGCTGTGTCAGGCACAAAGCCCATTATAATCAGGGTGCTTGGGCCCAAGAGCCACCATGCCTCTTTCTGTGCCCACTGAAGGCCACAGAGGAGCTTCCGAATGATCTTTGATGAATCCCAGTGTGGTTGAGGCCCTTCTCTGTGTGATGCCTGCCTTGCTCACCTTGTCTCGGTCTTTCAGTGGAAAGAGCTCGGAGCGGACGAGCTTTGATCCATCTATTTGCACATTAAAAGCTGTATCTCTGTACCTATCCTCTAGACAGTGGGTAACTTGAAACAAATGTGTGTGTGAGAAGTATTCCAGAGAAGATAAAAGGAAGGAAGAGGGAGAAATGAAGCTGTTGGATTCAGAGTTCAGAACACTCACATGATGGTTAAACATGGCTCCCAAACTGCATCAGGCAGCAGCATAGACAACGGGGCAGCATGCAGGGCTTGCTGGGAAAGCACCTCCTCTCTCCCCATTGCCCTCTCTCTGCTCTTGGATGGGGCCTCTTCAAGTATTCAGCTAAATCAATTACCATCTTAGGCCAAATAATAATAATGATGACACATGACTAGCTTTTCAGCTCAGAATCAGCAAGGCCTTTCCCTCTTTGCCCCTCTCCCACAGGAGACTGATGATCTCTAATGCACCCTGCCCACTTTGTGATAACTCGGATGAGTGAAGGAAACAGAGGCAGCTGAGGGTAATGCCTCTTTTCTGGGTCTCAGAACTTAAAAACTAATATGTGCAACAGCATCTTCCGAAGTCCAGACCTGCAGGCATAGCTTAGTCTGTCTGTCTGTCTGTCTGTCTGTCTGTCTCTCTCTCTCTCTCTTTGTGTGTGTGTGTGTGTGTGTGTGTGTGTGTGTGTGTGTGTGTGTGTGTGTGTACGCAGTTTAAAACACTACCACACCTGACTAATATGGCATGTCTTGCCTGACCATTCAGTGGTGTTTTGAGTGAAGAGAAGAAACCCATTCTTTTGGACAGATGTAGCCCCTGCTGTGAAGTGGGGTGTGGTGTGGTCAGTATAGGGGCACAGTTTAGCCCCAGTTGGAAGCCTATTTTTGCACTGCACATTCTATATAATATATAGCAGTTTGTTGGGACAAACCAGGAAAGTTTGCTTCCTCTGTTGATAGGTGGGTATGAGAAGACACCTGGGGAATGATTCACTGCTGAGAATGTGCATGCAAAGTGTGCCCAGCTTTTGGCATACACTGTGAGGCCCACCTTGTAGATGGATCACCAGGTTAAGGGCTAGAAAGCATAGCCTATCTCACGTCTTAGCAGTGGCCATGAAGTATTGGAAGTCATGACTACGATCAAGTTTTTATCTCTGGTTGTGTCACTGTGGTAGATGAGACATTTAACCAGCATATTCCCCATCCTACCCCCCCAACCCTGATGGGCAGAGTGTACTTTCTCTCCTTAACTCTGACTCAACCATGTGACTGGCTGTGATGGCGTAAATGAGAATGCCTCTCATAGGTTCACAGGCTTGAAGAGTTGATCCCCAGTTGGTGAAACTGTTTTAGAAAGATTAGGCTGTGTGGACTCATTGAAGAGCTGTATCACTGGAGATGAGCCTTGAGATTTCAAAAGACTTATGTCATGTCATTCTCAGTGTGCTCCATGCCTGCTGATTGTGGTAAGAGAGCTCACAGCTGTTGTTCCAGTCGCCTACTTCTGTGCTCTTGACCTGTCATCATAAATGTTAACCCTCTGGAGTCATAAGCTCAGTTAAAGTCTTTCTTTAATAAGTTGCCTTGGTCATGATGTTTTAGCACAGCAGTAGGACGGTAACTAGGACAGAGTTAGTACAGGCTATTATCATGACAGACCTGACCGTGTGGACTTTTGGAGGAAAGTGGAAGACTTCCAGACTTTGAACTAGAAAAGCAGCTGGCTGCTGTACCCAGGGCTTAATGAGCTATCCTAGGAGGAGCTTGAAAGAAGACAGTAGAGCTGACAAAAATATGGACGGTGGAAGCTGGAGAAGTTTTAGAAAAGAGCAAATACGGACCACTAGACTAGAGACTGTCCTTGTAATATTTTGGCCATGAATGGGTTTGATTTCTGCTCTTGTCCTAATAATTTGCCTGAAGCTATTTTGAAAAATAATGGTCTAATTTCTCTGGCGGAAAAGATTTTAAGACAGCCTACTCATGACTCTGTTGTGTGGTTACTAATAATTAGCCTTATGCAGGTCTATAATTTAAAAAAAATAAAGGAGTAAGTGGGGTGAAAAGAAATACAAAATGTACACTTTGAAGGGGGAAAAGGACCAAGAAATTTAACATTGGAGTCAAGGCTTGTGCTGACTAAGCCCTTTGACATTGTTCACAAAGCTGCAGGATTTGAACTTTGTTCTGCTGCGTCTTGATCCTCTCTGACTCTATATTTTCTCACCTTGCCCTGAGTCCTCCCTTCTGCTATGGCAATATATATGCAGTGCCATTGTGGGTTGGAAGTATGCAATTTAAAAAAAAATTATTTTACAGGGGTTTATAACTAAGAGATTTCCTTGAGTCTCAGAAGAGACTCTGGACTTTTAAACAGGGTTGAGATGGAAAAACTCTGGGGACATTTGAAGTTGGGTTAAATGAAATGTATATTTACCGAGATAGCCGTGAGTCTATGGAGGGCAGGAAATGAACTGTGCTGGTCTGAATGAGAATGGTTCCCATAGACTGATATATTTGAATAATTGATCCCCTCTTGGTGAAATTGTTTGGGAAGGTTTAGGTGTGGCTGTGTTGGAGGAGTTGTGTCACTGGGCATGGGGTCTGAGGTTTCAAGCCATTCCTGGGTGTTCCCTTCCTTCTGTTAACAGTTCAAGGTGTGATCTCTAAGCTGTTGCTCCAGGCCCCTACTCTGTGTCCTTGTTCTAACATCAGAAACTCTCACCCTGTGGCATAAGCCCAGCTAAGCTCTTTCTTTTATAAGTTGCCTTGGTCATAGTTTTTTATCAGCAGTACAAAAGCAACTCAGACACCGATCTTTACTCAGTGACCTTAGCCATTACAATTCATACAGAGTCTAGGAATGTGCCTGACTGCGCCTGCCTCCTTGTACTGATGTCCTTTCTGGTGTTACTCTATGCACACCAGAAAGTGCCAATGAGGGATTGATCATCAGCCTACAGTTCTGACATGATTTGAATGTATTCCCAGTTTCATGTGTTGGGGCCATCATTGCTAGAGTTGTATGGATGGCCTTTGGGAGTGGGACCTTTGGAGAGTGACTAAATTTAGATGGGATCCAGAGGGTGGGCCCAATGATGGCCTGGGTGGCTTTACAAGAGGGCAAAGCTGAGCAGGCTCACATGATCTGCTTGCCATGTGAGACCTTGTGCCCTGTTACAACACAGCAAGAAGGCATTAATAGAAGCAGCTAGGTGCCAGCACCATGATCTTAGAATGCCCAGCAATCAGAATTGTGAGGCAAGTGAAATTTCCATTCTCTCTATATTTCCCAAGCCTCTGATATTCGAATTATAGCAATGGCAAACAGAGCACGTAGAAGCTTTGTTTTTTAGAGGCAATGAAGCTCACCAAAGTTATACATTCGAATAGTCAAGCCATAGCCAGGTCCAGTCAGGTCACCCTACACTTGTTTAAGGCCATTCTTCCTTCCAAGAGGTCCTTGTTGTATCCTCTGGGGTAGCCATCCTGTCATCGGCTCCTCTTCTACATGCTGGAGGGAATTGGGGCCCTTGTGAGTGTGGGAAATGCTGGGGTAAATCAAGCCAAGATTTGCTTGCCTCAGAACTTAGTGGATGCTGATGTGAGCCTGTGTGAATGACACTTCAGCTGCCTCTGAAGACTGAGTTACAGGCTAAACTCTGCTTGCCCTGAGGTAATTTATTAAAGTGAGCCCTCATGTCAGTGTCCACTCATAGGAAAAAGGATAGCTGTACCCCACTGTAGTGAGAGGTGTCTCCCAAGATGGTGGCTGTAAAGAACTGAGCACACCTGGGCAGTCTGCCCCGAGGGTCTTGGAACCCGATTATTGACACTAGTGCCCAAGATCCCTGCTCTGGAGTTAAGCAAGAATGAACACAGTTGCAGGGACAGATTCACAGTGAGAACTTGGGCTCCTGGGGCTGGGCACATATCTGGGGACCTCTAGACCCACACAGGCCTGCCCAGGGAGAGAGGGTGACCCCACACAGGGGCTCTGTACAGTGTGACAGAGGTCTCCAAAGAAAAAAATTATTCATCCCCATTCAGAGCCTCTCCTCTATTACCTATTCATCAAAAATTGCCTGGCATTTCTGCATTTTTCATTACTAGAGTCAACATTTGCCACGTTAATAAAGCAAGGGGCTACTTTTCTCCTCTCAGAAATAGAATATGTAACGACACAGTCCTTTTGATGTCACCTAGCCAATACAATATGTATCTGAATGCGGATGAAAGGGAGACAGTTAGGCCCAGGCTTCCCAGGCAGGGAGTGGAACTAGAGCAGGGACGGCCACACTGCATGAGGGAGCAGAGTCCCTGGCTTTCTGTGGCATCAACCTGGCAGAGTTGCTGAAGGAGAAAAGTAATTTGCAAGATCCTGACCCACTGCCCCTGGATGGGTTGGTCATGGCATTCGCTGGTTAAAAGGGTAACTCAAGCATCTAGAGCAGTGGTTCTCAACCTCCCTAATGCTGCAACCCTTTAATATTGTCCTGACCCCAACCATAAAATTATTTTTAATGCTACTTCATAACTGTACTTTTGCTACTATTATGAATCGTAATGTAAATTTCAGATATGCAGGCTATATGATATGTGATCCCCAGAGGGGTCACAACTTATAGGTGCAGAACCATGGCTCTAAACTGTTCTTGATACCATTAAAAATGAGCATTTTAGAGATGAAGAGAGAGAGAGGGAAGGAGAAAGAGAGAGAGAGGGAGGGAAAGAGAGACAGAGAGAGACTGGAATTGCAAAGACAAGGCAGGCAAGCAAGGTGAGCTAAATAAAGCCATTGTTTGATGCCCTTGGCCCAGGCCTAGCCTCAGTCTCCTCATCTGCAAAATGTGCTCCTAAGACCCACTGAATCTAACTCATGAATCCCAGTGTCAGTAAAGGGTTCCTGTAAGCAGGAAGTCAGTAGTGAGGAGATTGAAGTTTGAAACAATGTGCACCCCAGATGGTAATTTGGGATGGAAGAGAACCTCCTAGAAAGACCCACAGTAAGAACTCAGAGGGCCTCCTTACACCAAGAACCCAGGGACATTCCAGGTTCCTAGTAAACTTCTGTCCCAGGAGTCATTTTGTAAAGGAAAAAAGATGCAGCACAAAACTGCAAGACTTTTCAGTGTCTGCTGTCACAGCACAATCATCAATAAAACCCACTTTCACACTCCAACCAGATAACAAAAGTTCTATACTCACTTCCCCCAGGAGAAAAATTAGAGAGCATCGTGGGAAAGAATGACCCAGACAAGCATCTTTATGGGGTCAGACCTGAATGAGTGAGCAGAGTCAGCCATGCAGCAATTGATGGCTCCGCTTTGAGTTAGCATCAACAACCAGGTCGAAGACCCTAGAGCAGTCTCCGGCTCTGGGGGTTTGGTGGTGGGACAAAGGGTGACCACATAGCCAGCAACAAATGAGCAGAGGACACATGGTTTAAGCAGTCTGTCACGGTGAACCCAAATAACAGGCAGTGTCATTTCTCAGCTTTGTTCTCTAGCCCCTCTTTCTGGGAAGGGCCGTGCATTGAGCACTTTAGATCTTACAGGACATAACGATGCAATGACTCATTACTCAACTTTGTCATAGCACAAAAGTAGCCACGGCTGTGTGCAAATGGAGGGAAATATTCAAAAGCAATCTAATCTGCAAGAACAGGGAGATGGGCCAGATTTGACCTGTCTGCAACTTGATGACTCTGCCTTAGGTTACAGGTGGCCACGAAGGGATTTAAGCAAAAATCTGGCCCCTAGTGTGAGCGTCACAGTTAAAGTGATCTCTGACTGTAGGGAGGGAAACAGATGCTCTAGGTCAGCAGGGTCACCTAGTGAACGCCTCCTCTAGAAGTCTGGCTAAATGTTGACAGCCTTGAACTTGGGGTTCAGGGAGAAAAGGAGACAGTGATAGACCTGGGAGCCACTGTGAAGGGAGACAGCCCGCCAAGCTCCCTGCTGAGCTTTGTATCTGTTCATTGTGGGTCCCATGCCCGGTGTGACTGTAACCACAGACATCTGCATCTTCTGATTTGTCACAGGGGCTATCTGGCCTGGCAACTTTCAGGCACACGCAGAAAGCTTTGCAGAATTTTTTCTCCAGTTCAAACCACTTACAAAAAAACCAGGCTGCAATTAGATAGCTTCATAGCTGTGCAGTATCCATAAAAAGAGGTAATTTTAATATTTGGTTCAACTTCAAAGCAGTAACTTAGAATTATATATACTCTATTAAAATATAATGTTTTCCCCCAAACTAATCAAATGGCTAAATCAATTGTTGGTGGACTGCCAGTGGCCTGGGGATCAATGGGAATAGAAAATGTATTCTATATTTTCCTTGTTACACAGAGTTAGAGCGCATATTTTATTAACGCTCATCCTGTAGAGACCAGATTTGTGTGTTCATGAAAACAAACAGTACAGTCTTCGGGGCTTGCTGGGATGGGGAGTGCGGGGGCAAGAATGTGGATACGGAAGCTGCCTTCCCTGCACTCCGGGACTGTGATGGGTCATGCGCTGGGCTGGGATCCAGAGCCCTGGCTCTTGCACCTCCCTCCTGCTCACAAGGAAATTATTTTGCAATCTGCCTCCCTTTTCTTCTTAGACTCCCTGGTTTATGAAATGAGAAGTTTGAAGATACTCAGAGAAGGCAAATAGGCTTTGTCCTAACTGAGCTTAGCTTGAAGGCACAGCTTAGAGCCTTGCATGGGGAAGGATGCTGAAATCATATCCGGCTCACAGGAGGCTGTGATGTTTGTTTTATTTATCAATTTGCCTGGTCTAAGGGATGCCCAGATAGCTGCTTGCACAGCTCATATGTTCCTATGATGAGATACCAGAGGCAAGCTTGCTTTACAAAGAGAAAAGCTTGGTTTAGCATACCACTCTGGACAGTCAAAGGCTCACGTAACAATTCTCTTGCCCAAGCGGATGGGTGTCTCAATGGACATCCTTTATTCCCTTCCAAGGTAACATTTTCAGGTGAACCAACGTCTTCTCATTCTACTCGGCTCCCCTAGAGTGCAGTGCTCTCCCCCTTCCAAGACCACCACCTTACCAACCAAGTTCCCAGCATACGAATACTTAAGTCTTAACAATGGTGAGCACTATATCTCCCTGAAGTGGAAACTGAAGGGTTCTTTGGAAAGTCAGTTGAATGTTTTGTTGGGGCAAACTCATGAAGGAACATTTCATTACAGTGGACACGGGTGTGAAAGGCTAAGGCAAACTCGTGAAGGAACATTTCTTTGAAGCAGACACAGGAGCTAAAGTAAGCAGGTGAAAAGACACCTGATGGATTATTTGCTAATGACACGCATGTATTGGTCTGCCTTGCACTGCACAGTTAAGCTGCGTTTTTTGGAACTCCATAGAGAGAAATGCACCAAAAAACTTCTGGTGGCGTGCTGCAGCGGCTTGCCACTTCCTCAGACTCAGGCTGATTGGCAGAGTGATGTCAGCTGAGACAGATGCATGTGCTGAGGCAAGACACATGGAGGACACGTGATGTTTGGAGAGACTATAAAACGGACTCCTTGAGTATAGGAAGTCATGGTCCATCTCCACAGTGTGGATGACCAAACACTGTAGAAGCAAAGCTTCAGAGCTATGTCTTCCAGGACCATGGAGAAGGGTGTTGAACTTACAGATGGACCCAGAGTAACATAGAGCAGTAACATGGCCACCTCTGGTTCCAAATTCCCACCCACAGTAGGGAGAAGCTAATTCAGATGGTTGTTCGTTCTCCTCATGTCCTGACGTGTCTTCTCTTGTAGCTGCTTCTTCTGTCAGCAATTATACTGCTTGGTTGCAATGTAACTGTGACAGCCTGTTTGGCAAAACAGACTTGGAAGCCCAGTGGAAGGCAGGAAGGGTACCTCAGGAGAGCAAAGAGCTAAACTGAGATGGTCTTCTGAGGCAGCACCCTAGTCATGTTAGCTGTTTAAAACTAAGTACCCTGAGAGTCCAGTAGGCCAGCCTTGAGCTGCATCGCCTCTTCTTGGTAGGGGATATAACAGATGTGATTTACAGACCCACACAGTGGAAGGGAAGAATATCCCTACAGAAAAGCATGCTGTGGATTAACAGGAGATAGAAATGCTTGGAGTCCCTATGAAGGCACTACAGATCTCCCAGGGCAGGGGAATCTAGGGAAGGGAGGTGGGAATGGGTGGGTGGGGGAACACCCTTATAGAAGTAGGGGGAGGGGAATGGGATGGGGGTTTCTGGGAGGGGGAACCAGGAAAGGGGATAACATTTGAAATGTAAATAAAGAAAAATATCCAATTTTTAAAAAAGAAAAAGAAATGTTTGGAGGCAGAGCCCTAGCATATCTGCAGCAGCAGTCTTTCAGGTTCCTTGGTGCTGGCCAACGGGAATGTCCCCATTCTCACTGAAGGGCTGTGACTCTGTTGCTTCCTGACCTCCTAGGAAAGGAGATGCTAGCCAGGCCCACTGTATCAGCCCTCTATGGTTTCTGGAAGAGATGACCATGCAGCAGTCAGCTTCCAACAGCAGAAATATGGCCCTTACTCCTCCAGAGGTCAGAAGTCAAAAACTACCACCAGGAGGTCAGAGAGGTTCTTGGGGAGAATAGAACTCATCTCTTCCTTCTTCAGTGACCTTATCACCTTCCTGGTGGCAGAGACTTCTCTTCTACCTTTCTTTGACCTATGCCATCGGGTTGGGATCTTTATGGCTAATTTTCTCATCTCTACATTCTCACATTTTTCACAGCTACAAACAAGGTGACACCAACACATCTGGGAAACTAGGACACACCTTCTTGGTCACCAACCTTCAACTTACCTCCCTGTGTTGAACAAGATTCCCCTCTGGGGATCTGACTTCGCCCATGACTGGAGGATTTTTATCCCTCTTTCTAAATTCATTTTTCTAAGTTTCCTATCTGGGACTGTGTTTTTGTAAAGGTCCAAAGTTCTTTAAGATGTGCCAAGCATGTTCAATGCATCATTGGTTAATTTTATTTGGGCGGTGTAGCCCAGGCTGGCCTTGAACTCACAATCCTGCCTCAATCCCTCAAGAGCTAGGATCACAGGCAACCAACTTATTTAATTTACTTCTCATTGTTACTTCCTATTTCCCAATTCCCAGTGTTCCACAGACAGTGACTCGGTAGGATTATCCTGTGGTGGGTCTGGATTCCCACTCAGGTCCAGGCCTCCCTGGCTTGCACAGACCTCTAGTTAACTGAACCTTTGTGGTTTCTTTTAACCTCATTATCTAAGAAACTCAAGGGGAATTCCCTGTAGAGTGGGTGGAAGATCAATATGTGTCCTTTAATGTCACACCAAATATTGTCCACTTACCCAGACCATGGCAAGGCTTTGCAGGCTGAGCTGCACCTCGGGGCATCTTACCTTTCTCACTGACAGTGTGAGGGCTTCCTCTGTGGGCTTTCTCTCCAACCCATCTGCACAGCTCATTGTCTTTCCTGAAAGAGGTCCTAGAAATAATCCACTCCTTCAGAATGCTTCTGTTTAAGATCGTATGTATCCACTCATGCCTTTCCCGTCTGACAGATGAGGAAATGGGGCTTAAATAACTCACTGCGGCAGACAGGTTAGCAGTCCTTGGGATATGCAGGTGACTTGATTCCTCAGCCTGTCACTGTGCTCCCTCACCTGACAAAGAAGACTTTTCAGGTGTTGTTGGAAATTCTTGAGATGAGATATTAGGCCCAACAGCATTACAAGTATCCTTTCAAAGCAGGGCAAGAAGGGAGAGTTTGAGATCCTATGACCAAAGCAGATTACGGGGTAATGGGGGTAGGGGCTAGGGGCCAAGGAATGCTGGTATCCTCGAGAGCTGGATGGGACAATGAAACAGATTCTTTTGTGAGAAGTCTCCATGGTGAGATAATCCCACCACCACCTTGATTTTAGAACGTAGCTCTCAGCTCTTAAGTTAGCACGTGTGTGATGCTTTAAAGCAGCAAGCAGACTGAATTTTCTTACAGCATCAAGGAGAAATAAATCCAAATACCTGGTAAGGGAGAGAGTTGGAATATGAGTCTGCACTGTCTGGCTCCAAAGCCTAAACTCAAGCATAGCACTGTCCTGTCCCTGCCAGAATCTCTTGACACAAGATGCTAACTGAGTGATTATTGGGGAATCTTCTATCCTTGGAGCCCAGATGCATCAGAAGTCTGCAGGATATGGTGTATTAACCCTGAGTTAAATCTCACTGGGGCAAGGGTCTGGGTACATGGAAGGTAGAAGAGGGCAAAGCAGAGAGAACCTAACTAGAAGAGAGACTGTGTGCAAACCCAGAGCTAGAGCAGCAGACAGGTAAATATGGGGGTGCTGGGGACTGGGTGCAAAGCAGCAGGGAACTCAGAGGGACTTGTTGAGGATGTTCTTGGATGCCGAGAGCTCACTAGGAGCCACAGGATAGAGAAATCGAAACTGGAGCTGTTCCCAGCGCTGAGTTCCAGAATCTTCCATGCAGGCAGCACCTCTTTGGCTCAGTTACCCAATCTATAAAAGAAGTATAGGGGCTACACACCTCCCAAGGAGAAAGTGGAGCTTGAGCCAAGGCTAAGAGTCCCATTGGCAGGCATGAAGGTGAAGACATTACTCCAAAGGTCAAGGCGATCTTAGGAGCCTGATGTGTACAGGAACACCAGACCCAAAGGCAGAAGGACTCTGTCCTGGAACTGTCACCCAAGATGCACCCTACTCCTTTTAGCCCCCATAGCTCTCTGTTTACATTAAGTCCTTCTTAACAGTTGTAAAACTTGCAGTGGATAGGTGGTCAAATAGAAGAATAGCTTCTAGCTTTTGACAAGGTACTTCCCTGAGCCAGTGTTGACGGGATAACAAACAATCTTGGTCAGGTTATTTCCAGGACTGATGGTGCACATGCCTCATTGTCCCCAGGGCCACACTACATCCGCATGTTGGCCTCTCCAAACCCTGGGTCGCTTTGCAGATAACAGCCACTGAAGAAATGGCCAAAGTGCATGCCACAGAACTGATCTTCAAACCCAGGTCTCCACACATGGTTGCTCTTCCTTTCTTCCTGAGCAGTTTGCATCTTCTTAGGCATGTTTCCACATTTCCACGGTCACCTCCCAGTGGGAGCATTTCCTTTGTATGAGCTCCAGAATCCTGCATGCTGCTGTGTCCAGGTTTCTAGTTAGGTGAGTATTGACCTACTGGCTAGTGACATCTGGCACAGAAGAAGTCAAACTCCATGTTGGGAGTCAGAACCCACTATGGCTTCCTGTTTGACCATGTGACCTCATGTCACATCTCCCTAAACTCCAATCTAAAGTTACCAATTCTCCAACAGTGTGCTCAGCTGGAAAACCTTCTTGGTAATTACATATCCTTCCTTCGCTGGGGCACATAGATAATAGGTGTAGAAAGATTCTGAACATTCAAGAAGTCGCTATTACACAGTCACTTGAAAGCATAACTTTGGTGGCCAAGAATCCAAGGGTTCAAGTTGTAACCCAGCATTCCCTTGTTGAACCTTTGATACTGAACATTCTTTGTATCCACCCAAGACCTGCAAGTTGAAACCCTCACCCTTAGTGTGATATATCTGGAGGTGGGCCTTTGAGAGGTGATGAAGTGATGAAGATAAAGTCCTCATGAAATATCTATCCATCTATTTCCATTACTATAGCAAAAATAACTAAGGGTATACAAAGAATAAAGGAAAGAGACTTATTTAGTCTACAGTTTGAAGGTTCAAGGCTGTGGTACCAGATATGGCTGGACCATGATGTCATCATGGGTTCAGATGGATGACATCATAGTTTGAGCACACGAGTGAGCTACATCACCTGGAAGTTGGGGTAAGGAGAGAGGTCAGTTTGCCCTTTTTAAACTCACTCATTGAGGCTGACCATGCTGGCTGGCGTGGAGCTCTCAGACTTCCAGCCTCCCAATGTGAGAGGGAGAATTTTTCATTGTTTAAGTGCTATGATCTTTTATACTTTGTTACTGTGGCTGGGGTTGACTCCGAGCATAAGAAACGTTCTTACCTTCTCTTCTAAGTTTGCTCCAATGTCAAAAGAGCGTAATGAAAGCACTCAGTCCTAGTGCTGCAAACGTTAAACAAGTTATTGTAGGGAAAGAGCTTAAAGCACTGCCTGGCGCCATAGAAGTGCTCAGTAAATATTAGCTGTGTGCCAGGAGCCATGGTTATTATAAAAGCCTGTGTTTTTGCATGGCAGACAATGAGAAGTGCCTCTAAACACAGCCTGGGGACAGCAGGATTGAATGGCATTCAGCACAGATTCACGGTGTCTTGTAGATTGTCGGGGAGGAAGAGCATCAGAGAAGGACAGCCGTAAGAGTCAAGGAGTCATCTTGAAGGAAAGCTGACAGGGAGGAAGGCGTCAACTAAGGAACAGTGTAGATTAAGAACAAGAAATCCTGTTCTGAGTGGCTGGGGAAATAGGCCAGGCAGCGCTCTCCTTGGCATTCAACTTTGTAATCCTCCTCCAAAGTTTAATAGTGCAAGAGTGGGTGCAGCCACTCAGTGTGGCACCAAGAACCTGGGCACTTTCTCCCTCAGGCTGTGTGATCCTAGTCATATTATTCCCTGATGAACAGGGATAATGAAGACTACTTCATGCTCATCCTGGGGCTATTTTAAAGACTGACTGATCTAATGAGTAAAACCTACATCAGCCCTTGGTAAGGAAGGGTCGTCCTTACTCTCTTTGTAACCTGTGATGTTGGCATTGGGAGTGCGGGGACTCTATGTGAGAAAGACATCTCCTGTCAGGAGATCATGCGGAAGACAGAAGACTTACACTACACCCGATTCTCCAAACTGTGGGATGGTCCTGCCCAGGAATAAAATATTCAACGTGTGGCTACCTCCCACACAAGCCTGCACACATCTTGGAAGAGATCTGTGAGAATGTTAACAAAGCAAGCATGAGTGGAAACTCATACAGAAATTACCCATCGCTGCAGCATCAAAGTATACTCAGACTCATCTCATCAGACAGATCAGTTTTGTTCTCTTGGACTTGTAAACTGCAGATGACCCAAGCCAATAACATATCTGTTGTAAAGTCATGTGTCAGCCTATGAGGGACTGGAACTATTTTCTTAATGGCTCTTTGTAACTGATCGTTTTAGAAACAGCATCTTTTAAGTAGGCAGAGATTTTTAATACTGAATGAGTAGATACTATCTTTTTGGTTGTTGTCCTTCTTTAGAAAATGGCAATAACAAGAACAAAACCCAAAATATCCTAAGTGAGTTCAGCATAAGAATTCAGTTGAGGGGACCCAGCACATAGGACTCAGGGGTTTCAAGAAGAAGCTAGACTGATGGCGAGCCAGGGAAACAATGGAGATAAAGATTTAAAAGGAGAAACACCTTGACTGCCTGCTTCTGCCCTCCAGTCGTCTGCGAGTGCCAGCTGCCAAGAGAGTCTGGGAACAGAGAGGACTTACTTGAGAGTAAACACACCAAGGGCATGCTGTCTTCCACAGAGCTCATAGCTGGGCAGCCCTCGCTCTAGTCAACTGTGAATATTTGGTGCCGTTGTTGTTAGCTTATAAAGAATTTGGCTTCATTATGAGATTTTTCAAACAAACAAACAAAAAACCCATTTATTTATTTTTTTGGCCTCCATTTCCTACAACCTGTCCTCTCTGTGTTCGCTTTCCCAGGAGCCTCTGTTCTACTTCTATGTCGTGTGTGATCATTCCCCTGGCCCCTCTTCTCAGCTCCTTGGTCCTATCCTATCTAGTCCTATGGCCCATTCCGCTCTTACAAACCCTTATTTGCATACCTAAAAACATGAAAAATCGGGGACCCGAGGGAGAGAATGTGAGAGAATGTGTGATATTTGTCTTTCTGGGACTGTACTACTTAGTGTAGCGCATCTCAATTCTGCCCATTTTCCTGCAAACTTCATTTGCCTTAAGAGCTGAGTAAAATTTCACTGTGCGTGTATGTCACGCTTTTATTATCCATTCGTCTCTTGGTGAGCATCTAGACTGGGCAGCGTTTGGCTCTTGTCAGCAGAACAGCAACAGACACAGACGTGCAAGGATCTCCGTGGCAGGAGACAGAATCCTTTAGGTCTATGGTGGGGAGACGGATCATTTTAACTTCGTTCTAGTTTAACTTTCGGAAGTGCCTCCACACGGATGTCCGCAATGACTGAACTAGTTCATCCTCCCACCAACAGTGAACAATGGTTCCTCCCCTCAAAGACTCTTGAGCATTTGATGCCATTTTTTCTCTTGTTCAGAGTCATTCTGACTAGGCTGAGATGGGATCTCAAAACGGTATTCATTCCCACTTTCCTAATGGCTAAGGATATTGGACATTTAAAAATATCTATTGATCATTTGTGTTTTGTCTTCTCAGACCTGTCTGTTCATTGCATTAGCATATTTATCGACTGACAGTTTCATGGTTTGAGTACTCAATTAAACATTTTAATCATTTGTTTATTTGTTTATTTGGGGAGACTCACACGGCCTGGTGCACGTGGAAATCCAAGTAGGACTTATAGAAGGTGGCTCTCTCCATGAGTCTAGAGGCTTTGCAGTCAGCACCTTTACCTGCTGATTCCTCTCACTAGTTCCAGCGTTAATTTTTCACATTTTTTCTATATTCTAAATATCAGGCCCCTATCTAAGGTACACCCGGCAAAGAATGTCTCCCATCTGTTGGCTTCTGTTGCCACACTGAGAGTTTTCGGTTTTATGCAGAAACGTCATGTAACCCATTTGTCAATCCTTGAGACAATTTCCTCTGCTACAGAGTCTCCATAGAAAGTTCTTTCGACTAATGTCATCCCTGTTGGGTTCTGGGAGACTCTTGCTTTCCTGGCATCTGGGACTTTCTGGTGGCTACTTCCAGTTCCCCATCCCCCATTGCTACGCACCTCTGTTCAATGTCCTGACATTAGCTGAAATACTCCAAAAGGGGAGGGAGAACCTGTCAAGACCATATCCAGAGGTTAAGTAAGCATGTTCTCCCGATAGAGAGATGGGGCCACCCACCCATCTCCAAAATTTTAACCTAGAATTGCTCCTGTCTAAAGGAAATACAGGGTCAAAGAGTGGAGCAGAGACTGAAGGAAAGGCCACCCAGAGACTGCCCCACCTGGGGATCCATCCCACATACAGACACCAAACCCAGACACTATTGCAGATGCCAAGAAGTGCTTGCTGACAGGAGCCTGATACAGCTGTCTCCTGAGAGGCTCTGACAGATCCTGACCAATACTGATGCGGATGCTTGCAGCCAACCATCAGACTGAGCACAGGGACCCCAATGGAGGAGATAGGGGAAGGATCAAAGGAACTGAAGGGACCTTATCTGGCATCGATGGGAGGGAAGGCCCTTGGTCCTGTGAAGGCTTGATGCCCCAGTGGTGTAGAGGAATGTTAGGGTGGTGAGGCAGGAGTGGGTAGGTGGGCAGGGGAGCACCCTCATAGAAGCAGGGTAAGGGGGGATGGGATAGGGGATGGGATAGGGCGTTTGCAGAGGGGAAACCAGGAAAAAAAAGAAAGTTCTTTCGAGCCCTGGATGTCAAGGTTTACTTGCATGACCTCCTCTTCACATGGGCAGAGCAGGACACAGTCAGTTGGAAATGAACTCTAGTTCAGCAGGCCTCACCCTTTGAATGTTGAAGAAAGTCAGTAAGGAGAGGGATAGACTGCAGGGCTTAAGAGTGCCTGTGCTCTTTCAGAGGCCAGGATGTGCTTCCCAGCTACTCTGAGAGGCTCACAGCTTCATGTAACTCTGGCTCCAGGGGATCCGGCACCCTCTGCTGGCCTCTACAGACTGCTGCACTCATGTGCACAAACTCAAACCTCCACAGATGCACGCATATACACAACTTTATAATAATAATAATAATAATAATAATAATAATAATAATAGTAATAATAACAATAACAATAATAGGAAGAAAAGATAGAAAGAAACACACACAGAGAGAGAGAGAGAGAGAGAGAGAGAGAGAGAGAGAGAGAGAGAGGAGAGAGAAATACCAGAATAGCACTCACTGGGACTATGGAGCTGGGATGGGAGATAGCCCAAAGAGCGGGGTTAGGGAACTGTATTAAAGCGAGTTTCCATAGTGTTTCTCCTCCAACCTATCTCTTATGGAACAAGTTTGAAGCAGGAAAAAAGCGCCATGAAGGCCGTTGTGCCCTCCCTTTTTTTTTTTTAATAGAGATGATTTAGGAGAATTTCTTAGGAACCGAGGAAGAACTCTAGGGAAAAGTTAAAGTGAAAAAATAAAAGTCAGGAGGCTGAGAGACTAGAACACTTGTAAAAAGAACCTGCCAGGCTGAGATGCGGGGAGCAAATGGAAATTACTGAAACATCATGAGAGGATTAAGACAGCCAAGTGCTCTCACGTGTCTATGGGGACGGTTCCTTGAGTTGGCTTTTGGAAAAAGTTACCATGTAAAAAGTTCCTCATAAAACAACTATTCTAAGAATTTCAGCTTGGAGACATTCCTGGCTAGTATCATTCCTGCAGTTGGGAATCGTTTTGATTAAGTCCTGCTGATAATTAGGTTGCAGTGTGTTTGTGCCAAACACTCCCAAGGGCAGCTTGAAGGGTGAGAAGGGTGGTGGGGGACACCATAGGCAGAGCCCTTACATCTCTTCTTCCTACCCGGGGAGCAAGCGAGCCCAAAGGTAATGTCTAGGTTTCAACAAGGCTGTCTCTTCTCAGACATGCTCACATCACCTACAAGTCTCCCCAGATTCACCTATGTGTGACCACAGAAAATACCAGATAGACTGTCATCACCACATAGCCCCTTTACCTGAATCCAGTCCCTCCCTTCCTACAGACAAGCTCTGCCATCCAGATTCACATCATCAGATCGCACTCGTGGACATAGATGATTGGACTAAAGTAGTCACTTGACTAGAGCTGAGCCAATCAGACACCCCTGCCCTGCTGCGCCCCCAGCATCTGGAGGCAGCATTGGCAGATGTTCTTGCAATCAGTTTCAAGTTCCTGCTTGTCCTGTGGAAGGCTGGTTGCCTGTGGCTTACAGGAAAAGGAAGGATAAAGAAAGTACAGAGCTAAGAAGTGACTCAAGGCTGCCAGCTGGAAGGGAACTGGATACAGACCCTGGTCCAGACCCTCTTGAGGTTCTCAGTTTCATGCTGTTTCCTTGGGGTTTGAGACATGAGCCCAATAAACAGCCTTTTTTTTCCTTGTGAAAAATTGAGAGCTTTGCCACAAAACGTCATGAGAAAATGGTGCCTGCTACAGCATGGTGCCAAGTAGTCCTGTGTGTGAGACTGATACAGACACATCGATGCTGCGCTTCCTAACCCTTTGTCTAATGTTGGAATGTTTGCATCTCTTCCGAAACTCATATTCACACTGAATCCTCATTGCAACAGTACTGGGAAGTGGGTTCTGAAGGAGGTGAGTGGGTCGTGAGGGCTCTGTCCGAAAGGATGGAATCGGTGCCATATACAAGGGCTGGCAGGGGCTAGTTATGCCCTTTTGCCTTTCTGTTAGGTGTGGACACCATATTCAAGGGGCCATCTTGGAAGCAGAGACCAGAAGATGGATGAGTCTGTGGCCTCTGGAACTGTAATTTAACTTCGTGCTGTTTATAAATTACTCAGGCTGATGTTTTAACAGCGGAAAGCGACCAAAGCACTTCCACTTAGAGCTTCCAAATAGGGAAGTGGATGGATATGCTTTGTGTTTGTAACTCAGTGCTGTGAACAAATACCTGAAAATGGTTTACAGCTTATGGAGGCATCTCCTCAATAGAGCTTCCCTCCTTTTAGATAATTCTAGCTTGTGTCAAGTTGACATAAGACTAACCAAAGCAGCTATCTGTCTGTCTGTCTAACTATCCATCTAAGATGCTGACATTATCCAGTCATGATTCTACATGTCTTTAATCCTAGCATTGGGAGGTCAGAGGCAAGGGGATGGCAGTCTGGGTTACATAATGAGACACTCCTTCAAAACAAAACAAAGCAAAACAAACATCAAAAAACAAACAAAGAAACAAAAATGTTAAGGTGCTACCAGGATTGAGAAACTCTGAGTTGGGTGAATTGGTGAATTGCTTGTTTGTTCTACTTTTTGAAAAGGTCGTAGGCTGAGCCAGAGAATACTACATCCTCACAGCCTAGCACTGAGAATGAGTTTGAGTGCTTTTCTGGGATGAGTCTGAAAAGCAGGCCGGACTGGGACAGCTTTGAGCACAGATCTCTCTTGTGAGTGCTGAGGTCATGCCAGCCTGGACAATCTGAAATCCCCCAGCCATTGTTCCTCACTCATTCAGATTCAACATGGGGATTTATGGATATTCTCAAACTCTATGGAAATGACATGGTTCAATAATAGAAAATGTAAATTAGACTGACAGGGGAACCTCTGACCTGCCCAAGGGAATCAGCTGTACCTGCAGACATGGATATGTGTGTGTGTGTACACATGCTTGCTCATGTGCAATGTGAGATGTGCTATGTGCATGTGCACACACACACACACACACACACACACACACACACACACACACCCCAATGGTGATTTGTTAATGATAAATTGGATTTTAGTTCATCATTAAAGTGTATCTGTGGGGATCGCTATGTGTTCCTGGCATATGGCAAAGGCTCAATAAATATTTGTTGAATTCATGAATAAATGAACATATTATCACTGTAGAATTCACCACATGCTCTGTGGATTATAGAGAAATTTCAAAGAAATGTTATATTTTGAGGTCCAAACAAAAATGAACAGACCTGCCTCCCTCCAGGACCAGAGGCCAGAACACGCATTGATTTGGGCTCTGCAGCTCCCATTGGCCTTGCTTTCAAGAATCTCAAGTTGTTTTTTTGTTTTGTTTTGTTTTGGTTTTGGTTTTTGGGGGGTTTTTTTTGGGTTTTTTTGTTTGTTTGTTTTTGTTTTGTTTTTTCAAGACAGGGTTTCTCTGTATAGCCCTGGCTGTCCTGAAACTCACTCTGTAGACCAGGCTGGCCTCGAACTCAGAAATCCGCCTGCCTCTGCCTCCCAAGTGCTGGGATTAAAGGCATATGCCACCACTGCCTGGCAAGAATCTCAAGTTTTAAGTGGTTCTTGCAGTCTGCTTCAGCACAGGTCCGTCCTGCCTGGAGCTGGACCAGTAGTCAAGGGGGCTTGGTTGGGTGACTGCATGCAAATTCCATGTAAGGGCCCCTGCGCCTTCTCTCTGCTTCTCTTGTGAGAACTATCCTTGCAGCTCAGAGACTCTTATACTTGCTAAAGGAGACATCAGCAAAAGTTGGGAAGAGGGAGTTGGTAATCCAGAGACTTGAGGGTCCTACAAGGTAGCTGAGGTCTCTGTTCTGGTATTGTGTTACACTTGGTCATCAAGCACTTGCTATTTTTAATACTGAAAATAATCGTCCTCTAAAATGTTTCCCCCAATCCTGGGTCATCTCTGGTTTCTTTCCCAGGGCAAATGTCCAGTTTGGAAGGCACAGGGTATGTATCAAGGAAGGTAACTGGAACAAGAAAGGGAGTGGAGGGTGGGGTGATTGTCTCCAAGAGGAAGGGCTGAGAGGAAGATCTGAGAGCTGTCATCAGACATCTGAAGGGGAGCTAGAAACATGGATCAAACCAGGGCTTTCCATCGTAATGAACATTTCAATAAATATCAGTCTTCCCCACCCCAAGGTTCCAGGTACTCACCCTGTGAAAGGGGGGTGACTGTCTTCTGTGGCCCTACGAGCCATGATCTCTGCCAGCTGTGTTTGTCGCTTGTTGTTGAGACAAAGTGTCACTATGTCATTCTAACTAGCCTTGAATCAATCATCCTCCTGCCTCAGCTTGTGAGACCTGGGATTACAAATGCGAGTCACCACACCTGGCCTCAGTGTGTGATTTGTATCATAGAAAATAGAACTTAGCTGTCATTTCTTAGCTTTAGGTGTTCTCAGAACCCTGTGGTTTCTCAGCATTTCCACATCTCCAATAAATCTGGTGTGCCCGCCTACAAGCGCAAACGCATGCACACATGCGCACATGCACACACGCACACGCGCGCGCGCACACACACACACACACACGGGGGAGAGAGAGAGAGAAAGAGAGAGACCTACAAGTGACCCTTTCTCATTTGCAGCTGGTAAAGATGAATTAGATAGAGGCAGGTTTCAGCACAGAAAGAAAGGTTTGCTGAAGATCTAGGCTGGTCACAAGACAGGATGAGTTTAAGAACAGTGCACCCCAGTGACTTAAGCTTTCTCAGGGGGCTTCCTGCCAGGTATCTTTCTGTAAGTTTCTCAGTCAAAATCTAGATGATGATGGTGATGATGATAAAATAATAGTAACAGCACATATAAACTTGATATAACTTGATTTTTGAATACCTACTTATTTCTATTTTTTGTGTGCCTCTGTGCATATATGTACCACATTTGTGAAGATACCCAGAGATGCCAGAAGATGGCATCTGTGATACACTGTTGTGAGCTACCTGGCATGAACACTGAGAAGCATAACCATGCCACATATAAAGGCAGCCAGTGCTCTAAGTCACTGAATCATCTCTCTAGATACATAACCACATGTGTTTAAAAACAGAACAAAATAAAACAAAACAGGAAACTGAAGGTGGTTTTGTTGTCAATATCAAAATACAAGAAAGTAAGATTGTAAAAGCTCAGACACTAACTAGCAGAGTCTCTCTCTCTCTCTCTCTCTCTCTCTCTCTCTCTCTCTCTCTCTCTCTCTGCTATGCCTCTCAGTAAACATCCTAGTTCAGGATATTTATAAGATATTATGTCCTCTAGCCCCTCATTGCCTCGCTAGAGGAATGGCCTGGTCATCCACAAGTGGCGATGACTTGCACACTGTCAACAAAATTTTTGAAGGTATATGGAGACCATTATGAGGTTTTGAGTCTCTAAAGAAGCAAATGGAGGTCGCAGCATCCTTCCCCCACCTCATATGAGGTGCCACAGGGACAGGTCACAGGGATTCTTCGTCCCTGTGGCTTCCAGTTTGACAAACTTAGAGTGTGGCATTTTGAAACACTTACAGGTCAGGTCTCAGGGCCCCCACCAAGGGTTGCCTGGCCTTTCTGTCGCTCTCTGCTTCTCATACCACATCCGCATCACTGTTCTACGAATATCAGGCTGTCCATTCTATCTTAGTTTCCTGTCTTTAGCCAGAGCTTGCCCACAGGCTGATCTTGGTGCTTTTGGTTTGATTAGTAGCCAGCTGTTCTTATTTTAAATTTTTAATTCAAAATCCCCTTAAACAACAACAACAAAATAGGTTATTTTATATGAAGGGAGATTTCCTGCTTCTATGCAAACCTAGATCTGGAGTTGTGGGCGGCACCCTGTGGGCATCATATTACCAAGACTGGTTCACCTCAGTGTTGCCCGCCATAGCTGTCATTGTCTGTCCTCTTGTCTTGGCTTACCATCCCCAGGAGTCAGAATGCTTGTGATGGCTTACTTGGTATGTGATGCTAACAGACCCTTGTGCAAATAGGAATGAAAAGAAAGTAGCATTGAGCAATGAGAGAACACATTGCTCTGATGGCAGTTGGCATGTGGCCAGTGTAGGATATTTCTGGATTTGTCCCTCCTGAAAGTCAGGAGAAAAGGGTAATGGCACATCAGCCTCCCACTCATCTCTTTGGGGTGCTCAAGCAGAGAAACCCATGACTGTGTAGGAAAGGTCAGTTTCTGCCTTAGGCTTTGGGGACATGTAGATGACACCAGCAAGTCACTCACTGTCCCGCAATAGGAAAGTTAGCCACACTGTGTGGCTATGAGGCCCGGTATTCCCAAATCTTCAGATGGAATGGTGGTTTTAATGGGACACAGAACCAGGGTTCCTGGGTCTATCTGACTTATTTCTTCTGGAACATTTAAATCCTCAAGTCCTCTGTTCCACCTGTTTTTTTCTAAGCCTGAGTAGCCCACTGGTTAGGATGGCATTGTGGGAGTGACCAGCTGGAGTTGGGGCGTTAGCATTCCCCTCCTTAGTCAAACTCCCAGATCTTAGTCATCCAACATGGGACCTTCTTCAGCACTAATATGGCTGCCAAACAGCTTTGCCCACCAAGTGGAAAAGGGCAGAATAAGACAAAGAGCGTGATTCTGTCTCATGACAGCAACATTTCCTGGGACTATAGTGCTGTCCATGTGTGCAATAAGAGGGGAGTTCTTGCCTACATTCTCCAGCAGGCAGGAGAGTTCATCTTCCCTAGAGATCAGTTTCAGACCAAGTTAATGTCCCACCAAGAGTGGCTGCAGTTGTTCTCAGATTGGAGGCCTGTTCACAGCTTTCTGTCCAAGTAGCTTCAGTTTGAAACTTTCTAACTCTCAAACCCACACTCTACTTCCACGCCTTCATGTCTTTATACACGAGAGCTATGGATGGTCAGGACTGAGTGCAACCCCTCCAGGATTTCAGAACCTCCTTCATCTTGACAGCTTTCCCAAATGCTAAGGGTGCCTTCCCTAGATGGAATAGCATTACACTGAGCAGTAGTGTGTGGTGTTGGAGACCAGAGAACAACTCAAGAATATGAAACCAAATACGTGGCCTTCAAGTACATTACTAGGAGTACATGAGCCACTGTCTGCCAGCTGAGAATGCTACTGGCTTCTCTCTGCCCTTGCCTCCTTGTCAAAAATGTAAAATAATATGGAATCTAGCTTAGTGAGTTATTGTAATGAAATAAATTCATGAAAATAAATTATAACAATTATTTTGAAATGAGATAATGTTTAAAGCATTCCTTGTTGGTTACATAGTAAGAGCTTGATACATGAGAACCTTTTTCACCATACTCAGTGCCATCCCTGCTGTCACCATCTCACCATCACCACCATTGTCACCATCTCCATCACCACCACCATCACCATCATCACCATCCTCACCATCACCAACACCATACTGTCATCATCTCTACCCACCACCACCATCATCATCTTCATCACCATTATCAAATATGTGATCGTATTTGCCTCTCTTCTCATCTCTGTGACAAAATGCCTGACATCAACAACTTAAGGGAGGAAGGACGGCCTGTTATCTCATGATTCAGAAGGCTTCTGTCCATAAATCTTGGCTCTGTTGATTCTGGGCCCATGATAAGACAGAACATCATGGTATATGGCAGAGGTTACTCACCTCCTGGAGGACAGGAAGCAGAAAAAGAGAATACAGAAAGGGGTCAGAGCAGGATATTGATCCCCAAGGTGAGCTCTAGTGACCTACATTCTCCAGCTAGGTCCCACTTCCTTTTCTCCCTACCTCTCATAAAGAATGTACCATGTTATACATTTGTCAAGGGATTAATTCACTGATTAGAATACAATCGCTTCCCCAAAACTGGTTAGCAAGAACCCTCCATATGAGCTTGTGTAAGTGCAGTTCATATTCAGATTGTAGCAGCTATCAGTGTCACCACTACTGACATTGTCACTGTTACCAACATCACTGTCATTGACAAACTCATCATTGCCACTTTCACCACCGCCACAGTCATCATCACAATCATTATCAACTCTGTCACCATTGTCTTGATGACATTGACTACTCTGATAATTGGCTGTCATCATCATGGTTCTTAAGGTTCTCATCATCATTGTCATGGTTCTCATGGTCATAGCCATCATCAGCATTACCATATTCAAAATAGTCATCGTTCTACTCATCATCTGTAGAGGAATTTTAATCCAGCAACATGGCTGCTCTGGCAAAGGATCACATACAGAAACCTCCTAGGTCCTGTGGTCTGACTGCAATACAGGCACACCTTTAATCCTAGCACTGGAGAGACAGGAGCATGCAGACCTTTGAGTTCTAGTTGGTGAGATCTGTTCAGCCAGTTGAGTTCAGTGCAGTGGAATTGAGTTCATTCCTGAGTTCAAGCAGTTCAGCATGGGCTATTGAAGCCAGAGAATAAGAAGGAACCAGAAGATTAGAACGATTGCCAGAGTTAGAGGCCAAACAGAGCAATTCAGTGAGAAGCTGAGAGAAGCCAGATTGAATCAGTCAGCTTGGAGAGGAGTTTGAGCCAGAACAGCTGAGTTGAACCAGCCAGCCAGAGTTCAGAAAGAACAAGAGGGGGTGAGCTTATTCAGCAGTAAGCCTTCAAGATGACAATTATATCAGGTGAATGAAAGTTACTTTTACAATCATTGTCGTCGTCGTTGTCGTGATGATTGCTATCATCATTGCCATCGCCACTGAAATCTGAGATTCCAGGAATGCCAGCACTGTGTTTTTCTAAGAAGGCTGGACCCCATCCATTGGGAAGGCTTACAGGAAGCTTTAAATAATGAGGACTTGAAGATGCATCTGGAAAAGTGGGAAGGATTTGGATGAGTAGTGGAGTCACAAGGTAGTAGCAAGTCTGAGGAGAAAGAAGGGCTTTCCAGGTAAGGTAAGGATGAGATGGTCAAGAATATTTAGGGCAAGGAGCACATTTAATTGGAATGAGTTAGACTGAAGGGGGTATGAGTTGGAAGACGTACAAATGGCTACACCTGGTTGCTAGGAGATGAGTAGGAGACAGTCCATGTGGTTCCTACCCAGACCTGTGTGATCTGAGCAAGGATCACACATGCTTAGGAGGAGCAGTCTTCTTTCTAGGAAAGGCCAGATTTCTAGATAAGGAGAGTCTCCTACAGAGGCTTAACAAAATGGCCTACATGACCGTATGACTGGATGCTCCATTTGTCAAATTACATCCTTTACTTCAACAGCAAAGCCAAAGCACTGTGACAGGAGCTGGGAACAGGCTGGGTAGCCGTACTTTATTGGACAGTATTGAATTTGTTCAGACCCCTGCAATTTCCCTGGAAGGGGCCATGAATATGAGGTCAATTTAGCCTCCAACCCAGAGCCACAAAGTAGATAACCAGCCGCCGCCATCTGTGGGGGAGATGAACTATTCTGCGGAGCTGTTCAATAAGTCAGCCATTAGCAGGGAAAGTGCTTACATGCACTTAAAAAAAATTAAACAACAAAATAAGAGCAGTTGATTGACAGGCCATCAATAAAGCTGTGCGGGTGCACTGTTGACCCCCTCCCTCCACACGCACCTGCCAATCTGTGTTTATTAGAAATCAGTTCCTATAACTAGCTGGTGGCAGAGGAAGTGGGGAGGGTAGGACTTCTCAAACGTGTGATTGTGAAGTGCTAACTCGTTAATTCGCCACTCTTGGTTCAATTTCGCTGTCGTCTATTGCGACTGAAGCGGAGGATGTAATCATTTTGTGGCTTATATCTTTAAGGCAGAACTGCTTGTTCCTGGCCCTGCATCTAGTCTTCCTTTCTGCTGACCAACTGAATCCTAATTGGTTTTCAGGGTAGCCATGTGTTGACCTAAAACTTAATGGCCTTCCTAGTCTTTCCTTTTTAAGAGAAAACATACTAATTTTTAATCAAAATGCTTTAGAAGACTCAGGTAACTCAAATTATGAAAACTTTATATAACCTATAAGTGTAATAGTTTCTTTTTTTCTCTTAAAAAAAAAAAACATTTTAGTTGAAATAGATTTGAATCACTTCTTCTCTTCCCTCCAGCCCTTCCCAGGTATCCTCTCTCAAGCTCCTATACCCTCCTACTCTCAAGTTGATAGCCTCTTCTTCTTTGATTATTATTGGGGTGTGTGTGTGTGTGTGTGTGTGTGTGTGTGTGTGTGTGTGTGTGCTCTCACATGGACATATGCATGCCAAAATATATATAAACACAATCTGCTGGATTTATTTTTGTGTTGTGTATATATGGTTTCAGGGCTGACCACTCTGCACTGAACAAACAGTAAGGGGCCCCATTCCTGGGGAAAGCTAATCCCCCTCCCAGTACTCTGAGGGGCTGAGGGTGTATGGAGCTCCTAGGAGAGGGCTTCACAACGTGCCTGGTGGTCACTGGACAGAATGAGGGTGCTAAGAGACTTTGGGAGGGCACAGTACCATCCTTCCAAGGGCAAGAAAGCCTAGCACAGGAGATGCTAGTGTCTCAGAGTTCCCAGTCTGAGGGAGATGCTGGCCTTGAGTTGCTTGGGAACCCGCCCGCCAGCTCAACGGTTGTAGCAGGGAATGGTGCCCATGTTCAAGTCTTGGCCAGTGAAGGGCCGACTTGTACACATAGCCAGTTATGCTAAGCAGGGAGACTCCACAAAACATCCCTCTTCTCCATCAGTCTGTCTGTGGAGAGAGACTACCCTTGTTCTTTTCTGATATATGCACCCACTTCTAGGAGAAACACTTTTACCCACACTTCCTGGCGTGCTGGCTTTTACATTCTCTCTGCCTCCTCTTTCTCAAAGCTTGATTGCTGACACCACTCTGCAGTTTCTAGAGAAAAACAAATACTGTCCTGAGACACGTATGACATCTTTTTTCTTTCTCTTTTCTATTTCCTGCTTGTTTGGAATGTGGGTGTCAATCCCAGAGGTACAGTGGTTATACTGTAACTTCAGGTTATGCTAAGCACACTGGAGCAGAAAAGTTAAGCACCCAGGTATTGCTGGTGTGAACTCCAAACTCCTTATTTATAGCTTTGCGGGGTAGTAAAAGTGATTTCACATCTGTTTAAGAAATTTTAGTGTCCCTAACTAATACACTTGTCTTTCAGAATGTCCTCTCAAGACATTTGCCATGAAGATATTTGCCTGGCACTGGACATTGGCTATTGTCTATGTAAGAGTAGACTTCATTCATGGGACCCATAGTCCCAGTCCTCAAATGGCTGAGGCAGGAGGATCATGAGTTCTAGGCCACCCTGAGCTGGTACTGTTGTTTGGAAGATTGTGAAATTGTTGGGATGTGTAGTCTAGCTAGCAGAAGTGGGTCACTTGGGTCAGGACCTTGAAGGTGATGCCTGCTTCTGGTTCCTGCCTGAGCAGTCTGCCTCCTGATCCACATGATGTCAAGAGTTCTTCTACACATTTCAGCCCATGGACTCTGTTCTCAGGTTAATTGTCCTGGAAAGCAGTGAGCACCTTGCAGCAAGGATAAACCTCCTTGAATGTTATTTGTCCCTGGCCTTCAAACTCACATTGAAATGTAACTGTCCTTGCAGGCAGGTCCTAGGACAGCTCGGACTGTTGGTGCTGCTGGTCTCTTGAGTGGATTAATATCTGTCTCCAGAAGTGGTATGGTTGTCCTGGGCTCTAGCTCCCCTCTATCTTTCACAAGCACTCATAGATACATCTGGTCTTCAGGGAAACCATTGCTGGGATGTGATTCATGACCTGGGGTTCTCTGCTGGGTCGGGTTGAAGCTAGACCCAGATGAAGGGGAGTTCTTGCCTATCTGCTCCCGTGTTCTATTTCATTTCTTTTCTTTTCTGTGAGAAAATGGACCATCCAGCTTCTTGACTCTGACCAAGACTTGGCTCAGGGCAGCTGCCCTACAGTGTGTTGAAATTGTCTAGTGTGGCTCCTGTTTTGAGGAATCCCCTTCTCTACATACAATCCCAAGTCAGGCTGGATTCCCATTCCCACAATACCATGCCGGGTCAGCTTTGTCTTTCTGTATGTCTAATCCACACGATTGAAAAATACTTGGATGGAACTGTGTTTAGTTCTATGTCTTGCTGCTCAGGACCTGCTGTGGTTACACCCACGGACTACATTACACACAGCTAATGGGACCAAGTCCAGCCCAGTCCTGACGATGGAACACAGCAAGTTCAATCCTTCCATATATGGGTGTGAAAAGCAGAGGACAGATTGCAGACGACAGTACTTTCCTTCTGCCATATAGTTTCTCAGGATAGAAGTCAGGTCATTGGGCAACAAGCACCTTTAACCACTGAACTATCCTACCTGAGCCCCCCTACAATCCTCCAATGTAGAAAACATTGCTGAGACATTTAAGAGAAGAACTTGGGACTGGAATGTTGCACTCCCATC
Organism: Uromys caudimaculatus; assembly: GCA_028551405.1. Classification (NCBI taxonomy): domain Eukaryota; kingdom Metazoa; phylum Chordata; class Mammalia; order Rodentia; family Muridae; genus Uromys; species Uromys caudimaculatus. The sequence goes on along the minus strand of CM052707.1, from coordinate 23,308,194 downwards.
TCCTCTCCAGGCTGTCTTGTTTCCTCTCTTGGGAAGAACTGGTTAAGAGGATTCTGAACACCGCTTCCCATCTTGCTCCCTGCCTGTCAAAAGGCAGCACTGATGATTGACAAAATCCACTGGTCACATGTCACTATTTATGTGACAAGGAGGAAAGGCTCGTCACTGAATGGATGCCTCTGCTCCAACAGTCTAAGAGAGAAGACACCCCAGAAGCCACTCACACATCTGTGGGTTAGAGAATGCCATGGCGGGAAGGAAGTTATGGCCTCATGGTGGCCTAGTGGTGGCCTCATGCTTCCATTGAAAATACTTGCTATGACTGGATTTGGCTCTGACAGGTGGAGAGAGCTGTCCCTTCTCAAGGACAGCAAGGACAGCAAGGGATGGACTTAGGGAGACAATTAGCTGTCTGTGCTACAGCAAACCCTTCTGGAAACAGAAAGAAAGGGAGGCAGATACTCATCTGGGACTCGGTAGTGAGGATGGGATCCCGTGTCAACCGAAAGTGCAGGGGGAGACTAGGCTTGTCTCAAGGCCTCATTTGGTGATGTCATATGGCAGATGCTTTCATGGTGGACACATGTGCTAGCTTGGATCCACCCCGTACCCACCCACCCGTAAGCAATGCCTTCTGAGACGAAAGCAGGGCTTGGTATGCAAGAAAGAAGGGGAGGAAATGGAGAGATTGAGCCAGCTCCTTGAGTCTGCTCCACATTCATTATTCAAGCCAATCCTATCCACGTTGCTTGAACCGCTGCCAGGGGATGACTCTCTTAGGTCAAATGTCACTATGGCTTCTATTTGTACCACAAGGTCATTGGGATCCACAAGGCAGATCCATCCAGGGATACTTTCAGGAATCATCCTTGACTTCTGGATATAGTAGATGCTATTAACAAGTCTCCTCTCACCTTTGGGGTGTTCAAGAAGAAATTCCAAGACCCCAGGGCCAGATATGAATTGACTTGACCAGATAAAAGGCCTTTTCATGGGCTCTCCATCAGCAGGAGATGAGGAAGAGCCGGAAATGCTACCCACAAGCCACTCCTCTGCCTGGCTCCCTGGAGGGGACAGGGAAGGCCTTTCCCATCATTTCTGATGATTAAACCAAGTTCATGTTCAAAATGTGTATAGAGTTATTTGGGCCAAATTTCCATGTTAACTGTTCAGATCAGAAACACTCAGTGTCAGTTAAACTTGGTTGGATTATATGACAACACAGTCAAGATCAAGACCATGTGGCCTGATTTGATTTAACCCAGAGAATAAATACCATTCCCTTCTGCCCAGCTATAACATTATACATATAAAGATACACACATGCTTGCTCTCTGCCAGAAATGTCAACTGCTTTTGATCTCTCCCTTTAGATATTAAAGCTCCCCCTGCTCACCCTTCTGCTTGGCGGGGCCCCATAAGGGCTTTCAACCCAATAAACAATCTTGGAGCTGCTAAGAGGGTGGAAGCCTTTTGCCTTTTTGAGCCTGAGCCCTGTGGCCTGAAGGTCGTGTTTAATCAGCCTCAAGGTTTTGGCTAACACTGATTTGCTGTTTAAAATAGCTTTCCAATAACCTCAACCCTTTTCTGGCCCCCTCCTCAGCTATGGGAGGAGAGGCCTGTGGTTTGGGGGCTTGTGTGTTTGTTGTTAAGGCTCTAAAGCAAATGAGCTGTGCTTGGCTGGTGGCCTCTGCAGAGAGCTCCCTGCTGGCTTCGGGGAGGGTATTGGCCTGAACACCAAGCCGAGGTCCTGAGCACCCCCTGGTAATTGGACTTCAGCAGAAGAACGTCAGCTGGAGATGGAAGTTGCTTCTTTCTTCTCAAACACTAAAGATCAGTTCTGCCCTTAGAGGAGGATGTGGGCTAGCTTTGCATTATTTCTGCTCTGTCCTCTGTGATAGGCAGAAAGCAAGAGCTGAGGTGTAGCCACATGACGGGCAAGCCTGTGCCAAATGCTTACATTAATGTTAAAGATGATACAATTCTCTGCTGCTGCCCATCAGAGAGGTTACTCAGGCTACACAGACTGCAGTTTTAGGTAACTCTGCTCTCCCTGCTGCTAAAGTTGCCTGACACCTTACCCTTGCTGGCTGCTTCATAGATAGCTTTGGCTAACTCGGTTTCTCAACACTCTCCTTTTTTTAAAAAAAAAAAAAAACAAAACATGACTTTCTGAGAATGACTGTCAGTACAGTGGAGCTGTGGCCTTCTGAGGTCTGGGCGACACACCTAGGCAGCATGGACTTTTTTCCTGCTCCTCCTGGATGATCTAACATCTCTAGTCAGGAGGAATGCCCGTGACAGTGCTGGGCTTTATCACTTCTTCTAGAAACAGAGTGTCTTCAAAGCTTTGTCCAGTGAGTCCCATGAGGTGGGTGATCTTGATTGACAATTTAGTTGAGTGGGGAGAAGTCCAGGAGATTAGAAGGGAATGCTTCTGGGTGGGGGCATTCCCAGTGCTGATTCTACATGAGGAAGACCTATCCTGGAGGTAGATGGTTTCTTCCAATAGGTTGGGACGGGAGTGGAATAAAAGGGAAGTGGTGAATCCCACCATGTACACATTCTTTCTCCAAAATGTGTAGTCTCAGTGGAGTTAAGAAACGACAGAGCCAGTTAACCATGAAATGAAGCCATGAAAACACTAGGAGCCATAAAAACAAAAATTCTTGCTGCCATTAATTATCTCAGGAAAAGAACACAGGGATGAAAAAGTCTAAATCACACCAGAGACTCCCTCTGTGGTTTAAATGGGGTACGCACCCCTCATCTACCTTGGCCAGATTTCTTGAGCCTTAAAGGATTGGTCACAATGGACCCTGGGCTTTTATCCTTGCTATTTGCTGTAAATTCTAAGACCTTGCCACATGGCTGTGCCCTGTCACATCTAACAGATACGGCGGGGGTTGTTCATGTGCCTAGTGGGCTCACAGTTGATGCTCTTGGTTAAGCTCCAGGTAGTGCATGTCCTCCTGTGGTGTTCAAGGCTTGCTCACCAGATGTTGGTGACATTGACAGTCATTGCACTATGAGGACATCCAGCCTCATGAATGGACTGAGTTAATCCACTCAAGAGTTTATGCTTTTAGGAGGCAGGGGGATGTGAGTCACCGGGGGCAGGCCTCACCATGCTGTCTCTAATCTCTGGAGCTCACCCTCCCTCCCAATGAGGTGAACGTTCTACTCCACCACAAAATTCTGCCACTATGATGTACTTACTGCCTTGCCACAGATCCAGAACACTGGAAAAGCCAACCATAGGTTAATTGCTATGAAACCAATGGCTAAAATAAACCCTTTCTCTCAAGTGTTTAGTCACAGAGACAAAAGGTGATTAGCACACCTTCTTTGTGATTGGTTGGGTGAGTGATTTCTGGCTCATCTTTTGGAAGTTGGTGCTAGACAGGCTCTGTTAAAGAACAACTGAGCTGTTCTTGGGAGAGCTTTGAACATGGTGTCCCAGTTAGAGACAAACCCTCATCTGGTTCACTAGCATGGGCTGGGGCTCAGGGTAAACAGCTCAGCCACTCTGTCCTTCCCAGCACAGGAGGCTAGGTTGGGTAGAAATAACAAAGCAGCCATGTGCCCACCCAATAGGAGCTGGGTTGTCAGCTCTGCAGAATCCTCAACATGTGAAGTGGCTCTTCAGGGCATCCGGCCTCTGTGCTGTGGATTCACTGATCCAGGTAGCATCCCTTGTTTCAGCGTGTGGCTTCTGTGGTCATTGAAGGGACAATGTCAGTTCCCCAGATATAAGCTCTGAAATGGTTTGTCACAGGACTAGTATTCATTACTGATGTTCACAGTCCATTGACCAGAATTGACCACATGCTGAAAGAGACCTTGAAAACTGGTAGGGACATCTGAACAGTAGATTAACAAGAAATCCTTCCTCCACTACCACCAGTACATTTCAGAACCTTCTCATTATCCCTGCCTTGTTCAAAGAGATGGCATTACTAAACCAGTTGATAGTGCTGTACTAGAGTATGGGAGAATCTTCCTCTGCCCTGTGGAAACCTACTTCTGAGAGAAGCCCCAAGGACAGGGCCTGGGAAAGAAGGAAGAGGTACCCAGGCAGAACGGATGGTTTTCTGTTGTTGTGTGACAAAAGGTTAGGTCTGGGCCTGACCTACATTCTCAGAGAGACAGAGATAGCCCTGGAGAAATCATAATAGCTAATATCCATCTGAAATGCTCTATATGCCAAGCATGTACTTAACTTCTGCATGCCTTGTCTCAATCAAGTCTCTGAACGGCCCTTGTAGGAAGCTAGTTATAAATTCCTTACTTATTGCCAAGAAACTCAAAGCCCAGAGGATCTACATGATCAACACACATGCCGGTCAACTGCCAGCAGAGCTACACAGAGAAAGAGAGAGAGAGAGAGAGAGAGAGAGAGAGAGAGAGAGAGAGAGAGAGAGAGAGAGAACTGAATCCAGACCACTGGGCCCAGAGCTCAGCACTGCACATAAATCAACTCCACAGAGACACAAAATAACTTTTCAGCCACAACTGTCTTAGCTGATAAATGACTGTACCAGTAACCTCCAGAATTCTTGCCACCTTGAGACTGTTCCTCACTAGAGCTGGGGTGCCACTGGCCGCTCTTCCCAATGGCCTAGCACATCCAGGCTTAGTCTGACAAACAGGCCACTCCAATCCCGTCCATAGTCAAAAAATTTGTTTGACTGGGGAGCCCATCAGCATCCATGAACATCAGGCAGGCAGTCCTGATACTCATGGCAGAGAGGTGGACTCACTTCAAGCTCCAGGGTGAGAAAAGCTCCCCTGTGTGTGTCCCAGGAGCTGTTTGTGTTCACTGTTGGTCCAACATTTAGAGGCCTGTGAGAATCTGAGCTACTAGTGAGTAATCGGGACTTAGGAATGGTCCATGATCAAAACCTATCCCATCTTCCCTGGACTGTCTGTGTTTGCAGGAAGAGCTCTGTAGATGGAAACAGAAGTCCCTCCTTCATCCCAGCACCTATGGGACATCTAGGCATTGTGTGTAGCCCAGAAGGATGGATGTATGACACACATTCTTCCACCCTTGAGGAGCCATGAACTTCGTGCAGGAGGCAGAAAGTCAAGTCACACCAAGAGAGAGGGAGCTATGTACAAGGAGGTGCAGAATCTGATGAGACTCTAAGGATTACAACCACTCCTTGCTGGTAGAATAGGTTTCCATGGGGCAGGGGCAGATTCTGACATACTTCATCCACCTCATTTAGACCAAAGACACAGGCAGAGATAATTACGCATGCAAAGTCCCTGCAGATAGAAAAAAGCAGAAGCAGTTGCAGAAACATTTCTGTCTGGTGATGAGCTCTGGGGGAAATCTACAAAGAGCCCTTGGATATACACCCTAAAGGCAGAGCACTTGTGGAGAGGGGAGGGTCATCCTGAGAGAAGCCAGCCCCAAGGGCAGGGCCTGGAAAGAAGGAAGAGGTGCCCAGGCAGAAGGGATGGTTTTCTGTTGCTATGTGACAAAGAGTTAGGTCTGGGCCTGACCTATGGTCTCAGGTTCTCACTAGCTAAATTCAAGATGCTGCCTGGAAAGTTGTACTTCCTACCTGGGGTTCAAGGTCTTCTTCCAGCCTCTATGGTTATTACATGAATTTATTAGGATTAAATCAGCTGTCCACTGAGGTCTGCCTTGGGGCTGAAGCTGTTGCCTGTCTTGGCCATGTCATGGGCACTGACTTGCTCCACACTGGTGAGTCCCTCTGACTCTTCTTTCCACACCGAGGAAAAAGCGTTCTACTTTCAAAACCCCTGCAAGTAAGTTAGACTTGCATAGATCATCTCTGTAAATGAAGCCATTAATACAGAGCTTCACATACCCCCTTCTCAGCTGTGCTCCAATCATTTTTGACTGAATAACAAGTAGTGGGTTTCTCTGGGGTTTAGGGGGCCAGCTTGGAGTTCTGCCTGCTTCAGGAAAGAGGGGTTACAGACAGTTTCTGGGGCAGGTGCTGAATATAGGAAGAGAGAGGAAGTAGACACAGGCCAAGGTGACAATGCATGCTACTGCAGCATGCCTCTCGCTCTGAGTCTTGCCTGGTAGGCCTCAGTGAGTGAGAGCTGTCATAAGGCATATTATACCAAAGGACTTCTGTCTGTCAGAGTCTATGCAACCTTAGCTAGCCGATAAGGGTCAGGCTTCCGCCTGGCTTCTGAGTCTGGTGTGGGTGAGAAGGGCAAGAATCTGACTGACTGTTGAAGACTGGGTTTCTTCCTCCAGATTTCTGAGCTCAGAATGGGAGGGAAGATGTGAGTGAACCTGAAGGGAACAGCCCAGTGCTCGCTCATGCTACAGCCCCACAACCACTGGTCTCTGCTGAGCATTCTAACGATAAACCTATGTACAAAGTCAAGCTCTGGCTGATAGGTCACTTCCATTCTGGACCCCTTCTGTCCAGGCTGAAGGACCCTCTCAGGTAACAACATATGACCACAACTTGGGAGAATCAAAAGACCTGAGTGAGGGGAAATTTTTTTTTTACAAAGGTGGAAATGAAGGCCCAGAGCATAATGAGCTTGGTACAGGCTCAGAGCTGGTAAGAAATAGGATTACCTTGAATTGGGGCTTTGCTTCTGCTCACTCATGTCTCCAGCTGGTAAATCCAAAATGAAGGGAGAAGCAAGGAGAGTCTAGCTGCACGATGAGGAGAATTCCCTGGCGCTCCCTAAGTCAGGCATATCTTTGTGGGAATCCCTTACCCCACCCCAACCGAGGCATTGTTGCATTGGTTCTGTTTCTGGAACCTACTATCTTTCTCCACCTCTTGGTTCTGGAGTGTCTAGATATAATTTAATAGAGGCCTTTAAGATGAGGAGAGAAACCTATGTTTGTCAGTGCTAAATTGCTACATTGTGTGATGTCTGTCAGCCTTGGAACACTCCCCTACCACACACACACACACACACACACACACACACACACACACACACACACACACGAAGGAAGGGTGAAGTCAGGAGGACTCCTTGACAAGCCCTCCATGGGCAGAGCCTGGAGAAGCCAACCCTCACTCTCAGCCCTCCTGCACCAAAGACGCTCCACCGGAGACCAGGCAGCCTTAACCTTAGTGCCCAGGTGGAGGGAAGCAGAGCCTGGAGAAGCCAACCCTCACTCTCAGCCCTCCTGCACCAAAGACGCTCCACCGGAGACCAGGCAGCCTTAACCTTAGTGCCCAGGTGGAGGGAAGCTGGTGATGTTCCCCAGGCACCCACAGAGCAGATGCCTGGCAAAGCCTAAGGATTATTCACTTGGCATGTGTGAGTAGCTAATTAAGTTTCACTATTTACCTCTGGGAAAGCACAGGGTTTCCTGGGCTCTGCAGAGGGCCTGAACTCCCCCCCCCCTTTCTTCTTGTCTGCCCATAATCAGGCCTGGGGACTTCTAGCTCCTTGGAATCTTTAGGTCTGGAGAAGAGCCCTTATGGAGGGCCCTGGCCACCCCCAGACTGCAGGTAGAGCAAAGTGGAGCAGGGTGGGGTTCGAAAGGCTAATTAGCAACTCTGACTGAGTAACCTTCATCTCTGTGAAGGTTACTCCCTTCATCTGTAAAGTGGGGCAGATCAACACATGGGCTATGAGGACTGGAGGAGGGCTAAGGACAAGCGTTTATGAGGGAGAGGCCAGAGGCAAACCCTCTGTCCTTCCTGCCCTGCCTCTTTATTTAAACACTCAGTAAGATGCCCACATAAAACAAGATATTTCTGACCTCTTTGCTTCAGGGATGCCCCGTGAGAGAAGGTTGGATGGTGATAGTGGGGGTCCCAGGAGCAATGTCGAGGGCCTGTCCACTTAGAGACATGTCTTTTCCCTGACTACTTTCTCCTCCTTCATGCCTAGAGAACATACATAACAGCTGCAGCGTCCAAAGCTATTTTACAACATGAGTTGTAGCTCTTAAGAGTGGCTGTAACTCCAGCCTGCGACAGTGGGCCCAGTGCTGCAGACAGTGGGACCAAACATTGGAGATATCACACTGTCCCTGGGTAGCTTTCCGAATTTCTCTTCGTAGAAGAAAAGTAACTGCTGTTTTTGTTTAAGACATTGGTTTTAAAATTGTATCATGGATTCCAACCATCCGGCAGGCTCCTTAGGGCACAAACCTTCAGGCCCTATAACTAATCTGTCTATCTCACAATACAAGTGACAGAACTCACACTTGACCATGGACCTGGATGACTATCTGTGGTGGTTTGTATACGCTTGGCCCAGGGAGTGGCACTATTAGGAGTTGCGGCCTTGTTGGAGAGAGTGTGTCACTGTGGAGGCGGGTTTTGAGACCCTCCTCCTAGCTGCCTGAAGACAGTCTGCTCCTGGCTTTCTTTAGATAAATCTGTAGAACCGGCTTCTCCTGCACCATGCCTTCCTGGATGCTGCCATGGTCCCACCTTGATGATAATGGACTAGACCTCTGAAACTGTAAGCCAGCCCCAATTAGATGTTGTGTTTTACAGAGTTGCCTTGGTAATGGTGTCTGTTCAGAGTAATGGAAACTCTAACTAAGACACTGTTCAATGAGATTTAGGTCTGGAGTCATCCTTGCTTGGCCATGTTCAACTATAGCCCCAGAGGCAGGAAAAGCAAGGAGGTGTACTTTGTGGGGCTTTGGGGACGTTAGGAGAGGGGTGATGGGTTGGACCTACTCAGGCTTCCACTCCTGTCCTATCCGTGAACCTTCATGCAGGTCTGGTGCAAAGCCCTGTAGAGGTTGAACAGAGGCAATCCCCTTAGCAGTGGTGGACTGTGGTGACAGATGAAGCCAGGCTTCTCCTAAGGGCAAAAGTACAAGGCCCAGCATCACCAGCTGCTTCGGTGAAATAGGAAGTTAGAAGCCTCTAGGGAGTTTCTGTTCTGTGAGCGGCATAATGGGCTTCCAAGGTGACTCCATTTATCAGCTCTCCTGGGTCTGGCTAGCAGGGATGACTGCAGGTGAGAGCAGGGTCCCTGCGAGTAGCAAGGCCATTGGTGTGGGACCACTTGTCACCCTCAAGTCTTTTTAATGTGGGCTGGTGACACAAGCAAGTGTCACACTGCACTGTATAAATCAGACTCTGAGATGGCACCCAAATGATGTTGTGGGAGGCCCAGGACCTAACTACCACTTCATCAGAGAGTCAGTGTGGGAGACAGAGCTGGGATGTAGTGGAGAAGTAAATGCATCTCTCAGCCGGTGCAGCCTGCAGCTCTTTTTTTTGTTTGTTTGGTTGGTTTTTTTGCTTTTTTTTTTTTTTTTGATACTTTATTTACATTTCCAATGTTTCCCCCTTTCTAGGTCTCCTCTTTGGAGACCACCTATCCCTTCCCCCTCCCCCATCTCTATGAGGGAATTCCACCTCCCACCCACCCGCCCGCCCACTCCCATATTCCCACCTTGATATTCCCCTTTACTGGGGCCTCTCCTGCAGCTCTTTATGGGCAGAATTCTAGGCTCAAATTCTGGCTCTGACGCTCACTGTCTGTGAGGAATAGCAGAGACCTGTTGCTTCTGTGTGTCAAGTTTGTGGTCAAGAGCATCCATCTTGATTTTGTACTTGACCTGCCAATTGACAGGGGCCAAGTCACTTCTCGCTGTGCCTCCTTTTCCTCGTTCTGTAAAATTATTCGTGCTGATACTAATCCATTGGATAGGGCACTGTTGCTTCCCAAAGCCTGGAATAGCAAGCTACCACAAACTGAGGGACATAAAGTAGCCTGAGCATACTGTTCCACTGTTCCCGAGACAAGACAGTCAACATGGATTCCAGGCCCAGCTCCAGGGAAGGGTCTTCCTAACCCTCCTAACACTCTCTGGCTCTAGAACGCCCTGGCCGACGCTGTACATTGCCTTTGCTTCTTGAGGGACACTTGACACTGGACTTGGAGCTTGCCTGGACAACATGAAAACATTGTTCTTTGACTCTGAATTAAACAATACTTGTCAAGACCCTTTCCCAAGCAGAGTCACAGTCACAGTGCTCAGACTTAGGCCATAGCTTGGCAGAGGCCACAATTCCACCAAGTACCAGCACGTCCATGAGAATCAAAGAACCAGTGTTTGCAGATTCCCTGCATGGGACCTGGCACACGGTAAGGGCTGCTACGAGTACCTCCACATCTATCCACTCATCCCTTCCCCAAGCCTGGCTCCCCTTGTTCCCATGGTCCTCCCCATGTACTCTGCTCCGGGTATGCTGTTCTGAGGAGTTCAGATCAGCCCACTTCCCCGTTCCCCTGAGCCTAGGACTTCAGCACTCTGCTGCTTGCTCTGGTCAGCCCAGGGCTGATCCATTCTTATCCTGTCTGTCTCAGTTTGAGCCTCATTGTACAAAGGCTTCTCAGAGTTTCCTCCCTAAGGAAACATCAGCAGCTGTGTCCTGAGCTGTGTGTTCCTTAGGGACCTCTGGATTGGGACTTCATCTGTGGATGTTGATGACAGTCTTACAGCACAGAGCCCCTTCATTCCCCAATGCCCTAGACAGGTCTCTCCAAAGTCCTGGCGTCCTACCAGGCTTGGGGTGTGTTGGGGGATCAGAAGCAAGTTCAGGAGTATTGGTATCCTAGTCAACCAACTCGGGGTAGTGGTAGGAGCTGTAGACAAACATCCTATGGCCTCCAGAAGAACAACTGAAGAGATGTGTGTATATGAACCTTACAGGACATAGGGGTGGATGCCCTGGTCCATGCTGCTGCTCACGAGCCCCAGACCCTTCTTGGCTCTTTTATCCCCTCTCTCCCATCTCATTTCCTAGTTGCTTCTTGAGGTTACCACCTGGAAAAGCCATCTGTACCTGCCCCTGCCCTGCAGCCTCACTTCCATTCTGTTCTCATGACTTCAGAAGACCCCAGGGCTCCCTTGAGGCACCATCATCATGCTGTATGGATGGTGCTCTCACCAACCGCAGCCTGTGCTTCACTGCTATGCCTGTTGTGGTACCCAGCTTTCAAGATATTCCCTCCACTTATCTCCAACTGGGATCCAGACCCTTTCAGAACCTTCCTTGCCCATGCTGTATGTCAGAAACTCTGTGTGACAATAGACTCTACTGTCGTTGTGGTGTGTGACTTATAAGGCTCTCATGAAAGCCATTGCTTGCAAATGTGAATTGCTTGGATTACTTCCTTCCGGGCAGCAGCCCAGGCATAGATCCACATGGAAAGGACCTGACTTCTCATCCATTTCTAGCATTGACTGGTCAGCCCAGGGAGCTGTATCAGAGAAGATGCTCCCACCCTATAACATACCATACATAAAAATGGTCATGGTGTCACAAGAGGACTTGATCATAGCCACCTACTAATCTGCTCCATGTTTCTGACGCATAAAATGGCAGAAAGAGCTCACACTTAGGACTGGCCTCACCTGCTGACATGCGTGTTTAGTGCACTGGTTCCAGTGCGTGGCTACACACTGGCCGTTGCTCCACAGAGCACAGCACACACGCTACCAGAGCCATGCAAAGTGCAGTAGACCGTCATGACCCTTCGTTTACAAATTTGTGTGTAACTTATCCTTCCCCCGCTCACCCATACAACTACTTAAGGATTTTGCAAGGGTGAAATATATGATAAATAAGTACATAATTTAAATTCAATTTTAAGTATCATAAACACATATATGTGTATGTATCAGTCATAAGTTACCACCATTGTACTGTGTAACAAACCACCCAGACACTCAGTGGCTTAGATAACAGGAATCTTTCTGTTCGCTTATCTGGAGATTGGCTGGAAGCTGTCCGTCTTATCCGAGTTGTGACGAGCCTGCCTCCACACTGTAGCTCGTGGGACTCTGTTGATGGCCTCCGCCCTCCTGGATCCATCAAGCTGCTTCAAATTGCTTTGTTCCAGCGATGGCAGAAACACAGGAGGTCATTGTTTGTCACCTGTACGAACAGCCCACCATGTTAGTTAAGTTCAACCCACGGCTGAGTCCAAGATCAAACAGGGAAGTGCGTGGCATCCTGGTGGGAAGAACAGCCAAATCCCCTCCTCCCAAAATAGGCCTGGGGGGAGGGTCAAGCTCTGGAACCACTATCCCCATCTGCCTCAACCTGTGGAAGACGCTTGGCACTGTGGGGAAGGTTGGCTCCTGGGATTTGCAGACTGATAGAGGATTACCTCGTATCTCACACCTTGCACTTTGTGTTATCTTCGTGTTCACTCGCAGCCTGACTGTGGTTCTATACAGAGCAAAGAGGAGCTGGGTGAGCAACGCCTTAGCACCGAGCTGCACACTGCCTGTTTTATATTTTCTCTCAGCCTCGCAGCAGCTCGTTATGAAAGATGTCGAGATCAAGAGGAGGTACAGCGAGGTTAAGGGTGCACAGCTAATAAACACTGTGTATGGCTGGAAGTCCTACTTTCGTCAAGTCTCTGTGCCCAGAGGCTCCTCCCCTGACCACCCTGACTCCAGTGGCACCCCCTTTCTCTGCATGATCCATATTCTACTTGATCCTTTATTTCTCTCCACAGCACCTGATACATTGTTCATTTGACTACTGTCCCTTTTCAGATCTGATCTCCTCCTCTCTGAGCTCTGGATCCACCCTGTCTCACTTATCACATTTCTACAGGCATGCCACATTGTCTGCCCAAAGTGACATTGCCAAATAAATATATCCAACAAAGAATTGGGTCCTGAGCTGGAATGTCTTGATCACCCAATGGAACTGTAAGATGTGAATCCATTTTATTAGTGCTGAAGCCGAGGGCCAGAGGGGAAAAGTGATTTGTTCAAACGTGGTGGCCAGTGTTAATTGTCAACCTGACAAGATCTAGAATAGCCTAGGAGACAAACCTCTAGGGGTGCCTTAAGGCATTATCTTAATTAGGTTGGCTGAGGTGAGATCCACCTTAAAAAGCGGTGTCACCATTCCCTAGGCTTGTTCCTAGGCTTCAGGAGGAGAGAGCACAAAGCATGAGAGCGTCCATAGCCCTGCTTCCTGGCTGTGGTGCACTATGGCCAGATGCCTGAATCTCCTGCCACTGGACTTTGCCATGTGACAGTTGTTGCCCTCAAACTGTGAGACAAAAATAAATTCTTCCTTATATTGCTTTATTTTATCACAACAGAAACATGTTACTAATATGCCAGTTTCTTTGTTGTTGTTATTGTTGCTATTGTGGTGGTGGTGGTGGTGGTGGTGGTGCTGGTTGGTAGTGGTGGTGGTGGTAAGTATCTCTGTGGTCCTAAATATCTTGGCATTTGTCTTAGTCAGGGTTTCTATTCCTGCACAAACATCATGACCAAGAAACAAGTTGGGGAGGAAAGAGTTTATTCAGCTTATACTTCCATACTGCTGTTCATCACAAAAGGAAGTCAGGACTGGAACTCAAGCAGGTCAAGGAGCAGGAGCTGATGCAGAGGCCATGGAGGAATGCTGCTTACTGGCTTGCTTCTCCTGACTTGCTCAGCCTGCTTTCTTATAGACCCCAAGACTACCAGCCCAGGGATGGCACCACCCACAAGGGGCCTCCCCCCTTGATCCCTAATTGAGAAAATGCCTTACCGCTGGATCCCATGGAGGCATTTTCTCAACTGAAACTCCTTTCTCTGTAATAACTTCAGCTTGTGTCAAGTTGACACACAAAACCAGTCAGTACAGCATTCCTCTGCTTCATAATCTCACCTAAAAATCCCAACAGGGTAATAGCCCCATGCTCAGGCCTCGGATAGGTCCCTGGAAAAGGGCTTGAGGGCCTCAGTCCCCTGTTTGCAGCCCTGAGAGAGCACTGACCAGAGGTCAGTCCTTGCCCAAAGTCCTCTCTTCATGAGCTATGTGGCCTTCGGTGATCATCCCCTAATCTTTTGGCTTTGGCCTGCAGGAAGTACACCAGAGGCCCACTGCTGCCGGGGAGCAGGGGGAGTCAGTAGTCAGGGCTCTAGTTTGACTGCAGATAATTCTATTTACCTATTCCATGGTCTGGAACGTCTGGTGGAATATCGATTGATGTATAATTACTAGGCTAGTGAAAGAAAGCAGGGGTGGCCATTGCTGTGATGCTGCCGCCGATGCTCTCGTTCACCACTGTGGGAATCTAAGATGCGACCCTGCAAAGCTGTACTCAGGCAGTTTCTGAGAAAGTTGAAGCCATCCCTATTTATCAAAAGGAACAAATACACGAACAACTTGGATAAGAGTGCTCACAGCAACTTCACTGACAACAGCCTAAAGTAGAAGCAATGCACGTTCCTCCTTGGGAGCCGATGAACCAGTGGGACCTTCTCTGCAAGGATTGCTACTTGCTCACATAAAGAATTGCAAGCTACCAATGTGCTCTGCAGCACAGTTGGCTCTCGTGTACACCATGGTCAAGGCAGTGCTGCATTGTGCGTGCTTTCATTTTCAGAACATTCTGGAAACTTCAGATCTCTGAGGAAAGACAACAGACTGGGAGTCGCTGGCAGAGATAACCATAAGGCAGGTTTGCTGGGGTGGAGGATGGGGGAAAGACAGAACTTGTCTATAACTCTGCTGGGGCTATCTGCCCAATCCCATGTTTATAACAATTTCACCAAACACAAAAGTATACCTTAATTTAAAACTTCAAAGAAAATCATCAGAGGGAAGATTCTGTTGCTACAAAACAACAGCTGGCAAATTGTCAAAGTGGTGCCAAGCAGGGACTTTTCCTAAGCAGCCATGTGGATTCCTGAGAGACTTCAGTGCTGCCTTCACCTACTGGGGCTGCGTCAGGGCAGTCTGTGGCTTTGGTGGTACGTGTCGGAGAGGTACTGGGCACCCTGCCTAAAGACAGCCAGTCCTTCATACCGGTCTGCCATGGCCTCCACTGAACACACATTGACCCCTGCTGTCTCCATTTCTCCTCCTTCCTTCCTGCTTGCTCTCAGGGATAGAAACTTGAAGCTCATCTCCAGGTCCGAAGGCTTTTTGGTGGAGTGCTATGAGGGATGCTGAGGGCACTGTCCATCTGCTGCTTCGGGGAGGGAGAAGCTGCTGAATGGCTTGGACCCTGAAGCTGCATCCTCCGGCCCGCCAGGGACAGATGCAAGGCAGACAGAGGTGGGAAGCCCAGAGGTTCCCAGGATCCTTTGCTGCCTATTTGCTGGGAAATTCAGGTTTCACTGCTCCTGCCCTCCTCCATGTGAGGAATGGATTCTAAGAATCCACCGACCAGGCAGCCCTGCATGTGGCAGGAGGCAGACTGGTGTAGCATTGGTGAAGCTGGGCTTCCTTGGGCCTCAGTTTCCATCCCTGCTAAGTGGGATACCAAGCCTACTTTTTTCCTATGTACTCATGTGTTATGCAAGTGCAGAGTCCAGGTACTGTAATGGCCTCAGTATAAAGAAATGGGCCAAGCGGCTATGGTCTCCTGCATCTTCACAGGCCCTTTGTTGCTAAGGAGCTATCATTCCATGAGCACGTGGGCCTAATCTCTGGGGAGGGCCTAGGCCTGCTATGTCATTTACTCCATCTCAGAATTGTCAGCATGGGGGGTTGGAGAAAGATGCTAACCCAAAGGTGAGAGGGGAACATGTAGAGTGAGAGGAATTCCTGATATCTCTTCTACCCTCCCATCTCAGCGCTCACCAAAACGACCTTCCATGCTCATCTGGAGAAGATTGCTCCAGCTTTGGCCTTCTACGATGAGCATCCCGGGGGTAAAAAATAGCCTAAGAAGCTGGGGTCAGCATGAAATGCCTAGGAGACCACTTTTCCAAAAGTACAACTCATGTTTAAGTGTGTGTGTGTGTGTGTGTGTGTGTGTGTGTGTGTGTGTGTGTGTGTGTGTGTGTGTGTGTGTTTGTGTGTGTGTGTGTGTACATGTGTGTACCTGCCTGGATACATACTAATACTTCTATGTGTCTGCTCTGGTGTGTGTATGCACTCCTGCATGCACATATCAAGCCTCTGGAAGAATATCAGTATCTGGGTTCTCTGCATGTGTGCAGCTCCCTGGTCCACAAAACACATATGCTCTACTGGTTGGGCTGCATAGGGGGTGTTGAGTGCAGATGTGCATACGTGAAAGTCGGTCTGTGTACGTTAGCCCATGCCCTGCATGTGTTTTTACCAGAACCCATCTTCCTGCCTCAGTTACACAGATGCATGTGTGTAGCTATTTCTGGCCCTGTCTGGTAATGCATCGTGTCTCTATGTGTTGACATCTATAAGTGTATTCTTGAGGAGGGGCAGAATTAGTAGGGTGCTTATCACCCCTCAATCCCTAAAAACCCTTGTCTAAGGAAGGGCTGGTGTCTTGAAGGCTGAAGGCCGATACCCAGGCGAACAGCAGCCTGCCTTCGTCCCTGGACCAACCCAGAGCTTCTGTGGGGAGCAGCAGCCCTAACAGGGCAGGACAGGGCAAGGCAGGGCCCAGCCAGCCACACACCTACGAGTTCCCTTCATGTGGTGACCAGGGCCTATTTCTGTCTTGTTTGGCTCATCCTGGCCGGGTGTTCCCATCCAATGATGCCCTGTTTCTCCACCCAGCTATTTCGGCTGAGGAATGTGATGTTCTGTCTGAAGCAGAAACCCCAAAACCTCCATTATGGTTAGCTGCCTGAGGCCCCGAGCAGCCGCTCGCTTATTTAGGTTTCTCATGGTCTATGCTTGTCCACAATGACATGATGAACTTGGAAGGCAGGGGCTCTTTGGGGAGGGGAGGGCATTATCTCAGGTCTCCCCTCCGTCTAGAGCAGAGCCTGGCATCTCCTCCAGGGGGTGCTGGCTGGCTGCTGTGTTCCATCTCCCTGGGCAGCTCATCAGCTCTCCATGCTGGAGGCTGGCCTGCCTTCTCCTTTCTTGCCTGGGTGCCTTGGCTAGACCACAAATCTTCTCTCTATAGTAGTTTCCTGGAACCCTGCTCCACACACCCAGAAAAGCAGCTAACTGTCGCTAATGTGCAGCATCTAGAACCAAACTGTGCAGCTCTAATCTTGTTCAGCCATTTGCTGGCTGGGTAGCCTCAGATGGGTTATTATCTTCCAGTCCCTATCCCCTTGACTGTGAGAGAGAAGAAAGGATCTTTCTCCTAGATTGTGGGATGCATATCTTTATACTCTGGTGTTGACCTTGCTCTCAGTGGTATGTAACTGTTTAATTGGCTGTACTTTCTTTTAATGGAACATGGAATAGTGCAGGGACTGGAGAGATGGACCAGTGAGGTGCTTGTTGCACAAACAAGAGAACCTAAGTTAGACTCTCCAACACTCATAAAAACCTGGGCATGCTAGCATGTGCTTTTAATGAGGTGCTGAGGAGGTAGAGACGGGGGACCCTTAGGGCTTTCTGGCTAGGGCTAGCTGGTTCATCAGAATCATCAAACTCTGGGTTTAGTATGAGACCCAAGCTCAAAAAAAATAAATGGAAAAAGACGCTTGTTCTGGTAGGTTTTATGTCAACGTTATTGAAGCTAAAGTCATCTGAGAAGGGAGCCTCAATTAAGAAAATGGGCTGTAGGCAAGTCCAAAGGGCATTTTCTTAATAAGTGATTGATGGGAGAAGGCCCAGCCCTACGTGGGTGGAACCATCCCTGGGCTGGTGGCCCTGAGCTCTATAAGAAAGCAGGCTGAGCAAGCCAGAGAGAGCAAGCCAGTAAGCAGCACCCCTCCATGGCCTCTGCATCATCTCCTGCCTCCAGGTTCCTGCCCTGTTTTAGAACCTGTTTTGACTTCTTTCAATAATAGACTGTGCTGTGAAGATGTAAGCCAAGTAGACCCTTTTCTCTCTCTTTGGCCATGGTTTTGGTTTTTCATCACAACAATTGTAACCCTGTCTAAGATCACACTTGATGTCAACCTCTGGTCTCAATTCTTGTGCACACTCATGAACATATATACACATACCAAACAATCATGGACATGTTCACATATGTCCCCCACACAGAACATGAACATATGCATATATCATACACAAGAACACGTACACACTCCAGCTATACTTGCCACCCATGAAAATCTACACACACATGTGCCACACACATCCACATATATATCACATACATACCACGTGTACATGCACACCTATATCACACATATGCAACACATGTTTACCCCTATACACAGCACATGCTAATATAGCACAGACATAAACATACACAAACTCCATACACATATATACACAATAGCAAAGTAGCTATCCTCATCAGTGCTGAGGAGTCTAAGATGGGCCAGGAGGATTCTGATAGATGGCACATTCAAATCCAGAGGACATGAAAGGGTTTCAATGCTGGCTTCACTGTCTGTTAACCATGTGGCCTTGGACAAGTGATTTAACTTACCTGTACCTCAGTTTAGTTCCTGCCTCCTCGTCGCGCTGTGGTAAAAGCTGAAACAAAACCATGCGTACTGCGAGGGGAACATCAGTGCCAAAGGCATGTCATCATGTGTCATATGCCAGCAATAGTCCAAGAAGAATTATCTCCGACTGTTTCTCCAGCCACCCCAGCTCTCACCTTACTCAGACACTGCCTCCTATGCCCTGTCTGCCCAGTGAATGCCCCAGGATCAGCGAAATCCCTTCACTTTTTAACTTGTGTTAGCACAGCTTGATTTCTGAGGCTTGCCATCAGAAAGTTCGAACTCTGCAGTGATGTGGTAATCCCTCAGGAGTCAGTCAGCTCCCCAGCAGTCACCAGTGATAAGACTGTTGCAGCCTCCTGCTGAATACTGGTGTACAGTCTCACCCTCTCCCAGCCAGCCCCATGCAAAGCCAGCATAAATGGCAAGACCCTATCTCCCCATGCCAGCCCCTTATGGAAATAGGAAAAGAAGAGTCAAGATCCTTGCTGCTTGCCCTCTGGTCCTCCCTCCCCTCCCCTCTCCTGCCCTCCCTTCCCCTCCCCTCCTCTCTTCTCCCCTCAGAACCTCAGTGCAAGCCCAGCCCAAGCCCTCAGACAACCAGTCTTGCCCGAGAGAGAGAGAGAGAGAGAGAGAGAGAGAGAGAGAGAGAGAGAGAGAGAGAGAGAATGGTGCCGACATTGACAAGTCCAGTGAGGACACTTGAGGAGCCTCCATGTGGGCCTCTGCTGTCAAAATCGGGGCAAGGATGACTCACTGCCAAATGGCAGCACCTCCATGGTTCAGAGTCTGGTAGTTATTGGAAAATGATAGGCCCCACACTCTGCTGGTGCAAATATGTACCCCTACATGCTGTGGGGTTAACCAACAACCCACCACAAGCTGAGCTGATGACCAGGGAACCAAACCAACAGCAATTCATGATTAAAATGTAAGAACAGCAGCAACTAGGAATCGGGAGCCACTCAAGACATCGGGCAGTGCCTTGGTCTGGAAGGATCCTGCCCAAACAGGCCCCCAACACCCCTGCCTGTGGAAACACTCCAGGCATGGCATGGCGTCCCTGCTGCTCAGCCAATTGCTGAATCAAGTCTCCAGAGAGCTCCCACAATGTGCTAATTTTCATTTATAACCACCAAACTTGAGTACCCTGGGTGAATCACAGGTTTATTAGCGAGTGACTCTTTGTCTATAAAACTGTGTGTCATTCAAGGAAAAGAAATTTCTAGCCCAGTATACTTCAGGGAAATTAGTCATAAGGTGGGAGACAAAAAGAGCCAAACTAGAGACCCAGTAATAAACAGTGTGGGTCTCAGAGGCCCTACAGAGCATGGTGAGGCAAGCTGACTCAGCCACTTCGAATGAGGGACTGGCTCAGAGTGTGTGGTGGTGACTTCATTGGAGGGGCAGTGGCTGATCGCAACAGCAGAGTCACATTCCAGAACTAACTGGGGTTGGGCTTTGCCTCTATGCACTGTCTTCTTCCTCAATGTGTTAGCCTAGAGAAGCAAATGCAAGACATGGGATGCTACCTTGGAAGTGGAGAGAGTCAAGCAAAAAGGGTGGTGCAAATATACGGAGGACATTGGAAGATGATGAGAGTGCCCCAGCCTGACATCCAGCTTCACCCCAAGTTCAACAGTCTAGCCAGTTACCACCTTTGATAGAATCTTCCATCTCCCTTCCTGGAACTAGTCTGCCCATGTATCCCTAACGCCTTCATTTAAAGGCTGGGAGCAAGCAGTCTGCAAGAGAGGTGGTCTGAGGGTGGAGGTGGAAATGGATCTCAGGGGCCTTTGGTCAATTAATATTTCTGAGCTTAGAAGCCTGCACGGAGCAGCCTCCCCCAGGCTTCTTGATCATGCACCTTCACTCACAACAGGGCATTCACGATGCCCTTAGGAGGCTGTGAGCTTGCTGTGCATTCTTGCAGAGCTCAGTCATTCTGGCAAGTCTCTGGCCTCCATGACATATTCCTTTCAGCCTGCCTTTCCCCTAACCTCCCTGTCTCTTCTGCCAGGAAACATAGATACTGTACCTCAATGGAGTCAGCCTTGATTTGCCCTACACTTTCAACACCGCCCTAGATGTGAGCTTGCCCCATCCCTGGGGTCTTCAATGGGGTGTTTCGTAGCATCTTAAGTACCTACATTCCCAGAGAATACTTTCTGGTGAATGGATTCTTGACATTCTAGTTTTCTGCTCTAGCATCCTTGAGAGAGAATCCCTAAAAGATGGAAGTGAATGTTCATGCCTATAATTCCAGCATTTGAGGGTCTGAGGCAGGAGGATTGCCTTGAGTTACAGTACATCCTTGCCTATGTGGTGAGTTCCAGGATAGGTTTGGTTACATAGCGAGAGCCTGTTTTAAACCCTTTTCATCTTTTCACTGAGCCCAAAAGCCTCCAGGCTACTGCTGCATGGTCCTCAACAATGACCACTTCTACACCAGCCTCACCCTGTCCTCTCTTTTCTTTAAACTATTGTCTAGTTACTTCCCATTTTGGTCAGGCTCCCTGGTGAGCCTATCAAGACAACTGGCAGAGGAGGTGGGCCAGATCCTGAGGGAAGTACCTGTTACCACTCTGCAAACAGACTTTGGCAGCACCTCTCAGCCCTGAGCATGCATGGCTGTCATGAGACTGAGTGGTGGGGCACTCTTGTAGAGATTGTAGAGTCCACACCCTCAGGGCTGTTGGACACAGATATCCTCATATCATCTTTCAAGATCATATGACTTCCAGAATGGGCTCAGTTCTTTGCATATCAGTCCTGCCTTGCTGTGCAGTCCACCACCTCAGGTCCTGAGTGGCTTTAATCATGGAAGCTTCTGTCCTCAGCTTTGCTGCTCTGTCCACATCGGACAGGTGAGAAGAGCCTCTCTGTTAGCTATCTCCAAGGCATTCTAGGTCTTCCACCAACCCATTAACACCTTGTGAGGAGGCTTTAGGCTCTTCTCTCAGGCTGCAAGGGTCACCACTGGCATTATCAGGATGACTTGGCTATCATGGAAGGCATAGTCCATCATGGCTTCCAAATGACTTGGCTATCATGGAAAGTGTGGTGCATCATAGCTCCCAAATGTCTGCTCATCACTCTGGCCACACTGGTACCTCCACCAGGACACAGCCAGACAACTAAGCCACTGCTCTGTGCTAACCAAGTTGACATCTTTTCCTGCCATCTGGTGAGGGAGACAGTCTCAAGTTCACCCTTATGTTCTTCAGATCCGTCCACCATCGTCCATTAAAATGATGCCCCGGGAGACTAGGAGAGCAGGGAGCAGTCTGCAATGTCAGTCTGCCACTCAGCACGAGTCAGAGGTGGCCATCCCTTGGTGCTCATGAGAATGAGTCTGATGTGGTCCGACTGCCACATGTTGCCTGGACACACAAGGAACTTGGCAATAGATTTCAGAGTGTCCAGGACCGTATCTCTGACCTCTCTGGACGTAGAGTCTATGAGGTCCATCTATTCCCATGGCTACAGCACTAGAGCTAGGTGAGCCTACCCTTCTCAGAACTCTCAGTATGGTTGGTAATGTTGGTTCTACAGTACAACAGGGGAACTGGCTGCTTCTCCCTGGAGCCTTATATCAACATCAGGACAACCTCAGAGAGATTTTCAGGGTGATTAAATGCAGTAATAACTCTCACTTTCTCTTAAGACCCATTTCCTATTGTCCTGTTATAAGGGAGAGAGACCTTGTCCTGGAAGGCTGCCTAACACCTTCTTTAGAGAAGGGGGTGGGTAGATACCATGCTGTCCTGGCCAAGTCAGATGGAGTTTGTGTAAATCCTCCAGGCATCCCTCTGCCAGGGCTGTACTCCTGCCTCGGCCAGGTACCAGACACTGGACCTGACATCCTGCTGCAGTGGCTGGATTGCTCAACATGTGGGTCCCATAGGGTCCAGGGCCATATTTATCTCTGTAGACCTCTAACTCTGAGAGTTCCTGGGATAGCAACAGGAGAGCAGCCTTTGTGTGAGCCCATGAGACTCTGCCGGAGCCTGGGGCAGAGCCCAGGTTGTGCAGTTGCTTTTGCAGCAGCGCCTGCTCTTTCACATTGATGATTCTCCTCTTAATTTAAACCTTTTATTTAGAAGCAATTTTATACTTACAGAAAAGCTTTAAAAGATGCAAACACCTAGACTCTGTCCAGACCCTCTACGTGTTTTTAAGGTAAATTTTATAGGAAGAATGTGGTGTTGTACATCTAATACTTGGTAGGCTGAAGATGGGGCTATCCATGAGTTCAAGGCCAACCAGGGCTCCAGAGTAAGATCCTGTCTTAATAAGAGATAGATGGATAGATAGATAGATAGATAGATAGATAGATAGATAGATAGATAGATAGACCAACAGACAGACAGATGGTAGACAGACAGACAGATAGAATGTGCTTTACTATGGACCAACGGTCTTTGCATCTCCTCTCATGGCCCTTCCACAACTGTTGGTGAGCTATGACTGTCTCTGCCACAGAGTTCTACAGTTGTTACTGCTGGCAGTCTGAACTCTGGAACAATAGCGGCAAGAGCCACTCCTTTATCTCCAACACATTTCGACTGAGAGCAGGATTGGGGCTTGGAGAAATTATAAATGGTACAGCTGAGGATCCTGCATGTCTGAAGAGAGAGGAAAAGCCACAGAATAATCGGAGTGCACGTGGAGAGGAGGTAGCAGCACAAAGTGCACTGTTCTGCCTGGCCAACCTCTTTCTCAGCACCAGGTCCTTCCAGTGGGTTGCCATTTCCCCAGGGAATTGTGTGTATGCTGCGGCTTCCACCCACAGCCGGCTGGGTTTCCATCCTCTCAAATTGTGCAGAGGCTGGTTCCTCCTGTCGTTGGCCTCCTGCCTGCCATGCTTTTGAAACAGAGGGGGAGAGAGAGAGACAGAGACAGAGACAGACAGAGACAGAGAGAGATAGAGAAAGAGACAGAAAGAAAGAGAGAGAAAGAGCAGAAGAGAATTATGAGAGAAATGGAGTGTCTTGAGACTGTACTGTCAAAGACAGCAATCAGGACAGTTCGAATAAAACACCCAAGAATGTAACAACAATGTTGCTATGTATTTAACAATGTTTAAGGCATTCTGGAAAATGTCAACAAACCAACCCAGAACATTAACCGGAGACCGGAGATATCCCATACTGCAAGTATCTGCCCAGTGCAATTTTAAGACACAAACACAGTCAGCATAAGATGAACACACAAATTTCTTAGGATCCTATCCAAAGACATACAGCCATGGATGAAACTCTTGGGTGCTGTGACAATGTGACATCATGGTGATGTTAAGTAATATCAATATCAGTATCCATAATTCAGTACCTCTAAAGGAAGTACTGATCTAGATAGGAGCTCTTGGCAAGCTGAGCCTCAATTTCCGTACAGAACCTGGGAAAACATCAGTCCTAAGGTCCTTAGGCAGGCTGGCTGTTAATAACAGAGACCTTCAGCCTGTCAACATGGGAGCCCAAGACCAAGCATTGTCCCTACAGGAAGTATTGGGGTTTTCTGCTTACCAGGCTTTACCGTCTATCTTTTAGCACCCCACACCCATGCTCCAGAGTCACTCTCTGAGGTTGATGGCTTCTGCCTACTTGAGTCTATATTAATTAAAGAGCAGGCTCAGAAAGGAGAGCCAAGTGTCTTATTTCATAAAGCAGATAGCATGAGCGATTTTAATTTACACAGAGAGTGTGATCAGGGTCTATGCAGCAGGAAGAACCTCAGAAATTGTCTTGGTTTCTCAATCTGATAGCTCAAGACTCTGAGTTGCCATAAATTCTGATAAAATGTCTTCCCCGGCGGCAAAAGACAATTTTTATAAGCTTTTGGAAGGGGCTAATAAAGTCATAATCTACAGTCTTCAATTATTTAAAGACCCGGCTTGAGGGATGTGATTTGTAAGGGTTTTATATATAAATAGGGAGACGTATATTAATCCTACGTCTCAATCTATCAACCTTTCTGGGAAGGAGCGGTGGTAAGGCTCTGCTTGCCCGTGACTGGCCTCTTATCTGGCTCAGATCTGGAAAGGTCTGTGTCTAAGCCTTCCTCACAACACGCAGAGTTCTGTGCCTCCAGAGGGGTAATCAAAGTTGCTTGTGCTGGCACCCCAACTCTCTCCAGGCCCTGAGTGACATGTCTGACAAACAGGATTCCACTGTGACAAGGCCTGGTGGTGATGAAGGTAGCTTTGTCATCTCTGACAACAGACATATGTTGGGGATTTTCATATCTCCCCCTGGCCTGGGTTCTCGAGCTCTGGGGTTACCATGCCAAGGCAGTGCCAAGCATCCGATAACAACCAGCTTAAGGACAGAGCCAGGGAAGCAGCCCTCACATCTGACTCCAGCAGGCCTGGTCTCCCGCTGGGGGAGAAAAGCAGGTTTCAGATGCTGCAGGGTCTGCCTGGCTTTCTCTCCTTGCAACAGCAAAAGCTGGGCAAAGAGATTGCAAGGCGGCTAAACAGGAAGTGTGCCCAAGTCCCCACCCACCAGCCTCCAGCCTCGATCAAGTCAAAAGGCCAGGAGATGACAACAAAGAGCCAGGGAGCCCCCCTTCAAAGACAGAGACTGTCATCAAAGTTGGACGTCAGTGGTCCCCTCCCTCTCTCCTCCTACCTGAAGGACCAACACCAGGAAGGGACAGTGAACATGGAGGCATATGATATCATTGACGAGCTCTCCTCCCTCCCACCCCAGTTTATGGCTTATGACCCATAACACAGAAGTTTCAGTGGAGAGGCGGAAGCGTGAAATTTACATATGCCTGGACCTGGTGACATATATCTGTCACTCCAATACTGGGAAGACTGATGTGGGATCAGGAGTTGGGGGTCAACTTGGGCAACACAGTGAGATGAGTCCTCATATTTTCAAAAAAAAAAAAAAATTCATGCCTGGCAGATTCCTGTAGCCTCTCACAATTTCATTAGCAAACACTGCTTTTAAAGGGAAAGACTAAGAAAAACCATAGGAAGAGAGAACTGAGGGGCATTTTAATGGGCTATCTGACTAGATTCCAGGGTGTGATGGGGGAGTGGAGAGAGTTTATGCAGGGGGAGGGTCCTACATGTGGAAGTGGAAGCAGGATACTTCCCAGAGGCCCAGCAGAGATCTAGAGCCCTCATATGGCCGCTGGCTGCAAAGTCTATCCTGGGAAAAGTCACCTGTCCAGATACGCCACTCTGAACCTGAGCTGCATAGGGACACATTTTATTTATGTACTTATTGACTTACTTTTTTTAAACAGGCATTTACTCTATAGCCCATTCTGGCCTGGACCTTGAAAACAATCCTCTTACTTCAGCCTCCTGAGAACTAGGATTAAAGGTATGTATATCGCCATCTGTGGGTGGAGACCTCTGCCTGGGCCACCAGGAGTCCCTAGCCAAAGAGCTCCAGGAGACAGCTACCCTCCCAGGATCATGGAAAAGACGTGAGTGGGGTTAAGGGGAGCAATACTGCTCACCAAGACCCGCCCGGAACCAGTGGAATACAGGGCCTGAGGAGAACTCGGGGACAGGAAACCTCTGAAACTTCCAGTTTCCATCTGTGGGTGGAGACCTCTGCCTGGGCCACGAGGGGTCTGTGCCTGGGGACCTCAGCCTGAACCACAGGGCTCCAGGAGAGAGCTGGTATCCCAGGAGTGCTGACACACCTTTGAGCACAGGCAAAACCACCATTTCTGTTCAAACTCACTGAATCAAGAGGGACCCTTGAAGAGCCATCAGGACATTGGAACCAAGGGACAGCTGGGGACAAGATTCTTCTGATTTCTGTCTGCACCCCAGAGCTGACCCTGTGCCACAGCTCTCCAAACCCAAATCCTCTCAGAGAGAGCTGGTCTTCAAGGAGTATTGACACAGAGGCCTGCAGGAGGGGCAAGCCACAACCAGAAAGAGTAAGACCATCTAACATCAGAGTTAACAAGATGGAAAAAGGCAAGGGTAAGAACAT
>CM052707.1:23205929-23281459 GCA_028551405.1 Uromys caudimaculatus | reverse complement strand
CCTCATAGAGGTGGGGGAGGGGAGGGGATAGGTGATTTCCAAAGAGGAGACCTAGAAAGGGGGAAACATTGGAAATATAAGTAAAGTATCAAAAAAAAAAAAAAGGTATGCATATCACACCCAGTTTCACAGTAAATTTAAGAGCTTCAGGACCCACGTGTCCAAAAGGAGCGTGATGGTCCATTGAGGGAGGAGAAAAGGAAATTTCTCAAGTATGGACTAGCAGTAGCCAGCTTCCCCACGATGCCTGAACCACCTCCCTAGCAGTTTCTAGGGGTGGATCACAGCTCCGTGCTCATAAGCAGCAGCTTCCCTGCAGTGCCCAGAGCTTTGGGGTCATGGTTCAGCAGAGGCCTCCCCGACCCTTGCTTCTCTACTCCCCACAGCCTTCCATTTCCACAGCCCAGGGGATTCTCCAGCCACCTGAGTCCAAGAGCATCTAACTCCTAAGAGAACAGAAGCTTAATTCCGTTGGGGGACAATAAGACAGTCCTCTTTGTGCCCTGAGTTGACAACTAAGTGGGAGCAACCACCTGTTTATAAGGTGCTCCCCATTTCGTTGGCAGCCTGCCTTCCCCAGTCACAGGTTGTCACTAACATAGGGACCTTCCAAGCCACCGCCAATCTTGGAGAGAGGCTGGCTGAAAGCATGATATGGTTTCTCTTCTGCTAAAGACATCATTTAGTCATGACTACTTTCTTGCTTTTTCTGAAGCATTCAGAAATGAACTCACTGGGGCCGCACAGCAATTCCTGACTCCTTCTCCAGCTCAACCCAGCCTTACCTCCCAAGCTACCTCTGACCATGTCAAAGCCACCTGGCCTTCCTGCTTCTTTGCAGAGGGGACAGCATAGCATCAGTCCCCTTGATCCCAGATCCTCCATGAAGAAAGCACAGAAGTCACAGGAAAGCACATTCCTACACAGCCAGGAGGTACAGGCACTCCATATGGCTTCTGAGGGCCTCTTTTTTTTATATGCAGAAAAGGGTTTTCCAAGACATTCACTCTCTCCCCTCTGGCATGTGAAGATGGTCCCCCAAGACCCTGTCCCACCCACCATTTGGACAATGAGCTACAGGAATCTGCAGGGCAGAAAAGATGGCTTCCCCACACGCCCTGCTGGCCTCTACCCACCTAGAGGTCTTTTGGGGGTTATTTATTATTGAACACTTGGAATCTGTTGCTGCTTTGGGGCTCCCATCCATTGGTCTTCTGATCGCTGGAACAGCAAAAATTCTTCCCTGGGCACAGAAGGAAAGACACTCCTTAGTGAGGTGTTGCTTTGCTGGGAACAACCACAATGATAACAGCAAACCAAAAGATGGACTGAAGGGAAAACAGGTTCCCAAGGCCCACTGCCCTCCTTTCTCCGGCTGCCTCAGCATTTGCAGATCTGCACTGAGAAAAACTCACCGTCGGGGATGCCTGTGTCTCCGGAGTGGCGAGCCTGGAAGAAGATGTTGGACATGTCCTATCTCCAGCTGTGTCCAGCTCCCTGCTGGACCACATAGAGGCTCTGAATAAGTTTAAAACTTCTCCCCAGGAACTAAAGAAGCATGTCCACCTGCTCTTATTGCTGCTTCCTACGGATTAATATGAAGTATTCACAAAGCTTAGGCTTGATTATAGAAGCTCACGTCCCTGAGACTCTATGGAAGCCATTGACATCTCTTAGGGTCTCCTGCCACAGCCCAGTGCCACTGTCATGGCTTGGATCCAAAATGAATGTTTCTTAAAGGCACATGTTGGCTTGATCAACCAGCCCAGAGGACTACTGAGAGGTGGTGGAACTTTTAAAAGTTGAGGCTTAGAGAGAAGAAGTTAGGTCACTGAAGTAAACCTTGAAGGAGTGTGTGGCCTCTGGTTTCATCTTTTCTTTTTACCTAACAGCTTCTTTTGCTAGACCTTCATCCATGATATACTCAACCGCAAAAGAAATGGAGCCAACCGACCACAACCTGAAACCTCCAAAACCGTGAGCCTATAAGTTAATCAGCTCGGGCATTTTGTCACTGGAACAGAATATTGGCTAACACAGAGTAAGAACATTAACTTTGTATTAATCTTAAGGCTTATGTTTTGTTGTTATTGTAGTTGTTGTTGGTGGTGGTGGTGGTAGCGTTGGTAGCAGGTTTTGTTTTTGTTTTTAAAATCAGAGGTTTTATATGTGAACCAAGTGCTATACGTGAGAAGGTTCTAAAAGATGAGGAACTCAGAACGTCCCTGAACCTCAAGGGCAATCACTTTCACTCAGACAGGGCTACCTCTTTCTCTGGGAAGGCCTGGGGTGTAGCAGATCCCAGAACTCTGGATGTGTCTGCATCTCTCAGGGCTCTGTGGGTAGTGGGGACACATTCTCTATAGATCCCAAAATGACAAAGGTGGCCAAGGTGTGGGTGCTCCATAACTCATCATGGCATTAGCAGCAGACCTCGGGGGCAGTGTCAGTCCACAGAGCATGCGTCTGAAGCGGTCAGCTCACCATGGCTGTTAGGGCGGCTGTCACTCAGCTAGCCTCTGTTTCCTTAACATGTAGCCACTTTCCATTATGCGACTGAGATACATCACGTTTCTCCTGCTCTGCTGTGATCTCACCCTCTCCCAGCCCAGAGCCTCAGAAGCAGAGAGGCTGTAGGCAGAGCTCCCCACACCACAGCCTAAGTCAGCGCTCCTTGATACCCTTCCAGCCCAGGACCCCGATGAGCTGGACTTGTTTGGAAAACCCATTTCCTCCCCTCTGCACAAGACATCGGGACCAAGTGAAAGGCCTTTTCTGCAGATCTAAGGTTGGCAGCAGCTCAGGAGAAGACAGCTTGAAACCAGGCAGACTCACTATCATTCTAGCCATGAAATGGGTGTGTTCATACACAGCCCACCCGGCTCAAATGAAGGTTAAAAATAGTACAAAAAAAAAAAAAAAAAAAAACCCATGGCATTGTCAGTTAAAATGCCTACTACGGTTAGAGAATGGGCATCCACCTCCTGGAGCTAAATGAAGAGGGAGTTGCTCTCTCAGATAACCAGATAACCAGAGGACGACACCTTGGGGCATTGGATCAGTGCTCTGATTATGGGATCAAGATCTAAGGACTGTTTTATCTTTCAGTTCCACCATCCTAAGCATACTAGCTTTGGGCTGCAGGTTTTTGACTCCTGGTTCCAAAATGGCTGCTGGCTGTTTATCCTCATGCCTTTATCCAAGGCAGGGGGGAAAAGGGGAGATTAAAGAAAAGCTTCCTCAGAAGGAAGCTTCATCTTTGTAATTGTTTAGAGAAGTCATCCCCAGTGGACCAGATGGGAGCTGGATTAGCAGAAGGGAAGGGGGTCTGAAATGATGGCTTTGGATGGGTAATGGATAGTGTTTACCATAGAACCACGGACTACGAGGCAAGAGGAGCAGAGCCCTGGCACTCATCCTACACTGAGGATGACTGTGTCTTTCAGATCTGCCCTGACTTCTCCAGGCCTCAGGAAACCAGCTTGGGGCAGAGTCAGCCATCCCCAGAGGAATCTTGCCTCTGATGGAGTGAGTGTAGATTGCATGCCTTCTGTGTCACCTCTCTTCCCACAGCCTTTATCCAGGGCTGCCCTCCCGATTTTGAATGTTTTCCTCTCCCCTTTTCATTAATTTATTTTATTTAAAAGTATGCATACGTCATGTGCAGGTGTACATGTGTGTGAGGCCTACGGAAGCCAGAGACGTCAGATCCCCTGGAGCCAGGGTGACAGGCAGCTGTGAGCCAGCTGATTTGGACGCCAGGAACTGGACTCAGGTCCTCTGGAAAGAGCATTTTGTGGTCTTGTCAGCAGAATTACCGTCCTAGTCTTCTTATTGGGCCTAGGTTTGGCAGCTGTTGAAAGGAAAGAGTCGGCAACAGTTTTGGTTTCCCGACTAGATGATTTTGAAGCGACATCCGTAGGGGAAGGTTGTTTGCCTAGCTCAGGCGTCTGTCCTCCACTCTCCCCTCCTTTCATTTGTGGGGTGACAAGAGTAATGGCCCAGGGCTGTGGCATGGGTGTGAGTGGTGATTTCCTAGAAATAGTTTGGGATTTTTATTTTCATTTTATACAGTTTTATAGGTTTTAATGCTTTTAAAATAATCTCATCATCTCTTGTGTGTATGAATGTGTCGTTGTGATGGCGGCAGTGGTGGTGGTTGTTTCTTGACGGTGTCTCACTCTGTAGTTCAGGCTAGCCTGGAGCTTACCATGTAACCCAGACTAGCCTCAAACTTTGATCCTCCTGCCTCTGTCTCTTGAGTGCTGGGAGTCCATGTAACACCACTCAGGTTCCAGCATATCACTTGTATTTTACCAGTCGATGATGATGATGATGATGATGATGATGATGATGATGATGATGATGATGGTGGTGGTGGTGATGATGACAACGACAATAAATTATCACACCTTTTTTTTCTAAGAAAACCTAAATTAAAGACTGCCTGGCCCCACTCTAACCTCTCGTCTTCTTCTTCCCCCTGAGGATCAAATTCATCCCTCCCAACTTCTTCATTGGATACCTGCATGGAACAGCCAGATAGAACCGCCATAGTTGGTCACATGAACCAAGGGTGAACTGAGTTCTTAGATCAGAGCCCAGGGCTCTAGTTCTCCAGCTGGCTCCTCTGGCAGAGGGTCTGCTAGGAGACTTGGCATGGGAGGCTAAGAGCTCTATCTACCGGGATGGTGGCATCAGCTAAAGATCTTCTGCTTTGATCCCGTTTGACTTTGCCCACCTCCCAAAGTCCTGTACTAAATCTCTGAGTGCCTTTAATGAATGGCAGTCAGCATCAGGGACTTTTAAAAAGTTGCTCATATTAATTTTGCAGAAATAAAACCTAATTGAATCCCTCCTGGATTTCCCCCCATTAACTTAATGTTATGGACTTTTAACGGATGTTTTAATTAGACGCTCCTATTAATGGGACTATGGCTCAATTTGCAAGTGAGGGCCTAAGCTGCCAATATTCCCATTTGGATGTTTAATTAAGGTAAAGAAATATGAACAAGTTGCACTGGGTTACTACTTGGTCTCATCGGATGCTGATAGGGTCACAATAGACCAGGCCTGGGAGGAAATGGAAGGACAGTGGGGCCTGGGATCACTGGGGAAGGCAAGTCAGACACCAGTCCATGGAGAGGGGACACAGCCAGATGACAGCTCTTCTGCATACTTTGCATCCTGTTTGGTTCCCCCAGGGGTTGGGAGGGGGTTGTGGAATAGTCAGTGGCAACTCTATCAGTTCAATGCCGTTCCAAATAGCCTATTATTTCCCAGGTATGGGAGAGGAGTGTTTGAGCTAGACTTAGTTGGGCCTTTCTTCCAGGCTGCACAGATTTCTGGGCTTGGTTGTGTAGGGTTCTGTGGTCAACTCATAGATCTACAGGGACTGGCTGAGCAGTGATGGTCTGCGGGCTACCTGAAATTATTGTGGCTTTTATTCAGCTGTCACTCGCCACCTTGCTATAGAGAAGGGTTTCAGGAAGGAGCCACCAGAAAGTAAGCTGCGTGATCAAACACCAGTCAAGTCTTTGTTGAGTCACCACTGCCTCACTGGCCAAAGTAAAACAGGTGATAGCCATGATAAAAATACAGACTTGGACAAATCAGGCCATTCCTGTAATGACCCCACAGTGGCAGACTGGGTGACGAGCAGGGGAATGTGGGGACAAAGGAGGTTTTCCAGCTCTGAAACACCAAGAGAGGCTCCTAGTATAAACTCCTGGAGAGCACCACCCATGAATGAAGAGGGACACCCACCATGGGAGCCACTGGTTAATACCCTGATTGAAGCCAACCTCCATCCCTGAATCCCTTCCGATCACTGCCTGCCACAATTCCAGGAGTGCCAGGAGAGACCACAGCTGATAATCTCTGCTAAAGCCCACACATCTGTATTTTAGTATAGAATCTCTTGGTGTTGGAAGGTTGGGAACAAAGTAACGGGTTTAAGACACCATACGGTCAGTATTGTTGTTTCTCTTAGATGTGGGGATGTGTCCGTGTTGAGTGTGGTTGGATTGTATGTTATATGGTGTTGTCTGGTGTGTGCACAGGCAAGAGTAGGCTGTTGGGTCTTCTTCCTCTCTTGCTCTCTCCCTTACTCGTTTAAGATAGAGTCTTCCACTGAATCAGAAGCCCAGAGTTTCAACTAGGCTGGCCAGTGAATTCCTAAGACACATGTGACTCCACCCGGCCACCTTGGGCCTACAGGCAAACACAGCCATGCTTGGTCTTTTACCTGGATGTTGGCAATTTAATCTCAGGTCCTCATGTCTGTGCAGCAAATGTTTTTAGCCACTAAGCCATCTCTCCAGCCCCAAAAGAGTAAGTCTGAACAAGAATTTTACAAGAGCAAAACACAAAGGTAGACCTCATGTGTGGTCAGGATGGTGCAAAGTGTACTTCATGAGTGGCAAGAAGGGTGGAAGTCAGGCAAGATGGCGGCGAGAGCAGTGGTTCTCAGTCTTCCTAATACAGTTTGCTCATGCTGTGGTGAACCCAAACCATAACATTGTTTCATTGCTACTTCAGAACTGTAACTTTGCTGCTGCTATGAATCATAATGTAAACTATCTGATATGCAGGATATCTGATATGTGACCCAAAGGGATCGTGACCCACGGGTGGAGAGGTCTAGAGAAATCTTCCTTAAACTCCTTCCGTGTAAAGTCCCTTTGCGCCTGGAAATAGTACACAACCCTAGACATATAAGCACATGAAGTAGGCACACAAATAAAACATTTACTGTTAATAAACCATAAAGAGATCTACTTTAAAACAATTTTGACATGCATATGATTTTGTCCCTGAAATAGGGCAGTGAGGGGCTTCCAGGGTACAAGTCATTTCTGGAGGCCAAGGTCCCTGGGTTCTGGCTTTCTTTTGCAGTATAGGAGTTGCCCAGGGCACTTCACGTGGTTCAAAACAGGCCTGGGTACACGTGACACGAAAGCATGAAGAACTGAGTAACAAGCTAACCAATTAAAGACATGGTAAATATCCTGGGACTATCTCAATGGAACCCGGCTGTGTGTTGACGCCAGGAAGGCGGCCTTGGTGTGTGTTGGATGCCTCAAAACCCACCGTGGTAACCAGACTGGCTTTTATTTGTCTTAACAGGAAGATAGGGGCTCATGCTGCCTGAGATGGCTCCACAAACAGCTTCTGGCCATAGCAGGCATCCAGGGTTCTTGTGGGGCAGCCACAGGCCACAGGGACTCATGGGGATTCCTGGAGGTCAGGCAAACTAAACCTGAGAGGAATTGGGAGGAAGAATGCCTGAGCTGTAGAGAGTTGGTCCACCTCTCTCTGCTGAGAGGAGCGGCCTATGAATTAGAGCATCTTCCAACATCAGGGAAGAGCTGTGGATGTCTACCAAGGTCAAGGACCTCCTTGGTTCTGAGGCCTAAGGCCCTGCTTTCTGTTTCCAGGCACCATGGAAAGATGGGTGTAAGGGTGGTACCCTAAAACTTGTAATTAAAGTAATCTGTGTTCTTTTAAGAGAAAAATTAGGCCGAAAAGGTATAGACAAAAATGAAATGGATATTATCAATATGAATCTAAACATAGGGGTGGGCACAGGCAGACATGATATGGGTCTAGGCATAGGCTGGAAACACTTGAAACACAATTCGTATAGGTCAAAAGGGGTCTGTTTTTGGCAATCTCATGTCACAAAGTTACAAACACAATGTTGACACAGGTGGGGCTACTTGTGAGGATGCGTAATCGTCATCACAGACAATTGCAGCCCTCAATCTCTTGGAATCCTGATTTTCTGACTCGTTTTAGAAAATTTCTCCTACCCTTGGGAGGAGTGGTCTGGATGGAATGACAAATTCTGGAGCTTTCCATGCTGTGTGGAAGCCGGCAGAATAAGACCAGCCTTTTCTCAGAACTAAGTAGCCAAGGGAAGGCACGTGACTTGTAGCCAATTGGATATCCTCATAGGGACTCTCACAAAACCAAGGATGTACAGACCAAATCTGCAGTGAGCTTTCCCCACCCACCCGGTGGTCCACGGACTCCCATGCTCTGAGGGCTCTGTCCCTGACCACACAGCTAGGGCTGCTATACCTTCTGGAACACCATTCCCATATCCAAGCCATTGATTTGACACCTGTCTGTTTCCATTACCTACTACAGACCTAGCTCAGCTACTATCCACAAGACCATTCCAATTCTGAAGCTGTCTAATGGGGGGGGTGGATTCTAGTAAACATCACTTCTAAACACTCTCCCTTTCTGGCCACCCACCTCAACTTCCAAGAGAGAGACGTTGTAAGTCAAAAATGTCAGAAATCAAAAAGGCAATGTGTGTCATACAGTTCTCCTCCTGCCCGGCGTGACATACTTTAAAACATTCATATTCGCCTACAATTGGACCACCTAACACAAAGCCTTCTGTCTTCTCTTTTGTGTGTTTTGAAACAGTCTCCCTATGTATCCCAAGCTGGTCAAATATCCCTGATCCTCTTGACTCAGCCTCAAGAGCTCTGGGATTAGAGTCATGTTTCTCCATGGCTGGCTTCACAGTCTGTTAGTACAATAGCATTGAGTGGCCCATATACACACACAGAGATAGGCCCTTTTGTAAACAGGATGGGACATGGTGACATGAAGCTCAGTGTTCCAAGAATGCTAGAGCCACACAGCACTCTGAGGTCTCTACTGCTCTTCCTTCTGATCTCGTGACTAACAGTTGGGAGCTGAAGTTCTGCTGTTCCTTTCCAGTATCTACAAGGAGCATTAGTTCATATGATGGTCCCTTGAAAAAGTCAAAATTCAAGGGATGCTTTCAAACTAAATGTATATTGACTTGGCGTTACAAACTGTCTATGTCCAAGCTTTGCTCTCCTGTTGGTGAAGGCAGATTCTGGACACCATAATATGATTGTAAGTGGCAAGTACCACCTTCTGCCTGACCACAGTACAGTCTACACAGAGGATACACTGAGATCTGATGAAGACAAGGTCCAAGGTGGAAGGAGCCTCCAGCCAGGCTGACCTTAAGGACAAGAGTCCCTTCCCTGACTTCCTGTTGTCCTGTTTGTCACACGTGAGTGACCATGAAGTTCCTGTGACAGGCTGGTTACAGCAGGCAAGTCTGTGTGCTCTGATTCACACTCCAACCCAGTAAGGAAGAACTTTATGAAAGCAAGAAAGTGACCCCAGCTGCTGCTTCCCTCGTTGGCCAGAGGGGTGGGCTCCCCCTATGGCTGGACCGCAGGCCAGTGCAGCTCCAATAACATGGAAGAGCTTTGATTAGCAAAGAGTCTCAGCCCGAGGCAGTCCACTTGGGGACTGCTCCTTTATTGCTCCTTCAAGTAGAACCTCCAATTACATTAACAGTGAGGCTTCATCGGGGACTCGGGGATTTTGAAGTGACTTTTGGATGTTCTGGAATCTTCCCTTTAGAGTTCCCTGGGCTGAGCCTCTTTTTCCCAGAGCACTTTGGGAAGATCCTTCCCGGAGTAGAGGAGCAGATGTTGATTTGCATATATGCATGTTTCTGGGCTCTGATGAGATTAGGAGGTGCATTTTTAATCAAAGCCTCCAGCGAGGCCTGGCCCTGTGAGGCTGACTGGGGTGGGAAGAGGAAATGTCACAGTGAGGAGGGTGTGGGCCAGGGAGAAAAGGGAGTCTTGAACCAAGACTTAGTTATGAAGTCAGAGAGGGTCTGGTGGGTATCTGTGGGTGAAGGATAGAGGCTTAGAAGTCTTGGCAGGCCATCAGTTCTAAGCCCCGCCCCTGCCCCTATCTATGAAACACTGGACAAGTCCTATCCCTCCCCCTCCCCAAGTCTCAGCGTCCTGTATAAAATGGAGATTGGCATTGCCAACTGGACTCCTTAAATTTTCTGTTATCGAGGGATTAAAAAAGAAAATGTGACATGCCCACGAGTCACTGCAAATGCCCCACTTTCCTGATGCAGGTGAGAGGAATTACCTTCTGATGGGTGTAAGTAGGGTACACCCCTCCCCACCCTGGAGCCCCATTCCTGAAGGTGGGGCTCTAGCTTTGAAGCTCTGAGTCCCATGGATAGTTGGTTTTCCCCAAGATCAAGATGCACACTTTAGAGGCAGGCAGAGGGTAGAGAGTCTAGCAGCCTTCTGGTGAATGGACAGTGATTTGTTGTTGTTGTTGTTCTTGTTGTTGTTGTTGTTGTTGTTCTTGTTCTTGTTCTTGTTCTTGTTGTTCTTGTTGTTGACACAAGGTTGAGAAACATTTCCTAGGATGGACTCTGACCTCCTTGGTGTGTTTGCTACACAAAGAGGAGGCTCTAGGACAAATGGACTGTGTCCGCAACTAATCCTTGACCACATCTGCACCTCAGGGCCTTTGCACACCACCAACATCCGCATCCCAGCTGAAATGTTACCCCCTTGCTGCCAACTAGACTGCAGTGGCTGCTGGCCCTTTATTCATTGGCCTTTTATTCATTGGCCCTAACACAGGGAATCTTAATCTCAGTCTTTGATATTTTACAGTAAACAGTCTTTTGTTACAGAAGCTGTTTTGGGCACAGTGGGATGATGCACCTACCCTGCCCACTAGGTGCCAATAACAATAGGTTATAAAATCAACTATCTCTCAGCATTGCCAATCCACCCTGGTGAATGAAACTGCCCCAGTGCTGAGCACCTAGTCACAACCCACTTTCTTTTTCTCCACATGACTTAGAATCACCTTAGAATACAGCTGATATGATTTCTGGCCAATGGTAAGTCAGCCATTGCCTCCACTGTAGCGTAACGTGAGGTCCACGAAGGCACAGGAGGTCTGCCCTGCTCATTGGAGCCACTCCGCCCACAGTGGAACCTCCCTCCCCTGGTTAGAATCCCATCAAAGGCTTGTGAAATAAAGAGGCCAGTAAGAAAACAAAACTACAGCATCAGAGAACACACGAAGCTAGCCCATCACTATGTGTACATTTGGATGAAAGATACAGCAGACTGTCTTCTTGAGGTCATTGGTACAAAATGCCTCTTGGGGAGAAGCCAGTCTCTGCTGGAAGAACACCTTTCTTCACAGGTTTACTCTAGCAGGGCATCTCTGTGGTGTTCTGAATGAATGCCAACCAAACTCCCAACTCTCTTGCTTCCCACCATACGAAGAATAAAAGCTACTAAGAAGGTCATGCATGACTCCACATCTCTCTGACCTTTTTAACCCCTTATAAGCTAGTCTCCTGCCACAATTCCCTCTGGATAATCTCCTGTCTCAGGACCTTTGCACTTGCTGTTGCCATTTCTACCAGATAATGTTCATGGTTTGAGCTTCCCCCACCTGTTCTGCATCCTCAGTATCTGCAGAGACCAGCCCAGGTATTGCTTCTAAAGAGAGTGAACCATCCCCCCCACCCCACCCCGCAATGTTTTTAGTGCTCTTCACACAGACATCCAGCAAGGAACCTCTTCCCCATCCCCCACCCCCATCCCCCATCCTTACCCCAGGATCTGTGCTTCTTGGTCTCCCAATCAGGCAGCCACTACTATTCCTCCATGGGACCTGATGTTTGCCAGATACCTGGCCTCATGCACATGCCTTAGCCACCCTAACTGGAGGAGGAAGAGGAGGAGGAGGGAGAGGAGGAGGAAGAGGAAGAGGAGGAAGAGGAAGAGGAAGAGAAAGGAGAGGGCCTGCTTAACCCTGGGTCCTATGCCACGGCCTCAGGACAGGTTTAACACTCAGAGGCTACAGTGATCTCCTCCATGTGGTTCTCCTGGTGACCTAGCCTGGCCTCCCTACCATACCCAGGGTCCTGACACTTCTCTCTCCACCATTTCCTGCCCAAGGAACTCCTGAGGCTGGCTTTGACTGTGATGCCCTAGGGGCTAACAGCTTTGACTGACCAGTTCAAACAGCTCACAGTCAAATGGATTTCTCAGGCCAGCAGGAGAGAGACTGAGCACAGGAGAGCTGGGCAAGCAAGCATGGGTTTGTTTTTCTGCAGACTACCTTCTCCCACTTGAGCCCTTTCCCAGGACAAATCCCCAGCCCGTTATCCCTGGCTCTCTCCTTACAAAAACAACTTTATCTCTAAAGAGCAAATAACACCCAGCGCTCATAACAGATGCCACGAGCTGTTTCTGTTTTGATTTTTGAAAATAAAAATTCAACTGAGTTCAATAAAATTCGGAAGCCTCTTCCCTCAGTGGAAATTAAAGGAATCCAAGACGCCCGAAAAGCCAGCGACCTTCCTAATTAAAGCCTCGGCATCGGCGGGAATCCGCTTCCTACAACCAGCCTGCTCCGGCTGAGCAGAGAACAAAGCCTGCTCCATCAATATTTCATTCTCTCTTTTCTTCCGTGATAACAATGCCGAGTGTTCTGAGTGCGCCCCAAAAAAGACATGCAGAGCTATGTTAATTAGTGTTTAAATAATTGACACCCCCAGACGTGTGCCAAGTGGGCCGTTGGCTCTGCTTGTAATTGCCTGTGCTCATGGGCACAGCCTGTCTGTCTGTCTGTCTGTCCAATTTGGCAACTATGGGCCTAGGGAAGGACTGATCTCAGGTCTCCTAAATCACCACCATGCCTGGGTTTTAAGTCTTTTTTTATTTTGAGTTGTAGGTTTGAGTCTACACCGTGCCTCAAAACCCATCCACAGCCCTGCAGCCTGCATCCCCACAGTGCTAACAAACAGCATCACCTGCAGAAACCTCTGCAGCTCAAGTTCAAATCCCAGTTCACTCCCAGATCCAGATGGCCTGCCCTGCTCACCTCTACCCACTGAAGGATATGAGTTCCCTGCAAATGCCATGCTTCCTGCCTGCAGCTTCTTGCCCTCTGTCACTTCTCCACTCCCACAGTCGCTCTCCCAATCCTCACACATGTCATTAACTGACACTGTCCCAGATATGTAGAGGCCATACGCTGGACCTGCATCCCAGGCCTTGCCTGCGTGGACAAGTACCTTTCACCCAGTTCTTTACTGTTCAGCATCTCCATTCTTCTGCAGGCCACCCAGCACTGACATGCGCTGTCCCCTCTGTTGGGAAGGCCCTTCCTTTTCCTTTCTGGAACTTCCTGCAGTTCAGTGAACCATCAGCTACAGGGTCCTGACAGTAATTAGATTTTCCCGGAACTGAAGCTGGCTCCTGAACTCAGTGGGAAGAGCACCAAGAATGAGATGTTGAAGATAACTCTAATTCCCACACAAGATCTGGTCCACAGCAGTGTTCAGTTACATGAGTGAACTGAGAGACGAATGGATGGGTAGATAGAAAAATAACTGATAGACGAATGAATATATGTTTGGAATAATGGATGAACGGAATAAAATATGGACGGATGGAATAAAAGGTGAGTGTCTGAAGGAAGGCGTGGCTCTATGGATAATACAGTGAGTGAAAGGGTGGGTGGGATGATGGATTGAGCAAGAATGGAAGGGCTAGGTGGGGGAGCCAGCAGCTGACTGGAGGCTGTATGGGTAGGCAGGTGAGCTGGCAGGTATCCATAGACAGTAGCTGGACAGACGATTTCTACGTGCAACCTGTCTGATCTGGCTGCCTGCCGGGTCTATCACCCCTGCCATCCTTCTCACAGAGACATGTCTTCTCTCCACAGGATGAACTGGGCTTCTTGAGTGACAGACAGGGCAGACAGATACTTCACTTGAGCACTGAAGAACCTCGAGTCTCTGAGATCCTGACGGGGCCAGCCTTCTCAAGTGGGAGCCTGAGAGGGAAAAGTGTCCTCCTCCACTCCAAGTCCCTGGAAGTCACCTGCTCTCTCCTTTGCAAGGAGGCCTTAGAGTTACTTTTCCCAGTGCTGTGATGAAATGCCTGGCAAGCAATTTAAGGAAGGAGGGGTTTTTTTTTGGCTTACAGTTCGAAGGGATACTTTCCGTCATGGCCGGGAAAGGCAGCTGGTCACATCCCATCCAAGTCAGGAAGCAGAGAGTAAACAGGAAGTGGGTCTGGGTTATAAAACGTCAAAGGCTGTCCCGTATAAACCCACT
This sequence comes from Uromys caudimaculatus, assembly GCA_028551405.1. Classification (NCBI taxonomy): domain Eukaryota; kingdom Metazoa; phylum Chordata; class Mammalia; order Rodentia; family Muridae; genus Uromys; species Uromys caudimaculatus. The sequence goes on along the minus strand of CM052707.1, from coordinate 23,267,484 downwards.
TCCTCCAGCAAGGCTTCACCTCTAGAGGTTCTGCAATCTTCTCAGACAGCACCATCCATCCGAGGGCAAAGGCATGATGCTGTGGATGGCATTTCAAGTTCAAACATTGCCTTTCCCAGAAACTCACTCCGCTCACCATGACACTACAATTAGGGGTTAAAGAATGCTTCAGAAACCTCAGACTACTCAAGTCTCTGGAACAGGTCTTCTGGCTACATCAGGGAGATGTCTCCATGGTTATTGGCTCTCGTCACTCAGGCCTCACATCTAATCTTCCTCAGCCTTCCCGTGATCCATCCCAGGACGCATCAACTGAGCTTGACTGACTCTGTGCCTGACCACCCTTCTTCCCACAGCCCAGGCTGCTACCCAGAGCATGCATTCATCCTGAGGGATACAAAAGCGTCACTTCTGGCCTCCACCTGCTCCTCCCACCTTCTATCTCCACTTCCCACCCTGACTCCTGTACCAAACACCTCCCCTTTCTCCTGGGCCCAGCTGTGTCTCTCCCTATTGCACAGCCTTCAGAAAGGCCCCCTTCTTGCCTCCTTTCTCCCCACCCTAGCCTGAGAGACAGTGATCATTCTAGGTGCTCTCTGAACATGCCACAGCCCTCAGTGGCTCTAGGAAGGGTCCCAAGGCTAAATTATTTGGGTTCCAAATGCCTCAGGATCTAACCTTTACCAATGTCACGGTTTCAGTCATTTCCTCTTCTGTCCACAGAGGCGTAAGCATCTGCTCTTCACACTTCATTTTTTCCTCTTTGAAAACTGCTGGAACACCACTTTCCACCTCTCTACCTCCTCCTCTCTGGAACCTTCCCCCATCCTGCTTCTTGGCCAGGTCTCCATAGCCTCCTGGCTATGCCAGTGGCTGTGGCACTCCATGGGCCCTGGGAAATCACACAGTGGCATGTTCAGGTCCCATCATTACCATAAAGTTTGTGACTTAAACTGTCACTTGCCCGTGTCTCACAGTCCCCTGGCCCAGAAGTCAGGGACCAGCTGGCTCAGAGGGCTTCAGCTGGTGACAGAATTCTGCTTCCTGTGACTGTAGTCCTGAGATCCTGTTGTCTCTCTACCAGCCACAGCTTCCGTTTGGAGCACCAGTACCAGCCTTGGGGTGGGGCAGGAGGAAAGTAGGCCTTGCCATGCAGCTATTTTGCAGAATCATGTCATCTTTGGAAGATCATTTCTTCGATGCCAACAGGAGACATTATGTCTCTCTGCAAGAAGGTTCTGGTTACTCTTTTGAGCTCTCTCTTCCTGAGTAAGCCAGGCCTATCCAGAATAATCTTAAAACATTCAAGACATTAACTATAACTACAATATTCTTTCTTTTGCCATATACTGCAGCCTCATCCAGAATAAAACCTTGTCATCTTCCACAGGCCTGCCGTACTCAACAGGGGGGAAACCTGACAGGATGGAGACACCAAGGAGCAGGAACCCTGGAGGCTGTATTGTTGCATAGGAAATAACCAAGGAAGGTTACCTTTATAAAGCAAAGAGGCTTGCTGAGCTCAAGGCTTAGACTGGTTCAGTGCAGAGCTGGCATCAGCTTGGCTCTGGTGGCCACTCTTTTGGCTGTCACATCATGCCAGGAGTATGTGTGATAGAGATACATCACAGACAGGAAGCAAGAGGGGCCAGGTCCCCCAGATTTGCTGAGGGCCTCTACTTGGCCCCATCTTTTAAAGGTCTGACACTCATAACAGCACCAAACCTGAGGACAAATGAGCCTTTGGGGGCAAACAATACCTAGGCTATATCGTAAAGGCCATTTTAGAACCTGGTCTGTCTTGTCCTCAGAGGGGCTGTTTGCAGCCTCTGATACAACATACGTGAGCCTGTTCAGTGGTTCTTTATTATGTACAGCAAATAAGTGAGTGGGTGAGTGAGTGAGTGAGTGAGTGAGTGAGTGAGTGAGCGAGCGAGTGAGTGAGTGAGTGAGCAAGTGAGTGAGTGAGTGAGTGAGTGGGTGGGTGAGTGAGTGAGTGAGTGAATGAGTGAGTGAGTCAGTGAGTGAGCGAGTGAGTGAGTGAGCAAGCGATTGAGTGAGTGAGTGAGTGAGTCAGTGAGTGAGCGAGTGAGTGAATGAATGAGTGAGTGAGTCAGTGAGTGAGTGAGTGAGTGAGTGAGCAAGCGATTGAGTGAGTGAGTGAGTGAGGGAGCGAGTGAGTGAGTGAGTGAGTGAGCGGGTGAGCGAGTGAGTGAGTGAGCGGGTGAGCGAGTCAGTGAGTGAGTGAGTTAGTGAGTGAGTGAATGAATGAGTGAGTGAGTCAGTGAGTGAGTGAGTGAGTGAGTGAGTGAGCGAGCGAGTGAGTGAGTGAGTGAGTGAGTGAGCGAGTGAGTGAGTGAGCAAGCGATTGAGTGAGTCAGTGAGTGAGTGAGCGAGTGAGTGAGTGAGTGAGTGAGTGAGCGAGTGAGTGAGTGAGTGAGTCAGTGAGTGAGTGAGCGAGTGAGTGAGTGAGCGGGTGAGCGAGTCAGTGAGTGAGTGAGTGAGTGAGTGAGCAAGCGATTGAGTGAGTTAGTGAGTGAGTGAGCGACCAAGTGAGTGAGTGAGTGAGTGAGCGAGCGAGTGAGCGAGTGAGTCAGTGAGTGAGTGAGTGAGCGAGTGAGCGAGTGAGTGAGTGAGCGGGTGAGCGAGTCAGTGAGTGAGTGAGTCAGTGAGTGAGTGAGTTAGTGAGTGAGTCAGTGAGTGAGCGAGTGAGTGAGTGAGCGAGTGAGTGAGTGAGCGAGCAAGTGAGCGAGTGAGTGAGTGAGCGAGCGAGTGAGTGAGTGAGTCAGCGAGTGAGTGAGTCAGTGAGTGAGTGAGTCAGCGAGTGAGCGAGCAAGCGAGTCAGTGAGCGAGTGAGCGAGCGAGTGAATGGATGAATGAATGACCGAATGGCTGCCCCCTGCTGTCAGAGGAGGGACGGAATGGAGTTAGCTGGGTTGGAAAGCTGCTCCCGGAGTCATCCTGGGGTGTCACTACTGTCCACTTCTGCTGTAATTCTGGGGCCACCCTGGCTGAACTGGCTGATGGATCTCAAATGCAAACCCCACATGTTTCCAAGGCTACCTCCGACGAGAGATATCACCTTCCTCTATCACAAGCCAGCTTTGCCCTCTTCCTTCTGCCCCACGCTGGCCTGTGGTGTCCTGAGAGACCCAAGAGGGGCTCCCTGGAGACACTGTGACCTTGTCAGGAGTCAGGGGTAGATGTGTGCAGTGAGCTGCACAGTCGCTGGCTGAGAGGCCTATGGCATCCTTTATTTATTTGCATTGAAATATTTATCGGGGTGGGAGGAATCTCTAATAGATACCCCAGCCACTCGGTGGACCCGAGGGGATCTGGGTGGCCTCTCTCTCAGGCGTCCTGCTTACGGAGAACTGCTCACCTGGAAAGCACTGCTCACCGGGGCTGCTCTACGGAAGACAACTTGGTCTCTGTCCTTCAGAAGACATGGAGAGTCAGGAGAGGTCTGGTTTCAAAAAGACTGGCTTGTTGAGTGCCTACTGTGTGCTACACTTCTTTGTTCATTTTGTCTCACTTAACTTTAAAAACAACACTGTAGTGTAGTAGTCATGATTATGCATCCTGCACGAAGAAAAGAAGGCTCAGAGAGGTTAAGCAAGTTCCCAAAGGTCACAGAGTTTCTTAATCTAAAATCTCAGGTGCTTTTCACTGTGTAGTGCTTCCTACAACTTGAACTGAGAAACTGATGGGAATCTCCACATTGAACTAAATGTGAGCATGGAAGGACAGACATCGGACCTGGCACAGAAGACAAGAGAGGAGACCTATCAGCCCTTCACTAAGCTAAGGCTAGAGAAGCCACTGATTCTACATACACTGAGACTCCCACTAAGGTGTTTACAGGATAACTCTGGACCACAAGGCTCAGCAGGTTTTGTGCTCAGAGGCCTCCATGTTCTCTGTGTCTTCTTTTAGGCTGCCTGTGACAGCTTGTCCTCAACACTCCCAACTTAGAGAAGCTCTGCCCCAGAGAGAGGCCAGAGCTAGTACTAAAGCCCAGGAAGTGTAAGGCACGCAGGCAATGTCACCCTGTGACTTACTGCCTTGCTGCACTGTGCCTGGGCCCAGAAGTGACCTGAAGATTGAGGCAAACACCCTAGAGAAGGGACTGAACTTCTCCAGGTCAGACCCAGGGCCAGACTTAGCCACTTTTAAGAGCCCAGCCCTCGGGTAGGAACGCCGATTGGCCCACACGGTGGATGTCAGTGTGGCGAATCCTTTACCTAATGGACGTGAAATCCAGTGTGGTTCTGCGTGCTTATTTTTTCATTTATGTCTCTTCTGTTCATCATGTGCAAACCTTCAGTCTGTTTTCACCAATTACTACTCTAACTTTGACCTTCAATTTCAAAACTGCCTTGACTCTCTCAGGTGCTTGCGTTGTTCCGTGGGTTTTAGAATGGATTGCAATTAAACTGATTGATCCATTTGGACAGAATTAACGTCTTACCAGTACTGAACCTTCTAATCCATAAACATGGTATACCCCACATTTATCCCCATTTCCCGATGTTTTACTTTTTTGAGTGAAGAGATCTTGCATACTCGTTTCAAGATTTGTATTTAAACGTTTTAAGTTTTTGATAAATCATACATTTTATTTCAAATCTCAATTTTTTATTTATAAGAACTTAATTGATTTAGAGCATTGCTCTTAAATGCTGCAACCTTGTTACTGCAGCTGATAATTCCTGCACAGTCTTACAGATGCCGCTGGTGGTTTTTATATAGACAATCATGGCATTCTTCCAATAAAGAATTCAGTTTCTTCCTCTTCATTCTGGATGCCTTTTAGTTTGTTTGGTTTTTTTCTCTCTCTCATGTTATCACACTGAATACAGGGAGGGGGAGGGTGGGGGAGGGAGGGAGAGGGAGGGAGAGGGAAGGGGAGGGAGGGGGAGGGAGGGGGAGGGAGGGGGAGGGAGGGGGAGGGAAGATCTTTAAAGCATCAGCTGGGGTCTCTCAGGGCAGGGATAAAAAGATGTCTCAGTGGTTAAAAACACCTCTTCTTGTGGAGGGCTGAGGTTCAGATCCCAGCACCCACAAGGTGGTTCACAACCATCTGACACCATCTTCTGACCATGAGGGGCACCAAGCATGCATGTGTGGCATAGATAATACATGTAGGCAAAGCGTCCATATACGACAAAATAAATCTAAAGGAAATTCAAAGATCCAAAAAATGTAAGAAAGAATAACTAAAACCCCTGTTATCTGAAGGGTTTCATGGATACTTTTCATCCATTTGAGAAAGTTTTCTTCTATTCAAAATGTGTGCTCTGTGTGTGTATGTGAATATGTATGTGTATGTATGTCTTTATGTGTGTGTACATGTCTGTCTGTATGTGTGTATGCTCATGTGTGATGTATATATTTGTGTATATGTGTGTATGTGTGTATGTGTGTATGTGTATGTATGTGTGTAGGTGTGTGTATGTGTATGTATGTATATCTGTGTGCATGTATGTGTATATATGTATGTATGTGTGTTCATGTGTGTATGTATATATGATGTTGGTGTGTGTATGTATGTGTGTCTGTGTATGTGTGTGTACATATGTGTGTGTAAGTTGGAATGAGGGTGTGATTTTTAGTACCTTCCATGTGTCTACTGAAATACCCATTTAAAATCCTTCCCCACACAGTGAGTTCGCCTCCATTAGGCGTAGGTGTTGAGTCCGCTTTCTCCCAGGACAAGGTCCCTTTGACAACAAACTCAAAGCAGGAGCCTCATCGTTTATACTTCTGCTCCGATTTACTTCACTTTAAGCTTATTGTTCAGGATTTTTCCTCCTTCCTCCGCGTTTTCTTTGTTATTTTGATTATTTTCCAGGTTCTTAGCCTGGAGACTGAGTCACTAATTACAGGTCACTGTCACTTTGATGATAATTTCCTTATTTACATACAGTTTTAGATGTAGCATATATTTTTTTCTCTTTATTTGCAGTCACTTAAAAATTTAATTTTCTTTCATTTCTTCTTCAATAGTTTATTATTTGGGTTCCAAATACTGTGTGTTTTCTGTAATTTTTGCACCCACCATTGAGTTTTAATAAAAATTCTGAGAAATCAAAGAGCATAATTTTCGTTTAAGTGTTCCGACGCTTGTTTGATGGCCCAGAAGTAGTCTATCTTACTCAATGTTGCTGAGTGTACCTAGTATGGTTGGATGGGGCATCTATAAATGTCTGTCAAGTTCACCATTACAGCTGGTCCATTTCCTGGAGCTTTACTGATTTTCGTTCTTATCCACTGTGGAGAAATGGGCACTGATATTTCCAAATCTGATTATGGATTTGCCCATTTCTGTTTGCAGTTCAATCCATTTTTACTTCATGTCTCTTGAAGCTCCATATTAAGTGCATTCATGTTAAAAGCTACTAGATGCTTTGGAGAGCCTGATCTTTTATTATGATAAGAACTACTTTGTTTCTGGCAGTATTTGCATCAACGCAGCATTTAGTCAGAGGCAAATAATTAATGTTACAAAGGCAAGACCCTTATGCATGACTTATCTGGTACCCCCAGGAACTACGGGTTCTTCCAGTCTCTCTGATAAGGATGGAGATGCCTCATTGCCAGCCCTGGGTGCCCTTCAGAAAACATTTGCTCTTATCTTTCTGGGTGGCTCTCTCCTACCTCATGAAGTTTACTGATTGGCAGTATGTGTGAAGGGTGGAAGCCCTTCTACAGTTCTGCATGCAGGCTCCTTTCTCCCCCACTCTTCCTGCACCCCAGTTCCCTAATCTGCCTAGGCTTTTCTGCCCATCTACCAGCTCAGGAATCTACTAGACAACTGCCTGTACCATACTCAGAACCACCCTGGAGGCACGAGTGATCTAGGTGATTCCAGAACTTGCTTCTCAAAATGCTCATACCTATTTCGTCCAGTTCTGTCATTGTTTCGGTTGGAGCTTAAACCCAGCTCCCGTGATTCCATTTTAGGCTGGAAAAGGAAGTCTTTGGATATATTTGAACGGTGTTCATTCTTAGGAACTTCTCCCTCCCCCAGTACTCCCAATACTGATTTAGCTAAAAGAACCAATCTGTTTTCATTCTGCCTTTACCGCTCACAGCTGAGTCCCTCCGAATGCTGGGATGGAAGGACCTCCCCTTCCATATTCCAGTTGTCAGAGGAGTACATGGTAGACCCTGTAGAAGGTTGGTTCTCTTGTCTAACTTTGCTCTTTCCTGTTAGGCCTTCACCATCAAGTAAAGGGAAGGTCAATACTGTCTGCAGGAAGGTGGTAACCCAGACCTGAGCCGTGTCAGTGGCTGAGGCTGTTAGGGAGTTCATCCCACAGCACTAGGGTGTGGCAGAGACTCAACACTGTCCCTCTCAACATCTTGGTGTTTCATTATAGGATAAAAGGGAGAATTAGAAATTAGGGTAAATAGAAAAGTTTTAAAATTGGGAATTCAGAGCAAGGATTATGGTCCTGTCTACTGCTAGTGTTCTGTGTAAGTGAAAGCAAAGCCCTTTCTCCTGAGATTCCCTGGCCGTGTAACTGTAACATGGGCATGACCCAGATGACTGCCAATGTGTTTTCTAACTTTCCTAGGTCATGTAGTGACTGAGCCACTACGGAAACTCTTAAGAACGTGAGAAATAGTTGTTGACTTCTAGACTCAGACAACACCTGAGCAATCGTTTAGATCTAAGAGGGAACAGACATGTCCTTTGGGCTCATCCACAGAACCAACGGATAAGAGCGACAGGGAGCAGGCTTCATACCAAGATGGTAGGTTTAAGATGGACAAAATTCCACTGGGTGATGACTCAGAAGCTGAATAGATCTGGGAGAGAGCCGAGGCTGAGCTCCTACAGCAGGGAGGCAGGGCAGCTCTAAGGGCTCGGGTGGTGGAGAGGGAGACAGCAATAGGAAAACAATGATGTATTTCACTTTGCAAATCATCTGTGAAATGTGATTGAGGACAAAGATCTTGTCTTCTAATTAGAACCGTGGTCCCCAGTTCCCTGACTATTGCCTGAGTGCTATAGGACTTTTCCAACCATCAGGGTGAATGAACCCTTTCAACAAAGCCATAGGAAGCTTCCTGCTCAAGACAGAGCTGGCCACACAGGAAGGTGTCTGGTGACTTGCTGGGGACATAAAGAACTCTATTCACCCACTTTGGTGAGGCACTAACAGACCAAAGAAAGGATTTTGTCCAGGTCCAGCTTGGTGAAACAGTGGGTTTGTTGGAGCCATTTACAGGAGGAGCACTGGGGACTCAAGGGCAGCTCTGCCTCAACAAAATTCCTTGGGTTACATACAGCCCCTTACACCAGCCACATTACTGAAGAGCCCATCCCAACTGTCTACCTCTTCTATAGCCATGGGGGGGGGGGTGGATAGAGAATGATCTGAATCTCCTCTCTCCAAGAGGGAGCATTCATGGGCCAGAGTTCATGAAGGTCTCCTGTGTGTTATCACAGCTATGTTGATTCAATATGGTAGCAGTTATACCAACCCAAAGAACCCTACTGCACACAGGTCATTCTAAGCCTGTGGCTCTGAGTGTTTTTTTGTTTGTTTGCTTGTCTTTTGTGGCTTCAACACTGAGCAAGTGAATCTGGCTCTGCACCTTGCTATGGTGCCCACTGTCCAGTCCCCACCTTACCAGGACAGATGAACAGCTACTGGAGACTCAACTCCACCAGGTGCTGTGAAAGGGAGAAGTGGGGCTTCCCCTACCTTCTCTGTGACAGAGAAGCCCTTCAGAAAATTGGCGAGATTTGCTCAGGTTCTAGGGGTCTTTTTCCAGACTCCCCATCCCATCTTAGGGGTCCTGCCTTGAACACAGCTTGAGCCACACTACAAAACACAAAAGCTTGTTAACTTGTCTTGTCATCTCAGAGGAATCCCTCAGGAAACCTCCCAAATGGACACCTTCCTCTATTACCAGCATCCTTGGAGCACCACCACCCAACCCCCACCCTGGCATCCTATGATTTTCAGACCTGATGGGATCCTGGGAATGTGACCACTTCCCCTAATGACAGAACAGCTACCTTGAGTCCTGAGACCTGGATGCCCACACAGAGGACCCGAGATGATTAACTCATCCTAGCCCCACACAAGAAGTTTGGGTACTTAGTAGTACCCCAGTTACTGGGTGGCTTACAACTGACCAGCCTGGGCACACCCCAGGCCCTCTTGCTAGCTCTGTCTCCTGTCCTTGTTCACAAGCTGTTGCCCCTGAATGGTTTAAAGACTAAACACTGACATACAGTAGGCACCCCCAAAATGCCTTCTTTTCCTTGCTGGTAGTCCAAAGGGATCCCCTCTTCGCTGCCACTGGGAGAGTCTCGGGATGAGCCAGCCAGTTCCCTGCTTGGATCAGCCTAGCGCGCGTTTGAAAACTTCCAAGGCAGGAAAACTTAGTGGTCGCGGGACGGCTGCGCCTCGCCAGCGGCTTGAAAGGCCCCGCGCGGTCCCCCGCGACCACAGCGCGCAGCCTAGCGTCGCCCACAGGAGCGGCTGGAGCCGGGCGCCGTGCTAATGGGGCCGGCGGCGGAGCCCGGGACGCCATGAAAGGCGCGCGCGCAAACGCGGGCTCTTGTTGCGGGAAGAAGGGCCAAGCCTGGCTTTCCGCAGCCGCTTTGAGAGCAGCAGCGCTGGGATTTCATGGCACGGCTTCGGCGGGAAAATCAATCAGCGGGGCTGCCGTTTGGAGAGGCAGCAAGAAAGGCCACTAACGAGGCCAGATTGTAACAGTTCTGCGAGCAGCCACAGTGCTCACCTTACACGGCGGCCGCGCGCTGGTAAATAATAAATCACAGCGGCCGGCGGGCGGCGGCGGCGCGGGCAGCCCGCGCGTTTGACTGCAAAGCAGCGGCGCATCAATTATTCACCGCGCCAGATAAAACGCGGCTGCGGCCGGCGAGCAGGTGCCCGCGCCCAAACCGGCCTTTTGATGGCCGCGGGCCGGGCAGGGCGGTGGCGAGGCTGGGGGCGCGCAGAGCGCTGCGGGATCCGGGCTATGCGCTCCCGCGGCGCGCTTTGCACAATCCCGGGCTGGGAGCAATTACAGCCGGGCCGCAGAGTTGGGAAGAGGGGATGCGTGTGCGCGTGCCCGGGAGCGCCTCTCAGGCCCAAGGTGGTGAAGTGTGCGAGCAAGCTTGTTGAGCTGCTGGCCTAGGCATTTGTGCTTGCACGCCTGTGAGGAGTGCCTGTCTGTCGGTTGCACAAGCACAAGGGTTGCGTTTTGGGGGTCAGACAGTGGCCTCGTGCCTATGAACTCTGGTATAAGTTTGCCGGTGTACACACGGGCTGTGTCCATCCATTTGTCTGTGGGAGATGTGTGTGCCAGGGTACAGATGAATATGCCTGGTAACTTGCATACTCTTCTGTGCATTGCTAGGTGGGACACTTGTTATTGCATGGTCAGGGGATGGGGTGTATGTGGTCACACATCTGTGTCCCTGTGAGCTCACATGTGCTATGTGTGTGATAGTAAGCATGTAGTTTTATCTTCAGATATGCATGTGGACGCTGTATGTGTCTGCATGCAGGTGATGTGTTTACATACAGAGCATGTGTGTGTGCACACAGTGTGTGCAATGGACGCATAAAGGCCATAATTGCCCAAATGCATGCGAATAGATGTAGTCATGCATATGTGTGTGCACAGTCAAACATGTGTAGGCATGCATCCATGACTTTGAAGTTTGAACACCACGGGTATGCATATGTATGTTTGGATAATTATGCATGCATGTTCACAGAAATAAGCAAAGGAGGGGATTGGAATTATTAAAACTCGAGCTCAGAGGTAGAGCCTCTAGGCCCAGGGCTCAGAGCTCTGCATACGGGCCTCCAGAGGGCTGGTGCTTGCCCGGTGGAGGAGCTCCATGAGGCAAGGAATACAGCACCGGGAGGGAACTGCAGCTGGAATTGGTAGTTCTGAGGGAGAACAGGGGGGCTTATTCTACGAGAATTTGGAAAACTGCAAACCAGGTTCAGTCTCTGCTGCCCAAGGGGAGGAGCAATGAGATTCAGCTTCTCTGTAAGTCTGTCTTCAGGAGTGGGTGTGCAGCTAAGGGACCCACACTTTATCTTCAGCAGAGCAACCCTTACAGCAGCCAGCAATGGAGGGTACCTGCCATGTGTTTTTTAGCTTTTCCACGGAGGAACAAAACAACTGACTGTCTACCCAGCTCGGAGCTATTTGCTGATATAAAAACAGTGCCCTTCTCCTCCCCTAGAAACAAAATGTGTTCCTGACTAACTGTGTGTTTCACCAGAGAAGATGAGCACGCTCACTGCAGTGGCAGTGGTCCCCCCCCTCCCCAGAGGAGTCCCTGCAGTAGGTAGCATTGATGAGGCTAGAAGATGACCTATGCTCCTGAGAGCCAGACCCACAGCTCTGGAAGCAGTCAGGGCCTCCTGGTCCCATGCGTTTTGCGAAGAATTGCAGACTATGAGTTCTCAGATTTGGTCAAAGGAATGGCCCGCCTCCAGCAAAGCCCAGAGGATTGTGAACAAGATACATTCCTTACTTCTGTGGTGGAAAGATCTGCCAAAGGCAGCTTTAAGGAGAACGGGTTTATTTTTGTTCACAGGTTGATGCGATGGTCTATCAGGGTGGGAAAGGCATGAGAACTGATGGAGCTTGGGCCAAGTAGAAGCAGGGTGAGATGTATAGAGCTGCTTAGCTCTCTTCTATTCAGGCAGCCCATACTCCACCCATGCAACAGAACTGCCCACAGTAAAACCTGGTCCTTCCATCTCAACTAACCCAAAGTAGAAACTCCCTCACACACATGCCCAGAGGTTTATCTTCTGGGTTATTCTAGACCCTGAGTTGACAGTCACTATGAACCATTGGAGTAAATCAATACCCAAGAGCAGCCTGCGGGGACCCTGAGTGTTAGGTTACAAGGACAAAGTTGTTCCTTTCTCTGCCTCATGGGTAGCGCTTGTTGGCAGTTCCCGCTGTGATCCCAAGGGCTCTGATTTAGAATGGATTTGGGAAGTGACAATTTCATAGCATGATTGGCTTAGGACTTGGAGAAGGAAGATATAACAATGACAATCTCTTCAGAGTCTGACAAGGACATTCTTCACGTCTCAGAGCCAGGCCACAGAAATCAACCAGACCCACAGAACCTAGAAACATCACCCTTTGTCAGTTCCTGTCCCAGACTTGTGTGTACTGAGCTGCATTCTCAGGAAGCTCCTTAGGATGAAGCATCGAGTACCATCATTACAGTTTATATAACCTGGGCACGGAAGACCTTTGTGAATCTTGAAGTTTCAGGAACTTCCTAAAACTTGTGTACTGTCTACTTCCTGAATGTCTTTGAGCCTCCTTCCAGGAGTGAATGTCCAATTTGGATGGAATTGAATACATGTACACACCAAGATGACTGCTGTCTGACAGATACTTTAGGGCTGTCCTGCTTACCGCCAAGGAAGAAGCATCTGGAGATGGAATACCAAGCATCTGCAAAGCTTCCCAAATACAGTTGTACAACCTCGGCACTACCACAAAGCCTCCCATTCCAGGGAGAAGTAGGGACCGAAATCCGTCTTAAATACAGTGTAGTGTGTCAGGAGCTCATGGTACTCCAGAGGCTGAAGCAGTGGGATCACAAGTTAGACGACAGCAAGCTAGTCTACATAGTAAGACCCTGGAGAGAAAGTGAGCAGAAGAAAGGAGGAAAGGAGGGGTCTGTGTGTGCTAGAAAGACTGTAAGTACTAGTCCCTGCCCTTGGTAGCCATCCAGGCACACAAAACGAAGGAAGTTGTCTGCATGATCCCAGTGTACTCAAGTTGCCAAGATGTGGCCAAGAATGACTTCTCAGAACTATTGTCTGATCCTGAGCCCACCTGTGCCTTAGCTCCTTGACCAACCTATAGCTCCAAGATCCAGAAAGGGAAAGAGATGGAGCTCAGGCCTCCAGAATTCAGAAATGGCAATCAGGGGCTCAGCCTAGTCCCTCAGTCTTCAGATGACCTTGGACTCCATGAAGGAGAAAGACTCTCGGCTCTCTGGTACTCAGTCAGGCCTGAGCTCAAGCCCAGCCACCTACATGTCTGTTTGGCTAAGCAGCCCAGCTTCTCGGTCCTCAGCTTGTGCCTCTGTAAATTGGGAATAACCAAAACTCCTCCATGAGCCCCGTAAAGACTAAAGTGAGGTGACAGATGCAGAGGCCATCGCTATGTGAGAACTGTTCCAGGATCACTGGAGTCTTGAACTGATGTGGGAACATCAGTGGCCCTATTCTTAAACAGAGGAACATGAGCTTACAGAGGTTGAATAACCTAGGCAAATAACATGAAGGGGTGGGCCCAACGCAGACAGCTCCCAGCAAGAACCTGTCTCACATAGGAGCACAGGGAGGAGCTGGCATGGTGATACACACCTGTGATCCTGGCACTCAAGGGGCTAGTGAGTGTGAGGCTAGCCTGGGCAACACGGGAGACCCTGTGCCAGAAACCCAAGGAAACTCTACAGCCAAGAATAGCATCCAAGAACATCAAAGGAACCGAGGTGGCTGTTCTCAAGAACAGTTCAGGGTTAGGGCCGGCCAGGTCAACACTGGCCGCTGTGGCTGTGAATCCATCCTCAGCCCAGTGCCCATTTTTCCTGATCCAGCCTCTGGTCTCCAGGGGCCTCAGGCCTGATGCCCTGTTCACAGCCCTGCAAGAGGCAGCTGTACATTTTCGGGTGACATGTGTTTAATTAACACAAACTTGGGCCAGCTGCTATGTACCTCCTTCCATTTTTTCTGCTCATGGAGAGCCCCACTGAGAGCTTTAGAGAGAGCCGGAGAGATCTGGGGCAAAGAAACATCTGAGATAAAGTGGTCAGCCAGTCACTTGGGAATCTGGAACTGGTGTGATTATGGGGACTTGGGCTTTAATCAAAAATAAAGTAGCAGGGCCTGGGGAACTGACACCCCATATCTCTGGCCAGCTACACAGCAGACCATTGACCTCTGTATGGTTCTTGACCCAGTCAAAAGGATAGGCTCTGTGGTCCAGACCCTCCAGGCTGTGTGCCTAGCTGTATTAACTCACAGCTTAAGAAAAGTCCTATTGTTCCGTGACAACTGGGTTCCATCGCAGCATGCTGTGTGACTTTTGACAAGTGGCAGGAGTTCTCTGTGCCTCACTATTCCAGTGTATGACCTGGCGATGAGAATATATGCCAGTTTGTTTCAAGATGTAGATGTGGTGTTCTGTATTTTGTGCCTGGGTCAGCCACTGATAGTGAGTAAATGCTAATATCTACCTGCTACCTTTGGTGTTATGTGGTCACTCTCAACGTGGGGCGATAGGCCTTTCTGCTGAAGTGATGCTTTGATAGCACTGGCTCTAGGCAGGCACTGCAGACCCCAGGAGAAAAAAGCAGACCCAGACTGTGGGATTTGGGATTTAAGGTCATTGTTTCAGGGGGTGATTAAGTATGGCTTCCTAGAGCTCTGTTAGTGTCAGATTTTGCATCCTGAGCCCAAGAGACAAAAGAGTGGGATTGATTCATGATGTCTGCCACAGGCTTGACTTGGGAAAAGAAGGCTTAGTCTGGCTTTTCCCAAGTCTGGCTGAGACAAAATGGAGGCAAGTGATTGGCTGGGGAAGGAACTCAAGAAGTCAGTGAAGACATGAGACAGGAAGTCAGAAGCCAAAGAGAGCATCCCTGGAGTGCAAGAGTCCCTGCAGGAGTACCAGGGACATGTCCTCTGGGAACCTAGCAGTTTATGTGTGCAATCATATATGTGTGTTTGGGGTGCATTTTGTTGTTGGTGGTAGTGGTTTTGTTTTCGGTTTGCTGTTGTTTTAAGATTTGTTTATTTTATGTGTGAGTGCTCTATATCTGCATGTACACCTGCATGCCAGAAGAGGGCATCAGATCACATTATAAATGGTTATGAGACACCATGTGGTTGCTGGGAATTAAACTCCGGACCTCTGAAAGAGCAGCCAGCGCTGAGCCATCTCTCCAGCCCCAGGGTGTGGTATTTAAATTAGTAAATCTCTTCATATATGTGGAGACAGTTGTCTGGCATTGACACTCAGCAAACTGGTGTGAGCATGCGCTCGCCCACAGCCAGGCCCTTTTCCTGGAGCAGATAGGTGTTTAAGCAAAGAGTGTGGCAGGGAAGTCCAAAGCAAAGAGGAGGTGGCTGCCTCGCTGCCAGCCCCTCCTGCTCCTAGATTCCTGTTCTCCATGTGTTTTCCTTGTTTCCCCCTCCAATATGCTCAGAGACCCTGATACTTGCTGTACTCTAGGGCCCAGCAGAGCCCACTCTGCCCTTCCAGTCCTCAGACACCTTTGCTCCCCAGGGATGGCTGGACACCCAGGGCAGCTCATAAATGGTGGCAAGTGGCTCCTTTCCTGTGCTTTCCTGTCTAAAAGCAGCGCCCAGGGGCCGAGCAGCTGCCAATTAGCTGAGAGTCTTGCCCTAAAGCAGGCACTGTGCAGAATCAAGACACCTTGGAAAAAGTAAACTTATTAAATGGAGGAGGATCTTAAAGCCTATGAAATTTACAAAAGCCCCTCTCCTGGTAACACTAATCACAGGCCACAGCCTTGATCTTTAATTCACAGGCTGAAGCGGGGGCAGGAGGGGCTGGGTGGGTGGTGGATGGGAGGGGAGTGCTCTCCCTTTGGACAGAGGGAGGGAGGCGGAGCTTCTCTTCCTAATAATTTACTTAAATTGAATTTTATATGGGAAGTTAATTTCCTGAATTCTAACCAAGACATTATCACAGAAGTAAGAAGTCACCCCAGATAACCCTGTCTTTGAGTCTGCCCACTGTGGTCTTCTTAGGCCGAAGGACCCTGTTTGGTGGGCTAGGCCATGCAAAGGGTCTGGGGATGGCAAGCCCTGCCTGTGTGTGGAGGTTGTAGGTTCTTTGGTTGAAATTCGATGTGTATCAAATCATACAATGGAGAAGCTTGACACCTCACAGATGAGTAATCTCAGAGTTCCTTCCCTTGAGCCCACAGGATAGAGAGAGGGTAACAATGAGTTCAAATTGGGTCCACAATTTGAGTTCAAGGTCTCTATGGGCTGGTTGGTTGGCACTGGGTCTCCTTTGATGCCATGTGATTTTCCAATCTTGTACAACGCTGTCAGACTGCTGTCCCTTCATGTTGAAGGACACGTGGTGACTTTCACCATCTGTACTGAACAAATGCCTCTAAGATCTCTCTTCTCACCGGGCTCTCCCAGGATACTATTTTTTGGGTAAACTCAGAGTGATTTAATCAGAGGCTACCCTAAGAACAGAAGGTCCCACTTTTTCCAGGGGAGGGAGCTAGTCAGGCCATGTGGACCAATGGTTGGGAGTTTGGGGACTATTGGAATTCTACTTACCATGCCACCAGAGTGCCTGGATCCAGCTGAACCTGTACTCCGTGTGGAGCTGTAGACAAGCTATTCTGGGATGCTTGGCCTGTGTTCTCATCTGGAAAAGAGGCTGGCAATCTAAATCTCGCTGACCTATGAGAAGTAACAATCTGGGAAGTGTGCCCAGGGATGTGAGGGGGATTCGGATGATTAAAAGTGATGGCTGAGGTGGGACATGGTTAGAAAGATGCACATTGATCTACGGGGAACAGGTCATTTCAGCCTCGGTGTGACAGTGAATGGGTGGTCACCTGAGGTCTTCACAAAGCACAGAGGGAAGGATGTCCTACCATGACCCCTCCAGCCCAGTTCTAAGTGACCACTGGTATGGGAACAAAGCCTGCAGCTCCCCTCCCAGGGCTTATGGTCCTCTCCTGTGTGGCAGAGAGCTGGCTTTGGAGTCCTGAGCAGGAATGCAGAGTCTCTGAAGACCTGTTCCCTTCCTCTAGGGAAGAACAAGAAGGAGGGAGGGAGGAAAGGTGGAAAGAAAGAATAAGACAAGGTCTCACCATATAGCCCAGGCTGACCTCGAGCTCATGATAGTCCTGGCCCATCTCCCTCCTGAGTACTGGGCTGGCTGCTGTGCATCAGCGCGCCCAGCCGTGCACTTTGCACTTCTCAGCTCTCTTCCTATGGACATCTCTCCTTCTAGTAGATGCCATCACTCCCATTTTATAGATGAAGAGGCTTGAGCACAGAAATGTGAAGCGATGAACAAGTAATGAAGTACAGAGAGTCCACGATGCAGACCAGGATTTCCAGACACCAATGTACACAAAGAATCCTAGGGGACAGTGGGGTCAATAAAAATGTCATGTCATGGGACCCTTTCATATGATTGTGATTGGTGGCTGGAGGGCACGGGGTTATAGTCTCACAAACATCCTGGTGACAAAGTAGCCAGGAACAAGGATCACGGCAAGGCCTCTTTATACCAGGCAGACTGTTGTTCTGGAAAACAGGGCCCCTTCCCAGGGACTCTCTTGCCTGCTGATGAGGGAGCAAACTGCCCAGAGAGCCCTGAGATGTCTCACAGATAGGCCAACCTCTGAGTTTGCCTGCACACTGTGATCTCCAGGATGCTTTATCACCTGCCCAGAGCTAAAGTCAGAGCTCAGTGCTAGAGTGTTTGCCTAGCAGATGCAAGACTCTGGGTTCAAGCCCCAGCACAATCAAGAACTATCCCAGGTCAGGACCCCTCCCAAGAGGAGCTGAGGTTGAGTTGCAGCTAAGCCTGAGAACCTCTGGGCCAAGAGAATGGATTCCACCCAGGGTGGGGAAGCACTTTCCACCATGACTGCTGCTGCCAAGACAGGGCAGCCTACCAGAGAAAGGGGTGAGCTCTGCAACTCAGAGGTGTTCAAGCCACAACCAGTCACACGTCACTTACTGCAGCTGTTTGGGTGGCGCTGGCAGGCCAAAGCTGATGGAGGCAGATGGTCTCTATCGCCTTGGACTTGGAGAATCTGGGCTGGAGAGAATGAGTGGAATTGTGTGGATTGGGGACAAGAAATGAAAGGGACAGGTACATGAGGAGTCAGACCCAACAGCCCACCTTCCCCTCCAAGGGCTGGGCCACCAACTGCCTGCCACTGAGCTGAGGATACCTGCTACTGCCTCTGTGGGCTATGAGCACATGATTTTACAGTCAGGACAGTAATGCTACCACCCATTTTACAGATAGGGAGACTAAGTCCCCAGGATGGTAAAAAGTTAACCAAGGTCATTCAAGCCCAGAGATCATATATTTCTGTCTTCCTACTCCATGTGGCTATACAGTATATGCAGTCATATGGAAACATGCACACGCATACACACACACAGCAGAGAGAGGAGAGAGAGGGAGAGAGGGAGAGAGAGAGAGAGAGAGAGAGAGAGAGAGAGAGAGAGAGAGAGAGAAAGAGAGACAGAGAGAGCTTGCAGCGGAACCCACTTAGTAGCGTCCCTGAGAACATGGAACATGCTTCAGAGTAGAATATGTCTCTGGATCTGCATTGTTCTCTGCCATCTTCTGTCCGATTTCCACCGCTACTTCCTGTATGTCCCATTGCCAAGGGGCTTCAGATGAACATCCTCTGGAATTCCCCAAGTAGCCCCACCTATCAGCCAGAACCTTATAACTCTGGGAGATGCATGGTGCCAGGTCTGCCACCTGCAGCCTCTCAGGAGTCTCCACCCAGCTCTGCTCTGCAGAAGACACAAGTGGAAGCGCCCAGATGTACAAAAGGTAGAAAGCCCAGTTGTTCCCACTGCAATGGAAGCCATGAAGCCCACCAAGGGAAAAAGTTTGGAGGATGGGGTGCAGACAGACAGACTGCAAGGCCCAGCCTATGCAGGCGGGGAGTGGGCTCTACTCCCTCCCACTTCCTGAGAGCATGCACTTTGGAGCTTTGCACAAGGGTTGAGAAAGCATGGCCAGGCAGTGTTACACAGAAGTGGAAACAGAAGGCAAAGAGGTGGAAAACATCCCCGCTTAGTGAACTGCGGGAGGCGGGAGTCTGCCTGTGAGAACCAAGAGGCACTTCAGAAGTCAGAAGTCCCACTCTGTTCTGGGGATTGGCACACATACTATGGGTCACACAATTTTCTGCCGAGGAACCCTGTGCTGGCCCCAGGCCGGCTCCTCTGAGAAGCTCAAATTCCCAGGTGGGCTGCAGAACCGAGCTGTGAGCATATAGCTCACGGTCAGCCTGACTTCCAAAGGGCTAGTCCACAAGGGGCCCTGGGCAGCTGACAGCCCCCTCCCCTTCTCCTCTCACTTTCCATTCCTGCAGATAGAATAAGAGCACCCCTCCTCAGCCTCTTTCCTAGCTATCTCTGTTGATGGCACCTTCTCATCTGATGGATTTACAAGCCCAACCATAGCCCCAGTTTTTCTGTGCCTTCCCGTGTGCTGCCCAGTGCAGATGTCTTAATACGCCAGCTGAGACTTCTTAAATCCACATTGAAACAACTGTTGGGTTTTTATACCGTTGTAAAACTCTTTGTAGGGTATTCATAGAAAATGTTTTATTAATTGCCATATGTTTATTGATTTCTCTTTCATGTCGGTTCTTTTGTTCTTTCTTTGTAGTGGCAAAAGATCGCTCGCATCATCATTTGCAAGTTATCTAAAATGTCAAAGGTGTCCTTTTGAAGTTTATTACAGATCACATGCCATAAGGCCCGGACGCTAGGTATTTACAGCGAGGGGGGGGGGGAATTCCCGCACAGACTTTCAAAGCCCACAAAAGAATTGAGATCATATTGGTTTAAAACAAGACTCACACACAAAAGCCCAATTTATCATTTTTTACATTTTCCCTGTGGGGGTTTGATATTGCAAAGACGTTTCCCTGAGGAGAAATGAGCAAACACGCCTGCCAATTTACCCATCCTACAATGTCGCTGTAGCCCGGTTATGACCTCTCACCCGGTCTTTCATCCAGACCTTGCCAACCTGCAGGAGGCTCCATAGAACGGAAGAAAAGAGTGGCCATGGTGCCCATGGCTGGGAGACAGTCAGTGCCCCTCCCCAGCACACAGAGCCTGACTGATGAAGAGGACACAGGGCACCCATGGGTGAAATATCTGCCCCATGAATCAGAAGACCCGATTTCTACCCCTAGGACCCAGGATTGGGGGGTGGGGGCTGGAGAGAACCATTAAAAAGGTTTTGAAAAATGTTAATCGTGCAATCCCCCAAGTTTTAAGTGTGCTCTGATGTCTAAGTCAGCACAACATTTTCTTTTGAAAACTCAAAAGTAATTTTTTTTTTAAAGCCTTCCCGGGAAAACCTCACACTTTGATGTAGAGGGGTTCAAATGAGATCCACAGCACAGGCGTGAGGAAGTATTTCCCACCCCCTGCCAGGGAAGGAGGGATTTAGCTGGCACAGGCACAGGCACAGGCTTCAGCCCCTCCTTCCAGCGCAAGAGCAGCCCAATGCCTCTAGGGGCCTTAATTGGCCCATCTGTTAAATGGTACGATGACCTCCATCTGACCTTGACCTCCTTGGTGATCCAGGAAGAGACGTTCCACATCTGCCTCCTCCGAGACTGCCAGTGCCTCTCCGGATGCCAACCTCACTGCTTGCTAGAGAATCGGGATAGCTGTTGACAAGGAGCATCATTCACTGGACCTGCCTCTGGGCCAAGGCTGGGATTCTGCCAGAATAGTCCAAAAGGAACAGGACCCAGCCTGACGCACCCGAGATGGAAACTGAACAGGTTCTGGATAAAGGAGTGTGCATATGGCCAGGAAGCCCTTCGCAACCTCCTCTCCTCACTGTGGTCAGGCTTCTAGACTTTTTCTCTTGACCATTCCTGATCCTGCATGGTTTGCTGGAAGTGCTGTTCCCTAACCTCTCACCCATAACCCATAACCCTTGACCCCTGACCCCTCACCACTCACCCCCTCCACTACTGGCCTCTCTAGACTCCCCTCTCTTCCACCTTCCTCAGGAGCCTCTGTTTCCTCACCAGCAAAGTGTGCGAGGTCATCAAAGCACACCTAGGGCACAAGCCACCAGGAGACTCTCTCTTGGGAGCACATACACGCTCAAGCAGTGACTGTTTCCTTTAATTTTGTCCCACCCCAATCTTAGGCTTGAAGGGGTAGTCTTGTTCTTGAGCTTGGACTGATCCAATGGGCATGTCTGTATGAGTTCACCCACACCTATGTTCCCAGAAGGCTCTGGAGTTAGATCTTATCCCCCACTGCTTCTTAGCTGTGAGACTTGGGTGATTTACTTAGCCTCCTTGACCATCAGTTTCCTAGTTCCTGTAAAAGAGGCACAGTGAGTTCCTTCCCTGCACATTTGCTTGGAGACTCGGAAGAAGTCGATAGAGGCTGTGCCTTAGGCAGAACCTGCTATACATGAGGACACATGTGCTTGCTGCTCCCTGCTCTGGGCCTTGCATCTTGTAGCTCTTCACTCTCTTCTTGCCCAAAGAAGGCCTTTCTCCCTCTCGATGGGCCTTTCTGGGTCCTTTGCCTCTCCTTGTTTTGGTGAATCAGCTCTATCCACCTCTCTTCTTCCCTAGGCCCACAAAACAGTGGGGTGAGATGATCTGGGGGTTGTCATGACAAAAAGAAGAGTCTCTCCATGTGGGCCCTGACCACCCTACTACACACAAGCTCCTCCTCCCTTCCCTAAAGCCAAGCAAGCTACAAGCTGAGAAGGAAGAGCAAGTCATGCTTACTTACCCAGCAGCTAGGTCCCTGCTCTGAACCAGGCCCTGGGTCCATCAGGCCAGACGTTCCTGGCCCTGCAAGCTTAAGACTGAGAGGAAAGAGATGAGAAAGGCTGCGAGGGAGGACCCACACACATACACACACACACACACACACAGAGAGAGAGAGAGAGAGAGAGAGAGAGAGAGAGAGAGAGAGAGAGAGAGAGAGAGAAAGTACAGTCTATATAGAGCTATCAGTGTGGGTATCCCCAAGCAGAATGCTTGATCCAGGCTTCAGAAACACAGGTCTTTGCCAAGGGCATGGTGCTGGTAGGACTCTCCTACAAAGGCCAAAGCCAAGAGCAAGATGGGATCTCTAGTGGCTTTACACCTGCAAGCAGAGATGCTAAGACACTCCACATACAAGCTATGGGAATGGGAGCAAGAAACAGGCTGGGTTCTGCCTGGTCTCTGGCCAACCCAAGTCCCATTTCCCTTATGTTGTATAGGAAATTGTTTTCGCAGTCTGGCCATTTGTGGTCAGTCTAGGAAGTTCAAGTCTCAGGACATCCCAAGGTCCCCAGTATCTCTGGAGTCTCTCATAACAGTTCAGTAGCAGGTGGAGTTAACTCTACCCAGGCTCAGCTTCTGAACTGTGACTTAGGGTGGCGTTCTACCTCAAGAGGGATCCCTTGTCTTCTTTACTGGTCCCCTAGCTACAGAGTGGCTTAACAGAGAGAGCCAGTAGATCCCAAGAGTTCTCCAGGAGTCTCTGAGGGCAGATGACCCAGCTGCCAAATGTGGGATTTGGGGTATCCTCCCCCTCATTCCTGGCCTTCCCTTTCTTTCTACCTATACTTGCCCTCTAGGGAGACAGTGGTGTCTATTGATTTACACAGAAGGGCCAAGTTCTAGTCTAGCATGTTCTAGCTCTGTGACCTCTGGCAGAGTAACTAACTTATGAGTAAGATATGCTCTGTGTCTGCATGGGATGCCCATTGTTACAGCTACAGAAAATGACAGGTGGGGTTCTGAGGGAGATACTGAGTACAGCACAGTGGGCCCTGGAGCCTCTTGCACCCCAAATACTCCTGATTCCTCATCTGTGACTTGGGCAGATGATAATTACAACCTCAATGTAACTATCATCTGATAATTACACCAAAGGCACTGAAAAGTGGGACTCCTGTTGCAAGGTACCCTTCCACCCCAGGTGCCCTGTATGCCAAGGGATAGAGAGTCCCCTAAGCCTACTAAGCCAGATCTCGCAGTGATGAAAATGTTCAGTAGTAACAGAGAACAGTGGTGTGTTACTGTCTCACACCTCACCCCTTACAACTCCAAAGCATTAGCAGTCACATGACAGCTCTGGATATTCTTTCCTGCCCTGGATGCGGCTGGTGTGTGGCACAGAGGTTCTGAGAGGGTAAAAGGCTTTCCCAGGGCACAGTGCTCCTTAACTCCCTCACTTTTCTGGAGCCTGAATTGCTCTGCTGTGTAGACTTCATGGGTCCTGTGCAGAGGTTGAGTGGAGCCAGGGCTTCTGAGAGGAACTTGATGCAAGCTCCAGTGACTATAAGTATGATACAGGTAACATCACCTGGTAAAAACAAAGACCAGCCAACATTTTCTGGAAAGCCCAAATGATAAATATTTGGAGCTTGATGGGTCATGAACACGCTCTATGTCAACAATCAAGTGTTCCAATATAGTCCCCAAGGCAGGCAGACAGTGCATAAATGAATACACGAGAATGTTTCAATAAAACTTTGGTTAAAAGGCAGGTGGCAACTAGACCCACCAGCAGTAATCTGACAGCCCTTTATATAACAAAACAAGTCTAAACCTAGAGGGAAAACTTGGGTCCAGTCTCAATCTACTAGTTCACTCTTTTTAGGCCTCAGTTTCCCCCACGGCAAAATAAGAGCATTGTACTAGGCCATTATCTCAAACCAAAATTCCCATAAGTGTAGGCAAGAGATCAAGATGTGAGGCGCCATCTTTGGAGGGCCTTGGACAGACTGGAGCGCCCACTACTCACCATGTGCAGCCAGGCCTCATTTCCAGTGGATGCTAGCCACATCACAGGAGAAAGTGACCCACGGTGGCCTGGCTCTGTGGAAAACCCAGACAGGCAGAGTCCTATGGGAAGTGCTGGCACTTTTAAAGCTGTACTTGAAATAGAACACACTTGCAAAAAAGTACACACATCTTAATGATCCAGCTCAGGGAATTTTCTTCTCTGAACACACCCCTGTAACTGACACCCAAATCAAAGCTGCCCTGTTCCAGTAACCAAGCCCAGGGGAACCGTTTTAACTGGCTTTGTTCCTGTGTTTAATGGTGCACCTCTCAGCTCTGAGTACATTGGTGGGCAAGTTTGCCATCACTGGCTGAGGTCCTCCCGAGAAAACAGGGATTGGTGAACGGTTCCGGATGGTCCTTCAGGGCACATGAGCCCCCAGTGCAGAGTTAAGGTCTGGGAAGGGTGGGTAGGACCTAAATGGGAGGAGTGGGCCGTTCTGGTTCCCTAAAGACCTGTACATAAGCAATCAGAGTGACAATTCGGCCCAAGGGGTGTCCTAAGTGCCTTCGGAGGGCAGGGAGAGGAGGCCAGGCTGGGCAGGCACACTCGCCTGGCTTATTAAAACGACTTTGATCCCCGACTGCTTTGATATCCTGGGTCTTATAAAGAATTCACTTTCAGGGGTAAATATAGGTAGTTCAGAGAGATTTTATGACATACTGTACCAGCTCTTCTTCCAGAGTCTTCTCTAATTACTGGGGTGGGGAGGGCTGGGGGGCAGCAAAGTGCTGACAAAGAGAGGCTGGGCTTCGAGCCTCTACTGCCCACAGGGACAGGCTGGGCACTGTGTGAGCTGAGTGAGGACCTCCTGCCAAGTCCAGAGCTAACCTCCCTCCTCCCACCTGTCACAGGAAAGGTCACCTGTAGAGAGCTCCTCTGACCTAGAGAAACTGGAAGGGTACACCCTGCATAGGAGATAGGTAGGAAGCAGGGCAGCAGCGGGGTGACCTGGTTGCCAGGCCTTCCACCAGCCAGTTTGGGTTGAAACACGGGGTAATGCTGCCTTGATCCAACTCAGCAGGAAGGTGACTCCTTGTGCTCCTCCAGGGGACCCTAGACTCTTATGCTATCTCCTTCACACTGAGTGCAATCTGCTGTGCTATGCCAGACCCTCTACTGCTGGCCTCTCCCTTTTCTGTCCCCAATTCCCAACCCCTCAACCCACATCAGTTCCACAAAGGTAAACTTGTGGACCAGCAAGGTCCCAGGAAGTCAGAATAACAAGTAGGAAGGACATGTCCTGCTTGACCAGGGTCAAAAGAGGTCAGTGAAGGGAATCCAGGACCATCCATGAGAAGTGACTAGACCTGGGCTTCTTGGACCAAACATGGGGAGGCTACTCATGAGTAGTCCTAGGTGATGCTACACTGTCACCCACAATAGACTGGGGCCTTGATGGTCCTTATACAAAGTACTTAGCCTACATACACTTGGGATTCTTGGAGGACTCAGACCCCTACACACACACACACACACACACACACACACACACACACACACATACAGTGAGAGCAGCTATTTGTTTGCTCGCCTCTCTGGAGAGACACAGGGCCTCCATTCCCTATCGTGGAAGTTTCTTTTCAATGAGAAGCATTTTTACATACAGGAAGATACAATCTCACGAGAAATCACTCTCATACTGCTCCATCTTATGGATCAGAAAGCTGATCCCCCAGAAACCTGAGACTTCAGTACCAAGTTCCAGTGATAACCAGTTGCTAGCTCAGTTGGGAGGTCAAAAGAGCCTAATATTAGAGCCACGTGGATGTCTACCACATCCATCTCTCTACCTGTGATTTTTTAATCTTGTCAATTTGACTGGATTTGGGATTGCCATAGAAACGCCTCTTGGATATCCAAGAAGATGTTTCCAGCCATGTTTGACTGAGCAGAGAAGACCCACTGTACTAGCTGGTTTTGTGTGTCAACCTGACACAAGCTGGAGTTATCAGAGAGAAAGAAGCCTCCCTTGAGGAAATGTCTCCATGAGATCCAGCTGTAAGGCATTTTCTCAATTAATGGTCAAGGGAGGAGGGCCCATCGTGGGTGGTGCCATCCCTGGGCTGGTGGTCCTGGGTTCTATAAGAAAGCAGGCTGAGTAAGGCAGGGCAAGCAAGCCAGTAAGTAACATCCCTCCACGGCCTCTGCATCAGCCCCTGCTTCCTGCCCTGTGTGAGTTCCTGTCCTGACTTCCTTTGGTGATGAACAGCAATGTGGAAGAGTAAGCTGAATAAACCCTTTCCTCCCCAACTTGCTTCTTGGTCATGATGTTTGTGCAGGAATAGAAACCCTGACTAAGACACCCATTCTGAATGTGGATGGCATCACCCCATGGGCTGGGGTCCTAGACTGAATAAAATGAAAAACCAAGCTGATCACCATCATGTATCATCTCTATTTCCTGCTGAGACACACTGTGGCCAGCTGCCTCACCCTCCTACTGTGTGCCTTTCCCACCATGATGGCCAGCAATCCCCTTCAACTGTGATCTGAAAAGAAAACCAAACAAACAAAAAACAAAAACAAAAACCCTCCCTCCCTCCCTTAAGTTGCTTCTCTCAAATGTTTGGTCACAGCAGTGAGAAACGGATTCATTTCCATTTCCCTCTGCTATGTCCATGAGCACAGACAGACACACACACGCACACGCACACATGCGTGCATGCATGCACGCATGCACACACGTGCGTATCCTTTAATGGCTAATAGGACTTGTTATTTTTATATCCTTTTGCTACAAATTCCCAGATGGCAAGAATAATATCTCAGCTCCCCTTGCTCTCAAGAGGCAGGCTCAGGAACATATACAGAAGATGCTCTCTAACTCTCTGTTAGGTGAGTGACTGCAGGATGTAGCCATCCAGGGCACAGATAAAGCCAAATATTATTTGAAGGTCAGTGGTTTGATTACTTTCCCCACTAAGCTGATTACTGAAGTGTCCTGATATCTATACAATAGCTGTCACAAGGGAGCCAGGATAAACGGGGGGGGGGGGAGGTTAAGTCTAGAAAACACCTTTTTCTATCATGATCTTCCATGTAAACCCCCTGACTATAATCATGGAAGGATTTTATGATGAGACCTTGGCATAGAAATGACTTCAGGGCAGAGGTCATCCCCATTCATCAAGACTTTGCCCATAGGTGCTCACGGATGTTTGCTGGATGAATAAACCAACATGCACTCGTTCAAGCAGACAGTCAGGATGCCTGTTCCTGAGCTCCTTTGCCCCAACCGCATATATGTGTGCATGCGCATACACACACACACACACACACACACACACACACACACACACACACACTTACAGTGCTAGAGGTCACTTGACACAGCAGGAGCCGAGAGACATGGAAGGGACCCAGTAGCAACCATGCTGGTGGCAGAATCTCCGCGCACACTTCTTCCCCTCTTCTCTTGGCTCCTTTCCTTGCCCTAGAGCCAAGGCAGACTGGATATTGTTTCCTGGCCTAAATAGATAATTGCCCTTCTGGCTGGATAAAAGACGTCTCACAGAGCTGAGTGAAAATATCATTAATAAAGGAGACTGATTCTTCGGGAATGCCTCCCGAAGTGAGATTAATAAGCCATCGCCTGGCGTTCGATGGATTCTCCTGCCTGCTCCTCACCGTGTGACTTATTTCTGTAGCGACTGTTCTATTTGGCCACTCGCCA
The DNA here is from genome assembly GCA_028551405.1 of Uromys caudimaculatus. NCBI lineage: Eukaryota > Metazoa > Chordata > Mammalia > Rodentia > Muridae > Uromys > Uromys caudimaculatus. Next base: position 23,240,178 of record CM052707.1, on the reverse strand, counting down.
TTCCAGGAGGCCGGCAGTTTAAGCTAATGGGTCTGACACACAAACAAGACAACTTTTCCTCCTTTTTGACAAAGGAGAAACCCAGGGAGAAGAAATTAATCAACTGTGTTGCTTTTTAAGGAAATGGGCTAGCACCTTACCAAAGGGTTAGAGTGATAGATACTCGGAGTGATAAGATACTCCGTGTGTGGCTAACATGAAGAGCTGAGGCGTGCACGAGTCATGGAGGTGTTTTCACTTATGAAGCAGCGCTGTGGCACTGTCATCCCGAGGGAGAGGACCCTGGACAGGCGTGTGCTTCTGGGTCATGTGATTCTGTGTCGATGAATGGACAAGATATGGTCATGTGTGAACAGGGTGCAGGATATCAGGGCTGTAAATGTATCGTCTGAACTTCTGTTAAGACTTACATGAGCCATTCCCTGCTTTAGTCAAAGTTCCACTCTCCACAAAGTTTCAGTGACCCAAAGTTAACTGAAGTCCAAAAACATTAGGTTGAATGTTCCAGAAAAAATAAGTCATAAGTTAATTAAGTTTGAAGTTTATTATTATTATTATTTGCCTGCATGGATCTAATTGGTTTGATTATGGGCACATGTGAAAGAGTACAGCTTTCTGGAGGAAGGGTTTTCCTTCCACTGTGTATTCCTTGGATTGAATCCAGTCGGCAGGCTTGAGCAGTAAGGGCCTATCCCGCCAACCTCACTGGCCCACAATTAGTAAGTTTTAAATAAATAGCTTTTATTAAGGTCACTGTTATACTTGTCCTGTTGTTATTTTCTCATAGTGTCTAATTTATATTCTTTTCAGCAGACTTGGGTGTACAGGAAAACATGTGTGCTTCTGAGCTGTCTATCGATAGCTTCAGGAACTCACTGGGAGCCTTGAAAATGGAGGGTGGCTGTGTGCACATGTCTAGGCTATCTGTGACACACGTGTAGAAATACAGTGAATGATCTTGGCGTGTTTGCCCCAGCTGTGGATATCTACTATTCTCTAATCTGACAAAATAAAAGCACCAAACCTCTGCTTAGTCGGTATCTCTAGAGTGCCTGGGGCTTCTTTATTCCCCACAACTTGGCCTGAGGTCCTGAAGAGTGAAACTGAGGCAAGGTGGCCAGGCATGTCATTTCCTGAAAAAAGGACTGTCTTCCCCAGCACTTCGACATGGTAATGCACATGGCAATATATGAAAAATCTGGAGCCTTTGAAGACACCACTCCCAGCTACTAGAGGTGGATGCCCGGTCAAGGGGGTCCAAAGTTGTCAACAGAGCTTCTAAGTCACCTGCTCAATAAAAACAGGAAGACATCCTAGAAACACAATCTTCTTCTTCTTCTTCTTCTTCTTCTTCTTCTTCTTCTTCTTCTTCTTCTTCTTCCTCCTCTTCCTCCTCCTCCTCCTCCTCCTCCTCCTCCTCCTCCTCCTCCTCCTCCTCCTCCTCCTAAGACATAGTCCTTGAAGAAACCCCAAGGGTAGATCAAAGGAGCAAACATTGTGTTAATCAGGGATAGGGCCAGCACAGAGTTCATGAGGCCACTGTGAACTCAGTGACGTGGCCCCTCACTTTGCTAGACTCCTGCCTGGTCCCTGACTCCTCCACCCTGCCTAAGAAGATGTGTCTCATCATTCCTGGCACGGAGGTTCTCCTGGCTGCTGTCAATGGGAGCATTCAGCCACACACAGGTTCCTGTCCCCAGCCACAGCAATCCCCAATCTAGCACTGAGGTGAATAGCTAGCTGAGAGCATATTTATAAACCCACCTCCCTGTCCCCAAAACTGGCAGAGAAGCAGTGGCTTGTGGGCGAGCCCTGAGACTTACACCACAGAGCCCATGTTTGTCTGGGATGCAGGCAGGCCTCTGGGATGGGTTCGTCCCGGGAAGGAACTGGGCACAAGACAGGCTGGGTTGTACCCTCAGCCCCTCCCTGTGCCGTGGTCCAGTGGTTGCAGTGGTATTCCTGTTGCTGCCTCATGAAACCTGAGTGCTGAATCCTGAATTATGGCAGTGCTTAGGCTGATCCACTTGGTGACTTGGAGGAATGTGGAATGGGGAGATTCTGGCCACCTCTGCCAACAGCAGCTCTGAGAATGCAGCGCTCGTCAATGGAATCAGAGGTGGTTGCCATGAGAGCAAATTGAAATGAGCAGGGTTTGGTTTTGTAAAGTAAACTCCTCTTGCTCTAAGCTGTCTGGTGGTGGCCTGCAGTGCAGACACTCGGGTCTGACACATGTTTGCACACACACACAAATGAATCATGCTTGCATCACACACACCATGATCATGTATATCTGAAGAGAGGCCACTCTGGCCCAGGTATCCGTGTCTTTGAACTTGGGCTAGAGGTGAAGCCCAGATGGTGGAGCACTTGTCTAGTGTGCATGAAGCCCTGGGATTGATCTGCAGCACCACATACATAGTCGCCGTGCATGCTGAAACCTAGCAGTTCAGAGGCGGAAGCAGGAAGATCAGAAGTTCAAAATCATCCTTGGCTATATGGCACGCTCGAGACCAGAATGGAAAATGGAGTCTGTAACTTAAAAACGAGATGGGAGCATGGGCAGGGAAGGAGCTTAGAGCCTAGCTGGGTTCACCTTCCAGACTCTACTGCTTAATAGTGAACTTGGACAATTGATTCAACCCAATGTATAAAACAGTGTGACTCAGTACTTAAGCACTATACATACCTGTCTTAGTCAGGTATGCAAACATCATGACCAAGAAGCAAGTTGGGGAGGAAAGGGTTTATTGAGCTTATACTTCCACATTGCTGTTCATCATGAAAGGAGGTCAGGACTGGAACTCAAGCAGGCCAAGGAGCACGAGCTGATGCAGAGGCCATGGAGGAATGCTGCTTACTGGCTTGCTTGCTTCTCCTGGCTTGCTCAGCTGGCTTTCTTATAGAGTCCAAGACTACCAGCCCACAGATGGTACCACCCACAAGGGGCCCTCCCCCCTTGATCGCTAATTGAGAAAATGCCTTACACCTGGATCTCATGGAGGCATTTTCTCAACTGATTCTCCTTTTTCTGTGATAACTCCAGCTTGTGTCAAGTTGACACACAAAACTAGCCAGTACAATACCTAACTCCAGTACTTAAATATCATAAAACTCAATGATATGAGGACTGAGGTCTGTGTAAATGCTTGGGCCAGACCCTGGTTTGTGTAAGAGGGTCTACCTTGGGACTATCTAGCGAATGGCCTCATCCATCCTGAAGGATGATGAACTCCTCCCACAGGCCCCAGACCTTTCTCACAAGTGGCGTTGAGTTTCCCCTTTCCCCTAGCAATCAAATGTGTTGTTTTGAACAATAAGATTAAGTTAAAATTGAGTTGGCTGAATGAATAAAAAAAAAAGCGATAGGAAACACATGTAAATGGTGCCTCCTTGTGCCCAATAGCCCGTGAGTGTCATAAAAGATGCCAGTGTTGGTTTCCAACACTTCACAGCCTTATTGCCACAAAGTAAAAGACAGTGTCAGTGGCCCCTGATTCGGCCTGTGCCGCTGAGATCTGATGACATCTGATCAGGCCTCTGCCGCTGAGACCGGATGATGTCTGAGGACCTCCAGCTAGGTGCACTCAAACTCTACTTGAGCCCAAGAACAACTGTTACAAGTTCTTTCAGCTGAGGGCTTCAGAGTGCTTTCACAAACAACTCTCCACCCACTTGTGTCAACCCTCCCCCTGACTTCTGCCTCACCTCCTCCATGTGAGGAGGAAGCCAAGCTCGGGAGAGCACATGATCTGTCCAGCAGACCCATGTGGCCAGATTTAAAGCCAAGCCACAGAATTGCTCACCAGTGCCACCTGTGGGCTTAGCAGTTACCTAACCTAGCACCAGCAGGTGACATTGGCCCACTGTGCAGCCAGCCTTTATGCTTTCCTTGTTGGGTGACACCAGGGAGCTGGTTCTTGGTGGCAGGGTGTCACCACAGTCACGTGCCTTTCACTGAGCTGTCTTTGCACTGTAGAGTGAGACTTCTCTCAAGCTTGCTGCCTCAGGCAGAGCCACCACCAGTAAGATGAAAGATCTCCTCTGTGCCTTGGGTCCCTTTTCGCATTATCTGCTCTTTATGTAAGTAACATTGAGCTTTCCCTTTCATGTAGCAATCAAATGTTCCTTCACTGCGGTGTGTTTAAGCTAAAAATGAGTTGATTGAATGGAACATGTGATAGGAAACAGGAGGAGTGTATGTGGCCCTGCAGCTCTTCTGAGGACATTGCAGGGGGTGAATCTCAGGGCCTGGGTGCTCTGGCCTCTGGCCTGTATGTAGGAGCCTGCCACTCGGACTAGAGGGGTCGGTCCTCTCTGTACCGTCTTATAGGAGCTACTACCAACAAAGCCAGGCCATTCTGGCTCCCTGAGCCTGGATTCTAGATATTGAGGGAGCCTGCTCTGCTGAACAAGGCCATTTAAAGAACTCAAATCAAGACAGGCTACTGTGGTAATCCATAATCCAAATGCACTGGATTATGTTTACGGAGATGCCAAGAAGCAGAGATGAATACAGAGAAAGAGAGAGAGAAAGAGAGAGAGAGAGAGAGAGAGAGAGAGAGAGAGACCTGCACATAGCACACACATATACATGCATGCACACTGATTGATACCTGTAAACATTCACAGCAACACTAATGAGCTCCCATGAGTGCACATAGCATGTGTTCACACAATGGCCTCCTCCACTTACACCATACTGCCGAACAAGTATGGCTAAGACACCCACTGTTCCTGAAACCTGCCTCTGTCCCAAGGTATCCTCTTGCCTCCCCCTCCCAGAATGGAATCCACTCAGACCCTGGCAGAAGAGGTGTTGGCTCCATCTGGCCTAATTACAGGGGCCACTCGGGGCTGTGCCAGCCTGTGGCCTCTCCAGGCCCCCGTCCATCGCTTTCCTGTGTACAGAAGAGGTTGGTAGCCAAGCCATTTCCCAGTCGTGGTGTCCATTAGGCCTCAATTACCTTGCAGGGCCACGGCCTTTGAAGTGGCCACAGAGCCTCCGGGAGGGTATTTTTCTCTCACCTGTCAGCGCTTATTTTCTTGGACTCCTGGCCTGTGGCTGGGCATTTTTAACTAATGGGGATTCAATAACCCAGCTGCACAGCAAATGTCCACTCAGGCCCTTGGGTCTGCTGTGTCATTAAGACCTCAACTGGCACTGGCATGTACTCCCCACAGAAGGGTTAAGCACAGGCCAGCAGCATTCTGGACTTTTTTTTTTTTTATTGCCTCTCCTTATAGCCATTATCCACAAACACAACCGCTAATGAGAGACCGAGGAACTTGGGAGAGGAAAGGTTTCATTTGGGCTGGCAAAGGAAGCCGTCGTCTGCCCTGAAATAGAAGTGCCAGATCTGGGGCCCCCTCTACCCCAGTGCCCCTGTGCCAGGCCTGGGAGGGGTGAGAAAGGGAGCCGGGGCTCTGAAGTTCCGAGAAGAAAGGTATAGCCTGCCTCCTTGGGGTACAATGTCTGCTGCCTATCCCCAGCAGGGGACTTGGCCTGGAGGAGGAAGGGTAGCTGTGTGGTTTGTCATACAAGAGGGGAAGAGGGTACTGTTAGCATTGTCCAGGACTCAGGCATAGGTAGGTACAGCCAGGGCCAGGCTCAGGGGACAGCATGAAAATGCATTTCAGATGCAAAAGTCAGGAGGTGCCAGCATGCTAACGTCAACATGTCAATGTTTTTAATGTCATACTTTGATGCATACACACAATGTGCTTGCTCACAGTCATCCCTCAGTGGCGTCTCTTATCCCGTTTCCACACCCTTCTAGGACTTGAATGCACTGGATTATGTTTATTATTTTTGACTTTTACAAATGTCTTCCTTTCATTAGCATGTATTCATTTTATAAAGTAAGAGGGTTCATCTATCCTATACATGTCATACTGAAACCCTCACCACTGGACGATGCTCCATTGTCGGTCTGTGTCCACGTTTTCTTACCTTGAATTCATGGCATTCATGAGTCTGTAACTTGGCGACTGTGAAGGATGTTACGGTAAACATGGACATCAGAGGCAGAGGCCAGAGAGACAGCTGGACGGCATGAATACGCTTGCTCTGACACTTGATGACTTGAGTTCGATTCCTAGAACTCACTTCAAAGCAGAAGAAGAGAACCAACTCCACAAAGTGGTCCTTTAACCTCCACACATGCAGAGTGGTGCATGGACACCCTCACACGCTCATCATGTGCACGCACACGCACACACACACACACACACGCGCGCGCGCGCGCGCGTGCACACACAAAATAATAGTAATAATATCCACAAATAGTAATGAATATTTTAAGGAAAAGAATCCATTAAAAATAGTATTAAAGTTTTAAATGAAAGAGAATCCAACAAATCTAGGATTAGGAGAAGAAAGCGAGGTTGGGTCTTTGAACAGTCAAGTCTCAACTTGTCTTTGAAATCATCAGCACCAGGTTCATCATGGATATTTTGTATCTATTTTATTTTTAAAAATAGTGTATTCAAATACTACCTTTCTGATTATAGATTGCCCCTATACTCTCATGGATCTTACATGCAAGGCTACTGCCTCACCTAACCCTGGACTCACCAACCCCATATGAAAAATGAAAGCCATCTCTGGCCCCAGCTCTGCCCTCTGCCCCTCTCCCTTCAGACTCCCCCACCCCCTCCTGAGCCTAGCCCAGGATTCTCCCTAATCCCCCAAATATTCTACCCCTTCCCCTATAATGAGGACACTCACAACTATGTCCTGTGAGTCAAGCCCTGTGCTAGGGGCATCTCAGACCTTAGCTCAGTCAGTAGGCTTGGCATCCTGTCGTCCTTAGTTCACAGATGGAGAGAATGAGAGACCATAAGCAGACCACCCAGGTCACTGTGGACTCGACTGACAGCTTCACAGCATGACTGTAGGGATTCTCACCAACTCCATCATCAGAGAGCTACTACAGGGACAGAATAACTGCAGGAACTCACAGCAACACTGTCCAGAGTGACTAACGCTGAGAACGTGTACACCATCACAGAGTGACTGCAGCGAGCAAATGTGTTAGTGTAAGTCACATGCTCAACTCTTTGATGGGAACATTGGATGACTTGATTTTAATACTGAAACTCCAACCTCCCAGGAAAGTCTTCAATTCATAGCAAACGAATGTCCCACCTAAAGGGACATTTCAGTCAGTGCTCACAATAGTAAGTTTGCATGGCGGAGGCTTTCTGTGTGGAGACTGAGTTCTATCTCTCCTCCTCTTACTATGTCATCTTATGATGTCATCGTTGGGACCTCACCCTGTGACTCTATCAAGTGCTACAGCTTTAAACACTATTATCCTATGAATTCGAGACTTATGTTTCTAATACTAAATAAAGCCGTGGAGGAACACATTCAAATTATAGCAAATTTCAAAATACTACCATGAACACACACCATCTAGCCAAGCTATCTTTTGGCAAGGGAAGAGGAAACCCACAGAGAGGAGAAATATTTGGCATCAGCCCAGACTACCAGTGATGGAGAGCAGCAGAGCTTAAGGCAGGGCCTAGAGGATGCTGGGTATTTCCCACATTCCATCAATTGGAGGAGACACCTCACACCTTTTGGGCCTGTTCAGCAGTGTGTGGAGGAAGGATCATGGGTGGCAGCCAAGCTTTCTGGGTTTTAGTCTTCAGCTGCCCTCAGTTTTCCTATCTGTCAAATGGCTAGCCTCTCTGCTCCCCACCTCCACCACAAACTCCTAGGGCTACCAACTAGAAACATGAGGGTGTATACAGACTTGACCATGCCTCTGCAGATGGCAAAGGTAGCCATGAAAGGCTGAAGCCCAGGACTGGCTGGGGTTGACACTCATGCAGGTAACATCTAAGATGCTGAGCACTCTTGAGTGCAAATTGCCTCTCACAACTTGGTAAACAGCAAAATCACGCATACAAGAACAACCTGAACTACAGAATGAGATCAAGGTTGGGCTGTGCGCTCTCTCTCTCTCTCTCTCTCTCTCTCAAAATAAAAGTTAAAGTAGGCTAGGGTTATATAGTAGAGCACTTATCTACCATACCTGGGGTCCTCAGCCCTATCTCCAGTATTGCAAAAGAATAAGCTTAAATTCATAACTTAGTTATGAAAGTTAGTCACTGATGGGAGACAATTGTTTTTCAGCAAAGCCAAGTAAGGCCTTAGCAGGCCTGAGCATCCTGGAGAAAACAGCTCTAAACTTCTGAAAAAAAAACAAAATACAAGCAAACAAAAAGTCCCACCACTTTGCTCATAAAGGACTTGAAAATGAACCAGCCGGGGCAGATCTTGGCAAGTTGGCCCTTAAGAGAAGGGAACGCAACGTGAGTTGATACAACTGTGGTTTTCAGCTAGCTGGCGGCTGATGGCACATGAGATATGGATGAATAGCAATAGATAATGCAGTGTCTGGGTGGAAGAAACAAGAGTGTCAGGAATTACAGTCACCAGCTAGCCAGAAGAGGGCTCAGCAAGAGGCTGAGCCTGGGCTATATGGCATCCTTCCCTGTGGCTCAGCTTCCCAATAGAAGGATGTAACGGAGGTTCAGCTCGGGTGCTACAATGTGTGTTCTGAGTCTAACAAAGATACTTACTTGTTAAATGAAGTGATTGACAGCAACACTACTCACAATAATGGAATACAGTCCAAAATTTTCCGTCATGTAGCATGCACAATGTTCCCAGGACAATCTACAGTTTCACAACATAAGAGAGAAAACAGAAGCAGTGTGACCCATTCTTGTCCATTTATCTATTTGTCTTTGAAATAGAACCTTGCTATGGATTCCAGACCAGCCAGGAACATGGGCTCCTTTCCCTTCCGCTCCTTGATGGCCGGGTCCTCAGGTTTGCTACCACTATGCCTGGCCCCTTTATCCACTCATGAGCCAAAGCACAATCAATGGAGACAGATGCTAAGGTTCCTCAGCTGTTAAAATTAATAAATAAAAACTATAAAGTTGTGATTGTGAATATATTCATGGACCAAAAGGGAAATATGTTCATAATGAAGGAAATCTTATTGGAAAAATAAGATTGCATAAATAAGATTCTAGAACTAAAGAATGCAATATCTGAAAATATATTAATTTATTTGGCCTGATAACAGAAGTTTCTCTCTGAAGAACAAAGATCATGAATGAAAAATAGAAAGGCTCCAGTATGCTTGGTTCAATATCGAAAGGTCTTTGATGCATGAAACCAGAGGCCAAAGACAGAGACAATAAAGCAGGAAACGTGTTTAAGGAAATAATGCCTGAAATTTATATGTGATTTGAAAAAAAAAAAACATAAACAGATTTAAGAAGCTCTGTGAATTCCAATAATGATATATACAAAGAAAACTGCATGGAAGCATATCATAATTAATCTCTTAAAAACCAAAAAAATAGTAAAGAAATAAATAAAAAATTTAAAACACATGAAAAACCACAAATGCTATGAGATATGGGAAAACAATTTAAAATCGTGTGTAACCGCTGCTAAAAAAAAAAAAAAAATAAGATAGTGAATAGTATTTTCCCATACTAAAATAAATTAAAAAATAATCTAGACATTTTGAGCTATTGCATTGATTTACGTCTGTGTACACTTGAGTCCATACACAAATGTACACGTACATGGTAGGCGGGAGAAGGCCAAGGTTTGTTCTTCTTCTGCTTTGTGAGCCCTGGGGATCAAACGCAGGTCTCCAGGCTTGACAGCAAATGCATTTACCTAGTGCGCCATCTCTCAGACCCCCACCCTACAATTACATGTGCGCTAAAATATCTTGGCACGTGTGTGGAACGCACATACCAGTGGAAGGGCAGGAAAAGGGTGGTCCTGGGTGGCGCATAGATCTACAAGGTTGTGGGGATTTTGCAAGTAGCATTAACTTGCTATTAACTTGGTGTACTCTACAGAAGCGATGTTCGCCATAGTGTTTTAGAGGTACCACAATGAAATTCCATAAGCCAAGTAGCTTTTATTAACAAAACAGATCCTACGGATCTTTAGGAAACCCAAGGACAAGGGAACAGGTAGGTGGAGTCCAGGTCTGATGGAAGGACCAGCAAATTCTCCAGGGTCTTTTTTGTCGGGTGCTAATCATGCAGAAGTCCTGACTCTGGATGTGGCCCCTTCCCATCTCCTATAGTATTGCTTTTGAGAGTAGGATGTCAACACACGAATCTAGGGGGCAGAAACATTCACACCATAGCAGGAACCTATGCTGAAATTCTCAAGGCACCCTCTAAAATTATGGTTCCCAAATATATACAGCTTATAAAAATGTACAATTGATTCTAAAAGTTTAGTCAAATAATAAAAATAAGTCAGAAGGAATGCCAGAGGAGGGAAAAAACTAAGAAGACAAAGAAAAATAATAATGAAATAAAATAAAGTGGGAAACTTCAATCCATATACATACTTCCCATTAAATGTGAATGGGTAAAACACAAATTAAAAGGCAAAGACAATAAGACTGAAGATCAGAAAAACCACTCACTATACAGCTTGCCTGCTGTTGAAGAGTTGACTGCTGACCAAGTTCCACCCGTGGAATCCTGGGTAGGTGAGAGCCAGCTCCTCAAGGTTGTCCTCTGACCTCTATGTGCGTATGGCAGCACACACATCTCCCCCACTACACACCTGATAAATAATGCAAAATAAATAAAGAGACTGAATACTCATTTGGCAGCAAGCCCCAGGACCCTCTCTGTCCTCTCAAAGGCCTGCCCTTACAATCTAGCAATTAAGTGGAGCCTGCCTAGCACAGGTCAGAGACGCCAGTGTCCTGTGCCAGCACAAGGACCACATGTTTCTCTCTTACTGTCTATAGTGTTGTAGCAGTTGGCACGCTTTGCTGCATATCACTCCAGGACGAGTGTAAAAACTGCATGCCAGTCATTCCCATGTTCCATGCTGGCCTTGGCCAGCCTCTGGTTCATTTCGGCATTTTTTTTTTTTTTTTGGAACATGTGATAAAGTGCATCCGAATTTGTTGAAAATCAGCTTCAGCGAGAAGAGGCTTCTTTTTGATTAACAATTCAATTTGAAATCCAGTGATAAACTTCAATGATTCTGATGCCCGCACCAAAAAGAAAGCTAAATTTAAAATAAAAACAAAACAAAACAAAACAAAAAAAAAAAAACTAAACAAGCTTTATAAGCAAGCGCAGACGAATGCCACCTAGTCCGCTTAAAAGCTGGACAAAGCTCCACACGTCTCCTGGCTGCTCCTGTTCTCCACAATAGTGTCTGTATTGTAGTGTCCAAAACACACAAGGCTAAAAAGAATAAATCGTAATTAAGCACTTGAGATGCTTCAGGACTCTGGGCATCCTCTGGGCTCAGGACTCCTCTCCCCCTTCCCATAATTAACTGATGCATTCAGAGTGTGCTCATGGGGTGCACAGGGAAGGTACATGTGTACATATATGTGAGTATGTGTGCGTGAACATGGTCTTATGAGCGTGCAAGCATACACGTGTGAATGCCTAAGGGTGTATATGTGAGGTTGTGTGTGTGTATAACGTAGCTATGTGAGGACTGTGAGTTGAGCATATGAGTGTGGGTGTATGGGTATGACGTAGCTATATGATATGTGGGAGTTCGTGTGCATATGCATATATGTGTACGTGAGCACATGCATATGAGCATAGCCACACAGGTGAGCATGCACATATGAATGTTTGTGTATGTCCAAGCATGGACACATGTGGATGAGGCCTGCGTGACCAGACATAGGTGTATGGGCCTGAGATCACTTGCATATGTGTGGTATGAACATGAGCTTGTACGCATGCCTACATACCCATACTTGTGAGTGTACAAGTGTGAGGTCTATATGACGAACTAAGAATAAGTGTGCACTGCGTATATGTGTGTGAATGTGAGCACGTGCATTGTATACAGATGCAGGTGTGTGCGTGTGCATGTGTGCACTGTGTACAGATGTGTGTGCACAGGAGTGCATATGTGTCCACTGTGTATGGCTGTGGGTGTGTGAGCGTGGGGGCACACATGAGTGAGTGAGTGTACAAATGATTATCTGAGTTGTGAGTGTGGAGATGTCATATAGGGCATGGCCCAGCCATTCCGCAGCATGACCTTGAAGGTCCTCTCTGGTACTGGAGGCAGGAGGTATATGATATGTGACTCTAAAAACAGACCCATTTTTAGAGTCTCTGCCCAGTAAAAGGATGAACCATTCCGTGACAAAACCAGAGCTGGGCTTTGTCTGCACACAAGGTGATGCCAGTGGCCCCAATGTCTGTGCATAGAGGTCGGCAGTGAGGTTTTAGAGACACTCATGATTACCTCCGCTGTGACCACCGACAGCCAGCTTGAGGCCAACACCTTTCTAAACATAGCATGGGAGAAGGGCTGACATCCCGTTCGTCACCAAAGCCACTGTTTCATCCACCCAGACAGGCCCACGGGCCAACAGGATCCACTTATAGCCACCTTCAAAAGGGCCCAGAGTGGGTGCAGTACCCAAGCCCAGGAAAGGCGTGAAACAATAACCTGTGGCCTTCTGACCACAGAGGCACCTCCAGAGCATGACTCTCACCCGCCAAACACTCCGGGTTCAGACTGTGCTCGTGGAGCGTGGCAGCTCATCATTCCTCAGCCTCTTCTTAACAGAGACAGACACAGTTCTTCCTGCCCTGAGGAGCAGGACCTGCTGCTGGGCCTGGATAAAAGGCTGAGGCAGGATAGCCATGTTCAACTCCACATATCCTATGTGTTTAGGGAGCCCTGTCTCTCAGCTACCCCTCCTACCCTCACAGACCTTCAGTGACTGCTGACAGCCATTGGTCTTTGACACTAGGGAAATAGAATCCGGCATGAGGTGGATGAACCCAGAAGAACCACCCAGCCATGGTCCCCAGGAGTGCTAGGATGCCTGCTTCCTTCCTCCTGACACCCGCCCTGCTCTTCCCAATGGCACAGCAGCAGCCGTGCTGCCCTCAGGCTCCTGTCAGTGCAGATTAACTCCCTCTGAGGTGGCAGAGATGAAATGTGTCTCAGGGTGGCAGCTTTGCCAAAGCAGAGCTGAGAGTGACTGAGCTCGATCCTAGGAGCCAGTTGGTGGTTTCTTGGGGCCCCTCTGATGGTGTGTGAGACTAAAGGCCCACCCCAGACTTTCTCAGATCCTAGGCACTGATAGCCTAATCCCATAGCAGGCCCAGGGACAGATGATTCTTCTGGGTGGCCTATGACTCTCTCAGCACCACTGAGCTGCATCAGAAATGGGATGGAGACTTCGTTCAGGTGGATCCGCCAGCACTGTCTTCCTTAGATGAGTGATGCTGGACTGAGACCAAAACCCTCTGCCCCCTGATTCCATGTTCTGCCTCCTAGGACAACACAAAGCTCAGTTGCCTAGAGTTTAAGAATCCTGCTTTTGCACTCCAGATTTGCCCCAAATTTGGGCAAGTTTTTTTTTTTTTTTTTGAACCTCAGTTTCCACATCTGTGAATGGGGAGAATAGCTTCTGCTCAGGTGGGGAATTGTTAAGAGGCTCTAAATGGCTACTCCACAAAGGCCCCTTGCCCACCACAGGGGCATGTGTCAACTCCTGTCTCTGTGTAACAATAACAATGAGAGAAATGTGCCTGTGAGTGGCAGAGCCATCTTGAGAGGCAGCCTAGATGGGCTCATGGGAGCTGGGGATTGTGTGTCTGCTTATCTGTCAGGAGTGCTCCTTGCCACCAGCGACATCTGGCTCTCACCTTGGATGTGTATTAGGAATGATTCTGTGTCCCTTTAAATTCTAGGAGCTGTCGCTAATGTACTGGTGCCAAGTTTGGTTCAAGGTTTACTTCGCTGCTTTGACTGCACAGCGTCAGCAGCTCTCTGGAGCGCTCGTGGGGAACCACCTGCTCTCTGTGACATGCATTCTCAGGAGAAGCTCCCCTCCTGGAAAGAAGGCACCCAAGCGGCGTCCCCACCCCAGACACCTGCCTCCCCTTCCCAGGAGGTGCAGAGCAGAAGGCCCTTTATAAGGAGACAGCCAAATTGGTTGAAGATTAGAACAAGAGAAAAGATCAGATAAGCTTAGCTTTGGGAAGAGACAGGAGTGAGGCTATGGAGTAAGTTGTACCTGGGCTCAGGTCCCACACTGCTCACAGTCTGGTGAGATAGGCCGGGATGTGGCTTATCAACTCCCCGAAAGGAGAAGCTGGGCTCCCTGCTTTTATATGTGTCTCATGCAGATGTGTGGGCAAAGGAAAATAAGTGTGTTGCTGATGCCGTAGCCAAACCCAAAGATGTCATACAGCACCCAGAATGCATGCTTCCTGAAGCTGACCTCTTGCCATTCTCACTATGGACACTGTTCACCATGTGGGTACCACACAGCCAGCTATGGACTCTGAAGCCTATACCTCTAGCCTTGTCCACACCGCTAGACCCCAACACAGGCTTAAGGGTCAGATCACTAAGTGTGTGGTTTCCTTTAAGGTACTTCCCCCATTAAGAACTTTAAGACTGAAGCAGAGGGTATAGTTCAGTTGGTAGAATGCCTGCCTGCTGAAGAGGCCAGGGCAAGAAGATTAAGAATTGGGAGTTGGGGGTACATAATGAGACTGTCTCGAAACATACAAAGAAAGATAAAGCAGAAAATAAAGAAATGAATTGAGATTCAGAATGACAAAGAGGGCTGTTTTGTTTTGTCAACAGTAATCATTTGCTAATGTCGATTAAAGTAAGAAGCACAGGCTAGGTCCAGACTTAGAGAAAAGCTGCCATGAGAGATTGGTTATCCATTATTGATGCCTGTCACAAGTATGGAAAGTGAGAGTGGGACAGTGAGTGTTTAGCATATTTACGATATTTGTGGCAAACAAATGGCACAGCGGTAGTTCAGAGGTGTGTGTGTGTGTGTGTGTGTGTGTGTGTGAGAGAGAGAGAGAGAGAGAGAGAGAGAGAGAGAGAGAGAGAGAGAGAGACCCTGTGAATCCCAGAAACCAAGGCAGAAAGGATACAGCTTGGCTGGTGAGATGCTGCTGCTGTTGCTGCCTCCCTCAGCTTCCTGCTGAATTGTCCATCAAGGTTCCATGTTCCCTTGCTCCCCTGCAAAGCATCCTCAGGAGTGTTCCACCTCAGAAGAAGAAACTCATGTGGTCACAGCGGTGGAGAGCTATGTACATCCCAATCATGACCTTAAAATGAGTGTACACTAGGGTTGATATCAAAAGACATACATAAGTGTGGTGGACAAAATACAAGCAGAGGGACCATCTCTGCTCCTGCTCAGGCACAGTTCCCTGGTTGCAGAGGCCACTCTGTCATGGGCTCCTTGTATAGCCCTGGGGAAGTCTCCTCATCCTGGACTTTGCTGTTCTGATCTTTCATCAGGGCCTGCCAAACCTCATAATGGGAGCAGAAGACCATGTTCAGACTTAGTGACGGGCTTCACTGTGGCCCAGCGGCACTCACTTGGACAGACAGGACCTCTCATCAGGCTCTGGTCTTCTGGCTTGTCTCACCATCAGCACCTTACCTCTCCACATAAGGCTGATGCTACTGCCTGTCAGTCAAGTAGGCTCCAAAGTCAGCAAGACTTAGAGGTGGAGAGAGCCCTTCCTCAGGTGTGAAGGCACTGTCAAAGAAATTGTCAACAGACATCTGCAATGAGCTTGACATCTCCCTTCCCTAGTCGAAGCCACACTACACTGGTGAGGAGACCAGGAGCTGATCCAGCAGAGGATAGAAAGAGCAGACTTCAAAACCTGGAAAGAGATATCAGGCTGAGTCTCGACTGAGGACAGCCCGGCCCCATACCCAGACCAAGTTTGCAATACCCTAGTTTGACAAGGGCCTGAGTGAGAGTCAGGAGTTAGGCCACTCCTGGAGCTGAGCTGCAGTCTACCCATGACCTTCAGGTTCTGTGAATCCTGGTCCTTGGCCCACTTGAGCAGTTGCTCTTTCTATAGCGTCAGCACAAAGCAGAGATGGCTATGCCCACCCAGACTCAACTTCAAGGCCCCAAAGGGCCTCAGCTCCAAGATTCAAGGGCTCATAAGAGGGCTGTCTGGGTTTTAATCAGCTGCCATAGACACTGGGATCATGCCCAGTGATGGCTGACCCAAGCACTTTCCATAATTGGGATCAAATGCCCGTCTGCTCTCAGGAGAGTAGAGCCAGGGCACAAAAGAGTTCTCACATCAATCTGTCAGCTTTCTGGAAGGACAGACACCCAAGCCACCCCTGTTTGCAATAGGATTGTCCCTTGTTTCCTCCCTGTGGCCCCCCCTCAGCTGCCAGCCCCAGTGATGGGGGTTTTGGGGGCAGCTAGGAGCCCACCTCACCTCCAGCAAGGACTGCTCCTTCTGGTTCCTTAGTCTTCCCTAATCCAGTTCAGCCACTCAGTACAGATCCGTCATGAGCCAACCACATCTGGGATTCTGTCCCAGTTCTGATCAGTGGCAAGTCTCCAGATTCCGAGAGCCCATTTCACGTCTGTAAAATGGCTATCTTTTCATAGCTCACCAATACATCAAGTGGCTTCACAAAGAAGAATGGCAGCCACCATCTGTTGTCTGTCTAGTGTTGATGTTCTGCACATCTTGCCCCTACCCGCATCCCCCTCTAGTGCCTCCTTCTCAAAAATCGGGGAGAAAACCATCAGCATGTTCATCTATGTTTACCCCTACAGGACTGGGCAAAGAGTGTCACTTTTCCATGGTGAAAACAAACACCAGTAAGAGTGCCTACCATCTCCCAGGTTCCTGTGCCCAGTCCTGTGTTGAGAACACATGGAAGGGGTTTCCCTTCTCTGCCTGTGTCCTCTGCTCCTCCCCATCTCCAGCAGCACCAGCCTGCAAGTGGTGCTATAGATGGAGGGAACTGCTCCACCCGGGTCTCTCCATGACGCTCTGAGCTGAGGATTGCCTTGCATCCTCACTGGCAGGAAATGAGCACTTCCCAGCGCTCCAGGATGCTTCCTGGCCTATCTGTACTTGAGTCCTGTGCCCAAATCCTTTTATAAACCATGATAAAATACACACAATGTAAAACTGACCTTGTAATCACCTTCAAGATCAATGCAGTTGAGTCTATTACCAATTTTGTACACCCAAACTCTAGGATTTTAGGCCTTTAAACAACTCCCCATTTCCTCTTCTACAAGTCTCTGCTAACTACCGTTTTCGTTCTTCTGTCCCTTTAAGTTTTGCTGTCCTGGGTTCCTCATCTGAGCAGAATACAGTTTTTGATGGGTTTCTATCGCTTGGCAAACTGTCCACACACTTTGTACATCTTGCAGTGGATATCGTCATTTTATTACTTTTTAAGGCTGAATAGTATTCCATTGCGTATCTATACCATGTGCTTGCTCATTGATCCCTCGGTGGGAATTTGGGCTGCTTCTGCTTTGGGTTCTTGTAACTATTTCTGCTCCAAGTATGGTTCTGCAATTATCTGCTTAAGATCCTGCTTTCCAGGTAGTGGTGGCGCACGCCTTTAATCCCAGCACTTGGGAGGCAGAGGTAGGCGGATTTCTGAGTTCGAGGCCAGCCTGGTCTACAGAGCGAGTTCCAGAACAGCCAGGGTTACACAGAGAAACCCTGTCTCGAAAAAAAAAAAAAAAAAAAAAAAAAAAAAAAAGAAGTACATTTAAAAAAAAAAAAAAAAAAGATCCTGCTTTCAATTATTTAATGTATACTCAAAAGTGGGATTACAAGACCATACAGGAAGACTATTTTCAATTTTTTTTTGAAGAACTTTTGCCAGAATCGTAAGTTGAACAATTCACTGTAATAGCAGTCACTGGCCTCTCCAAGCACGGGAACTTAGCATTTGTTTTCCCCACATCACTGGAGCACCCCATCTAAAAGACATCCTAAAAAGGATGCTGCAAGAGTGAACACCTGTGTGTCCCAGGGGCTGGACGGACTGAGATCTAGGAAAGGCACAAAGGACTTTCAGAGCAGAGATCTCTTTTTGATGGCTCCTTGGTGGTTCCATACCCAACCAATGGACCAGATGCCATAGTCAAGGTAGACCCCTAATGTAAGGATAGATTTTAAGAGTTAGTAGCAAGCAGGGGACCATTCTTGGTGCCAAACCTGGCCCTCTGGTGAGGGATGTGGCTCACCATGGAGACTGGTCTCTGGTGAGGAAGGAATATGAACATGAAATAGGTCTCTCTGTAATTTGCTATGGACTTGACGGACCTCAAAATAAATAAAAATGAATAAATAATTTTGTTTTAAAACTATCCCTTCTGGATTATTTCAACGGGGCAGATATGTGCCCAGATATGACTGTCTTGTAAGCAAAAGTCTCCAAAAGTAGTCAGTGTCAGGAACTTGGAGATCTCAGTTCACCGTCAGTGGCTCAGGTAGCCACTGGTGGCCCAGGCATTTGAAGGACAGATGTCAAAGGTTACTATTGCTTTAGACAATGCTGATGGGTATGGTCTATCTGAGAAGAGATTAATAGGGACTTAGAACCCTCTTCCTCAGCATTGAGGTCTTTGGGGAAATAGAGATCTGGTAGGTAAATTGTAAGCTCCTGGCTCAGGTTCTCTCAACCTCAGGTCCATTGATATCTAGAGCCAGATAGTTCTTTGGGGGGCTGGGCAATGTTCTGCAGGAGATTTGGAAGCTTCTGAATTCCACTGGATGTCAAGAGCACCCCCTCTTCCCAAGTATCAATCCACTGCCTCCAGATACTGCAAACATCTCCAGGGAAGAGGTGTAGAATCAGACCAGGTTGAAAACCACTGTTGACAACATGGCCATCTACCATATGCTCTGTGAGGTGACTACTGGAGCTATTTGACAGAAACACCACCTACATTTTAGCTAACAGAAGGATCCTTGGTCAGGGATGAAGTAAGAAGGGGCCTGGGAAGGAAGGACTGGCTGAAGTTGTCTTTTTGCTGACCTTAGAAATGGTCAGAGAGGTCTATGCAGAGTATAGCCCACTCCCGAGCCAGTGGGGCTGATTCAACCTTGCCAGCAAAACCAGAGTTTTCCGAAGCCTTCCAGAGTTTTGCAGCATTGCAAGTCATTGTTGCTAGGTGCTAATTACAATGCATTATGAATATTCTCCATTGCTCATTGAAATGCATCTTAAGAAGCTGAGGTGCTCTGGATGTGATCTGAGATGAAGAGGAAAACGTCTCAGGGATACTCTAAAGAAGGGTGTCCACCCAGAGACTGAGGATCCAGTGCCAGGGTGCAGATGTGTGAATGGTCTTGGGGCTGGATTGCCTGTCTCTACCTGAAGCCTGGAGGGTGGCTCTGAGAACCACCAGCCATTTATCCTGGAGCTCGTCCACGATCTGCTGGCCCTCAGCACAGGTGCTGAGTGGAACTATGTAAGCAAGACTAGAACTGGGGAGGGGGTTTTGTTAAGCCATGGTGAGATGCAGGGCTATGACCCCCATGCTCTGGCCTCTAGATTCTGGCTTCAAAACTAGAGAGAGCTCTGAGTGGCTTGTGACCGTATCTTTATTTCTTCACCCCTAGAGTCTTCCCCTCTGCACACAGGGCTGATGATTGATCTCTGGGAGAAATGAGTTGCATATGGGACATTCTAGAACACTCCTTGGGACTCAGCAAGTCATTCTTCCTGCCACAGAACTTCCTCATGTGATGGGAAGCTCTGTGAGTCTCAGTTTAATGTTGAATGAGGGAGGAGGCAAGACTGGGTGAGTGAGAAGATGAAGCCGGGATGTGGAGGACAAGATCTAGCCATGGTGACGATCAAGAAGCCAGTTGTGTCGCTTCTGCATTATTGACATCCACATCCTGATTCCAGCGCCTCTGCCTCCTCATCAGGCTGAGTCTGTGACGCCCAGCATGGGAAGAGCTGGAGGGTCTCCTCAGCTCGTATTCCTGTATGCTAGGATGTGCGTTGTTCAGATTGGATGTGTGTTGGGTGAACTGAAATTGGTGTGACCTGCCCCCTCTTCTATCAAGTAACAGTGTCTGTATAAAGCAATTAAAGATGCTATCCAGGTGAGCTCTCTATCTCTCCATGCTCTCTTCCAGCTCTACAGATGCAGCAACCAGCAGTTCATCCCTTAGACAGTGCTTCTCCTCCCTAAGAACTGTAATTTGGTACTGTTGTGAATTGCAATGTAAACATCTCTGTTTTCCCATGGTCTTAGGGGACCCCTGTGAAATGGTACGTGACCCACAGATTGAGGACCACTGACTTAGAGTCATTCCAAAGCACACAAGCACACTATTAAGGTAAAAATCATACTTTCTGGTCAATAAGACTAAGGGATTCTCAGCCAAGTCTGGGGACTTGAATACTGAAAGCACTACTCCATGACCAGGTTCCTAGCCCAATGAACCACTCAGGGACAGTGCTTCATCCCTCTGGGTTTTTGTTTCCTTAGGGAAGTTTTAATAATGTCAGATCCCAAACATTATGTCAGAAGCAAGGCAAAACACAGGGCTTGGCTCTTCCACTGTGATTCAGAGCAGGATGAAGTGGCCTGGAATTCAAGGGACCTGGGTCCTTGCCCGACTGAGTGACCTCAGACAAGCCACCCCACCTGCCATGGACTTGTATTGCATGTCTGTAAAATAGGCATTACACACCCCAATCAGTTGTTTGTGTTCCTGGCTATTTATATTCTGCCTGCTTCCAAAAAGGACTCGCGTCAGCTTGTAATCAGATGCTATGAAAATAGACATGGAAAATCAAAGACCACAGGGAAGGAGGAGGAAGACACAGAAACACTGGCCGCACAGCCCAACATAGCTGCTGTGGCTAATCTTACCCTTTTTACTTTGGACCCCAGGAAGCACAGGGCTAAATTTGTTATTCCAGAGTTACACAATCCCAGGCAATTACCTGCTCGAGGAAAATCTACTCTTATGAGTCGTTCAAAAGAGACATACCTTTTCCCGGAATAAACTCTAAAAATAATCCACAGAGGTACAAAACCTCTGGGAAAAAAATGTTCCATAAATATTAGTTTTTTGCACAGATTCACTCAATAATTGTCTGCTGAACAAGACACATGGCATTCAGAGAGGTGGGCAGAAAGATGAACTCAGACAGTGCAGGGTCTCCCCACTCGGGATGCATTCCAGTAGAAGAAAACACGCCCTGTGTAATAACAGCAAGGGAAGAGGGGGAAAGATGAGATGCTCGGTGCTGTGGATGGGGTCATGCTACCCTGGAGGGCCACAGAAAGATCTCTTCGAGAGTCAGGCCTGAGTTGGCAAGAGAAAGGGATCTTGACTGTCACTTGAGAAAAGAGAATTTTATGCAAAGGGGACAACAAATGCAAAAGGCAGAGGCAGGGGGATGGCAACTTGGGGAAGGTGGAAAGAAGGATGGGAAAGCATTCGAAATGAAGAAGACCCGCATACGGCATGAAAACAGAGAACTGAGCAAAAGCCAAGACTTGGAGGTCAGAGGTTTGCACCCCAGGCTACTCATTCAAGTCACCTGGAGAACCTTTCAAAAGGCACCATACTCTAACCCTGTCCCTAGAGATTTGGACAGTGCTAGTGTGGGCTGAGTCCCAGGTACTGATGTGTTTCCAGAGAGCCCCAGGTGACTCTCCAGAGCAGGGCAGACCTGGGGGTGGTGCAAGCAGGGGTTTCCAGCTGGCTGGGATCTGAATGTAGCTCCAATTCTCCCCACTGCTGGGAGGGAGCAGGCCAAGCAGGAAAAGCGTGGAGAAGGGAATGGGTCATCTGACAGCAAACAGACGCTCAGGGTTCCAACTTTCTAGACAACCAAGACACCCAAATCAAAGAGTAGGCAGCAGGCTGGTGGGTCACAGGATCCTTTGGGCTATGCCATGGCCTTGGAATGATCTGGTCAGCACAAATCTCAAAACTCCTTGACGTGTCTGGTCTCTCTCCTTGTGTGACAGATATGCCAGGAAACACCTCAGAAGTGAAACGGAGGTCCCATACCCCAGTTCCTGTCTAGAATCAGAGTGTCTATGACCACTGTAGATCCTGACTGACTCCGAGCATCTAATGGGGCCTTAGAAACCAAGAAAACGACTTTGAGGCACAAGGACCACTGAGGCTCAGAGCCCAGGGAGGCAGCATGGGAGAGCAGGTGACAGGGTGATCCTAGTTGTCTGTGTGGTGACAGGAACAGAGTGTGGAGGAAGGGGTCTTTTCTAGGTGACTAAGACACACAAGGCAGTCAGAAGTCCCTTATCAACACAACTCATAGAAGAGGATGTACCAGGACTGCAGACAGGATTTCATGTTGTGGAGGGCATAGTAGAATCATATTTCTTTGCCCATTTGAACCAGCCTTGGCCATGAAAGTAGCATGAGATTCTTCTTGCCGTGACTTATGCGCCCTCCTCCTAACCTATGTGGGACAGTACTTCCATGACCGCTCCCCTAGGAGATCTCAGCCTTCCTCCCCCCACCTTGGAGGCTGTTTGTGTGAAAAATCCACTCAGCCAGTGGAGGCCTCCATATTTGGAGCTGGGGCTTGTTCATTACCACAGCCAAACTTGCCCTGACTACAACTGACTCCTCACTGCCCCGGCTGGAGTCCCACCCACAATTTCCGCTAGTTGTGAGCCCATTGGAGGTATTTCGAGCTTCATTTACGGTGGCAGGACCCTTTTTGAGCAGCTGATTTCTGGGCCTTCAAGGTTCCAGAATGAAACAGGCCCACAGCCAGAGGGAGCATGGCCCTTAGCCTGCAGGCCGGCCAGCCCAGGCTGCTGAGCCCCCGCCCCGGCTTAGGCTCATTAGATGAAAGTACTATCACCTGTCAGACAAACTGCTAGAACTGTGATAAATTAATGATCAAATGGTACAGTCGGCGCAGCTACTGTACTGCTTCGGCGAGTTACAAGCCGGTCGGGTGCTTAAAAAATGCAGCCGGCATTAAAAAAAAATCAGGCGTTAAAGGAAAATGTCACCCAGCTTTTCAAACAGGATCTGTTTTAAAATGACCACAGACGGCTCGGTTTCGGGGTCTTTATTTGATTCCTGTTCTTTGTATTTCGTGTTATTGCTCACAGGGAAGGGAGGGGTGGGTAGAGAGGGGGCAGAGGGAAGGCCCGGATGGCTGTCTTCACAGCCTCCGTCCATGCCTAGTGTCCTAGGTGGAAATTCAGGCCGTCTTGATGGATGTGGACAAGTTCTTGCCAGGCCTGGCTGGAATGAGCAGTGATTGACAGACAGGCGAGTGTTTTCTTTCTCCACTCACTGCGAGACTCCGCTAGCAGAGTAGCAACAATCTCTGTTTGGCTACTAAGAACACGGTTCCTCAAATTGTCACTGCAGTTAACACTGTGGTGTGCCCGCTGCGTATTCTTCTCAGGAACACATCACGTGACCACTGCAGGGCTGTGGATGACGATAAATATGAAAATAACAAGTCTGGTATAATAACACTTCCTGCATTTGAGAGACGAGGCAAAAGGGGGATCAGAGAAGTTATGCCACTTGGCCACAGTCACACAGTTAAAGGGAAAGATCGTGCGGTTCTTTCCGCATCCGGTGACCCTGGACTCTCATCCCTGAGACCCCGTGGGGACACATTCCAAACCGGAACTAGACAGAGGCTACTTTTGACTTCAAAGTCCAGGAGCAAGCCTGGACTCCTAATCATGATAGGTACTTGTTACATAAATGTATAGACTCCCTCCGTGAAGGGAGCGGCCCCTCCTTGCCCCTTCCACCTACAATTTTATGAGCTTAATTTATTCTTTTTAATATAAAATCTCATTACCTGAGCATGATAGTTTCACTTCCACGTTATCTTTGATATAAGAACAGAGGGAAACCTAAATCAAACTTTTAAATCAAGTCTATAATCAGCCCACACTCCTACTTACTTTTCAAATTTCTAAACAAAATTAAGAGGCAATACCTAGGGGCAAGGGGGGAGGGGCACATGGAAGGCAGGGGCCATTGGAGCCCCCAGCAGCCACCAGGCACATCCTTACCCAGAGAAGGGGAAAGCCTGCGGGCTACCAGGCTCCTGCTATCCCCCACCAACCCAGATCTAGGTTTGGAGGCAGAATGAAATGAAGTTCGCCCCAAACCCATGTGTGCCTGACATTGATCTCAAAAAGCCATTTGCCTCGTCTTGATGTATTTTTCAAGACATTTTCTATCCAGTGGTAATTTTCATAAAGGAGGAAATTGATGATCAGTTTAAAGAAACACAGTTAAGGGTTTTTATTCCCCAGGAGCCTAAGAGGGCCACACCCAGGACTTAGAAGCTGAGGGTGGCAGGGCTGAGGAGAGCCATGGCACTAGCCTCAGGGGCTTCACTAACAAGAGGCCATTCCAGAAGGAGCTGGATTCTAGGCATTGAGAGAGTGAAGTGGGGGAAAGGGGAAGCCCCACTACCTATACAGAGGCCAGAGATGGATTCCTCAGAAACCACCCGAACCAGTATCTTTATGCCATAGGAAGTGGATCCAGGTCTCCAAACATAGGCCCCTTGTCTGAAGCTGTAGGGCCAACCTGTGTGGTCAGAGGAGTGAAATGTGGCGTGGAAGAGAAGACAAGGGCAACAGGAACACAGAGGGGTGATGTGGGCCTTGCCCCTGGGGTGACAGTAAGCTCAAGTAAGCCACCACGCCCATGCTCAGGGCCTGCCTTTGAGTCCCTGTCTGTGGAAGGAGAACAAGCACTCCAGCGTTCCATGCTTGGTGGACAGAATTAAAACCAACCATCCAGTGCTGGCCTGTGGCCACTCACGAGTAGGTGACAAGGGAGAGCCGAGACCTGGGCACCTTGTTTTCTTTCTTCAGCCCATCGCTCATATCAGGACCTGGCTATAAGCTCTGCTTTTCCAGGAGGCCCTCCTTGACGGCTGGTCAGGTTTCAGGAACTGCTATGCTAGCACCCACTGGCCTCGGGTGGTGGGCATCACTGAGGAAGGAGAAAAGCCAGTAGCTCGAAGTACAGTGGGCAGGTACCAAACGCTGGCTCGGTATGATCTTGCTTGTGACCCCAGAAAAGCCACCTAAGGCTTCTGAGGCCTCGACTTATTTTTCTGCAAAATGGGTGGGTTTTTTAAGTCCCCTCTTCACACTTCTTCAGATTAAGTGAATCCCTTCAAGTTACAAGCTTGCAGACGAGTCTACAAGGCTCAGGAGGTGTCAGCTAAGAACAGCATCAGTCCTCTTGTGAGAGCCCCTCAGAGCACCTGGGACGCCCTTGGCAAGGCACACCTCATGCACATTTATCCTACTTGGGGAACAGGATGATCCTGACAAGCCCTATACTCACACAAATGCACTCATGGGAAAAACACACAGAGAGAATACTCTCTGCGGAGGTCCAACTCAGCCCACTACAGCTCTTGGAAGATCGTGTACCCTCCGCCAGGAAGCCACTGCCTTAAGCACAGCACAAGAGATGTTGACAGCTCAATGTTACTAAGCCATAGTATGCCTGGAGAAGGTCAGAAGAAGCCACCATGACACCTCAAGGTTAACCAGCCAGGACCCAACCCAGAGACCTTGACATAACTCCTCAATCCTTCCTCTCACTGGGCCTCAGTTTCCATTTCTGTACCTGGGAGCTGGATTCAGTAATTCTCATAGCTCTTAGGGTAGATGTGGAGGTCTACTATGTAACAAACCTGATCTCTTAAGAGAGAGGAGCAAATGACAATAAATTCCCATCTGTCTGTGAGTTCTCCCAGCAAGAAGGGCTCAGCAGGAAATATTGGCAGGAAGAGAAGCACCTTGCCTGTACAGGATCCCGTGGCCCCAGGCACCGCTGCTGTAGCCATGGGAGTCACCTCTCTTGGAACCTTTCAACAGTGTCAGGCGCGCCAGCCCAGGGGCAACTTCAAACTTGATTTTTCCTGAGCCTTCTTCTCCAGGGTACGTCCCCAAGGGGACAAAGGTGCCGCAAGAGACTTCCTCATCTGCATCATTCTTTCCCCAGTGTAGCCAAATGAGAACAAAATCTTTCACACAGGAGAAGGGTAGCATGGAAGGCCAGTCCTCAGTCACAGGAAACAGAGGTGAAATGTTCCCTGTCCCGATGGTGCACAGGGATGGTTTCTCCCTGTCTCCAGAAGCTTTGAAAGAAGGAGTCCCCATGTCCTTAGACACCTGCCATTCCCCCAAAAGTGAGCACCTTGCCTTAGGGCCCCTGTTTCCAGCCCCATAGAAAAAGCCTACCCAATGCAGGAGGCTCTGGAGAAGGGCTCAGTTCCCAGCCTCACCCTCAGGGAAGAGAAATCTGGAGCTCCCTAGGAGGTCTGGGCGCTGAGGATTGGAAGGTATTGGGGCGCTGTAGACAGGGACTTGTTGACCATTGGTTAGATATATTTAAATATTTTAAGCAATAATGAATGGAGCCCGGGTTAGAACAAGGGAAGGGGAAGAGGGCATGTTCTCAGAGTTCACAGTTCCTCAGAGGACTTGTGTGAATGTAGAAGTCCTGTCTTGGAAGGATGTGGTGACACACTCTGTCTCAGCACTCGGGAGACTGAAGAGGAAGGATATGTTTCAGGCTAGCTTGGACTATAGAGTGAAATTCTGTCTAGAAAAAATGGGGGGAGGGACTGGAAGGGAGGGGAAATCGGGAACAGGAAATAAGGATGGAAGGGAGAGAGGAAAGGCAGGGGAGCAGAGAGGAGGTGAAAGAAGTTTCTAGCCTGGGTATGAAGACCCAGCCTAGCTCAGAAGCAGAAAGGGCCATTTCTCTGCATTTGTATGAGGTTCCTCAAAAGCTCTGGTTGTACAGGAGGCTGCCAGTCTACAGATGCTTTGCTAGCAAATGGGACCTTTTGTCAATATTTGGGGATCAGGAAAGTTCACACACCATGAGAGCTGCCCAGTCCTCAGTGTCTACCTTGTGGTCCCCAAGACTCTCTGCAGCTGTGTCCTACTGCCCCTGAGCAAACAGAAAGAGAGGGTCTGAAGCCAGAAGTCCTTCCTAGGCTCAGTGAGCTTTCCGGAATGGTACTTTACGTACAGGCAGCTTCTGTATGAAGTGAAGAAGGAACGAGGCCTAATGAATCACTGAGAAGGAAGAGCAGGCTACCGTAACTGGGCTGCTTTCAAACCCGGTATTCACAGCTGTCTGCTGAAGATGGGATGGTGGCACAGGCCCATAATCCCTGCTACTGAGGAGCCTGAGGCAGGAGGATTGAAAGTTCAAGACCAACCCTGGGCTACCTAGAGAATGAGCTTAAAGCAGGGCTGGAAAGCTTAGTGGGGCCCTGTCTCAAAATGAAAACTGCAGAACATAGCTGTCATTTCAGGGCTCTTGCCTAACTCCTGAGTCCTGGGTTCAACCCCCAGCACATAGAAAAACCAAACCAAACCTGTCAGATTACAGAACTTTATATGAATCCTTTAATCTTCCCGTGCTTCATTTTTCTCCTCTGAAAAGTCAGTCTGATCGAAGGCCCACCTTACAGGTCATCCAAAGGGCACCCGGTCACCCTATGGCTTTCCTGTGGATGGAAGCCGAGCCTGTACTCTGTACAATTACTTGAAGTGCTTCAGTAGTCAGAAGGGCCCTGGTTGACAGCAGTGGGCTTAGCTGTGCTCATAACCACTGTCTTGTCTTGAAAGCTGTACAGTGAGAAGACCCCTCACATATGACTGGAGATGTCCCTCTCCTGCCCAGAAGCAATCTGAGACCCTAATGACCAAGCTGGGATGAGATTTAAATAGGCAAGTAAAGACCACTGGGCAGCCAGCTTCGGACCGTGCTTACTCTCCTCCATGATGTAACCCCCATCCCTTGGTGCGTTCTGCCCCACCCCCACCCTTTGAAGTCCAGCCAGTGGCCACTGGGTCTCCATCTATTCCTCGCTCACTGCAGAACCTGCCAGCCCAGCAGCAGAGGCCATTACCATTTTTGCCCTGGGAAAGAAAAGCAAAGATCTGAAACAGCTCTAGGAGAGCCAACCAGGGAATCTTTAAAATACCAGCGAAGAGGGAAACAGGGTGGGTATATCCGTTCCATTTACCTCTATCAGGGCAGCAACAGGAAGTTTTCTGAGTGCTTTGGGCAGTGGAGCCATGAAACGAGCAGCAAGTGCTGCTGGCAGGAGGAGGGACTGAGCAGCCCTCAGTGTGCGTGCATGCACACACACAGACACAGACACACACACACAGACACACAGACACACACATAGACACACACACACACACACACACACACAAAACCACCAATCAGGGTTCACAAATCTTAATAATGCTCTGGGAATCTTGAGGGCCTGGACTGGGGGCCAAAGTGGATAGGTTTCCAGCTCCTCCAAGGTGACGCTAGACCTGGACCTGGGGACCACACTGAGTTTTCATAAGGGCCACAGGACTTACCTAATGCTATGTGTTTATGTGGATGGTGTCTCTGTTGTGGAGACTTTATCATGTGCTGGTGGAGGAGCCACCATCCAACAGGGTGTCACTTGGCTCTCGGAATCAAGTCCCTACTCTCCCCAAGACTCAGGCAGCCTCAGGGTGTATCCTGACCTCATCCCTGGATCTCCATCCCCAGACTTGGGCTTCACAGGCCAGAAACAGTCCCCTGCAAAACTTACTGTCTCCAAGTGTCTTCAAGCTTCCAGGCTTTGCTGTCCCTCTGTTTGGGCTTGCAATATCGTCCTCTTTGCAAGTGACAGTCATTGTATTGAGATCTCAACATGAGGAATTCTTTCTCCCAGGAGCCTTCCTCCGTGTGATGGTGCCTTTGAAATACGAATTTGACTGGGCTGTGAAGCATCTACACTTCTGGTCAAATGCCGCTCTGGAACAAGCTTAACATTTGAATATTTATACTGAGACAAACAGATCGCTCTCCTTGATGGACAGGCCTCATGGAATCAGTGCAAGTCTTGAATGGAACAGAAAGACTACCGAACTTGTGATCAAGAGAAATCTCCTCCTGCCTGAGTGTTCTCAGTCTGGGACACTGGACTTTTTCTCTTGAATCTGAACTGAACTAAAACATTAGCTCTCAAGCGTTCCAGTGTCAGGACTCAGCCTAGACCCAAACCTCTGGCTCTCTCTGGTCTTTGGACCTAACCAATTCCTTTTAATACACTTTTCTGTATACGAAGTGTACTGGTTCTGTTTTTCTTAGTACCTTAGACCACTAGCCCACTCAGAAAGTCCTCCCATTTCTGTTGCTCTTATATGTGTATCTACACCAAAGATACATTACAGTACCAATCAAGAGACTTTATTTTCATTCCAGTAATACATGGTCAATAATGCAGCCACCCAGCTACATGCAGCTGTTGAGAACTTAAAACCAGACAAACAGAAATTGGCACATGCAGTACTTAGAAAAATAAACTATATGTCGTATTTCATGGCTCAAGAGGAAAACAGAATGTAAAAACAAAATCCTGTAAAAAATGTATTTACTACCTGTTAGCATTATAATAATCTTTATATATGGGGTTAAATCAAACATATTATGAAGGTTACTTTTACCTTTCTTGTTTTCTTTCTGATATAATTATTGGAAACTATTAAGTATGGGCATGGCTTTCTTTTCTCTTTCTGTTTGACAGAACCTCTGTATAGTGAGGTGTCAGGCAGTCTTTTAAAATCCTGAATCTATTTCCTCAAGATGGTTTCATAATAAGAGATCGTAAGGGTCAACTGCAGCCAGCCAAATCCATTCCTCCGCCTCCTATGTCAATAAAGTTTCACTGGAACACAGCGTTGCCTGATCATTTACATGGTCCATGGCTACCTACCGTCATGCAATAGGGACAGAGAGGAGTGTTTGCAGTAAGACCAACAGCCTACAGACTCAGTATTTACCCTCTGACCCTTCATAAAATTTTGTCAAGTTCTGGTCATTAGTGTGCGTGAAAGCTGAGTAGCCAAAGCAGGTTCAACTCCCGGTGACTCTGGTTGATCCTGGAAGTGTGGCCTTTGAGCTTCGCTTTGCTCGTATGTAGAATGGGGGCTCTACAGCAATGACCTCGTGAGAGGCCTGAAGTATTGAGTGAGATGCAGCCTCTCCTGGGTGAGGAGATAGAAAAGATCCTGCTTGGGGCTATTTGCTTTGCTGGCCATGGTAAAGAACTATCTGTTCGCTCCCCAACAAGGAACTCTCTGATGGCCCATGACTCTATGTCCTCCAGTCCCACCGTCTAGTTCTGGGAAAGCATAGAGCCATTAGGGGAGCACAGTCTGGCTCCCTTTTCTCACAGGTCCTCATATCTACTCTGCCAACCGCTGAGGGACCTGGTCCAAACAGCTGGGTGAGGATGTAGGTGCCACAAGACATGTCCATCCCACCT
Organism: Uromys caudimaculatus; assembly: GCA_028551405.1. Taxonomy (NCBI): domain Eukaryota; kingdom Metazoa; phylum Chordata; class Mammalia; order Rodentia; family Muridae; genus Uromys; species Uromys caudimaculatus. The sequence goes on along the minus strand of CM052707.1, from coordinate 23,209,976 downwards.
CCAGCCTGTGGCGCACCTTGCTGGTTCCCCCGGTGCGATCTTAGGGCTCTGGACCCTGAGGAGGCAGGAGGTGGTCTGCAGGATCTGTACTGTGCTTGGTTTCCACTTCCACCACTCACAGAGGCCTCTGAGTCAGCGAGAGGTCCAGAGCCGCATCCAGATGGGACGGAAACGTATTTTTAGCCCCTATTGATCTCTCTCACCCAGAAGCCATCATTATCCTGGTGTAAAAAAGCAGCTGCTGGTGGCAAGAGTCTCCTGGCCCCTCTGGCCCATGGGTGCCCAGAAAATTGCTCTAAGCCACCAGTCGAACAAGAAAGACCAAAATAGCTTCCCAAGTTAGCCGTTCTAAGGCCGGCAATGCTGCGCCCTCGGCAAAGGGCTAACTTTGACTTCTGCTAACATTATTATCCATGGTTTTTCTCAGCATCTTTGAAACCAAGAAGTCAGCCTCTAATTGGTCTGTCTGTAGTTCTCAATTCTGTCTGGCCACTGGGCAGTGGTGAGAGGCCTTTGGTAGAGTCGGACCTAAGGGACGCTAATCCACAGGGTGGCTACAGAGAGCTCCAGCCTCCTGTATAGCAGGTATCTCCTACACCAAAGCAGACTTGGGCCATGCTAGGTTTGCTGTTCTGACCCAACCCAAGTTAATGGCCTCAGCCAAGATCTCACTCTGTCCCTAATAGTGAAGAAGAAATAAATTCCTGCTCTCAGCCCAGTTTGATGCCACACACATATAATCCCAGCACTTAGGGAGCTGGAGCAAGAGAATTTCCAGTCAGTGGGCAGTATGGGCAAATGCCAAGGCTCTGTCACAAAACCATACAACAAATCCTCACTGTCTTGAGTGGACAGAGTGCAGGTTCACCTCCTCCACACCAGGTATTGTGGCTGTGGAGGACCACTGGAGAAATACAAAATTCACAATGGCGGGTCATGGGCTGTGTGGCAAGGCAGGTTGAGCAAGCGCATTTGCCTTGAGCTGGTCAGTGGTTAATAGCCAGATTTCTGGGATAGGAGAGGAAAAACTTTATTTATAGTGCTTGCTGATTCCTATGCTGTAAATATTGCCACAGAGAGCTGATATTTCAAAACACTACAAAGGTGGACTATGGACCTAGGGAAACACAGAACCTACCATGAAACCCCCACAAACTGTTAGACCGGGCTTCCAAGAAACACCCGCTACATTGCTGCCATGATGCTCTGTGACTTTGAACCAGTTACTCAACGTCTTTGTGCAGCGAGTTCTCAAGTATAAAGAAGGGACGGGAAACAGCATCTACCTCCTAAGAGGATAGCTTGATTAAATGTGTGGGCAACCGCTTAGCAATCTGCATGGTGAATTTCAAGCACCCAGTAAATGGAGGTGTAGGTCGTATCACAGCCATCACTGCTACTATTAAATTCAGAACTGTTAGAATCACATTGGTGTGTATATAAAGTACATGTACACACACACACACACACACTTGTTCTCATCCACAAAACAGGTCTAGTACCAAGGTCCAAAAAACCCCTGGTGGAGCAAGACTGAAGGCTTCCTGGAGGGGGGGGCACATTGGGATCTGAGTCAGATGCCTGGGAGAATGAGATAAAGGGGGTTTGAAGCAAGAAGACTGGGAGTCCACAAGTTTTAGATACAACTTTGGTGTTGTTTGGAAGACCCACAAAGAGCAGAGAATCAGTAAGCAGAGCACTGAGGGTCCAGAAGAAGAGGGAAGGACCTAGGGGGCTTCAGAGATGGTCAAGCACGTAGGAGAACAATACCTCAGCACACAGCAATCCTGTACATGGTAGCAAAAGGCCACTGGTGCGGAGAGCTTCCGGAATTTTGTCTGAGATGGGCTGGGGCTCCCAGCAAACCCAAAGAACACATTTAGTACAGGGAAGTCATGAGCAGGTCCCCTAAGACCTTTGGGGTCCCTCTGGCTAGTGGCTCCCAGGCAAGTGGCATCCCAAAGAACTGGCCCCAGGTCCTGGGCAGGTACTGTGACCCCTAACACCACTGAGGGGCTTAGGGTTTCCAACTACACCCCCAACCTGCCTGCTACCCCAGCACAACCCTGACTAGGTAATTATTGAGTGTGCACAAAGGCCTGGCTTGTTTTTCTTATGAGGGTGGGGGCCTGGGAGCTTTGTTTGGGCCAGGAATTGTCTTGGAGCCTCTGTTTAGCCAGTGCTGTCTCCTCTTTGTTAACATTCCTTGCTAACCGTGGCTCCTCTGGGACTGGAGGAGAGGGGGAAGGGGTGGCACCCAGGCCTTCTAGCCTCTGGTCCCCCATTGCATCTGCAGACCCCTGGGAACTTTGGTCACACTTCCTTTCCCCCAGATCTGCTGGGACAGGAACAAGGCAGGCACTGTCAAGGCCCAGAAGTAACCCTGTTCACCTGGCAGGTGCAAGACTCCATCTCAGGCTATGGCCTTAAACACCAGCCTTTTCCCTTTACCCCTGAGCTAAAAACAGTCATTAGGTGTCACTTTCCACAGCAACCTTCCCACTCTTCAGGAGCAGTAGGGATAATTACACACCCAGGCCCCTCCCTACCTTGCAGAGCCCCCAGGACAGATGCTACCTGCGTCCTCTCTACACTTGGAGCCTCATTCCCACCCAGCACTTAAACCGCCGACAAATGAATGTTTTCGCCTGTCCTAGGTTCACATAAATAGCCACAAATTCCTATAATTAACTACAGTAAGCTAGGCTGGGATTAAAACAAAGACGGGCTTGTTTACTGGGATGTTCTGAAACAAGCAATTTTCGGCATTACAGTGTCAACTGCTGTCTTTGTCTTTGTTAAGCAAGGCAGCAGGAAAGAGGGGGCAGGCATGAATGATGAGGGGGCCCTCACAGGAGTTGAGGATGACTGGGGGGACCGCTCCGAGGCTCAACCAAAATCCCTTTGTCCCCACGCCTCTCTAAAACTCCAAGACCCACTCAGTCATTAGCAAGGCATCGGGGTAGCAGGCGTGGCCAAGACAGCCATGGGTTTAGTGCCAGTGGAGGGTGAGAGATCCCCTTTATATTCACTTAGCAAAATTCCCGTCATGCCTACAGTTTCAGAGTCTGGAGAATGCCAGGCCCAGGACTCTTCTCCCTAGATTGGGAAACTGAGCCTGGGGAGGCCATCACAGCTGACCTGTTTAAGGTCACTTCTGGCTGATGATCAGGCAGAACTTGAACCCAGGTGCCCTGGTAGATGACTCCAGAGGTCAGCATGCCAGAGCTTCCAGGCCAGTCCTGTTTCTCAGCTGTTTCCTTTTGTAGCAGTGAGCTAGGGATGGTTTTACCTTTTTAAATTACTAAAAATAAATAAATACATACATACAAAAATACATAAATAAATAAATAAAAGAATAGTACTCGTACACAGGACCTGAAAAAAATCACATGAAATTTGTATCCACAAAACCAAGTTTATTACGACACTGTCTCATACTGTCTATGGTTGTTTTCATGTTACAGCGGAGAGTAGAACACAAAGGCCAGATCAAGTAGTCTGTGAGACTTGAAATATTTACTTATGGTCTGGGCTACAGCTTAGGGGTAGAAAGCTTATCTAGTACACACAGGGCCCTAGGTTCAATCTCCGGTATAGTTAGTGTGTGTGTGTGTGTGTGTGTGTGTGTGTGTGTGTGTGTGTGTGTGTGTGTGTGTGTGTGTACACTTACTGTCTGATACTTACAGAAAAAGCTTACTAACCCCACACTAGTACTGCTCTACTGCTTTGTCTGAAAGAAACGTTTTAAAGCAGGTTTTTTTCCTTCTGAGTCTTGAGTAGATCCTTCCCATGGAAAGCTGATCATGGGAATTTGGGTCCTGCTTCAAAGTGGGGCAGGGTGGGTGAGCTCTCCAGGGAGCCTCTGTGGACTCCAGCAGTGGGAGTCACTACTACTTCCAAATGGAGACATCACGAGGGCCTAAAAGTTCAGAATGCACAAGTTTCACTTTACAGAAACCGCTGGACTGAAAGTGAGGTCCCAGATGGAGGAGTTGGAGAAAGGTCTGAAGGAGCTGAGGGAGTTTGCAGCCCCATGGAGGGAGC
>CM052707.1:23103977-23196837 GCA_028551405.1 Uromys caudimaculatus | reverse complement strand
GATTCTCTCTTCTATCTCTTGTATTCTGTTGGTTATGCTTGCATCTATGACTCTTGATCCCTTTCCTACTTTTTCTAACTCCAGGGTTGTCTCTTTTTGTGATTTCTTTATTGTTTCTATTTCTATTTTTAGCTCCTGGATAGTTTTGTTCATTTCCTTTGTCTGTTTGACTGTGCAATGTTCTTACTGTCAGCATGCAAGTGTAATCTCTGAGGGGTACAGAGTAAGAAAAAACTATACATATCACTATGAAAAGATATCTTAGTTGCAAATGAGGACCAATAGTAAAATGTGTTGTGGGATGTTCCTAGAACTCAAAAGGCTGTTGATTCAGCAGTCAGCCAGAAATACTTCTTCAAAGTGGTAGCTTGACTTTGTTGGAACAATGTAATTCATCTTATTTTCAAATTTGTGTGTTACCGAGCTGGAGAGATGGCTTAATGGTTAAGAACACTAATGGCTCTTCCAGTGGTCCTGAGTTCAATTCCCAGCAATCACTTGCTGGCTTACAACCATCTGCAATGAGATCCAATGCTCTCTTCTGGTGTGCATGAAAACAGCTACAGTGTACTCATATACATAAAAAAAAGTGTGTTACTATCTTTAAGTTTTATGTATAAGTTTTAAGACTGTTTTATACCTGTCATTGTAGGTAACACTTGGCAATTGTTTGTCATCCAGTAGTGAATAAACTCTCTTCCTGTGACTATGTTATGCTTATCTTATGAATTAAGCCCTGATTCCTTATGGAGAAAGTAGAAACAGCAAGCATTTATTTTGTCAGACTCTCTTGCAGCTAGAGAGAAAATCACGAGTGAGTCTACCAATAAGATACACTTTAACAAGATTTTTGGAAGCATACAGGAAATGGAAAAATGAGAGAGATTATAGAAAAGTATTTTAGCGGAGGTTGTCATCTGTGTCCTCCTTCACTTGAGTCAGTTAACAGCATCTGGGATGTCACCTGGGAGCAAGAGTCTGCAGAGACTGGCTATCTATACCAGCAGCAAGATCTCATCAGGCTCTGAAGGCCAAGTGCTATCATTTATTTAATTTTATACATGCTCTATCATTACTCTTTTCTTCTGTGAAAGTCAGTAAATCACCTTGCATTCTTTATGTGTTTTCTCTTTAAGGACACTACCATTATTTGCCATGTTTGCAATATACATATAAACATTCAAGTAATGTTAAGACTAATTTGTGTCAAAACATGCCATCCACAAGAAACACACACCGTACATCCTTTAAAGGAATAGGATAAATACAGGAAATTAGAGAAAAGCCAACCTGCTAGGACCCTTCTATTTTAAAATGGGAAGCCAGAGGATGCACTAAGAGAAGGGGCAGCCTAGGATCCCATAGCAGGTGAACTATGGCTCTCACACCAGCACATGGATTTCTCACACTTGGGCCCCAAGTGCCTTCTAACTGAGCAGCTCAGCCAGGGCAGCATCTTCTCCTCTAAGGCTGGTGGCAGACACCCAGCTCTCTGCCCCTAGCAGCTGCTCCCCTGAGCTTCCTGGCAAAGGTACCCCCGATTGATCTCTAGAATTGATGGCCAGACTTGGACCCAAAAAGCAAGCAGGGAGTGAGGCAGTAGGCTTTGCCCTGGAGCCACCAGACAATCACTGTGAAGTTCCTATCCCTCCAGTAAACAAGCTGTTGTGCCTCAGAGAACTTGATAATAGCAGGCCCTGCCATCCTGCCCTCTCTTTGCAAGGGAGAGCTGCAATTACTGTCTTAACTGACTCAGATACCTCTGTCAAAGGGTATACATTTCCTGAAGTATATACAATCTTTGCAAACTTTCTCCTACACTCCCTTCTAGGACTGGGGGCTCTGGTTCCCTCCTTGCTAGCCCCACCCTTAAAACTGCTCTTGAGATTGAAAATAACCCACACTTCAGAGGTTCCACAAAGCTCTTGCTTCAGAGAATGTAACTGCAGTCTTCCTTATCCATAAGGCATGATTACAAAAAAAAATGTGTAGCTCCTGTCTGGTCCTCACTGGGCCTGGCATCTCTCCTTCAGAGAGCCAGCTCTCTTGGTGACTCTGAGATCTCTTGAAGCACCTGCTTGATAATGTATATCCCGGGGTTATCAGAAGAGCTTCTTCAAGAAGCCAGTAGTTCTGAGGCTTTCTAAGGAGTCTTTTAATCCAAAGGTACTATTACACCTCTAATCTCAGGACTCTGGAAGGCAAGGCGGAAGGATGGCGACTTTGAGACCTGCATGGACTACATAGCAAAACACTGTGTCAAAAAAGAAAAAGAAAGAAAGAAAGAAAGAAAGAAAGAAAGAAAGAAAGAAAGAAAGAAAGAAAGAAAGAAAGAAAGAAATCTTATTTTAAATGTATCTCTGCCTAGACAGGAGCTGAATGGCAGGACAAATATCTGATGCAAGGCTCTACATGTCCAGTATGAGTTCTACAGAGGTAAGATGTCTGCCATATGGACTCTGACTGACAGTGCCTGTGTGTGTCTTAGCCACCTGAGGGTCTATTTCCTCATCTGTAAAATGGGGTGATGACTCCTTTAGCCAGGGTAAGCTGGGCTCTGATGAAATAGCAAACACCCTCTACATCTCAGTAGTTCCTAACAGCACAGATTCATTTCTCATGTGTGCTGCCTAGCAGCTGTAGGTCAGTTAAGGGATTCTCTGTGTTGGTGAGCTTTCCCTCGTTCTGAAACAAACAAACAACAAAAACACTGAAGAGCATGTAGGAGATGACTGGATGGACAAACAGGTATCTCAGAAATCATGAAGGCCAGAGTTTAGATCCACAGACCCACATAAAAGTCATGCACACTTGGCAGTCAGCCTATAACCCAGCACTCAGGAGCTGTGCAGATTCAGAGAATGCCCTGGGGCCAGGTGGCTAACTGGATTAGCCAAACTGGGGAGCTCTAGGTTCAGTGAGAGACCTTTCCTCATTAATTAAGAAGGAGGAAGATCAAGGAAGACACCTGGCATCAACTTCTATTCTCCACACACACATAAGCACAACTGTTCACACGTGTGCTGAACACATGCAAACGTGTGTAGTGTGTAATACACGTGTACACAACACACACACACACACACACACACACACACACACACCCCTACATGATATTTTGTAAGGAAATACTTGAGAGAATCAGCTTACAAAAGAACAACGAGAAGCAGAGGGTAGGAGGAGACCAGGACCCAACCATCCCCTTTGAAGACTTTCCCCATGACTAGACCTCTCAGTAGAACCCAGCTCCTAGTCTCCAGAGCCCCCAAGCCTTTCTTTAACACACTGACTTTCGCATCTAAGTTGTGGTTCTCTGTGTAGTCAGAGTAACCACTGACTACAGTGTGGATGGCTGATAGGCTGCATGACAAAGGTGTAACCAGCCACTAAATGTTCTGACCTTCTGGTTACCACCCATTGGTGAACTAGGCAACTGGCTCATCCAACTGCAAAGTGACTAGAAGAGAAGTCCCTCCAAAGCTCAGAAATGTGTGGTGAACTGTTAAGGCCTACCACAGTAATCACAGAACAGCCTCTAGGGATGTTGAGGGTATTAAATGTATTACATTTCTAATATGATTTATTTTAGTATAGGTTCTCAGTATTATAATAATGATGATGGTGTTGACGTTCATTATTAGTAAAAAATATTAACATGAAATCCAATTAGCGACTCCAGAGATAGCCAATCCAAAGTGCTTGCCAGGCAAGCAGACAGACAGAGTTCGATTCCCAGCACCTCTAGCCACACATGAGGGTGAGGTGCTGGAAAGGCAGAGACAGGGAATCCCTAGACTCACTGGTCAGCCAGCCTGTCCTAAGCTCCAAGTGTCAGTTTTAAAAAAATTTTTATTTTTTTTTAAAACCCTCTAGTTCTATTTTTTTTAAATTTTTCCATAGAGTTTTGAATTTTCTTTATTTAGTCAGTGAGAAACAAAAAGTAAATAAAGTATATATCCCAGGCATAGTGGAGCATACCTTTTATCCCAGCATTTGGGAGGCAGAAGCAGGAGGATCTCTGTGAGTTCAAGGCCAACCTGGTTACATAGTGAGTTACAGGACAGACAGGGTTATGAGAGTGAGGTACCAGATGGAGGGGTTGGAGAAAGGTCTGAAGGATCGGAGGGAATTGGCAACCCCATGGAGGGAGCAAGAGCGTCAATGGGTCTGACCCTCCCCCTGGTCGTCCTGGAGTTCAGACCACTAACCAAAGAATATACATCTATTGACCCATCGTTTGGACTACATATGAGGCAGAGGAATCACCTCTATGGCCATCAGGGAGAAAGGAGAGGACTTTGGGCCTGAGGGTGCTAGAGGCCCCAATAAAGGGGAATGTCAAGGTGGGAATATGGGAATGGGTGGGCGGGTAGGTGGGAGGAGGAATTCCCTCAGAGAGGCGGGGAGGGGGAGGGGATAGGGGGTTTCCAAAGAGGAGACCCAGAAAAGGGGAAACATCGGAAATGTAAATAAAGTATCAAAAATAAAAAAAAATAAAAAAAATAAATAAAAGAAAGATTTTTGTCTTTAGATAAATAGATAGATAATTGATAGATAAATATCTAGATACATAGATAGATAGATAGATAGATAGATAGATAGATAGATAGATAGATAGTAAAATGGGTAGCTCCTGATGTACAGATCCAGGTATTCCTACTCCCAACATATAAATAAGCCAATTAGACTGTCAAAAAAGAATAAATCATTGTTCTGAATTCTTACTACAATTATTACTAGAAAATCTATGCACATCTTGTAATCCCAGCACCCAGCAGGCTGAAGCAGAGGGACTCCATGATTTCATGGCTTGTCTGGGATATATACTGAATTCAAGACAACCTGTCAGACCATGTCAAAGACGAAGGGGGGGAGGGCAGAAGGAGGAAGGGAGAAGGGAGGAGGAAGGTATAGAGTAACTTAGGAAGGAAGGAAAGAAAGAAGGAAGGAAGAAAGCAATGTGATATCAAAAAAGATTAAATTTGATCTTCAAGAGCGAAAGGGGCACAAGAAAGTGGAAAGGGACTGAATATTCATGCATGAAGATGTTATAACAAAAGCCATTATTACAATTACATATAACTAATATATACTAACACATTTTTAAAGAAAAGGTTAGATTCTGACTTTGTCACTCATTTGCTGTGTGATCTTAGGAAACATGCTACTGATCTCTGAGCTCTGTTTCTTCATTTGTGCAACCCAGTCTTGAACTCAAAACGTAGCAGTGAGCTTGGGGGATGGGTAGAATGTTGAGAGGGGTCAAAGAGCTGAATTTACTTACCCCCATTAGGTGGGGTGTCCCTCTGCTACAGAAAATCCTGGACATTGGAACTATCTGCATCAGACTCATGAATCTCATTCTCTAAATTATAGGTGACAGTGGTTTCTTAAAGAGGAAATGAATTGCTACAACAGAGTCCAGCCATGTTGCATCGATATGATTAGCTAGTCAGCCATGATGTGCAGTCATTCGCTTTGATTTTTAAGTCCCCGTTAGCAGCCAGCCCTAATGAGGCGGTTCGAAATTGATTAGATTCCAAGATTCAGCACAGTTCGCAGATTGTCTCAGAAACCCATCAGGATCCTAGGACTGACACCTCACTGGATTTAATGATTGCTAGAGAAAGCGTGCATCCCAGCCAGATACAATCCCATTTGTCAGCATGATCCTTTTAAGCACAATTCAATTAAGGTGTTATTCTCTAATTTTATTAGAATTGGAGCCCAGAGCTAATGCAAGCTCCTGATATTGCATCAGGAGGGGAGTGTGCACAGTTTAATTTCCCTAATTGGAGTTTAGTGATCTAACATCCTTTTCATATCTTAATTCTTGAGATAATCTCCCACTTTTGCACCTGCTACAATTCCTTTAATGGAAAGTAGCAATCAGATATGATGGTTCCGCCTAGCATGGATTCCTGAGGTCACATCTGCTTCACTGAAGGAAATTTGCACATCTGGATCTCTTGCTTCTTCTGATCTTTTTTTCCACTGATCTTGGCTTTGACCTTCTTAGTCTGGGAGGCTCTTGCCCATATATAATCTACTTTCCTATCAGGCTGGCAGTCTCAGAATAGGAAAGTGGGGAAAAGTGTGGCCTTTGGAGACAATCTAGGTTTGGGTCTCAGCTCCATCATCCACTCATCCAACTACTTATGTACCCAACCATCCATTCATCTACCCACACGTCCATCCATCTACTCACCTATCCACCCACCCAGTCAATCAGTATTTAGTGGATTAGTGAGTGTTTGCCATATCCCAGGCAGTCTGTTACGTACCGGCGGTACGTACATCATGAAAAAAATAAAACACAGCCTCCAACTTCAGAAAACTTACAACCTGTTGGGAAAGAGGATTACTAAATAGTAGTCATTCTATTAACTAGATACTATGCATTGTACCCAGAAATGGGAGAGAGATAACCATGGAAGAGAGACCGACCCCAGACATGAGAGTAAGAAAGATCTGTCTCTGGGATGAAGTGACATTTCAGCTGAGACTCCAAGGAACCCTGACCGTCTGTAGACCCAGAATGAGAGCAACCTTGAAGGATCATGGAGTCCAGAAAGTGAACTGTGTGCCTGTGGCTGGAGCACCCTGGATGTCCCCATCCCTAGAAAAATGTCACCTGTTGGGTGATAGGAAGGACCTCAAAGTAAGAAGAAACTTGGAGCACTTATGGAGCTAGGCCTGGACCTTTTGGATTTCAGGATGTAGAAACTATGAGATTAAGTTAGACAAGACAGGTAATTAGGGACAGATCCCAGTGGGCCTTACGGGCAGGACAGGTAGGGGCTTAAATACCTCCTCTGTTCACACTTAGTATCCAGATGGGATTCTTTTTCTCTTTCATTATTTTTTATTTTCATTTTGATTCTTTGATTGTTTGGAGTTGTTTACTTGTTTGCTTGTTTGTTTTCTCAGTAGACAGAGTCTTGTTATATAGCTCTGATGGCCTAGAATTTGGTATCCTCCTATCTCAGCCCCTTGAGTGCTGGGATTTTGTGTGTATCACTACGCCAGCCTAGGTGTGACAATTAATAGGGCCGCTTTCATCCTCCAGACCACCCAAGGACTGATGATTAGCTGCGTGGACATCCAGCTGCAGGCCAAGTAAAGAGCACTGTCTTTTTTTATGGACGTTGCTACCACTGCGAAAGCATGAGTTTTCATGTGTTTTGTGACCAGTTTTGTACTCTACAGGCAATGAACACTCTATTGCCTCTCTCTCTGCTAGAACACACTTTTTCACTGCCCTCCCATTACACTTTGAGGTGGGGACCACCATTTTGAGGGGATCGAGGGTGCAGGGAATTAAACCTGGGGCTTTGCACATAGTAAGTACAAGTTGTATCGCTGAGTCACACCGTAGACAGGCATTTTGAATTTCAGCCTTCTAGCAACAGGCAGCCAGAGTAGCCAGCAGCCAGCATACAATGCTGTATCTCTAGCATACAGGAGCTGCTACACACACAGGGTTTGATGGTTTCATCTCTTTTAAAGACCTCTCTGGCTTGTCTGTGGAAAGTGAATTGGAGAAGGCAGGGGTAGATGTCAGCCAGAGGCCCCTGCAGAAGGTTCCTCATGAGGGGTGAGTTTGGGTGCCTTTGACAAGAGGAGAAGAGTTAGTGACAACATTGGAGAGGGGAAGAGTAGAAGCCAGACTCTCATTTGTGGTAGGACCCTAAACGTTCTGGCTGACATTGCCAATCCAGTCTCTTTGTCTCTGAAATGAAGAACTCTGTCTCAAATGGCAATCCAGAAGTAGGAGTATACTATGCTGGGAACGCACTGTTTCCTGACAGTTGAGATTCATGTGGAATGAACATCATATTAGTTTGGTTGAAACCTTCTAAGCAATGACAGCCATCATTTGCTTTTGACCAGTTTCTTCCAACTTGGTGCTGAAGGCCTTACTTGTCTACCTAGATATAAAAGATGTGCGTCTGGGCTAAGAGCCTACAGATGACCCTCTGCCTAAACATGAGACTCAGGACGGAGAAATTTTTTTCTGAGGCTTAAGGCAAACTTGATGCATCTAGCGGAGTGGTCAGTTTAGCTTAGGGTCTTGAAGAGAAAGGTCCAAGAGGAAGTAGTGTCCAACTCCCTGGTGATACAATGGAAGCCTCAGTGAGACTCTGAGCTCACCCTGGAAGTCGTAGGAAGGTTCTGTGTTTATGCTTCTTTGAGAGATGGAAAGACGCTAGGGAAGGTAAGCAACATGTTCAAGGTCTACCAGTTAGCCACAAAGGATAAACTCAGCTTAGCCAACCCTAACCAGCAGAGAGAACCACTTGCCACCTCCAGCCCTGAAGCATAGAACCAGGAAAGGATGAAGTGGAGTGTCCAGAGCCATGTGCACTGTCCCACCACACTCCTGTGTTAGGTCTAAACCACCCCAGAGCCCTCCAGTCAACAGTGACTGAAGGCAGGAAGAAGAGCAGATCTGACTAGGTTATCTGTTTCTGGTCTCTGTGAGCACCTCATCCCAGCAATGGCCATGGTTGAGTGACAGGCAAAGGACCTTCTTGGTCAGAAATGGCTTCCCATTCCCTCACTATCAAACATCAGGCCCTTCCCATGTCTTTTAAACAAAGCTTTGGAAGACCTGGCTCTGCTGCACACACCCAGCTCTGTCTCCTGTCATTCTTCTGTGCCTGGGATTCATACATTCTGGCCCCCTCTTTGTGGATCCTTCCCTCTCCGGTATTTGCTGACTTTCAATCTGGAACATTCTAGAACATTCTTCCTGAACAACTACAACAGGTAAATGCAAATTTAGATGCCATTCTCACATATTGTTTCCCGTAACAGCCAATGAGGAGTATGCCCTTGCCCTTTATCCTATGTATCTACTTTTCCAATGGCACTTACAGACACCTAAAATCATGACATGTAATTTTATATGCTTCTTTCTGTCATAAGAGTAAGGCAGTCTTTGTAGGTTTCACTGATTACTCCTTCCAGCACCAGCCACCCTGTATGGTTGATAAATGCTTGCTGGATGGACAGATGTCATGAAATAGCAGTTCTTAAACCATAGACTGCCTAGCCTGAAATGATCCAATAAAGGGAGGTCAAGTCCCTACCTATTACTGGAATAAATTCAAGTCCTGAGGCCAGAATAGATGCAACCCGGGCTGGAGAGCTGGGTCATAGTCTTGGCTTTGACTCAGATTTTAAAATAAAATAGTTAACAATTAGAAGACATGCCAGTGGGTGTGGAAAAAACACTAGCTTGTCTGTCTAGCATCAGGGGGAGTGAGCAGCCTTAGTCAACTGGTTAGCTCTCAAAGAAAGATAATAATCCAGAGAAGCCCACTTGTCCTTACCAGTGACCAGAGCAATGGCAGCAGCTGCTCAATCCTACCCCCATCCTTAGGAAGCAGCCTAAGAAACAATGGGGGAGGAGACAACTCGCAGGCGGTTGACTCAGATTTGCATACAAGGCAAGGCGTTCATCCACCTTCAGAATACCCTATTAAAATCCAAATCCATTGCTACTGTGTAAAATCAGGTATGCTATGAAAATCCAGACCCTTTGCTCTGCTTAAATCTAGAGAAGACCGGGCAATGCTGAACTCAGGTACCTGCCCTTGCTGGGTCACAATGGTGGTCACTGAGCTGGTCGGCCTGAGCCTGCGTCTGCTTGAGTCGGTATCCAGGGAAAGAAATCTCACACTCATGCGCTCAGCTGAGGGGGTCAAACTGATTTGCTAGAAGAGCTGATCAATGAATGAGAAGGTGAGGCAGGCCAGGTACTGCAGGGGCTCAAGGAGAAAGAGTGGTATGAAGTGCTTAGCTGTGACAGATGCCGCAGGCAGAGGCAGGTAATAACCTGCCTTACCTGGGATTGACAGGGGGTCCAGGGCAGACACAAATTCTTCCAAACCTACCACTCAGAATAACCAGAGCCAGGAAAATACTGGTTTCTCTTGTCTTTCTGCCCACAGTGTCTCACTGGGACCTCTCATTGGCTGGATCCACGAGACAGTCGGTCGATAAAGGATTATGGGAAGTGTAGTTCATCCTTACCTCTCACAGGAAGAACAGAAATTGAAGGGGGTGGGCCCACAGGCTCTGTGTACTCAGTGGTCTTATGGGACCCATCTTGTTATCTGAGCCAGCAGACAGACACACGTGTGACTCACATTGATGACAGAAAACCAGAAATTAAGCAAAGAAGGCCATGTGCATGTTGTTTCCAAAGGACCTCTGGGGAGCAGAAGACCCAGGCCCAGAAGACCCTGCAATGGTGGTACGCAAGTATCTACACTGATAGCCCACGGGCATCTGCTTCAGGCCAGAGTTATGCTTCCCTTTCTACCCTTCATTCTCTGGGTCCTGCCCCTGTGACCCCCCCACTCTCTATCCTGAAGACTGGAAGTGACCCTTCTTAGACTTGTGTCCGGCACCTGGCCTGACAGGCTTGCTATGGTAGAGGTGGTTGCTGGTTCAACCGAAGAGTGAAGATGTGGAAGAGCAAACAAATGTATCCAGAACGGTCCACGGTGCTTCATACATGTTAACACTTATATAAGCACGTGAAAGGGCCATTGCTCCTCATCCAGATACAGATGAGGAAGCCTGAGCCAGAAAGATTATTTGACTGAACATAGGGTGGTGAGCAAGTAGTATAGTCTGCTCCAGGGTCCTGGGGCTTTGCTGCCTCTCTGCTGGCCAAGGGCCTTCTCTAGGCAAGGGAAGGAGGTACAATCGATTCTAGTGTAAAGACGGATAGCTGTAGAAGCATGGACTGTCGTGAACCTGAACAACACCGGAAGCTGGTGCTACCCGGACACTGAGAACTTGGAACAAGATGCTTCCTCCCTACTCTCCCTTCTTCTCAGCTCCACCCTCTATGCTGGGCTGAAGTTGTGTGGGATGGAGTATCATTAGGGCAGACTCCAGGGTGCCCAATTTCAGATGCTGATTGTGTAGAAAGTGGGTGCCTTGCTATGGCAATGCTGATCCCAGTGTCAGAAAGGATACAGACAGGGTCAGCTTTGGGAACCAGGCTGGGGTCAATCAGAGGAAATCAGAGAGAGGGGCGGGGCGAGGAGGAGAAGGCAAAACCTGGTGGACTTAAGAGAGAAAAGAAAAGAGAGATATGTTGAAGCAATTGGAAAGAAAAAAGAATGTTTGAGAGGAGGGCAGAACTCTGAGTGTGCCCTTTCCCTCTCCCAGGCTCCGCCCATCCCAGTGTGCCTCCCTGCCCAGCTGGTGACTGAGTGGTTCTATGAATAACAAATGGAATAAGACTGGCTTCTTAAAAATAGCATTTAGGGAAATGAGTAAATAATTGTCTTTTTGAACTCTGGCTAAATAGGATGATTCTAGGCCCTTTGCTCCTAGGATGGGGCCAGCAGAGGTTTGGGGAGGGAAGCAGGACCAGGCATATTCTCTCTCTCTCTCTCTCTCTCTCTCTCTCTCTCTCTCTCTCTCTCTCTCTCCTTCCTTCTCCTCTTCCCTCTTCTTTTCCCTTCCCCATCTCCCTGTCTTCCTCTATATTAGTGTGTGACCATCCTACCCAGGTAAAGGCTTAAGAGAGACAACATTAAACCCAGCATGTGATACAAGAGGAACATGGGAGAAGTAGCAACAGGCTACAATCTAACTTACACGTGCACACATACACACACACACAAGAGTGCAAACATCACAAAGTTGTGATGGTGAAGAGCCAAGGACTCCTGGAAGTCAGGCAAAGCCTTAGCCTTACACCTGTGTCCTCTACATGTTCTGGATTCAGCCTGGCCACACCCTATCAGCCGTGGGCAGAAGTGAGGCAGGGGAGGGTTTGTGAGATCCAGACAGAAAGGAAGTCAGGAAGGAGCAGCTTCCCTTCATGACTGTGGAGCCTGCTTCAAAGCTCCCAGGAAAAACCCCTAAAAAGAAATGCTCTGCAGACTTTCTTTGCCTTCTGTATTTGAGAGCCAGGGCACTGTGGGAAGCTTCACTGTGTGGTGCTAACCCTGCCTGGGTGTGGCTTCTTTCCTCTATCCCTCTCACTCTGCCTCTCTCCTGCTTCTCTCTTCCTGCCTTGAAAAAACAGCTGCTGTACATCTAGATCCAACTTGCAAACTACCAAATAGTCTAGAAAGGTTGACCAGTAAGCCCCAGGGATCTACCCATCTCTACCTCCCCAGATGAGATTACAGGGGTAAACTACCATGCCTCGGACTTCTTTCTTTCATTCTTTCTTTCTTCCTTCCTTCCTTTCTTTTGTTCTTTCATTCTTTTAATGTGGATTTGAATTCAAGTTCTTGATTTTGCAAAATAAACACTTTACTGAGTTATCTCCTTAGCTCCCCATTCTAACTTCGTAAATAAGTCAGTGAACAAGGCAAATGAGTCTCTGCCCTGTTGGGAACCCATTCTACAGAAAAGCTGCAGATGGCAAACCACAAACCCACAGCAATACTCTCAACAACAGTAAGGATGGGAAGAAGAGGACACTCTAAGGCCATCGAGTGCACGGGGATTGGTTACCAGGCTGAACACCTGGGGGGCAAACACCATGAAGGAGACATTCTGTGAGCAAGCAGAAAAAGGGAAGGGAGGTGTGGGGCAGTGATCTGTGACAGGCAATCTGGCACCCGGTTGAGCACAGGCATAAAATCTGGGAGACCCAGCAGAACAATCTGCAAGGGACCAGAAAACATTATGCCAACGCTCCCGGGAGGCTTTTGGCTCCAGTCACGGTCACGTACCACCGCTCCTCAGGTAGAGGCGTGGCTACACAGCTCCAAGCCATCCCCATGTTAATGAGTCACCTAGAGGCTTAGCCACACCCCTTCCCAGTTACTCTATCTGCCTCGCCTCTCCCAGAGGGGCGGGGGTACAATTCCATCCATGCCACTCCACACAATGAAAATAAATGTCTTAGAATTATGGACTGTCTCTTCATCTGGACCCTCCGTGGGAAGAGAGGGATCCAGCCCTCGATTAAGGAGCCATGTCTAATCTCTCGCCAAGGGCTTCCCAGTGCTCCCAGATGGTACCCATTCTCCCAAGCCTAAGCAGCTAGCCCGGCGCCCCAAGCCACTGAAACCCGGTCTCAGGGAGAACCCCGGTCTCGGGGAGAACCCCAGCCTTCCTCCAGCTAGTCTGTCTGCGGCACCCTGCAACAACTGTGGTGCCCTGGGCTAGAGAACCCACGGAGAAGGCTGCCTCACATTCCCCAGGAATGGCCCCCTCCCCCACCCACAAGCAGGGCCCGCAAAGGCTTCCCACAGCCCCCACCTGCCCAGCCACTTCCCGCGTGTCTCCTGTCCCACCCAGAGCCGCAGTGCCCGGGACAGACACATGGGACTTCTTTCCACTGAGCCAGGCTTATTCCACCAGGGAGGGGGCAGAGTGTGTGTAGACAACAAGGCAGGACAAATTACTCAGAGTGAGATGAGAGCTCCCCAGAGGGTCAGTGTGAGACCAGCTATTGGACCATGGATATAGAGACCAGGCCAAGAGCTCTGGAGGAGGCTGAGGCAATGGATCAGGAAGAGTAAGTCAGACAGGAGGTAACAGAAATAGTAAGATAGGAACAGAGACTGTGGCATCCTGAATATACTTTGAAGACAGAGCTGTCAGGACTTGCTTAAGAATTGGACAGAGTGTCATTGTCCTTGGATGCCCACAAGTGCACCCTGAAGGCATTGTATGTGACTATCGACATAAATAAACTAGGGAGCCTCAGCTCTTAGCTGGTGACCTCCACCTGGAAAGCAAGGCTGTAGGCAGGCTCCTGGCCCTTCTCTCCAGGCAGAGGGGAATGCACCCTTACAGAGCACTTATCCTTGCCGCCCCTGCAGGGCACTTTGCTGAAAAGTGTGATCAACTCCCTTTTTGCACAGGGCAAAAAAAAAAAAAAAAAAAAAAAAAGTCAGGATTTCCATTGATCCATCCTGAATCAATGCTTTTAAAAATCTTACGCACATTTGGCTTAAGAGCCAAAGCATGCATTTTATGTTTTGACATGGTGTCATCGATCGGAGGCATGTGTCTATGCCCCACCTGCCCGAGCCCCCCACCCACCCAGGCAGCTGGCCTGGTCGCACCATGTCCTTAATGGCCTTGCCCCCACCTGCCCCTTCCAGGCCTGCCCTGGCCCCCAGCACGGCCCTTTCTCGGGTTTTTGAAAGGATCGATAAGGTGCTGAGGCCTCCTGCTGCTGCCTGTCACTCACACACCACCATGCCATAAATTATGCATCTGCCTCTCTCTCCTTCCGCCTCTAATTTCTATTGCGTTTGTTGATGGCTCGAAGATGGTTGGCTTTTCTCAGCCTCAGAGGTAGGGAGATGCTGTTGAACCAGGGTAAAACATGGAGCTGGGGCCAGGAGGCTTAGGATGAGGCCAAAGATGCCAACTATGAATGTCCAGAGGAGATATCTAGGAGCAATAGGCTGGGGCTGAGGGCACTAAGCTGTGGCCTGTGATCTTGGTGGCTTCTCCTTGGGGCAAGGGTTCATCAGAGCCCACCCTCAGCTTAGGTAATGAGGAGGAGAGGCAAAGCAACTGAAATTGTCTCCTGTTGGGTCTCTTCTGGGGCTCCAAGGTTAAGAAGCAAATTAACAGGTTAACTTGGCTGAGGTTCACTGTGGGTGACAAGGACTGTGGACACAGTCACCTCAGTCAGGAGTCCCCAGAATACCTCCTATGAGTGTGGTGTTCAAATGACAGGAAGCTGGACGCTGGAGCCTATGAGCACTTCATTGCCTGGCTGGTGGATGCCCTGGGTTCATCCCCAGTGCTGAAAAGAAAGCAAAATATAGCTGAGGACTACAAGACAGACAGTCTCTGTCTGTCCCTTGTGCCCTGTGTGACAAGACAAGCTGTTCCCTTCCCATGAGTGTCTAAAAATGGCTGATCTGTATCCCCCAATGTGGTCATCTTTGTCATATTCATGAAAATCTTACTGGGTTAGACAAGCTCAGTCCCTACTTACAGACAAATCCACTGAAGTCAGATAAGTGAAAATAGTTGTTCTGGGTGGAATAGCTGAGGTGAGGAGTAGCTGGAGGCAAGGAGTAGCTGGAGGCGAGGAGTAGCTGGAGGCAAGGAGTAGCTGGAGGTGAGGAAGCTGAGCCCAGGCCTCGAGGGGTGCTCCTTCTGTTCTTGAATGCTCTGAAAAATCTGTCCCCAGGTCTTGGCATCCTTCCCTGTTGTCACTTTTCCTTCTGCCATACTTCTCAGGATCCTCTCCACCCCTGTCTAGTCAGGCCTCTCCACTGTACTGGCCACCTGTCACCACTCTATCTCCACACACAGTGGCACCTCCTCTCTGTGGGCTTCAAACTGAATGATTTGTTTTCCCTGCAAAAGTCACTGAAATAAAGAATGATCTGGACCAATCATCCCAAGTATTGCCTTTACCTTGCATTGTGACCTCAGTTTCCCCCTCTGTGAAATGGGCTTTAGGTGATGCACATTTTACTTCATGAGGGAGATGGGAGGGGACAAGGAAAAAATGGAGGCATTTTCAAGATGGAATTAGATAATGAGGCCTGGTGATTCGGTGGTAGAATTCGGTAAGTACCAGAATTCATGAGTTCCTGGGTTCAATCCCCAGTACCACCATATAAAGAAGGATAGATAATGTCCCAAGAAGTTCTTTGAAATTCTATATGTCCATGAAACCAGCTGGTGAGACTGTTCATGCTACTGTCTTAAAAGTTTTATTAATGGCTGGAGGAAGGGCTCAGTGGATAACACGCTTGCTGCACAAGCAAGGCAAACCAAGTTCAGCTCCTGGCACCTATGTAAGAAGCCGGGCATAGGTGTGGGTACCTGGAACTCCAGTGCCAGAAGGATGGGAACAGGCTCACTGGGAGCCAGACTAGCTGATCCTTGAGCTCCAGATCCACTGAGAGATCTTGTCTCAGGGCAAAAGGAGGAGAGCGCAGGCCAGATGGCTCAGCGGTAAAGGTGCTTGCTACCAAACCATGATCTGGGTTTAATCTCTGAAACTCCCATGGTAGATGAGAACTGGCTCTTGCAAGTTGTCCTTAGGCTACCACATGTACAGTGTAGCTGGAGGTGTACACACACACACACACACACACACACACACACACACACATACACACAAATTAATTAATTAAAAGTGTTGAGGTGGATTGTGATATATGAAGACACCTGGAATCAACCTCTGGTTTCCTTCTATACAGTAAATAAACAAACAGATAAATTGTGCTGGTTAGTTTTATTGTAAACTAGACACAAGCTAGAGGTATCTGGAAAATAGAAACTTCAATTGAGAAAATACTTCCATTAGACTGACCTGTAGGCAAGTTCATGGGGCATTTTCTTGGTTAACAATTGATGTGGAAGGGCCCAGACCACTATGGGCAGCGCCACCCTTGGACATATAGTCCTGTGTTGTTTAAAACAGGCAGAGCAAGCCATGGGGAGTGTCTTAGTTATTTTTCTATTGCTATAATAAGACACTATGATCAAGGTAGCTTACAGAAGAAAGTACTTAATTTAGGCTTATGGCTTTCCACGTTTAGAGTCCATGATGGTCAAGCAAAGGCACAGTGACAGCTGGGAAATCACATCTTGATTGGCAAGTTGGAAGCAGAGAGCATGCTGGGAATATTAACAGTCTATTGAAACTCAAAGACCACCCCAAGTGACCACCTCCAACAAGCTCCAATTTCCCAATGCTCCCCCAAACAGCTCCACCAGCTGGGAACCAAATATTTACATATCTGAGCCTTGGGGGGCCAGTTTCCTCCAAATCACCATGTGGAACAAGCTAGTAGGTAGCGTTCATTCCTCCATGGCCTCCACTTCAGTTCCCACGTCCAGATTCCTACTCCAGCTCCAGCATCAGAGTCCCTCAGCGAACTATAAGCTGTAAGACAAAACAAACCCTTTCCTCCCCAAGTTGCTTTTGGCCATGGTGCTTATTACAGCAATAGAAGGCAAACTAGGAGATAGATAGATAGATGATAGATAGATAGATAGATAGATAGATAGATAGATAGATAGATAATAGATAGATAGATAGATAATAGATAGATAGATAGATAATAGATAGATAGATAGATAGATAGATAGATAGATAGATAGATAGATAGATAGATAGATAATAGACAGACAGACAGACAGACAGATTCTCCTTATACCACATAGAATAAACCTCACAAGGCACATGCTCCCTTTGTTCTTGGGAGAAACCCAGCTGCCCGTTCAGCTCGCTGCTAGGGTGACCTATGCTTACAGGTCTCAGGATTCTAACAAGAGCTGGGGCAGCTCTTATAACAATCCCCAACTTTAACAATCATCCCTGTGTGAACTTTGCTGAGACAATGTGTGGATGCCTGGTACTTGTATTGATCCTCAAGGTATCCAGGACTCAGCACTGGATAGATAGATAGATAGATAGATAGATAGATAGATAGATAGATAGATAGATAGATAGATGCCCCAATCATTCATTTTCTACATGAACTAAGATGTAGAAAGAACTTGCTATCCTGCCTGGTGCACAGTAGCCACTAAACAGACACACATGTCTCTCATTCTTTCCACCAGTCACTCATTCACTCATTCATGGCTCTTGAGAAGATCCTTTATATGCATGAAAGACCCAGATTTTGAACCAGGCCATTTGGGCTTTACAGATCAATAGGCGTTCAGTCTTCAAGGATATCCATCTAGCAGGGGAGATGAAGACAACTTTGAACTATGATAATTGATAACTCTCACATATGGTAGGTTAAGATGACTCTAACATAACACACAACAGTCATCCCCATCAATTAAAAAAAGATAAGGAAGAGGGTGAGGTGAAGCTGGGGCAGAGGGAAGAGAAAGAAGAATTGGGGCTCAGTCATCTGCTTTGCTTGAACAGCATTCTAGCAGAGAAAAAGAAGAGTTTGGACACCTCTATTGGCTGCCCTGCCTGCAGGGGGCAGCAGTTATCCATCCCAGCCAATGTCCCACACCAGGTATAGGATTAGGTCTACTGGCAATAAAAGATTCTGGGAATCCATCTTAAATACCACCACGCCTCCATCTCTTCTTATCTCTCTCTCCCTCCCTCATCCCCACCCAGGACTCTTTCTATTTTTAAAAAACATGGTTCAGGTTGAACCACAAAAGAGCTGCTTTCTTATAAGGACACTGGGGCCACCTGACAACAGAAAATAAAACTATTCCCAAGAGGTTTTCCTCGTGGCATTGTGACCTGACCTTGAAGGTCCGTATAAGTGGAGGTGAGAAGATACATGTCCTAGCTGAGGGGATTTGGGACCAAATGTACTGCAGGAGGGTCTTCTAAGGCCTAGCCTAGAGATTGTCAGGCATGTAAGGGAGGCACTCATTTTATAGATTAGGAAACTGAGGCCTAGGGCATCATTTTCTCTTAGCTGTTAGACCACAGGGAATGTGGAACAAGAACCAATCTGAAGCAGTAGACTGGAGATAAACTGTAGAGGGCCCTGAGAGCCAGGATAGGAGGTCTGAGTTTAACAAAGCTCTGAATCCCTAAGAGGCAACACTCTGGGTCGCTGTGCTCCAACCCCATGTGAGACCTCATCAAATCTTCACAGTCTTTTTTTCCCCATCCACACAGAGACTCAGAAAGCGTCAAAGCCACGTGTCCAAGTCCCCAAAGCTAAGTGGCGAAACAGGTGCCCACACCTGGGGTTGTCTACCCCCAGAGTCTGCGCTCTTGACCTCTGCGTGACACACAAGAGAGAACGAGGGGTGGGGGAGAGCAGGGGATTTTAGAAGGAGATTCCATTATCTGGACAGTTTTCGGTTCCTTGACTCTTCGGCTCCCCGAGTTCTATGGTGTTTTGTGGACTGGAAGATTGGGTTTCATATTCAGAAGAAGCCCCGCCCCCTTTTAAACAGCTGTCTTGGCGGTGGGAAGGAGGCCTGTTCTAGACAGGAGTTGTTTAACTAATTGCCAATTATCTCTGAATAGGCTACGGTTTCCAACAGCTGGGAGGGGTTTTGGTCCCTACCCACTGCGGACGTTGCTGGGACTTGGCAGGTGGTGAGGAACTCTTGGCCTCTTGCTGCAGACAAGCCGGTGCTTCATCCTCCTCTACGCTTCTTTGCTGATAGGCCAGCGTAGGAGGGTGCTGACTGTGGGTGCAGGAAGCTGGGTACCCCGTCTTCCTCCCTTCCTGCTCTGAGTAGCAGAGCCTGGTAAAGAGAAAGACAGACTCCTCCCCAGAGACGTCTACCCACGCTGCCCTGCCCAGTGAATGGCAGTGTCTCCGTATGTACAGGGTTCTTGCTGAAAACTAAGACAATCCCTGCTTACGTCCTGCACCAGAAAATGTCGTGTGAGGCCTGAGACGGAGATGTGTGCCTGTAATTCCAGCACTCAGAAAGCTGAGGCAGGAGGATTACCATGTCCAAGTCAGCCTGGACTAAGCAGTGAGGGTCTGGGGAGAGAGAGGGGCGGGGAGGGAGGGAGGGGGGAGGGAGGGAGGGAGGGAGAATCTAATAGACAATGCCAGAAGACCCCAAGGCAGATGGGTGATGTTAATTGTCCCTTCTGGCTATATCTGCCAGAATTATTCTCAGGAATAGGCTGAAGGGCAACCCTTTGTAAATGTTAATCTCCTTATGCTAAAGATATTGAACTGCCTTTGAAGTTCCCAAACATGTTGACTCCTATGATGGCGAGGGTGTGTGTCCTCCACAGGCCAAGCACTTGCTCTGTCTGTTGCCTCTCTCCAGGGACTGAATGATGGGGTACTCACCTCAGCTGAAGAACGAACAAGTCCCACCTTGAAAGCTAAGCATGGGGCGGGGTGTGAGCAATGGTGACACTCGGTTCTCAGCCAAGACCCACAAATACAGGTGAAGGGCAGCTTGTGACAAGCTCCTCCTGCCTACAAAGGCAAAGTTTCTGTAACGCACTCCTGTTCATATTGGCTAAGACGCTGCTAGTTGCTGTAAGGACCAATGATGAACAGGTATTAACAGCTCAACCACAGTGGAAGTTTGTCTTTGATGTCAAGCCAGAAATGGAGCTCCTGAGGAGAGCGGTCATCTTCAAGTGACAACTGAGGGAGGCAGATGTGTCCCATTCTGTGGTCCTTCGGGATTTCTTTTTTTGTTTTGGTTGTTTTGGTCGGTGGGTTTGGGGTTTTTTTTGGTTTTTTGGTTTTTTGTTTTTTTTTTTCTTTTCTTTTACCTTGGTGGTTTCCAAAATGGTAGGACTTGGTGTGGGGAGAGAGTGCGCAGGGAGATAGAGCACCATCACTTTATGTCATTCTCTCTCTCTCTCTCTTTCTCTCTCTGTGTGTATACATACGCACGCATGCATATGAGCAGGTTCCTACATCTGTCTGTCTGTCTGTCTGTTGGTGGTCTCTCCCTCTCTTCCCTCCCCTCCCAACTCTGCAGTTCTCTCTCCCTTCTTTTAGAGCTAGAGATTGAACTCGGGGTCCTGCATGGTGGACAAGAGCTCTCCCGCTGAGCTTTATCAGCAGGCTCCATCTCTTCTCACCACCCAGTCACAGGAATCACAGTGAAGAAACAATGGGGAAAGTACTCCTTAGCTTGGAGCTCATTCCTGTTACTAGCTTCCACCATAGAAATAGGTGTGTGATTCCTTCCCACACACTTAGCCTGTATGTCACCTACTGTAGCTATGAGGAGACAGCTACCGACTAGTAGTTCAAGTTTCAAAAGGTGTCTTTGGGTGAGCCACTTACTTCATCCTTTTGAACTTGCTTTCCTAATCTGTAGAATGGAGACAGCTGGTTTGGGGTGGGAGGAGATAAAAGTATCTCTGTGTTGTGCGATGTTAGTGCTTTTCTGTAGCTGTGACCATGTCCTTTGCCTGCTTATCACCAGCATGAAATACCTCACAGAAACAGCTGAAGGGAAGAAAGACTTATTTTGACTTGACATTTCTGAGATTTTCAGTCCATGGTTACTGGTCCCTGTGTGTTTGGCAGAACATCAGGGCAGTGGGACCGTGGGACTTCTCCACCGCCATGTACAGGAAGCAGAGAATACACAGGAAAAGGGGAAGGAGGGCCCAAGGACCTGCTTGCAGTATCCTCCTTTCAAGCAGGTCCCCCCCACCCACAGTTTCTACAACCCCTCTAAACAGAACCACTAGCTGGGGACCAGTCTTTAATATGTCAGCCTTTGGGGGAGGGGTGCATCATATCCAAGCCATAACAACTAAGCTGGGACCTCATGGTGACTTAGGGAACATGTGATATAATTGGAAATGTGTATAGATTCCAAGTTTCCCTTGGGGACGGGGCTGGGGGAGCAGGGCTGTCCACATTCCTATATGGTAACAATTAGCTGGAGCTGAATTTGGAAGGTGTGTGGTGGTGACGGTCCCTGCAGCTCCCCTCACATCCACAGAGATGTGCTTTGAGATCCCCCTACTCACGAATGTCCTATAGAGTGCTCACTACGCAATTGAGCTTCAGCGATGATTTACTTTTATTTTTTGTTTTCAAACGAACTTAGTCTTTTCCAGAACTGTGGACCGGGCTCTTAGATGCAGGAAGAGGTACAGGAGTGTGTAGACCACTGGCTTTGGGAGCTCATCAGTTCCAGAATTGGCTCATTAAGAGCTAAAGCTGAGGTTCTTTCCATGGCTGGTGTTTTTGTCTTAGAAGAACAATGTGCTGTTAATACCACACCACAGACTTCAGAATCCCACGGATTTTTATAAGATAACTAATAGGGATTTCTGAAGAGGATTTTATTCCCGAACTTGGAACCCTGTGAGTCTAGTAAGATGATTGGGAAGTCAGCCTGCTGGGACTAGTGCTGGCGAGAATGAATGACTGACAGCTGTAATTGATCGGCACCAGTAAGGATGCCAAGGGTACAACTTTGCCGGGGCAGGCTGGCTAGCTTCTGCCAATGTCTGCCTGGATATTGCTAGGGAGGCAGGGGATGAGCAATCAGAGAAGACTTTTAATGATCTGTTGATAGAAAGAAGTTAAGACATGATTATAATGGCCAGAGCTAGGAAGCAAGAGAATGAGGGAAGGGAGAAGAAGAGGCATGGGGGAGGGGGAGGAGGATAAGGAAGAGAAGGATGCAAAAGACAAGAGGCAGGAGGAGGGAAGATGAAAATCAGAACCTTGAGTATGTCTCTAAGGACAGGATGAGGTTTGATGCTGTAACAAATGATCCAGTGTCTCAATGGCTTCAAACAAGTGTTTGCTTCTCCCTCGTGATATTCATCCATTTTAGGGCAGCAGAGACCTGGGTCCCACATCGTCTTCTGTCTGGAGTTATTGGCCTCAGGATCAGCATGGAGGGTAAATGGTGCCATGTTTTAGTCTCTCATTGAAAGCAACACTTCACTTCTCGGCATACGGCGTCACCAAGGAAGACAACCAGGATGCCTGGAAATAGCCTGGATATCTTTTTCTCTGACAACCTCAGCATTCTGGGTCTGAAAGAGATCTGTTCTCACTAGGACTCGAAACTTGGGCCATGTAAATGAGCAGAAATACGGACTCCCTCAACCAGAAGTCCAGCGGTAGCCCCAGGCTGACTTCAGGCAGGCAAATCTTAATGCAGGGAGCCAGAGCCTCTCAGATCTGGTCTCCTTCCAGTTTTCAGCTCTGTTCTCTTCCATTGGAGCTTCATTCTCGACCTTCACAGTCCCAGAATTCAAGGTCAGTGGGGTAGAGTGGGATGAAAGGTGTGGAAGCTTCTATGGCTCCCCCATTTTAATAACAGTATTGTAGGCCTGGATTTCCCCTGGGTCAGTCTCTGTACTCAAAGAAAGGAGTGTTGGCTCTGCCTCAGTCACTTGTCTCGCCCTGGTCCAGAAATTGAATTAAAAGCATCCAAAGTATATGAATTGAATCCAGGGAGACATTCAGGATCTAAGACAGAATCTGGAATTAGTTGTAATTTTTCTTGTTAGCGGTGGTGGTGGTGATGGTGGTTGTTTGGTTTTCTTTTGGTTTTTAAGAAAACCAGACAAATAAAATGCCCTGTATCCACTGCTCTTACCTGATGGTTTTCTATGTCTTGTTCTGTAGACACGTTTTAGAGGCTGCCTGTAAAAAGCCGGAGTAGCAGTCTGCATGTTATACTTTTCCTTTCAGTAGGACCAATGGTACTTCACTCATTATGTGCCTACCAGGAGACCATAGAGCCATTAAATGTTGGAGGCAGGGAAGTTATACTAACATGTGAACCTAAAACCTCTTGAAACAGAAAAAGAGGAACTTCCGTTTCTGGCTCCGCACCACCACTCTCAGCCCCTCCCCATTTTAGCAGCCTAAGGTGCAGACATGCAGAAGGTTTCTCTTCACGTGCACCTGTTCAGGATGGATCCCACAGTCACTGAGCTACAAGGAAGG
Source organism: Uromys caudimaculatus (assembly GCA_028551405.1). Lineage (NCBI taxonomy): Eukaryota > Metazoa > Chordata > Mammalia > Rodentia > Muridae > Uromys > Uromys caudimaculatus. The sequence continues at coordinate 23,173,498 of CM052707.1, read as the reverse complement.
CTTGCAAAGCGAGCCTTTTGCAGAGAGGCATGCAATCCTCATAACTAGTTCTGATATAAATGATGTATTCCCTGGGGCTGTCACCCCCAAGCAAGATGAGGAGTCCCTTAGAAAAGAGAGAGTGAGGAGACCCCTGTTGGGAAACTAAAGCTCTGGGGGGAGAGGAGCAAGTAGGAGCTCCTTGCAAGATCTCTCAGGTGAGGTCTAGGCCCTCCACTTGAGAGGCCTCTGAAATTGCCTCTGATGATCACCTTGAATCCTCACAGAAGCCCTATGAGTCACGAATAGGACATTGACTTTAAAGTGCCCTCCGGAAGCCAGGCGGGGTGGGGTGCACCCATCCTTCCAGCATTCGGGAGACTGAAACAGGAGGATCCTGAGTCCTAGGCTGGCCTGGCCTTCAACATCAAGAGCTTGTCTTTGAAAAGGAGAGATTCTTTAACACTGTGACTGTCTCATGCTATGGAAAAACTGAGCAAAGGGGCACCCAAGGTTGTATTAGTTTCTTTCCCTGTGGCTGTAACAAAATACCTGACAGAAACAACAAATGATGTGTTTATTTCAGCCTTTGGTTTGAAGCCGAGGAATCAACCTGGGGGAAAATAAGTGTTTAAGCAACACAATTCCAGCACAAGGCACCAGGAGAAGCCTGGAGACGTGGGCCTGTGTAGAGCACGTGGGTAAATGAATAAAGGACTTCAAATGACAACCGGAACTGCTGAAGCCTTTTAAAGCCTGGTTTCTGTTACTCTGGTGCTGTATGCCCTACGATAACTCCTTGCCTCCTGACTAATAAGGTAGGAATATGTAGGAGAAAGATGTAAAGATGGCCTTGTGACAGAGAATGAAGAGGCTAATGCCACAGTCTGGGCTGTGAGGACCAGATCTTGGAGGAGGCAGAGAAAGAGAATGCACTTTGGAATAGGGCTCTGTAAGATACCCAACCCTTGCACACCTCCCTCCTCTCACTGATAATCACTGCTTGCTTTCAGAGGCAGGCAAGATTTTAAGCTTAGTAAGTCCTTTATTTTATTCTCTTTCAGGCTGAGAGCCAGGAAAACAGCCAGCCTATGCTTAAATCCTCGAATTTAAAGGGGCCTGCCACTCTTTCCTGGATCTGTCTCCACGCAGGAAATAACAGCAAAACATTTCCAGACTCTCCCCCCACCCCCACCCCCTGGTTTGGCACCTTTCAAATGAAACCTTCAGTGCAGACTTCATTTCTTCATCTGTAAAATGGGGATGATACCAGCATCAGGGTTTGCTGAGGTCCTGCTGACATCCTTTGCTGTAATAATTGTCACATATAAAGTGCTTAATAAGGTAGCTATTATTACTCCTAACAAGATAATTGTTTAGGTAACATCTTTACTCTTGAATGGTGCAATTAGCAGCTTTCAGTAAAAGAATGGGTGTTGGAACTCTTGTGTACAGTGTGTTTAACCCTGGGGGCAGACTTGGGACTCATGACTTAGAAATGTCAGAAGATGAAAAGATTTGACAGAATTCAAGAAGTTATAGATAGTTATTTCCTCCCACTCTGAAGATTGCTAGTGACAGATAGATAGGGAGGTAGACTGACAGGTAGTAAATCGTAAAAACTAAACATGCGCCTTCTGTTTGAAGTTCTGAGTGCTGTTGGAAAGGGAAAAAGAAGCAGTTCTGCAGCCACAAGTCCTTGCTTGTGTGACAGGAGTCCATGCTGTCACCTCTGGGAGTTTTCATTATTCAGCTGTTTGGAGCATGAGTGATTGATGTAATTAAAGTTATTGGTAAAGAAAGACTCGGTTACCAAGGGACAGATGAGTCAGCAGGCAGTTTAAGTAATGAAATAATGTTGTAAGGAGTATTTCTTAGAACACGCTTCTCATTTTTCCTTTAAATTTGAGACATCTTAAACATGGTAGGTCAGCAAAAAAAGACTTGATGTAGCACACGACAGGAGGGAAGGATAGATGACACGGTCCGAGACAGTCTCAGCCATTTTTCACTCTAAGAAGCCATCCCAGTTGGGTAGTCATGGTCCCAGCCAACATTTGTGTTACTGTTAAATATACTGATATCCAGAAGGGCAGAGGAACCTGCCATACAGCTGGTGAATGAGTAGTCCACATGGAGAAGAAGACCAGGTGGGCAAAAAGGCTTTGTGGCTCTTCCTGTCTCACAGGTCCTGGTTCAGGGCCTTTCTGTCTCTACCTTTTGGTCATTTTGTCTGGATCACTATTGTGTTTCAAACAACAGAAGGCAGCTGCCAGGACTTGAAGGCATATTAGTCTGACTTCTGAGTTCATCCTGAGTTCAGGACCACATTCTTTGAACACACTGGACTGACATCAGCAGATCTGACCTTATTTCCATTCATCTATGCTAAGTACCCAGGGTGGCAAGCTCTGGGCTCTGCCCTGGTGTTGCAATGGCCACTCGCCAAGGAGACCATGGCAAGAAATATGGTTTAGTCCCTGCCAGGCACCAAGGCTCAGACTAGAGTGTAGAGGGAAGGGCGTTGACCCTGGTCCCTTAAGAGGATACAGAGGACGTGAGAGTCGATTTGAAGACTTTACGGGGAAAGAGAGAAAGATATCTGTGTCTACTGGAGGCTGAGTGAGGATGGAGAAGAAGCTGGAATTGGGGAGGATGGCTCACGTTGAGAACATCTTGGAGTTGCATGTGGTTGTTTAAGCTACCGATGTATGTTCAGGAGTTGGGTATGTGACTTAGAGTGAGAAGATTCTGCCTGCTTAATCAGCGGTGGCAGTAACACCACTGGAAGGCATGGCTTTCCTCAGGCTGAAGAATGGAACCCGGTCACCCATGCAGGGAGGAAAAAGAGAGTCGAGCAGAAGGGAAGTCATCGGCTTAAGTGACATCACGTTTGGAACCCAATGCCCTTCACTTAGGAACACCAATCAAGGTCCCTCCTGTGTGGTAGCAGCGAGGAGGACATGGAACCCCCACTTGTGAGAGGTGACTATAGGAGCACAAGGATGCGTGCAGGCAAACCCTATTGGAAGGAGATGGCAGCTGTTCATTTGGGTCCATCCTGGGGTCCTCAGAAGTCCATACTCAGAGATGAAGATCTAGCTTCCACCACCACCAACCCCCACCCTCTGCTGTAAAAGGCAAAATAGGCCAAGGTCTTTTGACCTCTAAAGGATGGTTCCAGACAACAAAATGAAGTAACATCACAGATCAAAAGAATGGGGGGGGGGGGACTCAAGCCCCTCCTGAACAGCCCATCAGTGCTCTTCTATCCAGTCCTGGATCCCCAGAAGCTCATTCTGGGACAGGTTTGGAGTATAGGGTATCATTAAGAAAGTAGTCCCGAGGGGCTGGAAAGATGGCTCAGTGGTTAAGAACAACAGCTGCTCTTCCAGAGGCCCCAGGTCCAACTTGCTGTGTTCACAACTGTAACTCCAGTTCGAGGGGCTCCAAAGCCCTTTCTGCTTCATGGGCAATAAGAATTCACGTGGTACACAGAGTGGTGTGAACAAAACAACCATACACATTAAGAAATAAAGATAGAAAGGAAGGAAGGAAGGAAGGAAGGAAGGAAGGAAGGAAGGAAGGAAGGAAGGAAACAAGGAAGGAAGGAAAGAAAGAAGGAAGGAAAAGAAAATGAAGAAAAATTCTCAGGGAGCTGGCAAGAACTGGAGGCAGCAGGTCAGGAGGAAAGAGAGCAGGTCAGGAAGACAGACAGTTGTCCTGGCTCTGCTGCCCATTGGCTATGAGATGTTAACAAGAAGTTTCATGTCTCAGGTCCTCAGTTTCCACATCTGTCAAAGAAGCTGGCACTCTTTCGCAAAGCGTGATGACACGATGCCTGGTGGGCTGCTACTGTGGCAGCTCTTCAGGAGGCTGAGACAGGGGGATCTCTTGAACCCAGGAGTTCCAGGTCAGCCTGGGTGACAGAAACAACCTTGTCTCAAGCTGAAAGAGAAGAGAAAGGAAGCTAACTGATAGGGCACTTGCCCAGAATCTGAAAGGCCCTGGGCACTGCACACACACACACACACACACACACACACACCATACATGCACACATAAACACATGTATATACACACACAGACACACATACATAGATGCATACAAAAACACCCACACAAACATACACACACTCAGCAAGACAGACAGGCAGACATATACACAGACACACACACAAATACACACACAAACACACACACATTCACACACTCAGAGAGAGAGACATACACAGATGCACACACAAACACACACACACATACAAGTAACACACATACATATAACATCAATAACACATATATCATATATCATAAGATGATTCCCAAAAATGTATTCCCAAAAGATATCCATGTAACTTCGAGGGCAACGTTCAAAGCAGAAGAAATGGGAACTTCCAGAGACCCTGAAAGACACTGACAGTGAGGGGGCAAGTTCATCTGTATCCCTTTCTGCCGTTGTCATGTGCTCCTATCACAATAGCCATAAAAACAGTGCCCTCAAAATTAGTACATGGTACAAAATTTGAAGGAGTGGAGTATATAACCCCAGTCCCACCCGTGAGCAGCCCTGACCTGATCTAAAAAGGTGGAGGCAGAACTGGAGTTGGCTTTGAGGAGATTTGAGCCAAGGAATGGCTATCCTTGAAACCCCACAGAACTCTCTCAGATGGCCCTACTACTTGTACCTTGGCCAAACTGAACAAAGGGGAATTTGAAAGAAATATTAAGAAGGGACTCGAGACTGGACTGAGCATCAGCATCCTTCCTGCTCTGCTTCCTGATCTTCCCTGATGAGATCAAGCAGAGGCATGCTCCTGGTGTCCTGCCTTTCCCCTGCTGGGTGGACTCGGACTCTGCAAACCATGAAGTAAAATACATCCCTTGACAGAAAGGAAGAAAGAATGTAGATAGGAAAAGTAACTCTAGCCACTAAAATAAAGCAAGCTTGTGAATTATCTGCCACACTCTTTATGGGAGCAGAGAGGTGGTAGTTATTCAAATGAGCCCTTTTCTCTGAGCTGCCGTGAGTCAACCCATGGGATCCATAAATTGGTCCTCAGCTGCCAGTGTCTGTTGCCACACACCCGAGTATTTGGGAAGAGCCTCCCATCACCACAGAGTCTGGATTTATTCAATACAAATACAGGGCAAACAAAACAAACAGCAACAACAAAAACTCTTGTGGTTTGGATCTAAAAAAAGAAAAGTCTTTGAAAGCACTGAGAGAATGAGTCTGATGTCAAGCCCTGTTAGCTGAGAAGGTGTTTGGAACATTTTGGAACCATGAAGGTATTTAGAATCTAGGGCCAAGAGATGCCTGAATCTGCCTGAAAGATGTTGAGACATTGTTTCTAAGGGCCTACAGGTTCCTGTGGGGACAAAGGACTGATAATTTGCAGAATAAAACAAATCCCCAAGCTGACAACTATATGTGTGTGTGTGTGTGTGTATGTGTGTGTGTGTGTGTGTGTGTGTGTGTGTGTGTGTGTGTGTGTGTGTATGCGTGTGTGTGTATAATCAGAAGTCAAGAAGTACGATGAGAAAAAGCAGTCAAGCTGAGGACTGAGGTGTCAAAATAAGATATGTAAAACAAATGCCCAAAAGACTAGTGACTCACAGCCTGCTCCAGCTCAAACCTTTGTTTGGCAGGATTCACTCTGTAAGAAGATGGACAAAGGAATGTTAATTCTTGTCTTCTGCTATGGGAGAAAATTGTAGGCAGACAGAAGTCACTTCAGACTGGAGAAATGAGAATATCCTGTCAGATAGCAATTACCCAGGGCAGACAACGACTTGGCAGGGAAACAGCCTCTGTCCCTCCTTGTTGTCGAATCTCTGAAAGAGATGGTGCATTCTGGTTTTTCCCTCATCTGTACTTCACACACGAAGTGTTGAGGAAGCAGCCCTCCCTCCGCCAGCAGCATTTGAGGAAGGCTAAGATGTTTCCAGGCCCAGCCTAAAAATATCTCCCTTGACAGCCTGTCACAGTGTCTGAGATTCCGGCATTATGAATTCATTCCACTCTGTTAAGGCATTTTGTTTCAGAGAGTTCTCTGTTAAAATACAGATATTCTGAAGAACTTAGCTTGGGCGAGGCAGGAGTTAGGAGACCTGGATTTGGGCTTTGCCTCTTGCCTATGAACTCACTCCAGGAGCTAGGACATGTCATTCTCTTTTCCCAAACTTCAGATTCTCTCCTGGGGCGCGGGGGGGGGGGCATGACCAAAAGGGGCAATCTGACCACAGAATGGTGTCATCTGTGGCTTTGGGAGAGGAAGCATCCACTTTGGAATCATCCATGTGCACAGGCATCTCACCCTGAGCACTCGAATATTCTGGCACTGGCATCCCATGCCATCCATGAGAGCCACTGGCTTGGGTGTCACATCAAAGAATATCTGGATTTCTTCTATCTGAAAAAAGACTGTTTTCTCCCTGACTCTAGCTACCATACTTGTCGGAGATGTATTCCTCCCTCACGATTCTCTATACTGGTCTCTTAACTTGTCCGGCTTGTACAACCCCCCCCCCCCCCAAAGCTCAGCTCACACACCAGGATGCTTATAAATAAGAGTTAGATACTCAAGACCCTCCACACTTCCTTTCATCACAGACACTGAAGATCTCACAGGACCTACAAGGCCCTATGTAAATTGCTCTTGGTCTAAACCTTGGCCTTGTTCCCCAAAGGTCCCCCTGAAATCTGCCCCCACCTCAGAAAGTTTACATTTTCTATTCCTTGTGCTTAGAACTCTTCCTCTCCCCAAATTTTTGCTTGGTAGGCTCCCTAGCATCTTTCAGAGGGATAAGGGGAGGCCTCTCACATGGTCATATCCTTGGGGAGTTCACTGGGACGCCTCAACTAAAAGAGCCCACTCCTTACCTTCTTCATTTGCACTCTAACCCTCATCGCACAGATAGTGTGGCGTCCGGGACTTACTTGTTGAGCTACTGTCTGGCCCTTTGAAGTGAAAGTGCAAGGAGGCTTTTGTTTGGCTCATGCAGTAGCATTAGCCCATACTAGATACTCAGCTAGCAGTAGACTTAGGAAGGACAGAAGGGTTGATGTAGATCTGTGGAAAAAAGATCACTGTAAGAACACCCTGGAGGGCTCAATGCCAAGGTCTTTCCTGCTTTCTCTTCCAACAAAGTGGGTGTCTTGGAAGCAAGGGTGGATTTGCCTCTTTGGAAGTCTGAGACAGTGTGAATAGGTAGGTGCTGGATGTGTTGAATTCTGAGAAAAGAATCCGAAGTACACTTAGAAGCCTTAGAGGCTACAGATCTGTAATTAATACCACAGGGAGTAGCCCAAAAGTCCTATTCCAAGAGACAGATGCCTACAGATGAAGGGCTGCCTGGCCAAGGGTGCAAGGGATTTCTGAAACCACCTGGGGCTGCACTGAGAGAGTCAGAAGCGGCTCCTGTCAGTTTTCCTAGGTCAGCCCAGCAGATCACTGGTGGGCATGACTGCCTTTCTAGGCTTCCCGCAGTTTCTCTTCAAGCTTCAGCTGGTACTACTGACCAGGGGAAATGGAGAGGAGTAGCCATGCTGTCAGGACCCTGCCTCTGTATCCCTTCTCTGCCTTCACCCCAGACCCGAGCTAGTGAAAACACTGCCCTAATAGCTACACTGAAGGTTGCAGTGCATTCTGTCCCTCCCTCCCGGTGGCGGGAGTGAGGTATTTCAGTCCCTTTTCCCAGATGAGGACGTCAGGTTCAGACTGGTTATTGAAACTGTCCAAGAGCGCTTCGAAAGACAGCGCTATGCCACCTCTGCCCAACCAGTAGCTATGATATATCCGGAATAGAGTTCATGTTCATGGCTCCAAAGCCATCTCGGGCTTCACAGTCACCTGGGAGTCCCAGAGGTTTCTTCCTGCATCAGCCCCAGCCCTGCCCCGGGCTTGAGCATGACTGCAGGGGGCGATGGCGGGCAGCTAGAACCTGCTCTCCTCTTCCAGAACCCCTGGATTCCAAGACCACTTCTGAATCTGGGGTCCAGGACCGCCCACAGAAAGCATACTGGGTTCAAGAGAAGCAAGGTATCCAAAGCTGGCCGTGGGGGGGGGGGGGACCTTGTAGGCACTGGAGCCCCGAGGCTGAATCCCAGTTGAGTTGAGCGCCGCCGCCAGGCTCCCGGTGTGTACACAAGCTCTGAGGCCTTGTTTGATGAGCAGCGGCCAATAAATTCATTAATCATCATTTTATGCCTCATCAAACCCCCTCCAGGCCCCTCCATGGGAGTTACACAAATTAGCCCCTGAAAAGACAGTAATTTCAGTTTAGCGAGGTAAATGCTCCGCGCACAGCTTTCATGACAAGCCCATCCATCAGCTCGTTGAGACCCAGCATGGCAGCGACATCGGTGTTGCCCAGTCCAACCCCTTGAAGAAGTCCAACTCTCCAGTCCAGCCCAGTTTCTGGGAGCTGGATCTATTGGGAGAGCGTCTCCACCCAAGGGCTCCCATCTCCTCTCCGCTACACTCATTATCTTTAAGACTGTTTCATCAACGACCGTATATCTGAACAGAAGAGAAACTTTTTCCAGGAAACTGGAACCCCAAATTTAGAAGCAACCTTGAGGCACACGAGGATCCGCTGGTTCTAAAGGTCTAAACTGTTGTCTCAAGGAGAAAAGGCATCAGGCAGTCCCTTTTCTTCCGAATAGTTGTCCGGTCTCCGAGTCACATAGAAATTCTTGTGTCGAGTAAAGTGTATTCAATATTTGGGGATAGGAAGAGTTAATCCAGGGATTCCAGACGATTCTGGAAGCAACCTCCGGCTCCAAAAGAAGGCCCTGTGGAGAACAGAAAAGGGGGTTCTTCTGTGTTAAGGACCGTTCCTCCTGACTCGAAAGGCCAGAGAGGCGGTAGGCTCTCCACCCACCCGCATCCACAGCCCGGCATCTTTCTCTCTGCACCCTCCACCTGAGGTGGAAGAGATGCCTGGGGTGGGGGGATTTTCTACCTAACGCGCTTAGCACAGGGGTTGGGTGAGAAAGCAAGCAAAGGAGGACAAGCCGAGGTGGAGAACGATGCGGACCCGAATTTTCAAGAGAGACAGCAGCCCCGGGCCTTCTCATCTTCCCAGCCAGGCCGCACAGAGAGTCCCAGGGGAACCCCACCAGCCTTGGAGGGCCTGTGTAAAGGAGGACGACGAGGTGGCGCAGGCCTTTCTGTATACCAGGGCTGCGAAGAGTTGCAGAGCTGAGCGCCGCGGCCGCTCCTTCATTAGCTTCCCCTCCACGCGGCGCTGCATGCCTCGGAAAATAAGTTAGCAAACGGGGAGCCGTTTATCTCTTTTATCTTGGGGCCTGATCCAATTAAATAAGTGCACATTTACATTTGCATCCATCAGGCGGGAGCGCTGAGAGCCTAGGGTTTGCTCGGAGCAAATAAAAGCAGATTTCACTGGGAAAGTGACGTCTGGGCGCGCTGGGCTCGTTCCGGCTTCAGAAATTAGCGCTGCCTGGCGAGCGGCCTTGGGGAACTCAGTATTGGGGACTGCAGTCCAAGAATGGCGGAAGACTCCGGGTAGCCCTATGGGGCAGGCCGGGTGGAGTTGTAGACCTACCCCAGGGGAGTTCTCTCGTTAGGCACAATATCGGTCTGCCCACTGTCCATGGCCCAGGTTTGTATTTATAGCGAAAACGAAAAGGAGAGCGGGTCTAACCTGGTCACAGAGGTAGACATTCAGGGTGGGCCTAGGGACCGTGCCAAAGCTTTGGCTAGTGAAAAGGGCGGATGGCAAGGTGCCCTTCGGGTCAGCTTTCCGCCTTCGATGGCTAAGAGGCAAGAGACACTCTGAGCCAGTCCGAGGGCATGCCCTGTTCTACTCCTCCTAGTTCACCCCATGGCACTTCTGCGCTTTACTGCGCTAGCTGCCGTGAGTTCTGCCAGCTTTGCCACTCCGATCCCATTAAAGTTACTGTTGAAACGAGAGAGTTCGAAGTAAAGCCAAAGGGAAATACGCGTTCCCTTATTTTGTAATGTCCACGCACTGGCCAAACCGGTGTTAGTGGCCTTGGTAGCCTCCTCCCGAATGACAAACCACAAATTAAACAAGACGTTGTGGGATTTTTGCCGCGCAATCGTGCAAGGAAGCAGAAATGGGGTGCACCTGAAACGACGCGAACGACTTGCAGGAAACCTACCATCTGCAGGCTACTTAAGCCCCCGACCTGAAGGCTTCTTGGGTGCCCACATTTCTCAACTGTCTGCTGCCTGACTTCTGAAACAGCGAGTTAGCTAGGAGTAGAGTTAAAGCTGATTTAGTCAAGGCCTGCTACCCAACTTCCCAGTGCTAACTAGGTCATGGAGTCCAGGGCCTAGGCAACTTGGCTAGAGGAAGCAGCTTGAGGTCACCCAGCTGAAGTGCAGAGCCATGGCAGGGTGGTGACTAAGGGCCTGACCGGCTTTGGCTCTGCTCCTTCTCACTGCGAACCTCATGGCTCTGGTGGACCAGTAGGCGGCGCCCTTCCTAACCTGCAGGCCCCAGGACTCCTCTTGAAAGTTCAATTCTGTTCCTTTCACTTTGGGTGCTTTGAAGTGACCTGCTCCTAGCTTTTTCCAGGTAACCTGCTACTTGTGGGGGACAGGTGAGCTGGGAAATCTGGTTTGGACTCAAGCTACACGCAGGACCACCCCAATCTTTGGGGTCCCAAGATTTGGATAGTAAAGGGCAATGAGTGGTCCGAAGGTGTTTACAGCGGAAAAAGTCCTCGCAGAGGCTCTTCACCCGAGCTGGGGAACCACTTTTTCAAGGTCCTAGTACCAGACATCTGGGAGCAGGAGCCCCCTTGCCACCTCTCGAGGTCTGGCATACCTCGAGATACCACCGGGCTATTTCTTCTTTGACTACTAAATCCTTTAAACTGATTTGACCGGCACAAAGAGTTAAGGGATGGAAGCCAGTCTCAGGAGACTGACTGTAGAGACCCTCAAGGAAAAGTTCCGCGACCCGCTGGGATAGTCCACTCCTTTTAGTCCTTAAGTGCCAAGTTAGGGTTCCTGAAGGGAGTCTCCCCAAAACGAGCCTAGCCAGGTGCAGGTGGTTGACACAACTCAGCTTCGAGGTATTTTAGAGATATTTTAGGCTCTGTGTCTCCCGTCTCCCGTCTTTCGTTCCCAGATCCAAGCCTTCGAACAAACCCCGACCCCAGCACTGACAAGACGCACCTCGTGCTCATGCATCCAAGATGTATCGCCTCCCACACTACCCAAGATGAGTCAAAATGGAGGTTCAGGGACATGGGACACAACTACTTCTGGGATTACACGTAGGTGCTATTTTCTACATGTCCCAAGCTCGAACCTGTCTGGCAGGCTACCTCCAAATTAGAAAATCTCTAAAAACCAGAAAAATCACTGACCCACCGAAACCTAGTTCTCGGACTTGTATGGGAATGTGAGCTGTAGTTGAAGTACGCAAAGAAAACCACAGTCTGCAAACGCCAAGCCCAGGAGAGATGCACGCAGGGGACAGAGACTCAGGGCAACAGCTGTCCAGGCCGCGTGCTGGCGTTGCCTAGCCCGGAACCTGCAGCCCCTGGATGCGGGGAAAGGGCGCGCGCTCTGCAACGGGCGCCGCTCCGGTTCCCAGGCAGCCGGCGGGCATGCGGCTGTAGCCTCAGCCCTCGCCCGGGGACCCGGATTGCCGCGCCACGTCATTTGCATATTCCCAGGAACACAAGTAGGCCTGTAATTTTCTTTTTTAAAATCTTTGGGCAGAGTTTAGGACCAGTGCTTCCAAAACCCCGCGGCGTTGATGTGGTCTCTAAACTTTCCCTTAAGAAAAACGAACTGCCTATTCTTCAGACTTTTCAGAAAAGATGACTCCTGGGGCTGCTTACACATGGGAGTAGGGGCAGCCGATTGTGAACTAGGCTGGGGAGAGGGGGCGTGAAGGGGAAGGGGGCAGGGCAAGTCATCTCTGGAATGCAATTGTTTAAAAAAAATCATTTATAATTAAAGGGACAAAATAAAATACGATCATTTCATGTATGTTTAATCGTTCACACTACCAGCGTTGTAATCATTTTCCCTGTGAGAATTTCCTAAGTTAAACTCAGATAAAACAAAAACAAACAAACAAACAAACAAACAAAACAAAACAAAAACCCCACAGCTCCTTAAAGCCTCTGGCTAACACAGCTTTCAAACTTGTTTCAATTCGAATAAGCGAAATGAATCTTGTTGCAGGTTTTAAAAAAAAAAAAACTAATAAAAGCAACAAGAGCGGTGTAAATTTGGGGTGTGCTTTAAAACCTGAGTAGGGCAAAAGTAAGGAAGAGAAATGCAAATATGTACATTCCGCTTTAGCCTAATTATGCTGCCGGTGTGTGCAAACAGTTCTGTCCCAACAGTCAGTCGAATTAATTCCCCTCGCTGGGGAATTTTTTTTTTCCTGTGCCGCACCTCCCCCCATTACCACAGAAAATTTCCCATGAAGTAAAAGGGTTGGCGACTCCATATCTCAGGTGCAAAATGGAGACGCGAGCAGGGTAACTAAGCCTAAACCCAGTGTTTAGTGGGTGGTGGCGCTGGGTGCCGTCCCTTGGTCATTTGGTACCGTGATGAATCCCACGTTTGCACCGAGCTGAAATAAAGCGGACTAAAACGAGAAAAGAAAAAAAAAAAAAAATCCTCAAAAACACTTTTGTAGCAATCTGAGCTGGGAAGAGTGCTAAAGCGACGACAAGCCTCATCAAGTCCACAATGGCCTCTTTATCTACGCAAATGGCCTGGAGCTTTTGAAGCCACTTATCCAAAACGGGGCCCGTGGGGGAGGGGCCTCCGACTCCCTTTGGGGACTCCATTCACTGCCCCTAGTGACTATGATGCTCCCTCCACCTCCCACCCCCTTCTGCTCCCTCTCAGATCTCCGACTCTGCAAAATACAGGCTGGAAATTCAGGACAAGTGTGACACCTACCTGTGAAAGGGGGGAACCGTCGCGTTGCGGCTTTGCGGTCCCTGCTGGGAGGCTGTGCCTCCATCCACAAGGCCGCAGGCCACCCTCACGGTCGCGGATGTAACAGTCACTGATTTAATCAAATCCAAAGAAGAGATCAATGCCCAAATTTGAAGGGGTAGAGAAGATGGTGACTTGGGGAAGCCTTCCCACTTGGCATCCCCTCATGCTCCTTGCCCGCATTAGCTAACAGCACCTTTGAAATAGTAATAAGGGCTAAATCCGGCATAAAATCGAACTCATTAGCAAAGTTCACCAGCTGATTGCTTTGCATAAAACCCGACACTGATTGGAAGTAATTAGGTTAAGCGATGGCTCTCGGGTGGTGCGCGACTCTGCCTTGGTTTGTCATCTTTTTCTCCCTTCTGGAACACACTTGGGTCTCTTCTCGCTCCTCCAGGGTCCAATCTCCCCCTCAAGCACACCACAAGGATGATCCAAATCCGAGGTCCCAGACTGGATCGCTCCCCCCGGGTTTGTGGCCTAATTACTGCGCCCCCGCCCCGCTCCACTGTCTGTGACTGCACCTTCATTCCCACTTTGAAAAAAGTTACAGTTGCACCTTTTGACCAAGGCAATTGACAATTTATTGAGGCTTCTGAGAAGTAATGAGTGGCTCTGGTTATGTTAAAATCTCCTTTAATTAAATATTTTGCATTTTACAAAGACCACTGCAGTTTCTCTTACTCTTTAAATCTAAGCGTATAACCTGTTTCCTTTCTGTAATAATACTTTAGCTCATACCCAGAAAAAAATCAATAGGTGTAAAAAATTAAATTAAACTTGTATTTTTAAACTATGAAACAGTTTTGGGGGAACACAAATGTATATATTTATATTACAAAAAACATTAAATGCCTGTACAGGTGTCTTGATTTCATAATTTACTTCAAAGATACTGAATTATCAATTTAAATACAAAAATGCTACATTAAATATACAGAATAAGATTTAATACAAATCCTCTTAAGTTTTTTTTTTCTTTTCAGTTGGCTAAAACAATTTTTTCGAGTGTGGAGATGTATACATTTTTATGCCATCCACCTCCATAAACTATAAACTTCTGAATAAGAGGGGTAGGGTTTTTTTTCTTTCTCTCTCTCTCTCTCTCTCTTGGTGATGGAAAAATAACTGCCAAGGCCATGGTTTTAATAAATTAGGATAAGTCCGGGGATACCGCACTAGAGTTAAATGTCGGACATACCTTTCTTCAATTCATAGGGGGAGTCTTTGCACAGGTCTAGCTGAGACTGGCTCCGCAACATTTTCGGGTCTTTAGCCAAAACGTCCGCACGATTCAACACCGTCTGGTTTAATCCATTGAAATGAGAGCCAGGACCCGCTGTAGGGCCTGGCCCTGGCCCTGGGTGGCCGTGAAGATGTCCGAAGGAGCCATAGTTCGTGTAGCCGGGATAGAAGGGCGCCGTGTAGTAGAGAGGCCGGGACAGCACCGTCCCGCCCGGAAAGGGACACTGCGCCGAGGGTGAACGTGCGGGCGCCGGGGCAGGAGACGCGCCGCTGCCTCCAAGGGTTTGCCCGCCCATGGGCCCGGGGCACGGTGGGCACGGAGAACCCTCGCTCCCTCCGCCCCCGTCCTTGACCTTGTCCGAGGATGTGGCTATCTCTGCCAGAGACCACAGTTTGGGCTTGGCTAGCACGGCCGGAGGCGGTGGCGGAGGTGGCGGTGGCGAGTGGATGACCGAGGATCCTCCCGAGCCGGGGGGCAGCTCTCCGGCTGATGGGTGCGGGCCGAGCGCCGGTGCACTCGCGGGGTAGTGAGGACCCGTGTCCTCCGCCAGACGCGCGGTGGCGGGCCCAGCTGGGGAGGGCTCGCCCGCACGCGGGGGCCTGGGCAGCTCATCGTGGCGGCCTTCGGAGGGCGACTCCTTAAAATCCGAGTCGCTGAGGCAGCCTTCTGTCTCCTTGCCTGCGGGGCTGAGCGGCCCCTGCAGTCGTTCGCAGCCCGCAGCCGCCTTCTGCTCTGCTCCTCCTGTGGGTGAAACCCAGGCTGTCAGAGGCGTGGAGGCCACGCGGCCCGGCCCGGGTTCCTACCAGCAGAGGCAGGGACCCGTGCGCGCCCCCTCCAGGCCCCCTTTGCCTTTCGAGTCCCGCTCAACACACCCTTTCCCGCATCCACCAACCTGCTTCGGGGCCCTCGAGGTCACCCTTGTCCTCGGGCTTCTGTGGCTCGTCCTCGTCGTTCTTCTCCAGATCAATGTTCTCCTCCTCCTCCTCGTCCTCGCTGCGGTTCCGTGGCGTCCACGTCATCTTGTTTTCTTTCTTGAGGCGCCGGCGTGCGTTGGCGAACCAGGTGGACACCTGGGTGAGGGTCATCTTGGTGATGATGGCCAACATGATCTTCTCGCCCTTGGTGGGGTACGGGTTCTTGCGGTGCTCGTTGAGCCAGGCCTTGAGCGTGGCTGTGGCGTCCCGAGTGGCGTTCTTCCGGTACGCGGGGTCCCCATAAGGATAGGAGCCCAGAGGTGCTGCGTAAGGGTGATATCCCAAGGAACCCGCCATACCCGGAGTGTGGTCGTATGGAGAGCCCTGTGGGGGACAGGCAGAGATTAGGTGAGTGAGGGTGTGGGCTACATAGCCACTCAAAAGGCTGAAACCCACTTGCCCTCTGTCCCTGATTCTGCGTGCCAGCGCGGCCCGCACTCCAGTTTCCCCAGAGACAGACAGAGCTGGCTGGTTTAAACACAAGAGTGACCACCTTCCCCCCACTCAGATGGCAGCAGGGCCCCCAATTTCTAAATCTGCCCCTTCGGGACCCCTGGGGGCTGTTCAGGGCTTGGCACACCACCTTGGAGGCCACCATCTGCTGGGGAACCTCAGTGCCCAGGTCTCAGATCTGGCCTCTGCGGAAGGGCCCACGGTTCTCTTAGAGGCCTGAGCAGCCTCAGCAGCGACTCAGAGCCCAGCCCCAGAGCGGCCGCATGTTAGGCGTAAGGGGTACAAGGGAAGTAAAGGCTCTTTCTTTAATCTGCAAAGAAACGCTATAGACAAGCTGAGCTTTAGCTTGCACACCGACGGTCCACAAATGCTATCCCTAACCGAAGCCGTTGCGCTTTTCCAGAAAGCACACCCTGCCGTAAAAACCCGGATACACCGCACCTCGCTGAACGTTTCAGAAATTTAATACTTCCAAATCGGATTGCGAAGATAGGATTACGGATTTGCAACATTTTGGGGGATTAATTAAAGGCGAGGCCAAACACATTTACATAGATTTAGCACGCTACTACTATTCGGAATTCGGGTCTGCTTCTTTTGAACTACTTTTCCAACATGGCAAAACCAAAAGAAAGAAAGAGCAAAACGAAGAAATTTGCCGGTTGTCCCAGAGCTTTGGGGTAAATGTTATTCTTCATAGTAAAGACCAATCCCTCCTCCCCCGAGCCCCAAACCCTTCCTTTCAGCTCGGCGATCACAGCAAGACGCGGATCTCTCCAGAGCTACTCCGGAGCCCGCGGCTCGAGTGAAGCCGAACAAGACAATTGCTCAAGTTTGCAAGGGCCGCGAAGCTTGGCGGGTGAGGTGGCGCCTAGGCCCGTGTCCACCGCAGCCGGGCTCTGCAGGCCTGGTCCCCCGCTGCCCGCTCGCTCCCTCGCTCGCTCGCCCGCCCGCCTCGGACCCAGCTCACACTCACCACGTACGAGAAGGCGGCGGCGGCCGCAGCCGCGGGGTCGGCGCCGTACTGGAGGTGTGAGTTGTAGCCCGGCGAGGGAGCGGTGAAGGCAGTGGAGCCAGCATAGGGCGAGAATGCGGAGCCCGAAGAAGAGCGGCCGAGCTCATCCGTGCGGGGCCCCGAAATGACGCTGGTGCTGTATGCGGGGCACGAGTAGAGCGCCAGCGAGGCGGACGGCTGGTACAAGTAACCCTGCGGGTAGGACATGGCCACACACGGGCATGGGGCGCGCCGCGCCGCGGCGGCCAACGAGCCGGGCGGCGCCCTGCGAGGGCGAGCGAGCGGGCACCTGGCCTCTGGCTGCCCCGGGCCGCAGCTCTTCGAGCCCCGGCTCCCGGGCTCCGGCCCGCGGCGCCTCCTGGTTGGCTTCCCGCGCGCCTCCGGCTGCGACCGCCGAGCCCTCTCCTCTGCGCGCCCCGCTTACCCGGGCTAGGCTTTCTCTCCCCCCCACCCCCCTCCCTCGCTCTTTGCACCGGGGGGCTCTGCTTTTGGCTTTGCAAAGGTCCTGCCAAGATGCTAAGTTGGAAATTGAGGATTCTGACGCCTTGTGCGCGCGCGAAGCTCCTCCTTCCCGGGGTGTAGTCGGTGGGGGGACTGGCAGGAGCCTCTGGCCGGCGGCAGCCAACCCGGCCGCCAGGCGCGTCTCGCCCTCTCCCTGTTCCTCCCCGGCTCCTCTCCCGCTCACTGGCGCTCCCCTCGCCCCTCCCTAGCGCCCGCCTCTCCTCCGCCACCCCCCTCTCCTCCCCTGCCCGGTCTCCCCCTCCTCCCTCCCCGACTCTTCCTCTCCTTCTCTTTCTCAGACTCTAGAGCGCCGGCCCCAGGATGACAATCACATCCCAAGCGCGCCGATCGCTTCCAACTTTCCTCTCCTCTCGCTAACTCGGGGCGGAGCGGCAATCTCGACGCACAACTGGCCCGAGTCGCGGCTCGGGCCGCTCGGCAACACAAAGGGAAAGATGTGGAGGGCTGCGCTCGGGAGAAGGCTCTGCGCCCTCCTCGCCAGTGCGAAGAGCGAAGTTGGCGGACGTCTTGTTCTCCGGAAAGCTGGACTGGGAGGTGGTTCTTCTCCCTCCACGCTCCACCGTGGCTTCTCCCTCCTGCCGGAGGTCTCTAGGTTGAGCTGGAGACCTGAAATTCAGGTCCCAGGGAGAGTCGATGGATGCCGGTGCCCAGGGCACAGCGAGGCCGGGATGACCGCCTTTCTGCGCCAGCCGCTGCAGCAGGTGGGCCAGAGCCAGGCCTAAGCTGAAGGACCCCCGCTGGGCCTCCCTTCCACCAACCCCTGCCAGAGGACGAGAGGAGGCGACAGAGGGGACTCTGGGGTCTCTGGTTGGGGGTGTGGCTTTTCTCTGGAGCGAGGATTGCAGTGGGCAAGAAGTGCCCAACGGAGAAGCTGTTCTACCCGAGTAGGTCCCCCAGACGGCCCTGGCCCCATTGCTTTCCCATGTAGCGTTGCCTGCTTCTCATGGCTGGCCACCGGCAGCTCGCCCTGTCAGGTCTGTGGGGCCGGAGGGTGAGGGATCTCGTCCCTTTTGTTCCACTAAATCGCCTTCCCCCTCGCTCGCCCCCGTCCCAGTTCCACTGCAAACACTGGGCAGAATAGTGTCCAACCCAACCGCTGTTTGTTCAGCGAGGCGCTGGCCTGGCAAACATACACCACAGAGTCACAGGCAGAGTTCTCAGAACTCCCCCTCCAACCCCCCACGGCCACACAGTGAGAAGGCAAAACAGACCCTCGTCCCTGGTCTCCACCTCCCGCCGCCGCAAATTACAGACGCACTGAAGCTATGGGACAGACAGGGGCGCTGGTGAACCAAGACCGCCGGCGGCAGAGTGCACACATCAAGCATTTTGTGGCCTTTCACAACCCTGCCACGCGCAGGTCGGAGCGTAACTATGCACAAAGTTTCCTGTAATGATTCTCACTGGCCGGCAAGCGGTTTGCTTAGCTGGGGCCGTGGCACACACTAACCCCACTCGGATCGCCCTGAGATCCGCACCGCGGCGCGCCTTCACGCACGCGCGCAGGCTGCCCCCCCACACACTTGGCACTTAGGCTACAGGTTCCGTCCCCAAGAGGTTGGACCCCCGCGGACTACATTCTCCAAGAACCTCTAGGCCCACCCCGCCCTTCCCCTACACAGTTTCGCCTCTGATTGGGCGTTGGACTCCACTAGCCCCACCTCTGGATGACGTAGTCAGCTTCCCTCGGATTTCCAGCGCCGGGGAGGCGTGACTGGGAGGGTCTTCGGCTGCGTATCGTCATGGAGACCAGAAGCGGTCGGCCGCTGAAGCGGGCGACTGCGAGCTACACTAAGCGGCACGCCAAGCGGGAGCCCCGGGGAGCATGCGGCGGCCGGAGGTTGCCTCTCGGGCTGACCATTCCGGGTTCGGGGTAGGCCGGGGTTCTACAGGGAGCGTCCCCGCCCCGACGCGCGGGTCCCCGCCTCCCGCAGCCGCACCGCCCCCCGGCTCCGCCCGCTCAGCCCGGCTAACGGTCGGCGCAGCCTGCCACGAGGGAGCGTCCGCGGCCCGCGCAGAGCCACGTACCAAGCCGATGGCTTGGACGCAGCCTGGCCCCGCGATCTGCGTGCGGGGCGAACGCGCGTGGGCGTGTCTCCCTGGCCCACGCGTGTCCCCGGCATCAGTGTCTCGGCTCTGGTCCAGGACGAAGACTTCTGAAAGCGAGCCAAGGAGGTTTGTGCCACTGAGAGCCCAAGTCTGTCACGCAGACATCCTCATTACATAATCCTGCCACTTGGGCGGCTTGGCTGTTTCTGTCTCCCCCTCCCCATCTTGCTTCTCCACTCTATATGTTTCTACTCTCTTTTTGGTGTGAAGGACTAGAAAGAATACTGCAAGATATTGAAACATTTAGAATTTATGGTTTTGTTTCCGTGGTTGTCACCTCCGCTCTACATCAAATTTAAGGCTCATTTTTTTTAAGGATGTCTCTATTTTCTGCTTTATTTGCACACTGATGGCTCTGCTGCTCTGCTGGCCTCGGCTGCCTGCGTCGGATACAGAGTCAGAGTCCTATTAATAAGTGAGGGAAGGCTAAAGCTGATCATTAGCAGGCAGACGGAATTCGGATAGCATCTGGCGTCCTTTCTCCCTGTTTATAAGAAAGCTTTTATATTCTTGCTTGGTAAACACATTCTTGCTGGGAAACACAAGTTTTTTATCTTGATACTAAAGGAGTATCAACAAACACCCCCCCCACACACACACACACACACTCATGTTTCCTTTTTGTTCAGTCAGCTGGGAAATTGTTCACTTGTTAGCTGTAGTTCCGGGTCTCTTGTCGCTGAAGCTCTTTATACACCGGCAGAGGTAGGACCTATATTCCCTCATGCCAAGTCACCAAGACTTTTTTATTTCCCTTACTGCTTCCTTCGTATATTTCTAAACATGTTATACTAGGGATAGGTTATTCTGATTGTTTTTAATGTAGGCTTGTTAAGCTTCATTTAAAAACTTGCCAAGGGTTTATTGGTTTGTCGTGTCTGCACGGATCTAGTTATGCCTAGCTCTTAAAACATAGAGCTTTAAAATTAGACCCACGGTTGTGCTGCCAAGATCTGGCACGGAGCTTGCTCTTCAAGTTCTGGACAAGTAGGGCTGTCATTGTTTCTATCAAGTGCAAAGGAGGTGACGCCTGTTTATTTAGTGTAATAGCTGTTTACAGTTCAAACTGTAAAGACTTACGAAAGCAGATCTGCTGGACTTTAAAGATCTCATCATTCTCGTGGCAGAGACACAACACGGCATCAGGAAAGGCCACAGATTGCTGCTGCCCTATCACTTTGCTGTTTTCCCTTGTACTTAAAGGATTATGATTGATAAGGCTGTCTTGCTGGAGAATGTTGACACAGGTGTGCATCGTTATCTTAATTAAGATCCAGAGAAAATGTTGTCTATAAATGGAGACACAAGAAAAGGGCATAATTTTGTACAGTTTTGCTTTTGGAGACTTTAATTGAAACCTGTCTTTGAGCTTCCAGATTTTGTGAGCAGTTTGGCCACAGAAGTTTTAGAGAGGAATGGTAGTTTAATGTTAAGTGTTCTGGCATGTTCTGATACTACTTGTGGCTTTTTGGCAATACTTTGTGTCAGCTTTCTTTGTGCTCTGTCTTTGTGGAGTAATGGCTCTCAATTTCTAAAGCAAAGCATAAAATAGAGGGCTGTATTGTTAGGCAGACAGTCGTTAATTGTCAGAATCAATCTGATGAGGAAGACGTGTTTAGTGTGCAAGAAACAGGGAAATACTGAAAAGGTAAATACATGAGAAATGTATCCCTTTCAGGGTTTGAGGAAGGAAACAGTCTTCTCAAGAGCCGTGGCCATGTAAAATGATTCTCTTCATATTATCAAGTGCATAGCTGCAATGTTTATGGAATGCCTTGTTTTCGTTTGTAGAAATGAGGGAAACTTTCACTCCTTCCAGAATACTGTATTATATATTTTACCTGGTGAGCAAATGATGATAGTTTAGTACCCAGATTATAACCTGGGTACTCATTAAAATAATATCACCCTCCTTCACTAGGAGTCAGAGTGGAAACGACAAAGAGGGGATGCTGGTGACCACTTACACTCGGCTTACCTTGCACCTCAGACCGTTTAACATAAGTGCTACATCAAAATTTTCCCTCCTCTTTGTAGCTCGACATTTCCTGGAAGCTGGCTGTCAGTCAGCATTTGTGTAAGACGTGCCCGTGCTTTCCTTTAATATTGAACCTCAGGGTAGAAAGAGGAAATGAAAGTGGAGGGACCCTGGGCATCTGATGGGAAAGGCCAGGTGGAGAGTCACGGCTGGTTCTTGACTTCAAGGGTAATTAGCTGGTTAGAATTACACGGGGAGCTAAAATCAAAGAAGACTTACTTAGTCTTGTTTGCTGAAACCGAAACAAGAGTGTTCATTTTGAGATAATTGCTTTATTTATCCCCCCAGACCGCCCCCCCATCAAACTGTTTTCTCTGGCAGCTACAGTCCCCATCTTTTACACTGTTATGCATGTGTTATTTTTAAATTAGATATATCGTATTAAGAGAGAGAGAATATTAATACAAATGAATTCTCCATTTTAAATAATCCAATTATGATTGTTTGTATGTTCTGTAAATCCTAAGAAAAATGATAATGTTCTTGAGTTGGTGAGGTGGAAATGAATGAAATGCTGTAATCCTTTGTGAATTGAACGTGTTGTTTAAAATAGATGATGAGCACAGTGTCATAATTGGAACAGTGTTTTAATTCTGAAATAGCTTCACCTGCTTTGCGTGGTAGTATGTCTCTCTTCATCTATTTCTCTTCAGTTTCTACACTGTATTAGCTTCTGTTTTTAGCATGGTTTTGGTAGAGAATAGTTTTTCTGAACAGAACAGCAGCTGACACATCTCTATGAACATGTAAAGCCTAGTGGTGATTTTTTCCCTTGTTCAGTAATGAGTAGTTTGCTTTCCCAGCTCTCCTCAGAAGTGCAATACTGACGACTTATTTCTATATAAATTGGCTGTGTTTTCATAGCTCTAGTATATCTCAGCAACAATTTAGCTTGCAAATCAACTTAGATGATTCAAAATTGAAAACCAGTATATTGTAATATAGTTTGAGTGTAAGTCTTTATTAGCGAGGATGCTCTTAACATTTGTTCAGGAAAGGAGAATATAATTTTCTCCTGCAGCTGTCATTTGTGTAATCTATTTTTCTAGCCTTTTCTCAGGCTAATGATATTCCCCACCTTGATACAGCTCTTATTTGTTTATTTACCATAATATGGAGTGGTACCTTGGAGAAAATTGCATTAGACATTCATACCTAATATCCCCAAAGTATTGCCAGTGTTCTAGGTCCTCTTACACATCATTTCTATTTCCTGTACAGGCGATAACTACAATGCTTCTATATTTGGATATTTCAGCTAAGTTCACTTCCAAACTATGGGGTTGTTTCCCATATGGATTGAGATTGTTCTTGCACACCCCAAGACTTGTCTGAATGTTCTGGGAGCACCTGTGTATGAAGCTCCCAGATAGCACCAAGACAGCATCACCAAAGTATGCACATCAGTACGAGGGGTGAGAGGGGGTGGTGGAGAATGCTACCCGAGGGCTTTGATTATTAAATTCTATTAGTGCACTAAACAGGAGTTTGGTAAATTTAAAAATTGTCAATTTGTGGAATGACTGAATAATTTATCATTTGTCTTGAGATTGCATTGAATAATTTATTTGAATGGTATCATTGGATAGTGAGATTTATAGACAGATTTTTACAATTAAAATCAAGGATGTGATATTTAATAGAAATTAATACTATTTAAAGGAAATAATAGAGTTAGAACAAATACGTTTTGAAATTATTTTTATGATCTGGTTCTTTTAAGAATAACTTTATCCCCAGCCATAAGTATCAAGCTCTTAATAATAGAAAGTATATAGGTCTATGCAAAGCTTGTCATTGTTGTTCCAATTAGAACTTTTAGGTATAGGTAGTTGAGAAAGGCTATGAGAAGGAATTACTTTGCAGAATATTTGTGCTTTCTAAAGGACAGAGCAAAGAACTGGACCTAGTGAATTGCAACATTTATTAGCAATAAAGTTGAATTTCCTCCCCCCCCCCCCAAAAAAAAACCAAGCTAATTTTACTGAAGGCAGACTAGTTGATCTAGCCTTTGCTAGAGCAAATGTGTTTTGTAAATTGTTGTTACAGGCATTAGTGTGGGCTTGGCTGTAGTAGGAAATGCTATTTAATTGTTTGTAAATAATAGACTTGTGTTCCCAGTACTGGTTGGAACCTACAGAAACTCTGGGCTGAAACGTCATAGCAAGCTAGAAGCATAGCACAAATGTAAAGAAGACGTTAGGCAGGCAGAAATGGGGCTCTTTGTTTACCTTTAAGCTCAGGCTCTGTTCTGTTTCTGAACCGTGGTAGAGTTGTTGAATTTAAACGTAAGAGGCTGAGCTTTGGTTTTCTGTTTTTCTCCTAAGGATAACTATTGGGAGATACAAAGATGTATATCTATATATAGATATATACATACACACATATTATAAATACCAAAATCTAAACATTCAGGTTTATCAAGTTTCACCTCTGTTAATTAAAGGTATTCAAATGCTTCTGACTCTTCCTCTTATATGAAGTAGATGTGCACAGGGCGGGGCACTGTTGAACATATCAGAAGCCATTCTTTTCATAGTAATGGGTTATGGCTGATGAATTGAGAAGGTTGTACTAAATGTTCTCTAGTGGAAATCGCTAAGGAGTATGCTTTTTAAGAAATGCATCATCCAGGAATAAAATCAATTGAGGTATCAGCAATTAAGTTGTAATTCCATGACGGAAGAAAGTGGTGAGAGAGATGAAGCTAACTGTGGCTGTTTTCTCTTTAAGAATCACAGTTCGTAACGGAGCCCCTGACTGCCTGGTGGAAAGAGGTGATTCCGAAGACAGCGAGGTAATATTATCTCTTGTCAAGAGCACTTTTCTCTGTAATCCTGAACCTCATCATACATGAGAACTCTGCCCAGTAGACCGAGTTTCTTTAATTTTGAGCTATGGGAACCATCCTGGGTTTTTGTTTGTTTGTTTGTTTTGTTTTTTTTCCTGCTAACTTTCCGAGCCTGCTTCTCCCAGGGCCACGGGCTGTGTTTAGAGAGCTGAGAAATAGCATTTCGGCCTACTCAGCGCCCTTAAAATAGCTTCTTTCTGCGAATTAGATCTGCAATGGTGTCCTGCACAGCTCTAGCAGATGACATTTCAGTTTGGGACTGACATGCATCCAGCCTGTTGTCCATCTGTCCTCATTTACCTCCTCTTTCTTTGTTGCTTTAACCTAAGGATGTATTCTCCAGGGTGGCTGACCACCAGCAGCCCAGCCCAGCACAGGGTCCCTGGGATATAGACCCCAGCAAGAGTCTGGCTGGGGCAAACTGGCCATGGTTTCCTCTCCTGGTTTCAGACTGAGCTCTGTTGACTTTCTGTTGGCCCTGCCCGGCCTCGTCTTTTCCCTTCCCACCATACTAGGTTAGCTACTGCAGTCTCCGCAGCTGTTGCTGGGGCTCTCACAGAATAAAAGGCTCTGCTATGTTCTGGATGGCATCTCTGATCATTTACCCATGTGCATTTTTGTCTTGATACCTACTGCTGGCATTGAAATCCAAGAGTCCTGAAAAACATCATTGGGCTCCAACTTCTCCATCTTCAGGAGAGGCCCTATCTTCTGGCGGTGTGTGACCATGTTGCCTGAGAAGGTCCAGTTATAAATCAGTCCATTCACAAGATCAATTACTTTGTCTGGGAATGTTGACATAGACCTCAATCCATTTAATAGTATTTATATCTGTTTGTTTTTCTTTTTAAGAAAGGCAACATTTTCCCTGTCATTACAAATTTTTACCTCCTGACCTATATCTAGTAAGGAACATTAATAAAACAGAAAAGGCTTCATGGTGTCTAATTATATAATTAGGAAAATGGTAAGAATGTGGTAGCCCAAATTGATTTCTTCCGTTAAAGATACAAGAGCACATTTATAATCACAAACCTTCAGAAAAGACTGTGGGTAATCTGTAAGTCCAGTGATGTTTGAGGGAGTCCTGGAACAGAGGGAAGAATATTAGTTTCAAATTCTTTTCTCCATGTCTGTTCACAGGGTGTCAGCAGCTGGGGAGCCATTACAGTGTAGTCAGGACATGCCGGTAGCAGAGTACTTATCTGGAAGGCAGTTTACATTGGCACAGGGAATCAGTACTGTGACCATGACCAGCCTCACACCTGGCGTGGTCGGGTTATTACTCCTGCTTTGAC
Source organism: Uromys caudimaculatus (assembly GCA_028551405.1). Taxonomy (NCBI): domain Eukaryota; kingdom Metazoa; phylum Chordata; class Mammalia; order Rodentia; family Muridae; genus Uromys; species Uromys caudimaculatus. The sequence goes on along the minus strand of CM052707.1, from coordinate 23,148,039 downwards.
TGCAGCATTTGACGCTGCAGCTTGGGTCTAGATCTAGGCTGCTTTCCAGCTGACGAGGTCTTCCTGGTCATTTAGAATGTTACAACATTACAAAGTTGAACTGTGTTTATTAATAGAAGGAAAATGTATAATTCAACATTTGGGCATCTGAGACCTTTCTGCTTATTTTTTTTTTTTTAGATCATAAGAGTATGATCTTGACTTGTTTGACACTATTTTTTGTCATTGTTATAGGGATAGAATTTTAGAATATTTTGGAACCCATGTTAATTTCAGATCTTATTCTCTCTCTCTCTCTCTCTCTCTCTCTCTCTATATATATATATATATATATATATATATATATATTTTTTTTTTTTTTTTTTAAATAAAAGGCACACATGTTTTAGAGTTCACTTGGAGTCATAGGCTAGCTTCCTACCCATCAGGGCATGGAAAAGCAGCCTTGATTAATTTCAGGCTGTGAAAGGGGCAGGTAAAACTGTTCACAGCGGAAACTTACTAATGCACCAACCATTTAAATTAAATGTTTGTTAACATAACACTGATGGCATTTTCTCCTCCTCCTCCTTGTGGTTTTGTCCAACTCGATGTTACAGTGGCAGTTGCACTGACTGTTAAGTCTTTAAATGATGAGACCATTATGTGAAGTGATTTTGAAATGAGAGACTCCAGCCAAGAATTACATCTGCTCCCATCTCCTTCAAATCATACTTGATGGCAGTACAGATTATGATTGATTTGTTTGTGACAGATTGCAGGAAACAGTCATTGATTTTTCAATATTTTACCTTAAAATTATTTACAGTTGTAACCATAGGGAGGTGTTTCCATGGGCTGTCAGCCCCTGAAAGACTAAGATAATATTCCCTGCTCTCTGACAAGACAAATTACCTGTAATGAGTGCAGTAGCTGAAGGGTATACTTTTATTTTAAAATATGTCAATAACCCCAGTGACTAAACGAATATTGATTTAGCATAATGAAGCTTGAGTAATGTGAAAATGAGCTTTTTCAAGGGGCATGGTGGGTGAAGGCTTTCTTCTTAGCTGCTTGTAAGAAGCTTTTCCTCCCTCCCAGCTAGTGAGGGAAATACAGTTTTTACAAGCACCCCACCAGGAATGACGGTGTCTGCTGCCCATGATGCCTGGAGTCTCAGTGCTGGGCCCTTGGTTTTGAGGGTCTCCTCCTCTTATTTTGAGTGTTTTTTTTTAGTCATAGACGTACTGGGTTTGTTTGATGTTATCGTGAACTGGCCTAATATTTTTACAGTTTCCACATTAAAATGAAGGCATACACTCAGCCATCTATAGATGACACTGGGCTCTATTACGACATTTGGTGTGGTTGTTGTTAGTAGTTAATGTGCAGCGTTTTACGGCAGGCCACCTCTGTCTTGACACCAGATCCCTTTCTCTGCAAGTGAAGATTAATCCCGAGTGTTGGCTTTTAGACAGCACTGCAGAGTTTCATCGGATTTTGTTCCCTTCTTTCGTGTAATCCTCGACTTTTTATGGACTAAGATCTCAATACATAAAATTTTTCAAACAAGAAATAGATACTTGTGTGTTTATACATCCGAGTGTATAAAGATTCTGGTCTGACTGTATCCCCATGTCTCGCTGGTAAGGAGAAAGTGTGGTGAATCCGGCTAGTGATGTTTACCAGGAAAAGACATATTCAAAAACGATAACACAATATCATTTCATGGGAACCTAACTCAATTTATGCTAAGTCATAAAGTCAATACATAAAATCCTTTTAGAAATTAAAAACGAGTTGATTTAAGGGAAATCCGCAGACCGTGCTTGCCCCCCCATGACATGACCCTGGAAATATGGAGAAAAAATTGAAAGTGCAACTAATATCTAAATGGAGAAAAAGATGCGCCTGAGAACAGAGAACTATTGTTTCAGGGTTTCCCTAAGAACTGCCTAAGGTGTGGCATGGGTGGCCTGGTCTCTTGTCTTTGTTGTGTTCTGCAGTGAAGTGGGTGTGTTGTGAAAGGCTGCAGCTATGCCGTAATGCCTCTAAGAGTTCATCTCCACACTGTCACCTGCCCCACAGGGAATTTAAAATAAAGATGAGAGGGAAGTGCCACCAGAGCCGGAGCCTAGGATCTTGAGCCAGTTGTATGGCACTGGTAGTTAAGTAAGTGTAATGATCATAGACTTGCATCTTTTAAGGGGAAATAAATACAGTTTTCCTTCCATAGATTTTTAAATATAGTATCTTTGTCAGACCAATCTGTGTGGAGCACAAGCATGTACATTGTTGTGTAGCTCACCTGAGGTGAGCCATTGTAGTAGTAGCTTACGTCCCATCACTTAATTTGTAGCTCTTCATTTTACAGTGCATGTAGAATTATCTCTGTAAGCTTAATTTAAGTAGTTAAAGTGAAGGCTTTTTGGAGAAAATTATTCCCTTGAATATGAGACTTGTCTCTATTTCTTTTCATTCCTTTAAAAAAAATCCTGCCGCAGTTCTCCTTTAAGGAAAAACTATTTTCAGAAAACAGTTTTGTTTTAAAATTATGCATGTGATTACATAGGGCTAGTTAAAAGTTATAAAGGAAGAAGGACCCCTTCAAAATCTTTCTTATTTGTATCTATTAAGACAAACAGTTTACTCTAGCATTGTACTGGCTGGTTTTCTGTCAACTTGACACAAGCTGGAATTATCACAGAGAAAAGTTTCAGTTGAGAAAATGCCTCCATGAGATCCAGAGGTAAGGCATTTTCTCAATTACTGATCAAGGGGGGAGGGCCCCTTGTGGGTGGTACCATCTGTGGGCTGGGTAGTCTTGGGTTCTATAAGAAAGCAGGCTGAGCAAGCCAATAAGCAGCATTCCTCCATCAGCTCCTGCTCCTTGACCTGCTTGAGTTCTAGTCCTGACTTTCTTTCGTGATGAACAGCAATTGGAAGTGTAAGCTGAATAAACCCTTTCCTCCCCAACTTGCTTCTTGGTCATGATGTTTGTACAGGAATAGAAACCCTGACTAAGACAAGCATGGTTCATATCAATCTACTTAACTTTTTTTTTCCAGAATTCACTCGACTGTGTTTCACCTGACCTTCCATAATAACTACATATAGGAACAAATTAGCATATAATTGTATTTTCCATATGACCTCCACCACTTGCAGAATTGTACCACCCCTTCTAGGGGAGGGCCAGTTCCTTATTCAGACTAAGCCTTGCTGTTTGCAATGGCTGCATTGCATTCACCCTGGATGACATTTTTGTTACTGAAAACATCTTAAAGAAGCAGTTAGAAGGAACACTTCACCCCATTACCAAGCTATTAAAATGTCTCCACAGGTAGCATGTTCCCTTGGTGTTCACACTTGATTCGTGGTATGTCTTCTCCCACGCACGAAGCAACATGGCCGAGTGAAGTTGCAACCTGTAGCGTACAAGAGCTTAAGGACTGACAATGATCGTGACAAACAATTCCTATTTTTAGATTCAGCTAATGTCCCCAGGTTTCCTGAGATCTGTTTCCGTCTAGATGCAAAGGACACAGAGCTCACGGGTGCCCAGGTGATGCTGGCCACGTGCTTGGTGGTAGCTGTGTATGGACTATACAGCATTCTCCCAGTCCCAGTCCGCAGTCACTGTGCAAAGGTGAAGTGCTTCTATGCCATAGATTTATTGAAAATGCTTAATATTACAATGCATTGTTGAATATTTGCTGCTTTAATCAAAGAATAGAAAAATGAAATAAATTTTATGTTAATTTTTTTTCTAAAATAAAATGTCGCTCTTGCCTCCTCTCTTGCTCTTGCCCTCTTCCCCCCCCATTCCCTTCTGCTCTCTATTCACGTGGTCATGGCTGGCCTCTACTTCTCTACTCTCTGCCTCTACTACCCTCTTAACTCCCCTTCCATGCCCTGAATAAACTCTATTCTATACTAAAAAAAAAAAAAAAAAAAAAAAAAAAGTAAAATAAAATGTCTTTATTTGGTTGAATGAATATTGATGATTAAAAAGAGTTCTAAAAATTCTTTTGCTTTTATGATTCTTGTAGCAATCAGATGTCATTAGACCTAAAATCACCTTCTAGCCTGCCTCTACTATACTTACAGGGGAAAAGAGATGACAGGCACCCACATATACCTTTTGATTCTCTGTATTACCGCCTCCCAATAGGACATTTCTTCCTGAACAAATCTATCAGTGCAGTTCAGACTCGGGAAGACAATTACCTGACCTGGCAGACCCTTCACTGTGTGTGGGAGCATCAGATTTGTGTAAAGAAGGTTGGTATCCCTTCCCCCTTTAGGTAGCTGCAACCTACTTCCTTGCTGCCTTTGTAGCCTCAGTAGAAAAAGGAAGGATTACTCTACAGGGGGGGCCCCCAACTCCAGTGGCAGGAACCTGGAAGGTGTGTGTCTATCTAGAGATACTCCTAGGCTTGGAACCAGGATAGTCAGAGAGGCTCACAGGTGCAGAAGTTGCTGTGGGTTCTGTATGAGTGGTCCAGTTTGTACCTCACCCACCTCCACGGTTGTTACAAAGACTCCAAACCTATATAGTCCTAGCTGTTCTGGAACTTTCTATGTAGAATAAGCTGGCCTCAAACCCAGACATCTGCCTGCCTCTGTCTCTTAAGTGCTAGAATTAAAGTCTGTGCCACCACACCTGGGCCCCCTTCTTAATTTTATCTTTAATTAAACTTTATATTTTGAAATAACTATAGATTCAAAGGAAGTTATAAAAAATAATAGAAATGTCCTTGAACCCTTTCCCCAGTTTTTCCCAGAAGTAAAGTTTATTTTGCCTGGGTATTGATGTTGGACAATCAGGATAGGAACATTTCCATCACCACGAAGACCTCATCTCACCCCTTTGTGACCACAGTCCCTCCTGCTCCTCCTGCTCCTCCTCCTCCTCCTGCTGCTGCTCTTCCTCCTCCCCCTCCTCCTCCTCTCCCAGCCCCACAGCTGCAACCTTTAGTTGGCAAACCTTTAGTCTGCCCCCCAAGCCTATGAATGTTGCCTAAGCACAGCAGGTAACCTTTGGGATTGGCTTGTTTTATGAAGCTTCAGGGTGTGTCTGTGTGTGTGTGTGTGTGTGTGTGTGTGTGTGTGTGTGTGTGTGTGTGTGTGTGTGTGTGTTAACCACCTCCCCTTCAGTGGCAGTTCAAGGCATAGGAGTGCTGCAGTTTAACCCCTTACGGTTGTGACTTCACAGTTGTTTCTGGGCTTTGACTGACAGATGAAGCTGCTGTACAGAGTCGTGTTGCAGGCTTTGTGTGAATATAAGTTTATTTTCCTGGGATAAAATGGCCACTAGTGTAATTGTGTACTACACTATAATTCTCTAGGTGATTATTTTTCAAGGAGAGTATCTAAATTTTTGTGGAGTTTTTATATCAACTGCATTGGTTAATGATTTGAAAACATAGAGGCGATTTTAAATTCTTTGTAGTTAAACAGAACACATTGTTTCAGAACCTTGGTTTTGCCTATCATACTTATTGCAGTTTAGATTACCTATCTCTTCTCAGTATAGAAAGGTGTGCACACTGTTGAGAAGGTGCTGCACAGGTCACAGGTCACTCAGGAAAATCTGGAACAGTTTTCTAGGTTTAGCAGAGCCTGGACATGAAAGCTGCACTGTGACATCTGGATCCGTAGAGCCCACTTCGGTCATTCCACCTCAGCTCAGAATTACTACCCACGTTGTATGCGATTGGCAGGGCTGCAGGACCTGCTCTTTTAATCCAACTATGCACTTAGAGAAAGAAAGAACTAAAAGAGTGAAAGTAATCCTTTTTAAGTACACAGTCCCGGAAAAATGTAGCTACTTTACACAATGCTTAATGGAAGAAAAGGCTCCAATTCCCACCCAGCCCTTGTGGGAATTATCCCAAGTTATATTTTACTTACTGAGACATGATAATGTCTTGCAAAGCCACATGTGATAGTTTGGGAAGAACCATGGAAAGGAATTTTAAGGAGTAATTATTACTCTGATTTCTTTAAATAAGATATAGTTCCTTACAAAATGCATCATGATGTGACAAGACTCTTCTTATTGCTTTGTTTTGTTTTGTGAGACAGGGTTTCTCACAAAAAGAATCCTGGTTGTCCTGTAACTCACTCTGAAAACCAGACTAGCCTCAAACTCAGAGATTCATTTGCCTCTGCCTCCTGAGTGCTGGGATTAAAGGTGTGTGTCCCCACTGCCCGTCTCAATCTTTCTCTTTCTAAGAAACATTGAGTGTAGTTATCTGGACTGACTGATCCCTCTTATAGTCCAGATTAAAAGTCTGTTAACTTTTAGAGTGAGGAATTAGTCTTAGTCCACCTCTGTCTTTCAGTGGCCTTATCTGTAATTCACTGTGGTCCTGGCCATCATTATGTAAAAGGAATAAGATATTTCAATGCTACTTATTCTAAAAAATGACAAGCTGAAAGATAAGGTGCACACATAAACCCTTTAAAGCTAGTGCAGACATTGATTTTTGAAAAGTGTATTAGAGTGTCTATCCAGTGTCATAGTATTTTGAGGTACTGGGTCCCTAACAACACAGTGCCCCACCCCGAAGTCACACTTCTAGACTGGCAAGTAAAGAATAAGTGAGAAGAAACTAGGAGTCCACAAGGTGATGCATTATTAAAAACTCAGAATTCAGGAGCAAAGACACTGCTGATGGGTGTGAGGGAGAAGAACCGGATAGAGAAACCGAGGGGCAGCCAAGCTTGTGTTCTCAAGTAGACCCATATGACATGGAGGAGCAGCTACCAAGAGGCATGCAGACTGAAGCAGGGTGCAGGTTACCAGGGTGAAATCTGGTCTAGCCAGGATTTCTGGAAGCGTTCAAGTGTCTGCCTGGCCAGCAGTCTGCCTAGCCTTGTGTTTTCAGAGCCATCCTTCTTTGGAAGGATTTATAGGTTTGGATTTGTGCTAGTGAGGTAGAGCGATGCAGTAGGCATTCCCTGGCTGTGTGAGGCTCTGTGTTCCCTCTGCAGAGCACAGTGAGAAGAAGAGAAGTGGGGCTGAGTGCAAATCAGATAGCTGCCTTTCTTATAGAAATGGGGCATGCCAGATTCTTTCCAGTCAGGAGGCTCAATCCATTTTCTCCCTTTGTATGTGTTAAGGACTTGTACTTGTCTGGTATCTTAAATACCTAATCTGTAAACCTATAATACATTTCAATTTGTACTTTATTGTAGACATTTAAAGCTCTTTGGGAAGAGCTTCAAAATTAAAACCAAAATCGCCCATAGAAGTTAGAGAGTGACTACTTGGTAAAACTGTATGGAGCCAATGTCCTTATTAAGCAATTGCTTTGGGCTGGGCACGGTGGCCCACACCTTTAATCCCAGTACTAGGGAGGCAGAGGCAGGTGGATCTCTGAGTCTGAGGCCAGTCTGGTCTACAGAGTGAGTTCCAGGACAGCTAGAGCTACATGGCGAGACACTGTCTCTAAAATCAAATGGAAAAAAGAAAGAAAGGGAGAAAGGGAGAAAGAAAGAAAAAGAGAGGGAAAGAGAGGGGGAAATTGTTTTGGGTAAATGCGTACATGTTATTGTTTGTTAGTCCAAGGTCAGCGGAGAGTGCTTGCGAGCCTTTGGTAGCCAGCTATCAATTTTAGGAGCTTTGACACAGTATAGGTCCCTTTTAAGAAGGGCCTCCCCAGTATGAACCCGGCGAGCACTCTGCCGTAGCGATATGCTCCCGGCCCTCTTCAGTTTTTAAAGTTTGACACAGTTCTCAGGTTGGCCTGGAACTTGCATCCGCCCAGCCTGAGCCTTTTGAATAGCTGGTATTATAGGTCTGTACCTCCAGAATGGCTGAGCTGTTTTTAAACATTTAGGAATCACAGGCTTTCTCAAAGTGATTATGGAGCACAATAAAATTCAGATGCCCATGGTTATATATTTAGTAATAGTATTGATCCATTAGCCCCATAGTCGTGTCCTATTTTCATAGGAATGGGCTCTTCTTCTGGCTAGCCAATCACTGTTTTATCTTCAGTTCTTTCTTCTACAGTAAAAAATATTCCATTTTTAAAGTCATCCAATCTAATTTAGCTCCTCCAGCCCCGTCTCTCCTGCTCCACTGAGAATGTTTATCTCCTTAGCCTTCATCATTCTGGGAGCGGTAGACATGGCCTTCTATCAGCTCTCCCCATGATCTTATCAGAGACCCTCTGCCATCCCATTGTTTAGCAGTCTAAGAGGCTTTTTGACAACTACTAGCCTACAGCTCTCATCCCACTTAACCTCTGTGCTCATGACACAGTGTCCTCGGCTCCGGCTGCTGGGCTCCATCTTGGTCCTGGGTCTGTCTGTCATCTGCTGGTCACCTCTCTTCAAAGATAATAGCCCCTGGCACACTGCCCTCCACCTAGGTACTCTCCATGGCCTGAGCATAGGTGTACGACTTTGACTGCCCTCCTCTGTCTCCTCCTCCCTGAGCTACCTCTCAGTCCTCATTGTGACTCACAGCATCTCTCCTGCCCCAGTTAACCCACGCATGAAGTCACTGTTCTAACAGCGTCATCTGCCATCTTAGACCAGGTGGGTCATCCTCACTTCCTCCTCTCTGGAGCTCTTCCTTCTTTAAAATCCATGGATGCAAGTTGGTTTGTGTTGTTTGTTTGTTTAACCTATGCCTGTCTCCATGTTATTTATAGTCTCTATAATATTTATTTACTTATTTGTTTGTCTGTTTGTTTGTAGGCTCACTGTGTAGTGCTGGCTGTCCTGGAACTCCCAGAGAACCAACCTACCTCTGTCTCCTGAGTGCTGCGATGTTGCCAAAGCTGTTATGGTTTCTGTATTGTTTTTTCAGTCATTTTCCATGTGATTCAGTTTTGGCAGTTTGTATCTCCTTTCTCCAAGAGTCTCTTCCTCAGTCTGATACATACGATGAAAACACGTTTCTCTTGGATCTCTAGATGCTGTACTTTGTCCCTTTTTGATTTTTTCTCTCTGCTTACATTTCTCATCTGTCCTCGTACACCCTCCTCTCTATCCACTAGAGTTGTTTGCCTGCCCAGTGTCTTAGTTGACCTGTGTTGCTATAACAGGGTGACAGGATGAGTAATTAGAAGGAAGAGGATTTATTTCCATAGTTCTGAAGTCTGGTGAAGGCCTTCCTGCATGTCCTCCCATGGCAGAGAGCGAGAAGAGGAACCCACTCCTTCAAGGTCTTTTTATAGCACTATTAATCCACTCATGACATCTTCCCATTCAGATCCACCTCCAAATGCTGTGATGTTGAGGACTGAGTTTCCAACACAAGAGCTTTGGAGGCGACAGGATCACTGCAGCCATGGCAGTTCCCCTTGCTTTAAAGGTCTGCCTTGCTGTCTGCATTTGGTTCCAGCTCTAGCTTGTCAAAGTGTGTGTTTGCTCCTTACAGTGCCGTGTAATTTCCTTCTGATGGCTGGGGTGAGGAGCCAGGTAAGAGGAGCTGTTGCTACACTTCAGCGTTGTGCTATGGGGAGGGGGAGCACACCACAGCTTTTGGTGAGCCTTCATTCAGCTCTGCTCCTACTAGCTTAGTGAGCCAGGATGGCCAGAGCTGGGTATTGGAGGAGCCTGCCAATGGCTCAGCTGGGTTCTGACAGGTGGAACCTTGCAGGTTAGACTAGGTTAAGAAGTTCTTCTACTGAGTACATCTTGTTAGTAAGAACAGAATGAAATAAAATATTCTGGCATATCTCACAGTGCTTATTTTCCCCTCCTCTGCCAGAAACCCAAGGGAGGTTTGTCTGCAGTACTGGCTCTGGAGAGACACCCCAAAAGCATGAAGCTCCAGCTGTGGGCTCTCATAGTTCTTCCCAACCACACTTGAATACAAGCTTCCAGCAGCTGGTCGATCCCAGTCTGGGCTTGTCCCCTCCCAGCCTGTTTCCCAGAGGGCTCTGGTGTGAATGAAGAGACATTCTCTGTGCCTCTCTGCCTCTCTCCAACTTTGGAGGTAGCATCTTTCTCTGGGACCTCAGACTCAGGAGAAGTCATTGATTTTCCACACTGGTCACTGTTCACTTCTCAGGAGGGACTCCAACTTCTTTATATGCCAGGCTCAAAACTGTAAAGCTACTTTAAAAAATATATGAAGTTGTCACCAAAGAAAACAAGCAGAAACAAAACAGTCATTTAGAGACACATAATTGGACATTACTCCCTAGCCCAGTTTATGATTCTATGAGGTGTGAACATCTCTCCACAGTTTCTGAAGTTTGGATTTGAAATGTACCCCAGAGGCCTCTGATCAAAGCTCGGCCCTCAAGATGGTACTGTCGGGAGATCACAAAACCAGTGAAGACTGGGGCCTTGAGCAGGCCAGTAGGTCATTGGTGGCGTGACCTCAAAGAATACCGTGGGATTCTCATCTCTTCTCTGTGTTCTCTGGCTTGCAGTATAAGAAGTGTGTCTCCATTGTGCCCTCCTGCTGTGGATATGTGGCCTCATTATAGGCCCAAGACAGGGGGCCAACTGATTGGGGCTTAACCTTCAAAAAGTATGAGAGCAAATCAGCATTTTCTCCTGTAAGTCCCTTTCTCTGGGATCTTGTTACAGTGACAGGAATCTTAACAGTACGGTCAAACTTCAAAACAGAGCAGTGGACTCTAGCAGTATTTCCATTCTGAAGACAGGAGCGTGAGACCAAGAGAAGAGTAAATGCAGATGTGGGGTCAGACAACTCATCCTTACAGTTTTCTTAAAGGTACAAGGGGAAAGCTAAGCTCTCTGGGCGCCCAGGGAAGGAGAGTCAGGCTCTTCAGCGTGGCCTGGTGTTGAGAGCACAGCTGTCCTCTATTCCCAGCGCCTCTGCCAGGGATCTTCAGGCCAGCTACTCCCTTATCCTGTTAAACCCAACCAAAACAAGACGCTGTTACCCAGGAGCCTTGGCCCCACCCCCATCAGAGTCAGTGTGTAGTATACTTCAGACCCTTGCTTTCAGGGGCTTTATGTTGTAATCTCTAAACCTCCCCCAATCAAGTTGACAATAGGCTGATACCTCTCCTCTGCTCAAGGACAGCTTATTAAGCACCTACTGTGTATGACATGACATTGAACCAGAACAGTGCAGAATGTTAGCTGAGCACACAGATGCATGGGCTAGGTTTGTTTTCCCAAGACCTCTTCTCACCTGAAGTGTAGTATATATATGTTTACATTTATCTTTTTATTTTGAAATTCCATTGTGAATACATTTATCCTCCTTTTCAAAGAGGGCTAGTTTATCTGAGTTTATGCTAATGCTATGCACAGTTATGCCTGAGCTATGGACTATGAACTTTGTTATTGACCTATTTTATTTGTCATTTTATGGCATACGTATTTTCAGAGGTGATGCTTGCACTGAGCTATATTTATTTGTACCTCAATGTATTAACCTATCTAAGTATGCCCAAACCACTATGATCTGCAGCCCTCAGGGAAAGAGTTTTTAGGATAGCCTAGTCTTAAGAGTTATCAGTGGCTGATGGAGTTGGAAATCTTGCTAAGGGGCCTCTGAGACTATGGGTGGAGCCTCACAAAGTGTTGATACAACCCAGGGTCTGCAGTACACGCTGGACTGCTTGGAGGACTCGCTGTCCGTTTGTTTTCGTTCTTTGTGGCATTTGTTGAACTGGTTCTGTACCCTCTGTTTCGGCCAGCAGTATTTCTCCTGGCCCTGCTGTAGATTCCCTATGGCCTAAGCTTTGTAGATTTGGAGACCAGGGAATAGAACTGGCCTCTAATGTGCAATGGTCACTTGCAAGCACCACCTTAAGGACCAGGATGCAGTTCTGTGAGTTTTGTTGTTTCATTTTTATCACTCAAGTGACAGGATGGGGACTTGCCCTGACTCCTCCTTTCCCATCTTTGGTGTCCCATATTTCCCCGTAAGACCCATTCTAATCAGAGGAGGGGAACCCTGGGACTGAAGCCTTAGGCATAATGGGGCTAGTTAAATACGCTCGAGAATAAGAGAGTCAAGCTTAGAGCAGGCCGTATCCAAAGCACTGCCTTTATGGTGCTCGCATTTGTCTCCTCAGTTCTCCCTGTCTGTCTGTCTGTCTGTCTGTCTCTGTGGAGCTGCTTATAGAACGAAGCACCTGTACGTGCTAGACAGGTGCTTTAGCCGTGAGTTCATCTTCACATCTCTTCCTTCATACCACTGGCTTGTACTCTTGGGGACTAAAGCTTCAACTCTTAAAAAATCTCCTGAAAGACACGTGACGACTCCGATTCTTCTGTCTGCTGCACGTGTGGTTAAGGTGCATTAGATCCGTCCTCCTTGACCCCGTCACCGTGAGGAGCTCTGTTGGGTGTGCCAGCAGGTGACCCTTAGTCTGGAAGCCTCAGGACTCACAGGCTTGCTCCTTTCACATGCTCTGGAGTCTTCAGTGACTTGTCTCCTTGAGTCTTCAGAATATTCAGGAATTAATCTTCTCCCTTCTCTGAACTGGGAGACTGGAGAAGCCTAAGCCTCAAGAGATTGGCTCCAGGTTAGACCTTCAGGTGGACCTAGAGCCTCTGCTTTCAAGGCCCATGGGGTTTGCTTACTATTCAAAGTAAGAGTGTGGGTTGCATAACAGTTAAGACCTAGTTATGACTGTAGATAGGGCTCCACACCCTCTGCACATATTATGCAGGGTCGCACTGAGGGAGGCGGGAGAGGGAACATGCTCCAAGGGCTTGTGATCCAAAGGAGGGAAGTGGCTGGACAGTGGAGAGAGCACTCGTGTGGGGTCTAGTGACACTCCAACTCGCTAGTCAGGCACAATAACTTGGGGAAGTTAGTACCAAATACGCTGGCTTTAGAGATTACTGTAGTTGCAATGTTTTTAGAGAATTAGGCATTTGTTTAGTTTGTTTGGATATTTGTTTATTTGTTATTTTGAGAGAGCATCTCCCTGTATAGTCCAGGTTGGCCTTTATTTTGAGAACCTCTTGTCTCCATTTCCCAAATGCTGGGGTCATAGGTGTATACCACCACACCAGCCTTACCACGTTATTAGCCAGTTAATAAAATTATTGGTTTTCAAAACTAGGACGGTAAGCATTTGGGAATGAAGTTCAATCCATTTCTTTCTTTTCTTTTCCTCGATGCTGGAGATTGAACCTAGGGTTTCATACATAGCAGGCAGGTACTCACTAAGCTACATCCCAGCTCCTGATGTATCTCTCAATTCAAAGACAGTACTGAACCACTTACAGTAAAAGTGAAAATTCTCTTTTCAGTCTAAAAACATAGTTTTGAGAGTCTGGAAAAAAGAAGTAGCTTTGGCAAGTAATTATTTGTCTATCTGAGTTTGATAGTGTGTATCTGTATGTGTGTGTGTGTGTGTGTATGTGTGTGTGTGTGTGTGTGTGTGTGTACATGCATGCACCTGTGTGTTGTGTGTGTGTTTTCTAGAGTGCATGTATGTGTGTGTGTGCATGCCATGGGCAGAATGTGGAACAACTTCTGGGAGTCAGTTCTCTCCTTCCTCCCACCGTGTGGGTCCCAGGAATTGAGCCCCCGTCACCCGGCTTGGCAGCCAGAACCTTTATCCCCTGGACCATCTCAACAGGTCATTGTTTACAGAGTCTGGGGCTTATCATGTTGAAAATAATGATACCCAACAGCAAATAAAGAGTTGTTAATGACAGAATATATTGAGCCAGTGGTCTATTAAGATGTTATATTCCATATGGATTAATACTTCAATAAACCTTCAAAGAATTTGTACATTTCTTTTCTATATGGCCATGTGTATTTTCCAATGATCTTGACATTAGTTCTTGAGAAGTCAACCGAACCTCAGAATTGTAAAAAGTCCTCATTATCCAGTTTAGTCTAAAAGAGATCAGCAATTTAGGCTGATCTATTTATATTAACTGACTGGTACTTCCATGCTAATCCTGTAATTAAGATTCATTTCTCAAAGATGTTACTATAATCTTAGAAATATTAAAGATTTAAACCCTAAAGATTGGTATGGAAATGATTAAATTTTCTCTATTATTTCTTCTCTCTCTCCCAGAGTGATTAATTTCACTTTCAGTGTCTTCCTTCCCGAGTGGAGAGCTTCTGTAGAGACTCCTAATTCAGTGAAACCTGTTTAGGGGATCATCCCTGCTAGACAGACAGCTGCAAGAGGGCATTCGCTTCCCAGCATGGATTTCAGATTATAGCCAATCAAGAGCGGGGGCTATGGAACACCTGTCAGTGACACTGGCTACAAGGAGACTAGCTCTTTAATCGAATTTCATTGTACTTCAGAAAAAGGTTTGTTTTCAATGTGGCGTCTGCTTTTATGATTCATCCCTCTCAGCTGAGACATCAATTTGGGGCTTATTTATGGTGTCGTTCTAGAGTGAAACAAGAAGCTGCAAGGACGTGCTTCAAAAGGCAGCCTTTCCTAGACGGTCAGTTTGCAACTTTCTCATGTGGAAAAACTACAAAAGAAATCTAAAACTTTCGTTTTGAAGTTCTCTGTGTGAAGATAATTAGTGATCGGGATTCTTTTGAGCACACTTTCAGAATGTTGAAGCGGGAGAGTTCGTGTTCGTGGTGAAGTCTGGGGAACTTTCCGTGTGGAAGTCCGGTCCTCTCATCTGTGAGCAGCGCAACCATCATTGATACTGATGGGTTCCGAAAGGCCGTGCTCGGCTTTCAACCTGGCCCTAATTGGAGGACCCGCTAAGCCCATAATACCAGGTACTTTCTTACAGCTGCAGAGCAGGGAGTGTAACTACCAGAAGATAAACTTCCCTGTGCAAACTGTAATTTAATGGTATAACTATGTGCAGCCCAGAATATCAGTTAATTTTCAAAACATTTTATTCTGCAGCAATTAGCTCAGGTCCTGGAGGGCAAAATGACAAGAGGTTACTCGTTCACTATGTATTTAATTAATTGAAAAATGCTCCAATTGCCTTTACAGTTGTTATTAGAGACTGGAATCAGTGTTGCCAGCGCTCAGCCATAATTGGAACCCCAGGGAATTAAATAGTTAGCATTAGTAATGTAACAGCACTTAGGACACAAATTTCTATTTTCGTAATGAAAGCTATACACTGTGAGTGCAAGCTGCTGAGAGGACAGCTGTGACAAGCGAGACGGCCTGGGACATTTCAATAAGACACCTCATTGGACAGCAAGTCTTACTGCATTACGCATCTGTAAGAGACCTGCAAGTTTAATTCCCACGAGGAGCTCGTAGCCCAAGTCTTTAGCGTCCTAATTGCATGCGGGATGAATGGTTGGGCAAGTGTCTTGCTGTAAATGGCTGAAATGCATCCTCCTTTCTAAATAATCACATATAAGTTCGTGCCTTTGTCAATTTAAAAATATCGGGACTGTCAGGGAATAAGGACCTTGTTTGTTTTTCATTTAATTATATTTTAAGCACATGTGCTTTCAGTGCTACAATGAGAAAAGTTGGATATTGGGCTCTAATGAGCTGCAGTGCTAGACACTGGAGACCCTGAGGGATTCACTCTGTAAATTAGCTGGATAAAAAGTACTTGGTTAGGATATAGTTGATGGCTGAGCTGTTCGTAGAACCAGTTAGAGTACTGTCTCATACTCTGTTTCATTCTAAACAGGCCCTGTAGAGACTTTAACAGCTGCCTGTTAAAGCTGCTCAACTTGTCAAAATGTATCATATTACTCCACTAATAAATAGTGTTAAAGGGTATTTGACTTCACCTCTCGTTTTCAGAGGGGATCAGGTTGATAAACACAACTGGCTTAGGCTGGCCTTATTTTAATTTGTTTATGTCAGCTAAGTAATATTGAAGGGCCATGTTTTAAATTTGCAAACATTACCTTCCCGGGGAGCCAGAACTTCCAAAATATGATCTACAGTGGGAACAAGGAATTGAGACACTTACTGTAGAATGTCAGACATAGAGAGATGTCTGGTTTTGACATTCTTGGGCCACGTTTCAAAGAACTTGAGAGCCCACAAGTGAACTGACACTTGGGAGGGTTGGTTCCTCTGCCTTTATCATTTCCAGGAAAATAAAAGTCACAAGAAATAATTAATGTCACAACTTTCCTTCTATCACTCCTGTGTCTGTTTTTGACTCTTCTAAGTGATCATGATTTTATATCAATTTTTAAGCATTTTTTCAAAACAATACATGTTTACTTTTTTACTTTTAAGTAAAAAAATATTTTATTTGATAAAGTTTTCCTTAAACACTCTCCCAGTCCTGTTTCCCTGATTGTTGATCTCTTTTGACAACAGGCTGTTTTTGTGTTTTTGCTTTTGTTGGGTTTTTTTTCTTTTTGTTTGTTTGCTTGTTGCATGTACATAGGGGCATACATGTGCACGTGTATATGCCAGAGGTTGACAATTGACATCTAATTCGTCACTTCCCACTATATTTATTGAGACAGGCCTCTCAGTTGAATCCAAACTCGATGATCAGCTAGTCTACCTAGCCGCTTGCTCTGGGCACATGTGCACATGTGGCTCTATGTTTATAGGTCATACTATAGAGTACATTTAACGAAGATAATTTTATGGAGTCCTGCTTTTTCTCCTGTATTGGTGCCTCAGATCACACACATAGGTTTTTTGTTGTTGTTTTGTTTTTAATTGTTACATGTATTTATGGGGAGTCTTGTGCCAAAATGCGTGAGTGCTCACTTGTGTGTAAGTGTACGACGAGCCTGTACATGCACGCGAGTGCTCACACCACACATGCTGATCAGAAGAAAACATGCAGGAGTTAGTTCCCTCTCTCTGCTATGGAGATCCCGGAGATCAAAGTCGGGTGGTGGTCAGGCTTGGCAACAAGCCTCTTCACCTGAAGGGCCATCTTGCTAGCCTATGGATTAGTATTTTTGAGCAGTGAGTTCATATTATACAGGTACGAAATGTATTTATCTGTTGGCTGTCAATGTCATTCAAAATAATTTCGTTTTGCCACAGCAGATGATGCTGTGCTGACCATCGTTGTAAGCGTGTGAGTGAGCGTGTGTGTGTCTCACAGAAGAGTGGACCACTGTGGAGTTCACCATTACTCTGCCAGGTGTCATTCAGAATGCCCTTAGTAACTCATTAAGAGCTAAGGTATATTATTAGCCCTGTTTTATGTAGGGAAACCGAGGTACAAAGGGGTTAAACTGCCCAGGGCCACCCGAGTGTGCTGTTAGCCTGTCTCTTGTGCCCGTACAGATGGATACCTGCACCCCCAAATACCTTGCATGTCCACTGAGAACCAAGCTGTTCATGTCTCTTCTCGGTTTATTGTAGTGTCATGGCCCTCTCAGGCTACATGGAGATCTCGACTGATTGTGGCTCTCTCTTGTCTTTGAGAGCTGGGGTTTGAACCCCCCAATCTAGGCAAATGCTCTACCACTGAGCTCCAGTCCCAGCACTTTTGTTCTTCTCCGAGACAGGACTTCACACAGTCACGCAGGCTTGAACTCACTCCGCAGCCCAGGAAGACCTTGACCTGGAGCCCCTCCTGCCCCAGCCTCTCCTCAGATGGGATGACAGGCCTGCAGTGTGGGCGTCTCTGATACAGATAGTCATTTCTTCCCTCAGTCTCTCCCCTGTATTTTCATTTTATGTTAATATTACCAGGATTTGCTTGTGGGCTGGGATATGAGGAAGCCCTTTACCATCCCTGGGATGTAAATATATTTTCCTATACTCTTGTTCATGCTATTAATTTCTTTCAGGTTTTTAATCTCAGACCCATGTGAGATATGTGGTGTGTGTGGAATCGATAAAAGCCAAATCTTTGATATGCAGTGACGTCTGCAGCTTCCTCTCGTGAGCTGTCCTTTCTTCTTCCTCCAGTTTGAATGTGCCCTTTAGCTAACACTATAACCCCACTTGTGTTCAGTTAGTTCATCTCTTGATAGCCAGTTCCTCTTGGATATTCCATGTGTAGACTGCCTCGCCCTGTAACATTCTAAGGTTTTGTTACAAGAGTAAGTTAGGTCTCTTAATTAAAATGGTGTCTGTCATGCACATCTAATTTTATCACAGTAGTAATCCTCATTGAGACATGGGGAGTGAATCCCAAGCTGGGACAGGAGGGTGGGGAGCTCCAGATCAGCCTGAGCTACACAATAGAACACCCGGGAGTGAGTGTGGGAACAGCCAGTGGCAAGGGGAACTAAGGTTACAGCTGCCCTGGAACCCAGCGAGGCTGACTTTAACCCAAGGCCATTACCCTGGGTTAGCCAGGTGATCCTCGAGTAATCCCGAGGACTGTTAAATGTGGAAGGGAGGTGACAGACAGTTTGAGAAGGTTGCAGGCTGAGAAAGGCAGCAGAGCCCTCTGGCTTTGCACTTGAAAGACAAGGCCTGCAGAAAGCCCCTGCCACTGAAGAAGACTGGACTGTAGGCCCTGTACAATCCTGGAGAAAGCAGAACCTGGCTGGCACCCTGCTTCTCCCTGATCTGTAAGAAGTTTGCTAGGCTGTGATTTGTTACCACAGCAATAGAAAACTAATACAAGCTAGGCAGGTGGTTCACACTGAGACAGGAGGATTGCCAGCAGCTTGAGTGAAACCCATCTCAAAAACAACAACAACAAAACCAAAAAAACAAAACCCTAAACTTAAAAACATCTCAGAAAAACAAAGCTGCAAAGAAGACTACAGAGGTAAACCCAAGACTCTGTGTTCTTGCCTGTCCTCCCTCTGACTGCTTCAGGACAAATCCCATGACCGGGTTTCCAACACCACGGATGCCCATGAGTCTGCTTGTTGCTTAGGCAAATCCCCTTTCCTATTTCAAAAGAAAATTTAAATTCTAACATTTATTTTTCTTAGACAAGCCTTAAAACCAGTTTGCAAACAATGTTTTAAAGTTGGCTGAGGGTTTGGTTGTGGAATGTAATCAGTGTACAGGTGCCTGTGGGGGAGGGGCTAATAGCTAATGATTCTCGATTCTAAGACAACCTTACTATCCTGGGTTAGGCATAGTCCTTGAATGAATGAATGAATGAATGAATGAATGAATGAATGAATGAATGAATATGAATTCCACTTTTGGAGCACAGAAGATGTTAAATACTTGGTTATTAGTAAATATTTTTTCAGTTTTTAAAATCCACTTTAAGATTTTCAACTTATCTTTGTAAAACTCTACATAGAACTTTAACTTAGAAATAATCAATGCCTGTGCTTGTGTCCGATTTATTTATTTATTTTATATGTATGAGTGCTTTGCCTGCATGCATGTCTGTGCACCATGTGTGAACAGTACTCCTGGAGGTCAGAAGAGGGCAGCAGATCCTCTGGAACTGGAGTCACAGACAGTTGTGAGCCACCATGTGGGTGCGAGAGATGGAACCAGGTCCTCTGGAAGAGCAACCAGCGACCTTAACCACTGAGCCATCTCTCCAGCCCCATGTCCACTTTCCAAATACAGTTTACTTTAGTTTCTACATTTCTTTGTCACCAGAGTTTTAGTTTTAGTTTAAAAATATTTTAGGGGCTGAAGTGATGGTTCAGTGGTTAAGAACACATGTTGCTCTTTCAGAGGACCCACATGGCTGCTTACAACTTATCTATGACTTCCATTTCAGGGGATCCAGTATGCTCTGCTGACCCTCCCAGGCACCGGGTGATTGTAATGTCCGTAACATGCAGCACAAACCCTTGCTCGTACACATAAGTAAACAGGAAATGGTTTGTAAAACAGTTAGTGCTCCTGCTGTCTTCCTTTCTCAGGGCTGATTGAGCCTCTCCACTGTACCTTCGCTCTGCTGTAGTTTGTAAGATTAACCTGTCCTGGGTTCCTTGACTGAATGCCTACTTCTTTCTTCACCTCTCCTGACTTTTAGTAGCTGGCTTAGGCTGTGGATAACCCTATAAGCTGTCTTGCTTTCATAGGCCAGCCTTTGTGCCACAGCCTCCGCATGCAGGGCCTAGAGGTGTCATTCCAGCCGGATGATGTTCAGCTCCTTATCTGCTGCCTGCTACCCTGATCATTTGCTTTTACTTGCTATTTAATAAACTCACTCATTTGGAACCAGAAGCATGTTTACCGTGCACTATTCTCAGTGGAGAAGACACTTAAGTTCAAAAAGAATGCACAATGGGCTTATGGATGGCTCAGTAGGTGCAAGGCCTTGCTGAGTGAAGCTAACAACCTGAGTTTGATCCATAGTGAAAGGAGCAAACCTCTGGGGACAGATGAAGTCCCAAGTGAATATGTGTCATCAGGCTCAGGGAAATGGCCGTGTGCAGAAGGCATTGACCACAGCTTTTCAGGGATGTCCACAGCCTGAGACCCAGAGATAGCTCTCCCAACAGTGACCTCCTGCTGAGAAGAGCTAACCCCTCCTCCTCATGCCATACACCATAAATTCCTCACTGAGTTTCCAGGGTGCTTAGTAGGTGCATTGGAACTCGCACAGCCCACCCCTTCCCAGATTTTTTGCACACATGTCTGTCCTTACTCCTTTGTCATCACAGCGGAGGTTTCCTGGACCACACTGCGGGATGCAGCAAGCATCACGTCCCAAAAGATATCCTCTGATTTCCACACACAGGCTGTGACACAAGCATCCCTACACACACACACACACACACACAAACACACACACACACACACACACACACACACACACACACACACGGGGGAGGGGGGGACACTGCTTAATGAATGGAGCCCTGACACTCAGTTTCATAGGAGGACAGTTTTTCTCCCACCGTGTTGTCTTGGCAGAGGCTCCTCTGATTGACACATCTTGACTCTTTGTCCCCTTTGACTGTGGGAGGAAGGCTGTGCCTGTGGCACTCCTGGCTGGGAAGCACCCTGTGACTTTCTTTCTCTCCTGTGTTAGAAGAGTGGGGTTCTTTCTCCCAGTGCCCCAGGCCCCTAGCAGTGAGTTGTCCCCAACGCCTTTCTCCAGTCAGGGAAGCACACTCAGCTGCATACACTCTAGCTGTGACCTTCTGTGCCTAGAGTATGGTCCTGAGACCTGACAGGCCCATAGGCAAACTGAGGCATTCACTGTCAGGGCTGAACCAGGGCTGGCCCATCTTTGACAGTGAATGTCTTCCTGACTTTTGTGTTCTATGTAGGCACGTCTGGCCCCACCCTGCCAACAGTCACTGTCCAGATGACTTGACTTGTCAGAGATCTGAATCTTTCTTGTCATCTCCAAGTTAGCTTCATTCCATCAAGAAGGAAGACCTTCATTCTCAAAACAGCAATTTATTTATATATATTCTTGAGTTGTAGTTTACTTTGGTGTTTCAGTTCCTTTAAAAAATATTTTAAATTCGTTGGTGGTGGTGGTGGTGGTGGTGGTGGTGGTGGTGGTGGTGGGTCTATATGAAGGTGCTTGCATTTTCGGCCATGTATGGAGGTGAGAGGAGTCAGGTCTTGCCTTCCCCTGTGGGTTCTAGGGTGGAAGGCCAGGCAAGGCTTCTGCCTGTGGAGCCATTTTGCTGGCCCGCCCTTAGTCTCTTATTTTTATTTTCATCAAAGAAATAATGATGATTTAAGTTGACAACAAGTACCACTGAGAGATTTATAAAGGAAATGTATCATTGTCTGTCCTTCAGAGGCAGCCCCTTACAATGTCTTTCAGTAGATATGCCGTTTAAGGATTACAGTTAAGGAACACAAGACATTTTAAGGAAATCTTCCAATATGAAGGAAGGACCTAAACAAACAGAAATCTGTATCTGTGAAGCAAGAGCAGATTGTCATGAAGCAGGATGAATAGATGGTGCTCTCGGGAAAATGGAGCATAAGGAGGTAGTCAAATAGGGAAAAAGACACTATCTGATTTTCTGAAAGCATGATTGATCAAGGAAGTATTGAAACTTTCCCCAACAGTAAGTGTTATTTGATCAATAATAATTGTAATACTAAAGCCTTATTTAAACACAAATTATTACTGGGCCAGATGTAGTGCCACAAGCCTGTAAAGTCAGCACCAGAGAAGCTGAAGCAGGGGGATCACAAATTGGAGGCCAGCCTGGGCTACTAACTGAGACTCTATCTCAAAGAAGCCAAACTCCTATCGTGCATTAGCCCACCTGCCCTGTCAGCCCACGCTCCTTAAGTACCGACGTCTGCAACCTCTCCTTTAATGCTCCCGTTGGAAAGTTCTCTGGACATAGGAGGGCTTGGGAGCATGACCACTGCATGCAGACAGATGCTCAGTGTGCCCTAGTGCTAGCCCTATTCCCTCATCCACCTGTACCTGGCCCCTGATTCCAGTACCATCATTTTCATTGAGCTCAGTTTTTATCATTCTGTCTGCAGGATTCAGGTTTAGCTTCAGATTAGAAGCAGTTCATCAGTTCTACATCTTTTTACCCAGTGAAATTATTTCCTTTAAAATTATTTTGGGGGGCTGGAAAGATGACTCAGTAGTTAGGAGCACTGGTTGTTCTTCTAGAAGACCCAGGTTCAATTCCCAGCACCCATGTGGTAGCTAAATGTCTGTTACTCCAGTTTCAGGACATCCAGTGCCCTCGTCTGGCCACCAAAGGTACTGCATGCACATTTTGCACAAACTTACATGCAGGTAAACACCCATACCCATAAAATAAATCTTGAAAATACTTTTGTTAGATCCTGATCTTTATATCTTGATATTCATTATCCAGTAGTACCATTGTTGACTTTTTCTTTTTGAATTTTTATATAATAAATTTGCAGAGATTAGGAGAAAAGATTAACTATATGCAGTGCTCAGTTATTTTCAACTAGGTGGTCTATTCCATTTCTGCCCCCCAGAGATTTAATGTCTGCTATGCTGCTGCCTCTGCTCTTGCTCACACACTGTCCTGGAAGTGCTTGGTCATCTCAGCCATCATTTAAACCCGATAGCCCCTGTCTTGATGCAAAATGTGCACCATGCCTACTTATCCCCACACAGATAATATATTTGTCCAGGCCACTGAAGCACTTCTCACAAGATTTGTCTTGAAATTTTTAAAGTTATGCAAACAACAGTAGCGAATGAAGTCTTATATGTTCTTCCTGACTCGGGAACTGTCTGAATTCTGTTGCACTTGCTTTCCTTCACTCTCAGGGATCTCGTGACTTTTTGTCCCTTCATCACCCAGTCGGGGGAATTTTACAGTGATGCACTTGTCTGACCGCCTACATTTATACTCAGATCTCAGTGGTGACATGGGGTTCTTCTGTAAAGGTCCAGTCAAAGCTCATCCCTTCGGGTTATTTTCCTGTCTCTTTGATCTCATAAATGTGGAAGAGTCTTTTTGTTTTGTTCCCAGAGCACAGTTGTTGGTGATGGGTCTAGATGTGGTGTAGAATTTCCTTCCGGTTCATGTTTCCTTTCAGTCAACACACCTAATACAAGTTCTCCTCTGTTTACCTTCTCAGAGGGCACAAGATGTTTCTTGGCTTCAACCATCTGGATAAATGATGTCAGCAAGCTTCTCCACTGTAAAGTTACCTCTTCATAAAAAGACAGGATCTCTGTGTAATAAATATGAGACCTGAGGCTGGGGGATGGCTGAGAAGGGAACAATGTCTGCTGCACAAGCATGAGGACAGGAGTTTGTTCTTCCTAGTCCACATAGAAAGCAGCTTGATGCCATGTCGTGCACCCCAACACTCCGACAGGAAGATGGAGGCAGAGGCAGGAGATCATCTGGAACCTTGAGGCCGGCCACCCAGATACTCAAGAGCTGCAGACAAAGGAGAGGCCCTGCAGCAAAAGAGTGGAAGGTGAGAACCAACTCCCAAAGTTCCCCTTTGACCTTTACAAGTGTATATGTCCACATACATACAATAAAATCAATTGCTCAATAAACATTTTCGAAGAACATTAAATCTGTAGGTGTAAATACATGTTTGTGTGTGTAATGGTTATTGCTTTCTAGATAGATGGGTGGGTGGATGGATGGATAGATAGATAGATAGATAGATAGATAGATAGATAGATAGATAGATAGATAGATATGTAGACCTGGGAAGTAGAAAAGCCAGAGATCTCAGGCATGGCTCTGAGTGAAGAAGCCTCAGTCTGCAGACACATGGGTGGAGACCTCTGTTTAGAACGTGGAAGATCATGTCAAGTCTGATGGCATTATACAATCTGGCAAGATACAACATGTTCTTAGGAAAATGAGCTATAGCAGATAAAGATCAGCTTCCAGGGCTCTGAAACTCTAGCTGAGGCACGTTAGAGAAGACAGCTTAGTTTAAGAGTGTTTGCGTAGGGGAAGCCTTGGTGAGACCCTGTGAGCACTCAGGAAGCAAAAGCAGGGGTGGAGCTCAGAGAAAATGCCCATCTAGTATTGAAAACATGGAGATGGTTGTCTCTGTCCCCATATCTCTAAGCATTCTCTCCCTGGTGATGAGACACCAAAAGCCCAACCCTCATCTTGCCTCTGAAGCCTTCACCAGGTCATGTCTACCTGGAACAGACACAGAGGAAGAAGAGAGCAATATATGGGAGACATGTGTGGACTGCATGGTTGTGCACGTGGGTGATGTAGCCTGCAACCCCTGGCATGGTCATGGCACATCAAGCTTCTAAGGTTTGTGTGACTCCTGTTTCTTACTCTGGCTTGTACGGGCCCAGGAGCAGGGTCTAGGTCTAGCTCTTGGGAAAGTGTTCTCAGGATGCTATATAAGCATCAGAGTGGATGTTCAATAAACAGTCCCTGTGGGAAGGACAGGGCAGGCCCAAAGGACTGACTCAGGAATTGAGAATCAGACGGGTGTACCCCAGGAAAGAGAACAAACAGCAGCCGGAGATGGGGCCCTTTGCTTTTCATTAGGTTGTCTGTCTTAATGCAGTGGGGCTAATTCTTAACCGCCTTGCTGCAATCAAGGTACAGACTTCAAAACCCTGTGCCTATTAATAGTTTGAATTCCAAGGCTAGACTGTAGATCAGTGGGAGAGCACTCATCTAGCATGTAAGAAGCCCTGGGTTCAGCCTTTAATGCTGCCAGAAAAAAAACAAAAACCAGTTTGAATTGCAAGCATAAGGACTGCTTATGGACAGAGAAGGTTGACTCAATGTGTTAGCCAAGAAAGCTCATATTGGTTCTTTACTGTGTGTCCAATACCTGCTACCAGGGTAGCAGGCACTACTGTATCAAATCCCCATAAGGACGTATCTTTAGTGTTCTGTTGCTGTGAAGAGACACCATGACCAAGTCAATCTTATAAAAGACATTTAACGGGGGCTGATTCACAGGTTCAGAGCTTTAGTCCATCGTCACCATGACTGGCAACATGGTGGCACACAGACAGACATGGTGCTGGAGAGGTACCTGAGAGTTCTGCGTCTCTACCATCCGGCTGCACAAGGCCACTGTCAAGGGACTGGGACCTCCAATGCAGGAACACTCCACAAGGTCATCCATCTGACTCACCTCCTGTCAGCACTGAGCAGGGGTGGAAGCCCAGTGTTTGCAGCCACCAGGCAATTGTTACTGGCATTGAGTGCTGTCACTTTGGAGTGGGCTTGTCACACGCAGCCGTAGGACTAGGTCTAGGGCTTATCAAGGTGCTCGGGAGCCTAAGGCTGGCTCACGTCACTGCCACATGCACACTCATCCCCTTGTCTCCAGGATAGAGGACAATGTGAACAACAGGCCCGCTATTTCCTTCTGATGAAAAATGAATGGACGCTGTCTCATAGTCCAGCAGTCAGCTTTGCAAATGACGTTTGCGTTCTTCACACCACTTGTGTTCATAGAATGACATAAATAAAAATGGCAGCATGTGACTCTAGAATCCTCAGTGTCCTACACAATTCAACTAAGGCCTTAAGACAGTTCTTCATTGCCCTCCCTTCAGTCTGTTCCTGGCACCTCAAAGGGTTTGAAGGTAGAGGAAAAAGAAAATTGAAGGAAGGAAGCTGATTCTCATCTGGGTGCGCTTGTCGCTGCTGCCTGTGGCCCTGTGCTGAGTGGTTGACACGCTCTCTTTGCTGCAGCTAAGTCACACTTTTATTTTAATGACTTCCAGCTCTTCCTGGGCTGCAGAGGAGAAGAAACGGTAATGGATAGATAGGGTCACGCTTTATGTCATCTGTGTTCATCTTCGATCCTTGCCCTTTCTGGTTCCTAGAAGCATAAAGGAGCTGAAGGACAGACTTGAGGGCTTCTCCAGATAAGACACTGGAAACCCCAACATTCAAATGACAGAGACAGAGTCTTGAAGCATCACTATTGTTTCAAGTTGGAATGTCTAGACGAGAGAAACATGGTGATGCCGAGTGAGTGCCAGAGCGCCTGTTCTTCAGAGGAGTACATACCTTTGCTGCTCAGAAGAAAGCAGTTTCTCTGAGGCTTTTCCACAGCAGGACAGTACCCTGGTGGAGGACAAGGCTAGCCTACAAAGGTGCTCCTTACACAGCACCAGGACATATGCCATCTGAAAGCCTTCAGAGCACTCCACAGGGAAGCCCCAAAGCAACTGATATAAATAGGTGGACATCCCAGTTCCTGAAGTCTCTATTTGTGGCTAGCTTGTCTTGTCTGTTTGTTTGTCTGTCTGTCTGTCTGTTGCTAGTTTCCAGAATTGGAAACAGCATTTAAAGTCTTTTAGATAGATTTCTATGTTGAAAACAAGTCAACATCATTTAGTTCTACTTTTGCATTTTAGATGACAATTGAAAAGCACACTACTGACTTTTCATAACATTTACAGCTTTTTAAACACTATACAAAAGGTTACTTGCATGTTAGGCCTGGGGGTACAGGTTGTATCCCAGCAACTCAGGAGACTAAGGCAGGAGGATCAGCCTGGCCAGACTACGGAGTGACTCTTGGGCAACTTAGATCACTTAGTTAAATACTGTTTCAAAATACGACTGTGAAAAGAGTGCTGGGGGCATAGCTTAGTGACACAATGATTGCCCAGCATCTGTGAGGCCCTGGGTTCAATCCCCAGTGTGACAAATGAAAGGCTGCTGTATGTATCAGCTTCCTCCAGCCAGCCTAGTAGGACTGACCACTAGGTCTATGAGCGGTGAAGGACTGACTTCTTACTGTCTTCTGTCCGTGGATCCTTCTGTGGGAACTCTGCTGTCTACCATAGGTACCCTGTCTACATTGGTTGCTTTTCTAGATGTTATGAAATATCTGACAAAAGCAACCGCAGGGAGGATTTGTTTAGAATCATAGAGGGGACACAGCCTGTGGTGACAGAGAAGGCATGGCAGCAGAAACAGAGGACACTCATCTGGTGTCCCAAACCAAGAAGCAAGATGGTGAATGGTGTTGCTCAGCTTTCTCTTCTTATTCCATCCAGGACCCCCCCCCTTAAGGTAGGGCATCTTACCTCAACCTACCCTAGACGTTGTCACAGCTGTAACTAGAGAGTAGCATCTGTGGTGGTGCTAAATTCCATCAAGTTGACAATCCAGATTGATCACCACAGCAGGCTGGAACCCTAAGGTCCCATTTCTGACTTCCTGTTGCAGGGGGATGAGTTGAGACTTGGGTGAGGAGAGGGATGGGCTCTCCCAGTCCACCTTGCTTAGCTGGAGTCCAGTTCTCTGGCACTGTCTCTCTAGTTCTACCTTTTGTCCCCAGTTAACTACGGTTACTGTTGAGCTAGTGCTTTCTTCATGGAAGGAAATTGGCTCCTTGAGGACTCACCCCCACCTCCTTGGACTTCAACATCTTTCAGTAGACACTTTGACTTGGCGCTTTGAAAGCAAGGCCGGTGACTCTTAGAGCTACTTTTTGTTTCTAACATACTTCCTAGCATGGAAGCAAACTGAGTTTGGGTGAAGTGGACCCTATATTCCCCTCAAATTCTAGGGTCTGTCCGCTAGGGCATGTTCATCTGTATTCGACAGTCACAACTGTCAAAATATTAAGCAGCATCTATAGGTGGCAAAGCTATTGATCACCAGTATGTGAGCTTCAGACCTACTACTGTATAGCAGCCCAAAACCTACCACGGTGACTTCTCTTCTTCTGATTATCTGGGGTTCTGTGTATTAGTGAGTTCAGATTTTATAGTAACCTGGAGCATGATCAGCAAATGGGTTTTGATGGTGTAGTGGTTTTTCTTCTGTTCTCAAATAATGAGCTTAAACGTCCCAAGAAATACACATATACAGAAAATTAGTGGATCCGGCACGTCTAACAGGGTGTTGAATTACATCCAGTATGGGAGTTGGTCTGAGCTTTGCTGGGTTTTAAATTAGAAGATGAGAATCAGAAGCTCATTAGCCAGTGCCCCATGTCCAGATTGGTGACTGCAGCTCATTTATTAGTAGTCTCCCATCCTCAAACTATCCATAGCCCATTGTACTGGATGCTTCTGAGCCTAGATGTCGCCTTGTAACCCTTCTCAACATAAAAGGCGACCCAAGTGACTAGCCTCTTAAGAGAAACTTACATGGGGGTTCCATCTCAAGTAGCTTCATCCAAGAAATTTGGAACATCCTCTTCTTTCCTCAGCAACACAGACTCATGCCCCTGTGGCTCCACTGTATGTGTGTGTGTGTGGGGGGGGGGGGGGGTCTTAGCTTTGGACATTACTGTCAACATGGCCTATGTTGCTATCTACCGACTGGACTTAAAGCATACACTGTAGGAGTCACAAGAGAGGAAAGGGTCTGAAGTCACATTCAAATTCAACTTCCTGACACGATGAACTGTTAGAGAACTGGCCTTCAGTCAACACGTAGATCTTATTAGTTCAGAGCATTGAGTGCATTCAGTCTTCAATTGAAGTTTCCCAAAGAGTCTACTGACTGGAAAAGAAATGCCCTTCAAACCAGTTTCCAAGTGTTCCTTGTCACCATGGAATGAAGGAATGACCATGCAGTCACTTGTGGTTCTGAGGCTCAAATCAGGCAAGTGAAATGCTGTGGAAGGAAGCCTGACATCCTTAGGACATGTTGCTTATAAGCCAAAACCAAGGCTCTGTAGTATGTTTTTATTCACAACTGAGCCCACAGTGAAGCCATTTACTGAACACTTACTGTTTGCTGGTTGCTATGGCCATTACTTTTGGTGTGTCTTGTATGTATTCATTTGTGAGGGCTGTCATTAAAAAAAGTCACAAGCTGACCCCTGGTCTTGCAGATGGCTCTGTTCCTAGTGTCCTGCAGTATGTCCAAGTCTCCCCCTCAGAACATCAGTGGTTTAGGCTAGGACCTACTGTAAGGGTCTCACTTGAGTCTAACAATCTTCTGAAAGACCTAGTCTTCAGACTGTCACCTCTTGAAGTAATGCATGGCTTCAACACCTGAGAGGAAGACATTCTTCAGTCCCCAATAATGTGATGCCCCGTGAGTTTTCTAATGAGTTTATCACCATTTCAGGAAAAAAGGGAGTGATGGGTGAGGTGATCTCCTTGTGACAAGTCTAGTACACTTGCCCATGCTCAGAGCTCATATTCACAATGTGTGTCACCAGTAAAATTGGAAAAGGCATGATCAGATTGCCTATAAGATGAGGATCTAACAGCTCCTGCTTCCTAGGACTGTTCAGAGGGGACTTAGGGTGACTTGCATAAGTCCTTAAAACCATGGCTACATGTGGTAGGTACCCAATATTTATTAATTGGTCAACTAGTGTGTGTGTGTGTGTGTGTGTGTGTGTGTCTGTGTGTGTGTGTGTGTGTGTGGTGTCACTGTGACAAGGATACACTATTAGAATACAACCAATGATTCTTAGTGTTCCGTGATTCCTAATATTCCATGTTAGCATCTGTAAGTGGCATCAGCTGACTCTTTGGACCGATCTATTGTACAGCTGTAAACGTTATCATTTTCAGCGTGCTCTATCATTTTACACTGGCAACATGTCAGAGGCCAGTGTAGTATGTTGAAGGGTTTAATTCCTTGGCCGAGTGTCATAACTGTGGCATAGCACTGCGAATCAGACCCACAGTGCCCGAGGGTAACATGCGCTGGACATGCAAGTGGCTTTTTCTTAGAGTTGGGCGACATGATAGCTGTTTGGCTGCCATTTTTTTTCTCAAACTCCTAAAAGACCATAAGAAATGATAATTATGCCCTTCAAAACAGTTTCCAAATGTTCCTGGTCACCATGGAATAGAGGAATGGTCATGTAGGGACGTGTGAGTCTGAGGCCCAAATCAGGCAAGCAGAATACTGTAGAAGGAAGTCTTAGAGCTCCACAGAGCTGTGCAGGCACACACAGACGAGCGGCACTCCAATACTCTTGCTTTTCTATTTTGTTTTGTTTAACTTTTTAAATTAACTATTTTAATCAAAAATTCTTGTTTTCTTTTTTCTTTTATTTAATCTGTTCTTACAATCCAGATTTTATGAAAATTCTTGTTTTCATTCAATGTATTTTGACTATGCTTTCTCTTCCTTCTAGACCCTCCCCACCTCCCTACATATGAAATGTTAAGGATTTTTTCTTCTCTCTTTAAAACAAACAAAAACAATAGCAACAACAGCACAACCAGTAATAAGCATACACACAAACAAAAATCAAAATAAACAGGCAAAAAACTGAGAAGAAAAAAATCCACAAACATAGCAACAAGTCTACAAGGATACCACTGAGGCCATTCTGTGGTGGCCAGCGACTCCAGGGTGTGGGGTCTGCTCTGAGGTATGGGTAATGTGCTCAGGGCTACTCCACATGGGGAAATTGACTTTTCCTTTGCTCTAACCTCTCATTTGCAGGCAGCTTCTTGGTTGTGGATGGGAGCTGGTGTCTACTCCCTGCTCCCAGGGATCCAACCCCTGCTTGAACCCATGTAGGCCTTGTGCCTACTTTCATGGTCTCTGTGAGCCCATCTTCAGTTTTTAAGAACAAACTGAAGGCAAATAAGATGAATTAGGAACAATTAAAGTTGTTTTATCATCTTTAGTAAAGTAATGGATTGTCTGATTTGTGTATTTGAGTAGTTCTATTGTTTTATTTTTTTATGTCAAGAAAAATACATGATCTAACTAATAAATTATCTGACAAAGACCAAAAGGTCAATTTTATATTTCCTTATCACGATTTACTTCTAGTAGACCATAACTTTCTGGCCAGATGTGATGGAGCACACCTTAATCCCAGCACTAGGGATGCAGGGGCAGGTGGACTTCTGTGAGTTTGAGGCCAACCTAGTCTACAGAGTTGAGTTTCAGGACAGCCAGAGCTACCTACATAAAGAGATCCTGTCTTAAGAAACAAAAATACAGAATTTCTAGAAAGGTTAAGTGTGCTATTCACACTCATGGGGCTCTACCTGGAAGATGTGATCTTGCCATACTAGCTTTCTTACTTCCTGGTACTTTGCAGAAGTTATCATTTCTAGGGCATCAGATTCTAGATAGTGCCTTGTGGCCTACCGAGAGTTCAGCTGGATAGCTGGGGCCGCTGGGGGGAGTTAGGGAATGTTGTGTAGACAGCCCTAGCCAAGTATGGGAATGATGGGGAGAAGCCAAGTGTGGGTGGGGCAGCTTAAACTCCCTCTCTGTCTTGCTGGATTCTATTCATTCATTCATTCATTCATTCATTCATTCATTGGCTATGCTGGGGATGGAACCCAAGGCCCAGTGTACACTAGACAAACTTTCTACTGTGGAGTTACATTACAAACCCTCAGGGAAGAGTCTTCCTTGCCTGTCTTCCATCTTTCACCCAGGAGTTAAAGATTAATCAGAGTCCGTTTAACAGCACAGTTCATCTGACCCTCACCATCCACCTGGCTGGGACATATTTAACCAACTAAGTGTGAATGCAGCTTCGTCGTGTGGTAGTTATCCAAACAAGAATCAAGCCACTTAGAGGAATGTAGCATAAAGAAGAAACTAACAGATACTTCTTTTATCATTACCATCACATGGTGGCATTCCTTTGCCTTACAGAAGCTTTCCAGTTTCATGAGGTCCCATTTATCAATTCGTGACCTTAGAGCATGAGCCATTGGAGTTCTGTTTAGGAAATTTCCCCCTGTATCAATGAGTTCAAGGCTCTTTCCCACTTTCTCTTCTATTAGAGTCAGTGTATCTGGTTTTATGTTGAGGTCCTTGGTCCACTTGGACTTGAGCTTTGTGCAAGATGACAAATATGGGTCTATTTCCATTTTTCTACATACAGACAGCCAGTTAGACCAGCACCACGTATTGAAGATGCTTTCTTTTTTCCATTCTACATTTTTGGCATCTTTGTAAAAGATCAAGTGTCCATAAGTATGTCTTTCTTTCTGGGTCTTCAATTCTATTCTATTGATCAACGTGTCTGTCTCTGTACCAATACCATGCAGTTTTTATCACTACTGCTCTGTAGTACAGCTTGAGGTCAGGAATGGTGATTCCCCCAGTCGTTCTTTTATTGTTAAGAACTGTTTTTGCTATTCTGGGTTTTGAACATTGCTCTTTCCATGTCTTTGAAGAATTGTGTTGGGATTTTGATGGGGATTACATTGAATTTGTAGACTACTTTTGATAGGATGGCCATTTTTACTCTATTAATTCTGCCAATCCATGAGCATGGGAGATCTTTCTATTTTCTGAGATCTTCTTCAATTTCTTTCTTTAGTGATTTGAAGTTATTGTCATACAGGTCTTTCATGGAGCATTGGAATTTGCTGACTTTTCTTGGCTCCTGATGAGCATCTAGAGATGTGTAAGAACAGGCCTCTGTTCAAGAGATGCTGGAGAGAGTGACCAGGCCCTTCCAAGTTAGGTCTCAGCACCCAATGACACCCCGAGGCTCTCTTAAGTGTCATGTTTCAGGTGACGGAGTGTCACCATGGCCCAAGGCATGCTGATGGGCACACTTAACAAGCCCCTAAAGAGGCTGGTTCTAATGTCAACTTGCTACAATTTAGAACCACCTGAGTAGGAAGCCATACTTGTCTTAACTGATATGGGAAGACCAACCCTGAATGTGGGTGGCTACTGCATTCCAGTAGCAGGGTTTTTTGTTTGTTTGGGTTTTTTGTTTTGTTTTGTTGATTTTTGCTTTGTTGATTTTTGTTTTTTTGTTTTATTTTAGGGGCATGGCAAGGGAAGAGTATTTGCCCTTCCTTCCCTTACATGACCTCCTTCCTATCTTGCCTGACCTTCTCTGTCTTTGTTGCTGCTGATACCTTTGCTGATATTAGAACCAGTGTTCTCAGGCTTCCAGCACAGATTGAGGACCAGCAATACTCCAAGAAGTGTCTGGGCTCTGTGGTGCCAAATTGGGACTGATGCAGCATCCAGCCCTGCAGACTGCAGACTGAACAGCTTGGGGTCCTCTCCAGCGATTCTGATGTTGAAGATCCAGCCTCAGGGACCCACCGGCAGCTACATGGCTTTCCGCCTCTCAGGTGTGAGACAGCTGTTGTTACTATAGTAATATAAGCTAATTTAACAAATTTTATACACATAAGTATAATTATCCTCTCTGTTCTGCTCCTCTAGAGAATCTGACTAATTCATCCAAGGGCCCAGTGAATGAAGAGCCCTCAGCTTCAGCGATGACAACAGTATTGACTGATTATTGTGTATTAAGCCCCTTTCATGAATTCTTATGAAACCCTCACGCTGTAATGTAGGCATTGCCTCACTTTGCAGATGAGAACATTAAATGTGGCAACGATAGTCCAGTTTTGTCATACAGTGCCTTTTGCTTTTGTTTTCAGTGGTTCACAAGAAGATTTCATTCCCAGACACCCTTATGTGAGAATAGATAGCTGGGGATCACCTGATTAGTATAATTATCACCTGATTAGTTCTGGTCAGTAGTAAACAAATGCCCACCTCCTCTCTCTTTCTCCCTGCCAAGATCCACAGAGAGAACAGCCACTCAGTTCCCTGCCATCTACAGAGGGCTTCATGTGAGAAACTAAACCTGTATTGCACATAACCACTGGCAATCAGAGGTTTGCCTATCCTGACTAATACAGTGAGGTTCAGAGAGAAGTCACCTGGCCATGATTCCAAAGACACTGGTGCAGAACTTACCCCTCAATCCAAGACTACAAAAACTCCTTTATCTCTTCTTCTATTACCTCTTTGCTAGGACATAGAGGAGGTCTGAAGTTCACAGTGCTGCTTGTCCCTAAAGTAGACCAGCTAGCCCATCACACTGGAATTTTCTCTGATTTTTCTCTCCTTACCAGTCTACCAGCCATATCCTAGTGGTGAGTAGATATGAATATCCAAATGATGTTTAATCGTTATCCAAGGCTTTCCTCTACCGCCTGCTTTTAGCCTACTGTGGTATAAGGGAAAACAAAGGAAAATTGCTTGCTTCTGGGAGGATAGTGACCAGGTGACATGTGGCCGCTGCTCTTCTTGTTCCCAAGAGTGGATGGTTTGTGTTCCTGTCCACATACACAGGCTGGGCCCTCTTAGGAGCAGAGAATTCACCAAGTGGAAAACCCTGGAGTAGAGAAAGCACACTACCTACACACTCTTTTTCCTTTCTCTTCTTTTCTCTTCTCTTCTTTTCTTTTCTTTAGTCTTGTTATTGTAGCTCAGGCTGGCCTAGGATCTATGATCCTCTTGCCTCAGCCTGAGCACCCAGGAGACAACTCTCCAGGATATCTGGCAGCTCTATGGAAGCCCCCCTCCCGGAAGACAGTCAGTGGTGCAGATGAACTCATGGGATATAACTTCTCCCTAGAGAGTTTCTCCTAATATTATTACAGCTGGGACTGAAGACAACATGGCTCAAGGCTCAATGCCAAGATGTTGCTGGCCTCCACTTGAAGCACTGCACAGTGCTTCAAGAACATGGAAAAGATAGAATAAACCTTAAAAAGAAGACTATCTTCTCCTCCCCTTTACTGCCAACTCCTCTCTCTTCACAAAAGTAGCCAATATCAGCTGGGTCTTTTTAAGCGTTTCTGGAAAAATGTGGGAATCACCCACTGGCAGGTATGAATTTTCTAATGTAAAGGGATCACATCATGTGGGAAACTGGAGATCAGCATTTGAATATGAAGTGAGACCAAGAAAGATAAATATGGCATGTTGTCTCTCATGCGGAGGAGGAGGAGGAGGAGGAGGAGGAGGAGGAGGAGGAGGAGGAGGAGGAGGAGGAGGAGGAGGAGGAGGAGGAGGAGGAGGAGGAGGAGGAGGAGGAGGAGGAGGAGGAGGAAGAAGAGAAACAGAGGACTTGTTTAGGGGCCCCATCTGGGAAAAGTCTAAGAAGGGTAAAGTAGAGGTGAATGTCCATGCATGAAAATGTAGTAAGGAAGTAATTATTATTTTGTGCAATTAAAATACACAATAAAAAATCAAAATCAAACAAGAAACCCCTTTTCATTTAGGGCAACCAACCCTTATAATAACTATATGTTGCAGCTATTTTCTCTGATGACTTTTGGCTTTAGGCCATACATTTTGAAATGTATATATGATAAAATGTATCAATACCTAAGAGACTGGGTGACGGTTGGATTCGACCTCAAGATCCCTCTGTTAAAGAAACTCTCTCTATATTAACAAGCAACACCAATGTCTATGGTAATGGAGGTTCTGACTGTGTTCTCTGCACACATGAAGGCTCCCTGGCTGTCTGGGCTTCCATTGGTTCTTTGAGCTCTCCTTTAAGACACACAGATGCATGTTGCAATAGTTAAATAGTTGACCCTGAGCAGAAGCAGGGTGGGGTAACCCACAAATTCCAGCCTACAAGAGACATGGGCAAGAGGATAATGAGTTCAAAGCCAGCCAGGCCTCCAGAAAGAGCCCCTCTCTCAAAAGCAAATAAAATCCAATCTTGAGTATTCTGTACTCAAGATAAGCCATTAAAGTGTCTTTGGGGTTGTTATGGAAACCATATCATTATTACTTTGTCTGTGTTTTCAAAGTCAAGGATGGAAGAGTGTCTAGCCCTGTGCAGTGGGTTAGATGAGAACAATTATCAGGGTAAAGGAGAAATGTCTGAGGAAGAGGTGGACCTTCCCGGAAGGCCTGGGAAGCTCAAGACACTTTAAGATTTCTCCAAAGGGAAGAGAAGAAAATAAAAAAAACTTCAACAAAGACTTATAACTTACTTTGAGAAAGTTCGAAATAACTGACTTGGGACATGATTTCAAACTTTTTGTGAAACAGGGATCATCATAAGCTGCAAACTCACTCAGCTGTCAACCTTAAACTCTGGAAGAAAAGCAGCCACATCAATTATGAAGCTCCTCAAAACGTGTGTGTGTGTGTGTGTGTGTGTGTGTGTGTGAGAATCACCGGGGCTCCTATTAAAATGTAGATTTTGATTTGGGTGACGGCTGGTGGGACCCAGTTTCTACATGTTTGAACAACTACTTGGCTTCAGAAGCCAAGCCTTTCAACACACACACACACACCACACCACACACACCACACCACACACACACACACACACACACACACACACACACACTCCTTGACCATTTGCCCCCAGGCTTGCTGTTCCCTGCTCCCTTCTCCATCCACCCCCTTCTGTTGCTTCATCTGATAGTATGCATGTATGTGTCTACATGTGCTTATATGTATGTATGTATGTGTCTTCGTATGCTTATATATATGTATGTATGTGTCTTTGTATGCTTATATATGTCTTGATTTTTCTGCTTCCTAAAACATCAAGAAATGGGCTGTTTTTACAGAAACCACAAATGCATTTCATGGAAAACCATTGGGCACAAAGGCAAAACATCAACAAATTGATACTTTCTTGCTTTGTCACGCCTGATTTAAGGAAACAAACACAAAACGGGCTGTGCTTTGGAAATTGACTTCAACCACATTTAAACTGTTCTCTCTTAAAATATTAGCAGTTGAGTACGTAAGCCAATATTTATTTTCTAATCAAAGGGTTGTGGCAAATGGTTTATAAATGAGAGGAAAAAATGCCTCAGAAATGTTTCTGGAATTGAACTGGAAATGGGATATTTTATTTCTTTAAGTGGCAGTCATAGGTCTTCATCTACTAAGATTCTTACTGCCCTGGAGAAAGAGAGAGAGCACGGAGAACTGATCTCTGCACGGAAGTCCAACGCC
This sequence comes from Uromys caudimaculatus, assembly GCA_028551405.1. Taxonomy (NCBI): domain Eukaryota; kingdom Metazoa; phylum Chordata; class Mammalia; order Rodentia; family Muridae; genus Uromys; species Uromys caudimaculatus. The sequence goes on along the minus strand of CM052707.1, from coordinate 23,111,192 downwards.
AGAACTTCCCACCAGACATCACCATAAATAATTTTTTGTAGAAATAAGTTGAAGATCCTGATACATTAAGGGGAGTCTATTTGCAGAATGACCGCGTAGAGAGGACCCCTCAAGAGAAGCTTCCAGAATTCCATTATCTCAACTGTCACTCGCCACCGGATTTGTCTTGGCGCTGTATGTTTTCATGAATTACTTGAGCTGTTTGTTTTTCCTTTATCAGCCATCACCCTGTCAGCCAGGCCATTCATAACAACTTTTGGCAGCTCATCAGGGGAGTTCAGAGGCTGAGGAGGACCCTATCAACTCTCACACCTCATTGTGTGAAACTGTTTACCGGCACTGCCTCTTCTGTAAATATTACAAGCAGAGCCCTGAAAGGAAAGATGTGTGGAGACAAAATGGCTTGCCTGGGAGCACTTGGCTGGGGTGGAGGGAGGACTGAGGAGTGTTTGGGTCTTATTGATTGGGCTAAGTCATACTACCTCTCCTGGGAAGTTTTGTGTGTGCTGGTTAATTAGATAACATTGAATCTGACTTTGCATCTCTGTGTGTGTAGTGTGGGGGAAGGGTGAAGTGAGACTTCTGTAATTAGGGAGTACAGATCACTTCTGTCACAGTTCCACTCCTGTTGTATTTAACGCCTGCTTTTCCAGTATTTTCTTACACTGTCATTTGTGCTTGACTGGCAAAGGTACTGTTGTTACCTGAACCGAGCACTGGACAGTCCCGGGCTGAGTTTCTGCTGGTCACTCTTTAGAAATAACCTCCTATTTGAAATAAAATCCACGGATCCTCTGCTGAAGCTCACAGCACTATAGATGGCAACAATAACAACACCACACACACACACACACACACACACACACACACACACCCCTTCTTCAGTCCTATTTGTATCAGTTACACAGGTACAGACTTTTGCAGAACGTGTCAAACAATTCTGAGGAAACATAAAGCTTCCCTAGTTTTCCTCCTGACCCATTTGGGGTGTGTGTGTGTGTGTGTGTGTGTGTACACCCACCATTCATTGCAAAGGAACTCCCTTTGACTATTTTGAAGGTGATGGAATTGGATGGGTTTTTTTTTGTGATCGCCTTCTTTCGGTTACAATTCAGCTGTTTTTCCTTTTTGGGAAGACATAGGTGCAGTTTATGCAGAATGGGGTCTATAGGTTTCCTGTGCACAGCCAGTGAGTTTGTTGCTGCAGAAATTCCCCTTTATTGCCGAAGCAGAAGCAGTTACCCATGGTGTGAAAATGTTAGATGTTCTAGAAATCAGCAAGGACTCTCATTCCAGTATGCTCCTCACAGTTCCTGTTGTGTTATTATAGTTACCTGCTCGTTAGTTATTGTGCCTAATTAATATTACTATAGGCTGTCATGGGTATGTTCCTACTGGAACAGACAGTGAGGACTCAGAGCACAGTCCTCTCTACCATTTCAGTCACTCTTTGGAAGACTTACCTTGTATCCCTCCCAGATAAGCGAGCCCCGGCTTAAGGCACACTGACCTGGAAATGGAACACACATATTGTCCAGAAAAATGCTCCCGTGCCTTGCTTGCAAGCCCATCCAAAGCACACTGCTCCCGGCCCCTATCATATCACTCTTGTCCCAAATGTCCCACTCACAGAGACCTAGAGGAGGTACTCGAGTGTGTCTGGCCTCTTTTACCCAAGTGATACTGAGGTGGGGTAGAAAGGAAGGAAAAGTCTTGAGAACACAAGAAGAGACATGATCCTTGAATCTGGTCCAAGCCTGTCGCCAGCAGAGTAACAAGAATCCCAGCACAATTACTGACTGCTGAAGGCCTTCCCCCTTCCCAGCTCTAAACCTTCAATTTTCTAGGAATCTCACCAGAACCCCTATTTAGGGGGAAAGGACATGTGCAAGGCCTTTAGTGCAACCCTAGCGGCTTCTGTGTAGTATAGTGTCGAATTACCATTCCACTCCAGGCATCTCTGGAGCGCAATCTCATACATAGAGAGGAAGGGAAAGGGGGAGGGGTTTCTTGGCAATCTTTTGATATGTAATTTGAGAGCCATCAAAAAAGTGTATATGGCGAACACTAAGACTATTTGTTGCAACTCTCCTCAAAGAAGTACATATCCACCTCTGGGTATGTCTCCTTTTCTATGGCTCTTCTTTGAGAAGCCCGTATTCTTGCTCTTTGGTGTGCCCAACTTTCTTCTGGGCACCTCTCTTTCTCCTGACCCTTGTGCTTACATCTACACTAAAATATTTTCAGTAAGCTTTCCAACTCTGCTTCTAAGCTGGCTAGTCCCGAAATAGCTTTTCAGCATCGAAACCGTGAGTCCTGATTTGGCCTGAATTGAGGTTCCCCAAGAGTCTAGAGCAGTGACCCTCAACCTTCCTAATGTCCCTTTAATACAGTTCCTCATGTTGTGGTGACCACCACCAACAAAATTACTTCTTGCTACTTCACAACTGTAATTTTACTAGTGTTATGAGTCGAAATGTAAATATCTGATATGTGGCCCCTATGAAAGGGTCATTTGACCCTCCACAGGGTCACCATGACCCATACATTGAGAGCTACTGGACTAGAGAAACTTCTCAGGCTGCTAAGGGTGGCACTATAGAGCTGTGACTGTCCTCATCACCAACAATGTCTTTGAGAGTCACCAAGAAGTTTGTTTCTTTTGCCTAACAAGCTATGGTCAGTCTGCCACAGCAGTCTGTCTCTGCCTGTGTGTCAACCCACTTATTGACTGTCATTCTGGTGTCCTCCTTTTGAGGATATTGAATTGTCCTTTACTGATTGTAAAATGCCTATAGAGTCTAGATAGCAAGTCCGTTGTTAGAAATACATTTCAAGGGCTGAGGAGATGACCGGATGAAACCCTTGTCTTGCAAGCATAAGAACAGGAGCTTGGGTCTCTAGGATCCACATAAAAATCCAGCAGACCTGACAGCCCCCCTACAATTCCTGCACTAGAGACTCAAAGACTCCTGCACTAGGAAGAAAACCCTGGAGCATCCTTTACTGCATAAAAGACAACCCCAGTGGTCACCCAAGCATCCCGGTATAAAGAACAACAAGAAAGCAACTTTCTTTTGCATTAGTTTGACCAAGAGTGAGCCCAAATTTGAATTCTCTGCTTCTCTCCCTGTGCCTTTTGCTTATCTTCAGTTGCCGATCTATCTGTAATCTGTCTGCCGTGTGTCTGAGCTGCCTGTTCCTGTCGCTTGTGTGTTCTGTGTCTGTCTGTGCCTCTGTGTTAATTGAATAGCACAGAAAACACAGCATGGAAAAGGAATGGGGGATCCATTTGTTTGGTTTGACAGAAATCACAGCAAAGCTATGGGAGGAAGAAGTTACTTTGCTTCTCTCAACAGACCCAGAACAGCATTCAATGCTGCAAACGGAAGCTCACAAAGTTGGGTTCATAAATGCTTCCAATATTTATGGTTATATACAACTGTATTTGTTGTATAAGGTGGCTTCCAACCTCTTGGCTGCTTTCAGCAAATGATTACAACAAATATATACACACATACCTGATTATGGCTCAGGGGCATGGAATAGTCCATAATTCAAAATTAAAACTTATGCTGGTAGCATGGGAAAAATCCAAGGCATAGCAAGGTTGGTTACTTTGTTCTCTTAGAGGCAGATTAAACCTAGGTTGACGATACAGAAGGCTAACAGGTTAAGTACATAGTCTTCAGTGATCTCCAGGCATGCTATTAACTTGAATGTGAGGTCCAACAAAAGTCTTTCTGGAGTTAAAAGACATTTTTATAAAATTGTATCAACATAGCCTGGAGCAAGCTTACTAGCTAGAGTAGCAGGGTCAGCCAACTCTGGCTTCAATGAGCGAACCTGCTTCAGTAAACCAAGTGGAGAGTAACTTAGGAAGATACGCAACATCTGCTTCTGTCCTGCGCATAAGTGTGCACACGTGCACATATGTGTGCCCATGTGTACCCACAGGCATGTGAACATGTGAATATATACATAGACACATATACCACACACATATACATGCAAAAGATCAATTTTGAATAATTTTCCCACTCTGTGACTGTCTTTGGTTTTCAGTGATGTTATTTGTTGACTAGAAAACTTAAGTTTTGACTGTATCCAAGTTATGCTTTTTTCTCTTATAACTAGCATCTGTGCAACGTCAAGGTTTGCCTACACACAGGTTTATGCGGACCTCTTGGTTTCCTCTGGGAAGTTTTATGGTGGCCGACTTCTCATTAAACCTCTTGCCCCAATTTCTCTTTAGATCACATTTTAAGGAGGAGATTGAGATTCATTTGAGGTTCTTGTTTTGTAATTGGTTGTAGTACATTTTTGTGGGATCATTTTTTGTCAACATTTCTTTCTTGACTGGACACACTCACAGACACACACACACAGATACACAGATACATACACACACACACACACACACACACCTTTATTGAAAATCAATTGATCATAAATATGTCTGTGATCTATTTTAAGATTCTATTGTGTTTTGCTGGCTTTTAATCTTCATGTAAATAATTATAAGCTTGAAAGCAGGAAATATGCTTTTCAATCTTGTTCTTTTAAAGGTTGCTGCAACTATTTTTCATTCTTTTATATGGGATTAGTTACTTTGCCAATCACCGGAACAAATTACCATTAGCGATTTAGGGGAGAACAGATTTCAGACAGTCTCAGCCTATGGCATCCACAGGAGCAGCTCAGTCTATGGTGGTGGCAGGGGCTATTCACATGGAGTGGACCAGATTCAGGGGCTGATGTAACCCTGAAAGGCTAGGAGTGGGGGATGGGCCCTTAGTGGCCTGCTTCTAAAAACCAGGTCCTACCTCAAATGGCTCCACAGCCCTCAAAATAGAATCACAAACTCAAGGCCAAGCTTCTGAAATGCAATCCTGGAGTAGGGGCTGGAGGCTTTCAGAGTCTAATTATAATGCATACATCCTATAAGAGCTTGTCAATTTCCAATAAAAATCTTCCTGGTCACCAGTGTCACAAACCCAACCTGTCTTTGTTGGGGATTCACTACTGTGAAGAGATACCATGACCAAGGCAACTCTTATCAAGGAAAACATTTAACTGTGAGTGACTTACAGTTCAGAGTTTAGTCTATTATCATTATAGTAAGAAGCATGGCATCATTGAGACAGACATGGTACTGGAGAGATAGATGAAAGGTCTACATCTTTATCCACAGGTATCAGAAGACTGTGTTTCACAGTGGCACTCCATTTTGGATCATAAGTATGGGGTTTTATATATGCTTTTTATTAGATAGATAAAAAATTTTTTTTGTTTTTGGAAGTTTTCATCATGCATAGTTGATTTTTTTCTGAAATGTTTTTATTTCCTTTCCTTTTTTCTTTGTTTGTTTCTGGTTTTTTGAGTTAGGGTTTCTCTGTGTATCCCCAGCTGTCCTGGAACTCACTCTATAGACCAAGCTGGCCTTGAACTCACAGAGATCTGCCTTCTTCTGCCTCCCAAATGCTGGGATTAAAGGCTTGCACTACCACCTGGCAATAAAGGTGACTTTTAAAAAATTATCTATTTATTTTATGTGCACTGGTGGTTTTGCCTGCATGTATCTCTACATGAGGGTGTTAAGATCTCCTGAACCTGGAGTGACAGTCAGTTGTGAGCTGCCATGTGGTTGCTGGGAATTGAACCCAGGTCCTCTAGATCAGCAGTCAGTGTTCTTAACCACTGAGCCGTCTCTCCAAGCCCCTGAAGTGATTTTCAATCAAGTGAGAAGTGCTGTTTTCACTTCTTTTGTTGTGTGATTCACTGTACAGATTTCACTTTTTTTAAAAGACAACATTGGCTTTCAGTTTATCCATCAAACACTTCATAATCATCACTATATATAGTTCTTCAAGTTCGAACTAAGACAGGCAGTGGAATGACAATAACTTGTATGGCAGACAGATTGTAGTTTTCAAATTAGGGAACTTAGATCTTAGTCTCTAGATTTCTTCTTCTTCTTCTTCTTCTTCTTCTTCTTCTTCTTCTTCTTCTTCTTCTTCTTCTTCTTCTTCTTCTCCTTCTCCTCCTCCTCCTCCTCCTCCTCCTCCTCCTCCTCCTCCTCCTCCTCCTCCTCCTTCTCCTTCTTTTAAGATCTTATTTATTTGTTTTATAAATATGACAAGACACACCAAAAGAGGGCATACAGATGGTTGTGAGCCACCATGTGGTTGCCAGGAATTGAACTCAGGACCTCTTGAAGAGTAGCCAGTGTTCTTAACTGCTGAGCCATCTCTCCAGCCCCAGATTTCACTTCTAATGCAAATGATCAATCTCAACTTAAGTTCCTAATGGTATTTTTTTTTTTATTTTTTGTACATATTACTAACTTGAATTTCTATTCTAACATTGTATTCAGAGCTTTGCAACTTCATTCATGGAGGATGTTGGTCTCTATTTTTTCTTTCCTTTCCTTTCTTTCTTTCTTTCTTGCTTACTTGCTTTTTTCTTTTCTTTTCTTTTCTTTTCTTTTCTTTTCTTTTCTTTTCTTTTCTTTTCTTTCTTTCCTTCCTTTTCTTTCTTTCTTTCTTTCCTTCCTTTTCTTTCTTTCTTTCTTTCTTTCTTTCTTTCTTTCTTTCTTTCTTTCTTTCTTTCTTTCTTTCTTTGCAATATCTTATCAGATTGCTTTTGTGTATATCGTCTCAGGCAGCCTGAAACACGCCATCAATCCTCTTGCCTCTGCATCCAGAGGATCTTATGAGCATGTGGCTGTGCCTGGCTCCCCCTAACCAGTCTCTCCTACGGGGAATGCGCTAGTCTCACACAGCAGTTTGCAAAGTGCTTCCTTCCATTTTCCTTAGAGTTTTCAGAAGACTTGAGTTTGTTTTTCCTTCAGCCTCTGGTAGAACTAAAGTGACTGGAGAGTGAGGGCGCTTGCTGCTAAAACAGGAGGGTCTGAGTTCAAATCCTCAAAACTCTTGTAAAAAAAAACAAACAAACAAAAAAAACAAACCAAAAACTAGGTATGACCGTGCATGCCAAGTCTCTTGTGGGGTAGAGACAGGAAGGTTACTGCTGAGTAACCTTCTCAAAGATCCTTTCTCAAAGGAATAACTTAGAAAGTGGTAGAGCAGGACACCAGTTCTTCTCTGGCTTCCATGTACATATGAGCACTGTTACCCTCATACACAACAACCACATTTAACAATCATGCGTGCGTCACACACACACACACACACACACACACACACACACACA
>CM052707.1:23079226-23103477 GCA_028551405.1 Uromys caudimaculatus | reverse complement strand
CACACACACACACACACACACACACAGAGAGAGAGAGAGAGAGACAGAGACAGAGAGAGGGAGGGAGGGAGGGAGGGAGGGAGGGAGGGAGGGAGGGAGGGAGGGAGGGAGAGAGAACCCTTTAGTAGAACTATTTGAGCTTGGGGTTTTCTTTGCTGAAAGATTTTAAATCATGAATTCAATTCTGAGAATAGGCACGGAGGCTATGTGACTTCTTCTGTTTTCTCTTATTATTTTGGTAAGATGTGTTTTTCAAGAAATTCATCCACTTTCACTAAGATGTTAAATTTATAGACATGAAATCATTCATCGCTTTGTCTTCTCAGAGCGCAGAGCCCTTTATCACAGTGTAATAGCGTCTTTATCAGTGGCAATCCGTCTTGTCTGCAGCCTACGCTGATGTTAATAAGACTGCCCCGTTCCTGATTTGCGTCTGCATGGTGTATCTTGCTACCCATTCTTCATTTCTTTGGCCCTTTCACATTTTTGTCCCTTTTGAACTAATTGAGGTTTTATGAATCAGTGTACCTCTAGTACTAGATTATCATGTATACGTCTTTTTTTTTTTTTAAATTTAATAGCTGCTTTGGGATTCACCACCTCATCTGACTTGATCAAAGTCTATTTTCAGATACTGTGATTTGGCTCTGTGTCTCTAACAGTGCAGAGGCCTTCCCTCCTGGGCACACACTGCTGCCTGTTCCTCCTGACACAGGTCACAACACAGCAACTAAAACTAGTGGGTCATAGTGCTGGGGGAATGGCTCAGTCCATAAAGTCTATAAAGAATCCAAGTTTGGTCTCCCGAACTCAAATGCTAAGTGCTTACAGTCTAAGTGCTGGGGAGGCAGAGGCAGGCGGGTCCCTGATGCTCCTTGGCTAGTCAAGCTAGCCCAGCCAGCAAACTCCAAGTTAGTGAGAGAACATCACTTTGGCAATCAAAAAATATTTAGAAAATCTGGCATGGTGGTAGATGCCTGAAATCTTGGCAGACGGGAGGCAGAGACAAGAAGGGTGGTACATGTCTGTAAGCCCGTCACATGGGAGGCAGAGACAGGAAGGCTGTTGTGAGTTTGAGTTTGGGGCTACCTAATAAAAGTTTGTCTCAAAAATAAACAAAAGCAGCCTTGCCTGCGACTGTGTGCCTGTAATCCCAGCACTCAGGAGGTAGATAGATGCAGGAGGACTAGTAGTTCAAAGTCAGCCTCAGTCACCAAGTAAGTTTTGCGGTCAGCATTGATTTATGAGCATCTGCCTCAACAAAGCAAAGCAAAACAAAACGAAACACCTATCACTTTAATGCTTTTGGGTGGTCGTGAAGGGACACATAGGTGTGGTACAATCTGCCAGCTTTATCTGAACATCAAATGCAAATGTCATTACAATTAAGCTTAGTGATGAGAAGGAAACCTCCCATTGTCTTTGTATCCTATTTTCACAGTTTAAAGGAATTTTGCATTCTCAGGGAGAAGGGTGGCAACAGCTGATGTTTATTGTCCCACGCATGTGCTCTGAGCTCCCGTGCCCTCCAACCCCCGCCAGAAGAGCTGGTCTTGTACTTACTAATTTAACCATTGCAGCCAGTTCCCCAAACAGAAACCCATCAATCTTCATTGCCGCAGTTGAGAATAACCGGAGGTGCAGGAGGATTAGGTCATCTGTCCAACAGTGCATAATAAATTCATGACAGAATTTAAAAGAACGTTTGTCAGAATACACTGGGCAAGGTGACATGTTTCAAAATGACATTTTCACCCATGTATGTTATACAGTTGGGCTACACTCATCCTCTCTTACTCTCTCCTGTTCTCTCCTCCTGCTAGTCCCCCTCTCTTCTCAAATCATCTCTTTTATACTTTAATGTTATATATATGTCTACATCATCCGTATCTTTCTATGACTACCTACATCTTTATGTCTATTCAAATCTAGGCTCTGCATATGAGAGAAAGCACGCAATATTTGTTTTTCTGAGTTTAGTTGATTTTGCTTGATACAGGAATCTTCAAGTCTATCTACTTTACTGCAGATGGCTTGGTTTTGTTCTTTGTGGCTGAAAACATAAAACCACATCTTCTTAGATTATCCTGCTGTGGATGGGCATCAAGGCTGGTGCCTGGACTTGGCTGTTATGAACAGTGCCCCCAGGAAACATGGGTAAGCAAGGGTATCTGTAACTGGTTGGCTTGGATTCCTGTGCATGTACTCCCAGGGGGTGATTTAGCTGGGTCACGGGGCAGTGCTTGTTCACAGTGGTTGAACCCGTTTACTTTCCCACCTGCTGTGTTCCTGCAAGGGTTCCTCCTCCCACTCCCACCTCCCCAGCAGTTGCTATTGTTTTCCTAATGATTGACACTCCGGAGCCCAGGGCAGTTTTGGTTTGCATCTCCTTAATGGCTAAAGATGTTCAACACTTTTAATAAAGTAACAGTTATTTTTACTTATTTCTTTGAGGAATGTCTATCCAACTCACATACTCACTTATGTCTGGACGGGTGACCTGGGGGGTTGATGTTTTACTTTTTGAGCTGTTTACACAAGATAGCGGTGAAGCCCTGTCATGTGCAAAGCTGGCAGAGACTTTCCCACCACACTTTACCTGCTGTGAAGAAACATCTCTCAGGAGTTCCCCCTTGTCAGCACTAGCTACTTGACTTGCAGAGCTCTTGGATTCTTTTTGGGGGAAACCCTTGCCCGTTCTCACCAAGCGTTTTCTCGGTTTTCCTCCACCAGATTCAGGGTGTTCAGCTCTTACAATGATAAAAGTCTCTGATCCTATCGAGGGACAAGGGTCCAGTTTAATTCCTCTATATGTGGAAGTGTTTGTTAAAGCAGTTGTTTCTCCAATGTATGGTTTGGGAATCTTTGCCAAAAATCAGGTAGCTAAGGCAGTGTGGATTTATGTCCAAGTCTCCATTTATATTTTATCTCTCCATATGTCTGTTTTGTGCCAGTGCTGTGCTGTTTGTGTTACTATGTCTCTGTAGTATAGTCGGAAGTCAGATGCCTACAGCATTCTTTTTGGTCAAGATTGCTTTGACTTTTCCTGGTCATTTCTGCTTCCATGTAAATTTTAAGACTTTGCCCCCCCCCTTGTTCCTAGAGGAATGCTAATGGAATTTTGATGAGGGTTGCCTAAAATCTATAAATTGCTTCAGGTAATCTAGCCACTTTTCACAATATTAGTTGCTGTACCATAAGCATGGGAGGGCTCTCTGTCTTTAAGTGCCGCCTTTAGTCTCTTGTTTCTGTGTTTAAGGATTTTAATGTTGAGGTCTCACACCGTGGGTCTGTTCATAGGTTGCCTTGAGGGTTTGTTGGATTATCTTTTGGGGGCATTGTGAATGGGATTGTTTTCCTGATTTCTCTCTCAGCACGATCATTGTTGTGATACAGAAAAGCTACTGGGTTTTTCTGATTGACTTTGTGTCCTGTTCCTTTGCTGAAGGTGCTTGTCAGGTTTAAGTGCTTCCAGTGGTGGTGACAAGTACAGGATGACATTGACCAGCACTCAGGAATGGTTTGACTTGGGTCTTTCCTGCTTGCATTCCTTTGATTTCTTTGTCTTGCTTCGTTCTGATTAAGACTTCAAACACTACTGAATAAGCTCTATACTGAGTCAGCCCTATACTAAATAAGAAAGAGTAGGTCCCTGGCTCACAGACCTAATGTCAGAGGAAACAATGAGTTTTACTGAGTTTTTCCATCTCAGTTTAACGTTGGCTCTAGGTGACATTATGACTTTATACTGTCAAATAGAACTAGAGCTCCTAGGCCAGTCTTTATTATGTTGAAGTATGTTCCTTGTATGTGCAGTTCCTTCAGGGCCTCCTTTGTCATAAGAAAGACATTGAGCTTTGCCAAAGGCATTTTCAGTGTCTCTTGAAATGGATTTGTGATTTCTGCCCCGAGTCTGTTTATCTGTTTATTGCTTTTATTGGTTTGTGTACGTTGAACCATCCTTGTCTGCCTGGGGTGAAACTACTTCATAGGTCACAGGGTATGATCTTCTTAATGTGTCATGGAAGCCGAGAATCTCACCTCTCAACCACTGGCTTTGAATTGCTTCCAACAGATGACATGGTCTTTGCTCTTTGCATATCATCACCCCTCCAGGAGTACCAAGCAAATACACACTTAGTGCCCAGTACACACCCCCAAACTGTTCTGTTTACTGTGGGGCACCGCAGAGTGGGGAAGTGCCCTCTGCTTCACAAAATCTCCACTCTTCACCGAGAAGGCTTATAAAACAAAAATGTATTAGCTAGTACAGTGTCCTCCTCCAGGAGAGGAGAGGTTCGGCTGGTCTGGATGCATGGAAACCTTGGTAAGCACATACAAAGAAGAGGGCTATGAGTGTTTGCTCGGCCTTTGGTCGTGCCCCCCCCCCCACTGCCTTTCCTCCTCAATCCATTTCTGTCTTGCACCCCAGTTCTTGGCAATGATGCTCTAGTAGGACTTGCTTAAGCTCAAAAGTCTTTGTAAATATCTGAAGTGTAAAAAGACTCAGGTTCTTAGTCACAGTGAGGTATTTGTCTTTTATCCCGATTGTTTCTTTCCCTAATCAAAGTGGGTAGCTGAACATTAACATATATCCAGGGGAGATGTTCTCTACTGTTTCTGGAATAGCTGCGATTAAACAGAAGGCTCATGATGCAACCCTACAAGTAGATCGGTGCACAGAAGCTACCTCCCAACGGGGCCTAATCATTATTTTATTTTTTCATGGAATGAATGCAGAAAATAAAGGGGATCTTGGGTGAATCTTTTTATGAACAAGAAGGAAAAAACTGTGCTAGTTTGTATTGTTTGAAGAATAGATTTAATGTCAAGTGTATCAATACAACATAGGAGGAAGCTACGGTTCCTTGGAAGCCCCCAGGACTGTGGGATGGGATGAATCCCTAGCAGAAGAGTATCTCGTCTCCCGTGCTGTGCCTGCAAGGCAGGAGAAATACATAGAACGATCCACTGATAAGGCACCACATCCAGATGGATCCAGACATAGTTCTCTGTGTATTATGATAGTATGTCTCACAGGAAGATTGCAGACAAAAGTAACAATAATAACTGAGCAACTTCTCAGGAAAGACATGGTGATGCAGAGGTCAGATGACACACTTGTCAGCCTAGGATCAGGTCCTGTCTCTGCCCTCACCAAGACACCCTGTAACATCAGGAAAGTTGTCTCACTGCCTTTGCCAGCAGATGAGGTACATCTAATCAATGCTCCAATCGACTTCGTTTTGAACACTTGGGTTTTCGTTCAGATCTCTAAGAGTTCAATGTGTAACCTGTGTTCTTTACTGAGGGCATACTGGAAATGAACTCACATCACAGCCACTGTGACATATCCTATAAATATTCATTTGTTAAAACTACAACTACCGAGCCAATGAGATAGCTCAGTCAGTAAAGGTGCTTGCTGCCAACCCTGATGACCTGAGTTTAACCTCAGGACCCATGTGGTTTAAGGAGAGGGCCAATTCCTGCAAGTTGTCCTCTAACCTTCACACAATGCACACACACACACACACACACACACACACACACACATACATACACATATATATACACACACACATATATATACACACACACTTACACACAGACACACAAGCACACACATGTACACACATACAAACACGGACACACACACACAGACACAGATACACAGACACACACACAGACACAGGCACAGACACACACATACATACAGACACACACACACACACACACACACACACACACACACACACACAGATATTAAGTTAGGGATCTGAATCTTTCTGTCTATGTCTACCCTGAAGCTCCAACTGTCTGCTTGATTATCCTAGGATATCATGGCTTCTCTGTTCAACACCAGAAAACATGTGCTTAAGAGAACTTTTAAATATGAAAACAATGTCTCTTTGCCATCCATAGTCTTCTACAAAACCCAGAGAAAGTTTCTCAAATACTCATTCACTTATTTAGCTACTATTTATATGCAATATTTACATTTACAAAGTGCCCTACAGACTAAGTAGCTAGGGAGACATTTCTAGCAGGGTATACACTTGTCTTCTTTCTCTCTTAGATTAATTTATTCCTTTGATTTCTATAATATACTCTTCACACTTGGTCTTCTGAGATCATGTACAATGGTAATACATTTTAAAGTCATATTAATAAAAGATTGTTCTGTATCACTCATAGGGAAGGCTGGCTTGAGCATGTATTCTTTATTCTTCGTAAGTATTGTGTAAGACAGTGCAGCGTCATTCCCAGAACACGTCTGGAACATCAGCCTTGTTCCATTTTGAAATATGTTCTTCCCACCCCCAGTTAGTTTTCTTTTGTTATATTTACTCTTTTCTCTTGGGGTTCTGGGATGCTCAACACTTTTGATAATGGAAAGTCTCTGATTAATCTTTCTGCTTTCTTTTTTCTTTGTCATTCCTCCCTTCTGCCAACCTGTCTTTTCTGTTCAGAGCAGTGGAGTACCAGGCTTGGATGAGAATAGCTAAAACCCATATAAGCCAATAGTTTGTCACTTTTCAAACAACTATAGCATATTTTACAGTGTGCCTTTTCCTGCATGTTTTCAGTGTAAGGTGCTCTCAGTGTCTGCCTTGCATACTGTCTCTTCAATGAGTCGAATTTTTGCTGTGGAGCGCATGGCAAACAAAGGCAGAGGCCAACGCAGCTGATTGAACACCTTATGGGATCTAAACATGACTGTGTGTAATTAGTAGCTTTAAAAAGCTGCTTTTCAAAAAGTCCTGGGCCCAGGCATACTAGTCAAGTCCTTCTCGACCCAGGGCACATGTAACTGACTGCAAAGCACATTAGCAGCAAACCTATTGAATCACAGGTGGGGTGGAGATAGGTGGGCCAGGTGAGCCAGGGCTGAGAACCAGTGGGTCAGGAAGACTCCTGTGTGTCCTCTGTATAGAAATGTCTCACTTTTGTAGTAGTTGTCAGTCCCTGCTGTCCCCAGATGTAGGCTCCTAAGTCACCTAGCTCCAGCTGACCTTACACAGAGATCAACTTGTCAATGTTTTCTGGACCTGGTTTGATTGTCCATATGGATGGACAGCATCCGTATGGCTTAGTGGTGCTAGGAGAAGTACAAGTCCCACCAGGAAGATGAGGTCTTCACTAATGATTTCTACTAATCACTGAGCACTGAGCAGCATATCGACAAGCTGACACCCGATGAGCGAGAAGTCATCACTGTGTCTTACAGAGCCCATTGTTACTGCTGCCTTCGTATTCCATGGACCGAGCAGGTCCAAGTTGCCCCGAGAGCCTACATCCTTGATAAAAGACATTTCTCAGAAATTAGGCTGCTAGCTCCTGTCTCAAGTTCCTAACTATCCTCCTAGATTCTTTGCCCCAAACCTCAGTGTTTGTTCAGAGCCTGACTGCTGTGTGCTTAGGTCTGACAGCATCTGGAAGTCAAGATCTTGCTCTTTACAGTCAGAGCTGTCAATTGTGTTCCTGCTTCCAACAGGTCTAACCATCCATCACTGCGAAGTCTCCCTCCAGAGTCATCCCAGCCTGGAAGCTTCTGTTATTGAGTCAATAGTGAAGTCAACTTCCTTGGATGTGAGCCCCTTCATAAAGCATGTGACCACACTTCCACTCATAGAGAAATCAATCCTTCTCCTTCAGGAAGAGGCTGGGCAAAGGCTCATAGCAGGAGGACTGAATACAAAGGATGAGTGGAAAATAGGGGCCATTTTGTCAGTCAACCTCAGAGGGGAAACCAATGATCTACTCATTGGGCTTTTGTGGGAAATGGGCAAATGGTGAAGGAACACCAGCTATACAGGGGTTCACTTTGGTCTGATGTGAAAACAGGTGCCTGGTGCCAGATTAAGTCATTTCACTAGAAAGCAACCAAGTTTTGGTAATTTGGGTGAGGTATGTGAATTACATAGAAATGTCAATCATTGAAACCCCAAAGTGCCTCTTATAGGCCTGAGCTGGGGGAGAGAGACTAGGCTCTCACAGGTTCCACCAATGTCTGGTGACCCATTCACAAAGCTGAATGCTTCTTCGAGGCAAACAAGGCTGCAGCTAAGGCCCCTGGGCTGCTGAAAGCCTCTCTGGACTTGGCTGGACTTGTCTGGACTTGGCACATGCATCGTCTATTCACTATTTTGCCTGTGACAGGGACTCCTTTCTCTAGTTCTCCTCAAGGCACCACAGTGGACTGAAGAAAAAGTGGCTATGCCATATAGCTCTCCCTCTTGGAAGCAGTGAAGAGCCACCACCCCCTCACAGTAAAGAGTGAACCTCATGTTGAAATGGTAGCTTCAAAGGGTCATGGAATCATACATCTGTCTGTGACAAATGAGAAGGCCATCAGTCTTCTCACTGGGCATGAAGCTTGGGAGAAATATTAAGCCGGGGAGCACTGGATATTGCTTTTTACTGCAGCAGAGACTGGTCTAGCCGGACTACCTGGAGTACTTTAGAACTCTAATCAACATGGCTGGATAGATGACTCAGTGGTTAGACACTTGCCCTGCAAGTGTGAGGATCATAGTTCAGATTCCTCGGAATCTATATAAAATGCCAGATGGGAGCAGAGGCCTTCCTGTAGTTTCCGTCTCAGAAGCAGAACTGGAGAAACCCAGAGCAGCTGGCTAGCCTGGTGGGCAAGCTCTGGGTTTGACTGAGAGACTGTGCATCAATAGATAATGTGGAAGAGCAAAGGAGGATGAATCTTGGCATGAGCCTCAACATGTACTTTTACATAGGCAAGCATGCCTACACACACAGGCAAACATGCCTATGCATACATGCAAACATGCCCACATAATACACACATGAAAATGGAGGAGAAGGGAAAACTTTAATATTCAGCCTGATAAAGTAGAGGAAAACAAATTTTTTACTGCTAAAAGAAAAAAAATGATGTATAATAAAGTGTATAATTTATATATCTATGTAATTCTCCTAGTACTATGTATATTATAGTATCTATCATATATACTGTATGCTGCAGGATTCTATCAGTATACATATAGCACATACAGTACTCTATATACTATTTAAGAACACACTTCTTAAATGGCCTTAAAGATACGTGGATTGAAGAAATGTGTATTTTCTGTATTCCTGCTTGTTCTAGGCACTGGGCAAGAGTCTGTGCATGCAACACACCTTGGTCCAGAGGATCAGGCTAGTCTGAGTTTTGTGCTAGGGACTGATGAAGAAGCAGCAACCAAATAAGGTTGTGCTCCTTGCCTCCAAATCACACACGTAGTCAGTGTCTGAGCAGAGGTCTGACTGTCCCTTTCTGACCCCATAGCCTGTGCCATTCCCCTGTAGCATAAACACACAAGGAGCGAACTTTGAGAGGAAGGATTTCTCTTTAAATTTATGCATTTGGGAGTTTTGCTTGCATGTGTATTCATGTATCACATTCTTCTATTGCCCATGGATGCCAGAGGAGGGAGATGATCTCCTCAAAGTGGAGCTACAGATGGTTGTCAGCTGCCAACCAAACCCAAGTCCTCTGGACAGGCAGTTAGTTCTTTTAACCACTGAGACATCTCGTAGACTCAATGAATAAACTTTTAACCCCTTAGAGCTTGGTTAATATCCTTCTAGCCATTATCCCTTTAGAATAGTTTTGAAAGATGAATCTGGTACTCAAAGCTATAATTAGGCTAATTTTACCCTTTGATTTCACTTAGATTTATTTCTACTGACCTTTGCGATCCATGGGCTGCCAATCTGGGCAATCATTAAACACCCAAACATCCTCATGTCTTGGGATTGCAGGTCAATATTCGTAACTGGAAATGCCTTCACCACACGCTTAAAATATGCAAGGCTCTCCTTAACTGGTGGTGGTGGTGGGGAGAGATAGGACATATTGCAAAGGAGGCAGTTAAGGAACGAAAACTGTGAACAACCAATAGACGCCCTTTGGTGCAAGTGCAGGGGATGTGTTCAGCTACCATCCTAGGACTCTTAGAAGCCTGTACTTGAGACAGACCTTGGTGACCAGGGAAGCCCTGCTGCAAATCTCCAACTGACCATCTGCCTGCAGAGTGGGGCAGAGGGCTCCCCTCCGCCCACACTCTCTGACTCGTGGCATGACTTCCCCATGGAAAGCCAGCATTTCTCTCAAGTGTAACAATATTAATTATCAAGTCATTTTAAAACACGTATGATGTATGTGTGCATTTATTTCACAGGAATGGTATAAAGATTAAATACTTAATGAATCCATTTTTCATATCAATGATATATTTGCCCTCTGCCTAAATATATCTCTCCCTTCTGTTTCTCATGAGAACTACAGCTATCTTTATTATGTAATCAGTAATATATCATTCCTTCTAAGCAGGATCTAATTTTAGCACTATGATGAATGGCCCGGGAGTGAATTCCACTGCCCTCCACAGAAAGGAACATACATCAGACCTGCCCAGGTGTGTGTCACCTTCTTGTCTTGGAGGCTCTCCTCTCTCAAGTGGCAGCCTGGATTTTTCTGGCTGGAAGCTCTGGGGTGTCCATGTTTTGGTTTGGGAGGCACTACTGGGAGGTAGCCAGAGGTGCAGAGCAACTGGTGCTAGCTCTGCCCTTAAGGTCTGTGTCTCTCCTGTGCCTGCATTACTGTATAGACCATGGCATCTGTGTGCTTTCTCCTGTTCATTCATGGGGTTGTATATATAGGACCACACCAAACTCTCCTGCTGCCTCACTGTGTAATTAATATCATAAAGAATCAATCACTTTGTCTTGTGTAACAAGGCCTTGCGTAATTCAGACTGGTCTTGAACTCTCTATACAGCTAAGGATTCTAGTTCCTCTACCCCGCTCTTGGGATTGCAGGTGTGTGGCGCCATATGAGGTCTAAAACACTTTCCTTCATCTCATGCTCTCCATGAGGCTAACAGGTACTTCTGCACACTAACAATTCACAATTCAAATTTTAATTTTAAAATTATCATTCATTTTTCAGTTCCTCGGTGGGAGGAGAGTCAAGGCCATACTTGATTCCCATTTTATAGATGTGAAGACTGAGACCAAGAGAAATGAAATGATTCATTCGGCTGCTGGGATATGGTCTGACGAAGACTAAACCCCTGGTCTTCACATTGTATTTTTCCATGTGCTTTCTTTTAACACCACTGCTGTAAGATGGAACATAAAGGCTAAAGATGTTAGCTCGAGTCTGTGTGAGGCTCTGAAGTTCTTTGAACTAAAGCTGTTGATTCTGAGATGAATTTTTCAATTCATGTTTGAATCATGAATCATGAGAGTCACGTTCAAGTCCTTGCATAATAGCAATGTAGTTGGAGATCCCTTTTCTCTCTTAGCAGTTGCAGAAGATTGATTCTAAAAACATGGCTTAACCCTTTTCCCACACTGCTTGCAAGGTCATGCAGTCAGGCCGACTTCTCCTCACCTTGAGCATGGGTTTGTCTTACCCTTGCTTATTCCTTCAGTGATGCTCCACCCCACCCCAACTCTCCTGTCAGCGTGCCTCACTTGCCTGAGACCTGTCTCTGGCTGTGAAGCTTCTGGTTGCTCTCTGTGTAACTAAATTAGTGTATATTCACACATTCTTTAACATCCCTCCTTCCCTCTGACTTAAATGTGTCCCAGACTTCATAACGTGGGTGTGTGATGGAGCAGCTGCCTTCCTAGAGACCAGACCATAATAGGTCCTGTGTCTCTGTCTTGCTCTCATTGCTCACCTGGGGCAGACAGGACGCCTCCTAGAGATGATGTTCAAACAGTCAAATGGCAAGGTTTACACCTTGCTGAAGCATTTGGCTTCTGGTCAGCAGCAGCCAGCACTGATCACCCAGCCGTCTGAGCATCTTACCTCCAGCCCACGGGCTGGAGCCTTCTGATGAGAAGAGTCTGCCCCTTGCTTCCTAGCAGCCTCATGAGGAACTCCAAAGCAGATACAGCCAGTATCCACTATCCCAGAATTCCTGAGCCTCACAAACTGCATGGAGCAGTGCATATTCATGACTATGCTAAGTCACTCAATTTTGGTATGATTGTTGAACCTCAATATATAGTAACTAATCCAGGTGTGTGCTGGATGGGCTTAGTTGTCCTAAGGAAGGTAGATGTCCTGAAAGTATCCCACCAGGTGGTGTAGTCTTTATGGGTAAGCACATCTTCACACTTTGGGAAGGACTCCTAGAGTCTCCCCAGGACTGAGCTTTCAGTTCCACAAAACAGTAACACAATCAATCACACTTGTTGTTAAGAGAGTGGAGGACGCCCGGA
Source organism: Uromys caudimaculatus (assembly GCA_028551405.1). Classification (NCBI taxonomy): domain Eukaryota; kingdom Metazoa; phylum Chordata; class Mammalia; order Rodentia; family Muridae; genus Uromys; species Uromys caudimaculatus. The sequence continues at coordinate 23,091,219 of CM052707.1, read as the reverse complement.
GTGAATGAATTTCCACGTGAATGTGTATTGTTGACATGGGCAAAGCCATGACAAAGACCAGCAAATAGGATCCATGGAAATTGGCAAAGTCTTTCCTGGGCCAATTCAGCCTTTCTCTGTCCAAATAAGGATGTGCACAAATGACAGACAAGTGTGTACAAACACTAGCAGCTGCAGCTTTCCCTTCAGGATGGAGACAGCTGAGACCGCTGCCACCACCTCCTGCCTTGTGCAAAATAGATACACCGAGGCTCCAGGTTGTGGCAGCAGTAAGTGCAGCTCCATCAGAGCACACATAGCCAACCTGACCCCAGCTTTTCAATATGAGTATCTATGTGTCTGTTGTTTCTTTAGTCTCTGTCCTTTCTATTCCCTTGGTGACCCCAATCAGGGTCGCAGGACCGAGCTGCACAGGTATTGCCTCAGTGCCTTTGGGGACTGCCTTCCCTCCCCTGTCTGACTTTCTTGTGTCCCTTCTGGTGTTTCTTTCCCTTCTCATCTTACTCCCTTGCTCCCAAGTCCTCATCTTAAAATCTCCTTTGTGGTAGGAAGTGAGCATACAAGCAAAGTCATGTTGGTTATCTTTCTCATAGGTATGGCAAAACACTTGACCAAAGCAACTACCGGGAGGAAAAGGTTATTTGGGTTCATGGTTTTAGAGAGACTTCATTCACCATTATAGAGAATGCAATGGCAGCGGGAGAGGCTTAGTTTGTGGTAGTAGGAGCTGGTCACAGAGGCGAGAAGCAGAGAGAAGCAAGACAGAAGCAGAAGTGGGTAAAACCTTCAAAGGCTCTCCCCACTAGAGATGGCTCTGCCAGCCAGGCTCCACATTTAAAGGGCCCAGGTAGTCAAGACACAGCCATGTAGGGACATTTCAAACTCTGATATAACATTAGGTAAGTTCTCATGATCATGTCCCAAGCCCCGAGAGTTTCTTCAATTTAAAATGTTCTCCTCAATGGCTCTCATTCAGATACAGTAGTTTAAGCTTACACCAAAACAAACACAAACTTCACATGTAGATCTATTTTGGTAAAAATATTTGTTTCTCACATTTTAATACATTTTCAAACTCCAAGACAAGAAAGGAAATCAGGTGTCGGCATCAAATTGGGAAAGGGACCTAAGCAGCTATGGGGGTCCTGTAAACTGGATCAGGAAAGTTTGAGTCATGCAAGTTCTGGGAATAGAGACAAGGAAGCTAGAGCAAAGCCTGGTGTCCTGGTTTGCCAGTCTATAGTGTCTCCTGGATTAAGCATGAAACTGTCCACCAGCCTCAAAGACTCTCAGAGACATTTGCAGCACTGCTGACCTATCAGAGAAGTAGGATTCATCGCAAAGAAACAGGTTCGTGCTAAGGGCAGCAAGGACTAGATTCTGTCTCATGTGCCACAGGAAGTCAGCGTAAGAAACTGTTGTAGAGTATTGTCCACAATTGATACATGTAAACCACTTCATAAGGATGGCCAGAGCATGTAAAACCTCCACAACCTCCGTTTCACTCACATACGTCTCCATGAAGATGAATTTATAAAGAGCCGAAAGAGCGAAGGAAGCAAGCCAGCAGATAGGAAAAGTGGGAGGCTTTTCATCTCAAAATAACGACAATCTGAAAAGACCTTAAAGCACTGCCAGATGTGAAGAAAGGGAAGGGAAGTGTAAATCATGATTAGAAAATCTTCGAAAAATAACAGGAGAAGTGGGCAAAATAATGCAGTAATTAAAGTTTTAGTAATTGAAATGAAAACCCTGAGAAATCAGTTGGACGATAAAGTGGGTGTGGCTTGGAAGAGAATAAATGGAGGGCAAGTCTGAGGAGTTCTCCCAGATTTCATCACAATCGAAAAAGACGTGGAAATACTGTGTAAGAAGACTTATGTTTATTGGCCAAGAGTTTTGAAATGGATTTAAAAAAATAGAATAATAGACAAGGAAGGAAGGAAATCAAGAGTTTCCATTTTGTAGATCTCACATCCTCAAATTTACAAAGCACCTCAGGTCCTGCTAAGGGCAATACACTAATTCAACTGCCAGGTGTGAACCTTTAAAGTTACCACAGTCAAAAAAGGAATGATTGTCAGACAGGGAACACACTTTCCAGAATTCAGCAGGACACTGTGGGGCAATATTCCTTACCTCCTGAGTAAAACACCATCACTTCTGAACAAAAGTAAAGCAAGGACAGTTTCAGACAGCGGATGGCAACTTGAGCAGGCAGAAGTCACCAAAAAAAGCATAATGACAAGTCGAGGAACCCATGAAAAACGGACAGTGCGTGGAAATCTAAATCAATCTTAACAGTAAACAAAGTATTCACTTGTGTTTCAAATCAAGACACAAATAAATTTATAAGTAATAAAAAGCATGGGACACTAACTGCAGAGCTTAATTTAGTTGTATTAATTTAAGAGCAAACTTAGAAGGCAGGAGGAAAGGATGTGCCCTTTGCGTAAGTGAGCTAGAATATTACCCAGCATGCACAGCAGCCACTCCCATTGGAAGACCAGAGTTGACTGGAAAGGGTGGGGGTGGAGGTAGAGCAGAGAGAATTGCTACTTTATCTGAAATAATAAAAAATTTTCTAAGTTTTTAATATATTTAATTATTTGTGTGTCTGTATGTGGAAACCTGTAGGTCAGAGGACAACTTGAAGGAATTGGTTCTCTCTTTCCACCATGTGGGTCCTGAGAACGGAACTCAGGGTGTCAGGCCTGGCTGCAAGCCCCTTACCTCCTGAGCCATCTTACCAACCCCTTCCAACTTCCGAAGCTTCTTCCTCTTACACTCAACACAATCGGAAGTCCACCAGCCTGTAGCACATACAACATGATTGTATTGTGCTAACTTGCCTTCATAAATTATCTTATGATTATTTTCTTTGATTCTTGAATTTCTTTCAGAGGATTATAAAATCCAGAACTGTTTCCTGTGTGGTGTCCAGAAATCTCTTCTGGCATGATCCACAAGAGATGACAGTGAATACTCAGAGTCCATTTGCTCAGCTGAAAGCAGTGGAGGAGACAGGGGATTTTGACCATCCTGTGATGGAGAAATGGCACGGACCAAACAATACTATAACCCGCCCATTTCCAGGTTACTTGCAGCCTTGGCATTCTGGGAGGTGGAAGTGCTGGTTAAGAATATGGGCATCAGTGTAGGAAAGATCTGACTTGAGTATCTAGCTAGCCACATTGCCCCTCTGTGATCTGGGCCATGGTCACCTGGTTTGAATCAGTCTCTTATATAAAAAGGGAGAAGCAGCTACATGGGAAGTGTCCAACATAGAATTTGGCTGTGTCAGTCAGCTTTCACTGTGACACCATGTCTGATGGAAACAAGTGAAAGGGGAAAAGCACGTTATTTTGGCTTATATACTTTTGGAACGTTCATTCTGTGTTTGGCTGGCTCCCATGAGGCAAGCCGAGGACACGGGCAGTGGGAGCAGACATGTGGAAGACATGGCTGCTCACGTCAGCCACAAGCAAAGAGAAAGGAATGGGACTCCTTGGGAAAAGGCACGCTTGACCTTCTCCCTTTGAATTAGATACCATCTCCAACGTTCAGTAATAGTTTGCACATGAAATGTGCCTCCCCACCAGAAGGAGCATGTATTAAACGCACACACACTGAGATGGAGTTTGTCAGCCCGGGCGTCTGAGTGTCCATACGGACCCTTCCTGAGACCAAGTCAAGCACCCCAAGTAGAGTGCTGACCTTCAAGTACAGAGACTTTTTGTTTTTGCAGCAAATATAGACCATCCTGACTAATAAAATGCCACACAAACTAGAAAGAGCTACCTAAAGCCACAGCATCTATTTGGGGGGGGGGGGGGAATCATGATTTCACTTCTGTTTCCAGCCATATAGAATTCCATTGTGTGCGCGCTCCACATCTTCCCTATGCATTCTTGTGTCGAGAGGCATCTAGGCTGGCTCCATTTTTCTAGCTATTGGAAAAGGGATCTACTAGAGGAAGGCAGGGACACATCAGAAGTGTGTGTGTGTGTGTGTGTGTGTGTGTGTGTGTGTGTGTGTGTGTGTGTGTGTGTGTGTGAGAAACTGGGGCAAGAAGTGGGGGGATGGAACCAATGAAAGCAAAGTATTCTGAAAATCCCACAAGGAAATCCATTACTTTGTATGCTAATTAAAAAAAAACTAATAAAATGCTCTCCCTTCCTGTCACGTCTCTCTCGCTTCCTTTCTCTTCCTGTCCGTCTGTCTGTCTCACTGTACAACCTAGACTGGATTTGAACTTGTGATCCTCTTGCCTCCTGAGAGTTGGTAGAGCAGGCATGTGTTTTGGTGCCCAAGTATCAAAAAAATAACATCTGGGCTAGCTAGATGATTCCCTGGGTACAGATGCTTGCCAGCGAGCTTGACAACCTGGTTTTCATCCCAAGAGCCCACATGTTGGAAAGAGGGAGCACACACTCCTGCAGGCTGTCCTCTGCACCCCCATAACTTAATAAATATACTAAAATTTAAAAAATGCTGTTGTCCGACTTGTCTATGTCTGCTTTCTAGTGCATAGGTTCTTAGGGGTAAATGCTGGGGCGGATGCCTCCCCAGGTGGACACTGACCCAGGGAGGAGGCAGATACAATGGAGTTACAAAGGCAGCTTTTGAACTATGCAAGGAGATAAGGAATTCAGCATAATAACGAAGCATTATTATGCTCATGGGCCATTTAAAGGGAACCAACTGCCTTCAGCGGGGCTTTGAAGCCATTTTCTATCACAGCAGTGAGCACACTAATTTATTACTATTTTATTACCCTTGAATTTTGCTTATACTTTTATTTTATTACAACTTTTTTTTACCATGCTTTTTCTTTTAAACACACGTCATCTTCAAAGCATCATCTGAAACACATTCAATAAGTAGAGGGTCACTTCACCCTCACGGCATGCCTTGGGCGAGGTCTATCCTGTGTCTGTGGACGGAGCATCATGGTGGCTAGGGAACTGCAGCTGCCCAAGGTCTTGAGGTTGATGTGGCAACACCAGGCTGTCTGGGTCGGAGAGCCCCCTCAACATCCTGCTTCCCCCTGCCTTAGCAGAATTCATAGCTTGACCTGCAAGAAAGGCTAGATTCTATTTCAAGAAAGTCTACTTTAAAAGGCTGGCAAACATGTGGGACATTTTTGGAAATGTTTCTATTTTAAAAAAAAAGACTTCTTTTTAACAACTACTGGTGCCTCTAAGGGAATAAAACTGGGGTTATCAGGAAAAGAGCCACACGTGGGAAGCAGCAGCCAGGGCAGGATAAATGAGCAACCCTGAGTCTGAGTGATCTTAAAAACGCCGCGGGAGTGATAACCGTAAACCTTCTAAGCTCTTTCACATAGTACGAGGAGTCTGTTTTCTTCGGCCGCATAGCTTTTTCTTTTAACTGCATTTTTCAAATAGAAAAAAAATTTGCTTGCCACTGATGAGCAGCTTCCCCGACTTTACAGCGTGGGAGAAAAGGGTCATGATTGGAAGGAGGGATGGGAGAAGTGGCTGCCACAGAGGCCTCTCTATTCTCGGTTCCTTAGATGGGTAGGAGCTGAACTCAGAGCTAAGCAGGATGCAGTGTAGAGGACAGAGGAGGCTGGGAGTCTGCGAGGGTCTCTCTCACCGGGAAACACTGGGCACTTAGCGTCTCTTACGCTAGAGCATTTTTCTCCTGGCTGCCAGAATGCCATCTTTGCTGCTCTGGAAACCTACGCGTCCCCCATGGACCGGATCCAAGGCCCTGAGATGGGCAGGATGGCTTATACACCTTCACGGCAGCTTCAGCTTCGATGTGCCAGGCTGGGTGACCTCGAGTGCTTCGTATCTATCAGGCCACTTCTGACGACTCCTAATGTGATCCACATTCGGCACTCCAGTCGCAGGATTTATGAGGTCTAACAAGGGGAGAGAAGTGAGGCTGGGATCTAATTGTGACTGATGTGAAACAGACATGTAGAATGAATGGCTTTACAACATTTTCTTTGAAGTTTGTTAAAAGCAGTAAAGTGATATTCGCCGTAAGTAAAACCTGCTGTTAAAGAGCTCACTGCACTGGGAAGCTTGGCCTTTGCTGTATTTCTTGAATTTTAATTTGCCACTAGGAGGTTTTGAAATTTTCTCTTTAGACACGGGGTGGAAGTGAAGAGGGAGAGGGAGAGGGGGAGGGAGAGGGGGAGGGAGAGGGGGAGGGAGGAGGGGAAGGGGGAGGAGGTAGGGGAGGGGGAGGGGGAAGGGGAGGAGAGGGAGGGGGAGGGGGAGGGGGAGGGAGAGAACAACTATGGGGTGCCTTCTGTGTGACATTTCTTGGCCAGGTATTACAACGATGATAATTATAAAATATAGTATGTTGTCATAATATAGTAAAATGAAAATCAGTATTACAGATGATGATGAATATAAGTGTAAGGATGAATCATACCTAAATTATGCTTTCCTTTTTATCTTTTCTGTTGTTGGCTTGTTTTTAAGATGGTATCTTACTATGTATCCCAGGCTGGCTTTAAACTTGTGATCATTACCGCCATACCCATAATGAAAAGAAATGGTTTATGTATTTTGGGGAGAGGGTGTCACGGTATGCCACAGGGCAGTGGTTTCTCAACCTGTGGGTCGCGACCCCTCTGCAGATTTGAAGGACCCTTTTTCAGGGGTCACATGTCCGATAGCCTGTATATCAGATGGTTACATTATGCTTCATAACAGTCACGACATTACAGTTAAGAAGTAGCAACGAAAAGAATTTTACGGTTGGGAGCAGTCAGCACAACCTGAGGAACGGCATTACAGGGTCGCAGCATCGGGAAGGTTGAGAAGCAGTGCTGTAGGAGAACCTTCAGGAATTATGTCTCTCTCCACCATGTAGGTTCCCAGGACTGTCAGGACATCAGGTTTGGTGGTAGATGCCTTTACCACTGGGCAGCCTCAGTGACTGCCACATCCAGCTTGGTAATTCCTTTTTTTTTTTTTTTTTAATGGAGGCTGGTATGAGGGAGGACAAATGTTATATGCTGGCCATCAATCTCATTAATATCTCATTTAATGCTCCAGCGTGAATTCTAAAAGACTGCAAGGTCTCAAGGAGTGGAGTAAGACTTCCAAGATTAAAGAACCGTTCCCAGGGTCCTGGACCTCGAAGTGGGAGATCCAGGTCCCCAAACTGTTGTCTAACTCCTTCCGCTGAGGGGTGCAGGCAACCCTGCCTCAGAGCACACGGGTAGGACCAGAAAACAGAGAATGACAAAGAAGGAATGTGCTCAGACATTCTTTATCAAAGAAATAAATGGAAAAATGAACTCTCGGGTTGGCGTATGTTTTTCCATATAACATGGGACGCTATCTGGATGTGTATGTAACCCAGATGTCCCCAGCGCACCAGCTTCAGGGGCAGGATTTCCTTGTAATCCTCAAATAATGCTGTAAGCCCGAGCTGACTGCAACACAGGAAGTCTGAGCTTTATTCAGTTTCTATGGACCTTTCTATCTGCTTCTCCAGAAGCCTCGGAGGACCATTTAGGTCCTCTAGCTAGCCCTGGTTGGTATTAAGAGTCTAAGCTGGCAGCTTGGCACCAGACACTCAATATCCCTTGATGGGTTCTCCTCAGTTTGCCATATCCTCCCTTACAACAACTGCTGCTTCCTCACCACTTTACATTGGCTGGCCCCTGTCTAACCTGGTCATAGTTAAGATGACACTGATGAGATCTTCACCCGGGGTCTTTGGGGTATCAGTTGTGTAACACAGAGGGCAGCTTGTGACCGTTGCCTAGACTGGCATGCAATCCCATGTTCCAGGGCTGAGGTCATTCCTGGGAACTTTAACTTCTAAATCCAGGGCCATCACAGACTAAGTCCACTCTTTGTTCGTCCTTCAGCTCATCGCCCTGACCTGACTTCAGTTTGGCTTCAGTCCTGCACTAAAACTACTTCAGCTTTGCTAACTGCTTGGCCCATTTCACCAGCTCTCAGACTGTAGATCGAGCTTGACCTAAGAGAGCAATAATGGACAAAACTTCCCCTCTGGAAAGTTAGCAGAGGCTAACCTCTGCTCCTGATTCAGTATAATCAACAGCATGAACAGTCCTTACCTTGCTGGGAAAGGCTCAGGCTAATGAACAGCAGTAGACCACCTCCCATATCACCTCTGCCCTTAGACTTTACGTCCTCAGAATTTACCCTGACTGAAAGCTACTTGGTCTTTGACAATGGCATATATAGGGCCCGAAGATTCCAATACAGAAGGAAGCTCTCCATTATACCAGTGGAAATGTCCTGCTCTGAGTCATTGGCTTTGCTAACTAAAAGGGCACCCAGGACATTGTCTTTGCATTTTGCCATCTCTTGTGGGCAATGTTGAGATTAGAACATAAACCTTTTATCTTAGTAACAAAGTTATGCATAGGCAAATATCAGGAAAAAGCCAAGTTAGGGGGAAAAGAGGCTTATGATTCTCCAGGAACTCCATGCTATGAAAACACAATACCTTCATAACCACTTGGGGCATGAGGCATCTCCACTTGGCTACCACACTGCCTTCAGGACTTCTGCCGAAGAAGTGTGTAGGGACAGTGGCTCCTCTTACCCAAGGGGTATTGGTTTCAGGGCTCCCTGCAGTGACCAAAATTTGTGGTTGCTAATGTCATAAATATAGAATAGTGTGCTACTTGCATATAACATACACACATCCTTCTGTACAGTGATGGTTTATAATGGCCAATAACATGTAAATGCCACATAGATAGCTTGTCAACAATGCCACGGGAGTCTGTAAGTATCATGGAATCATTTTCTGATTCATGGAAATAATATGTTTTAGATATTTTTGACCTATAGCTGGTTAGATCAGGAATGATTATGTTCTAAAACATGGTTTCTGTTCTTATTTTTAGAATATTTATGTGTATATGATGTATACGTATATTTGCATTCTCAGCTCAGCTGATGAGGGTTGACACTGGGCAGGTATGGAAACCTGGAGAAGAAGCGAGACAGGATCAGTTGGATCCGGGGTCAGACCAAAGAAACTGAGCTTCCTGTGAAGGTGTTCGTGTAATTAAACTCTCAGAGTTAGGGTGTGAGGGATGAACAGACAGGCATGATATCAGCAGAACAAGTGAGACATGTCCCAAAGTCATCCTTTATAAAATGCTACACCCACGTCTGAGTCAAAAGCCAAATGAAAGGGTTTTGGTTTTCTACAAATAGAGGAGCCAGGAAATGGGATCACTGTCCAGGAAAGAAAATGATATTGGTAAGGACTTTGACACAGCTGTTTAAATTATGGTTATGGGGGAAAATGGATAGACCATAACACCAGTTGGGAAGTCTTAGTTAAAAACAAACAAACGAACACTTAAACATTTGCAGTGATAACTCTAAAATTGAATATCATACTTGAAAAACTTTTCATCATATTATTGGATTTTTAGGGGATCTGATATTGCAGAAGAAAAGATGAATGAGCTTGGATGTAAGACAAACTCTACTACCTAAGCCAGGGGGATACAAAAAGGTTAAAAAGAGAGGTGGAGTCTTGGTCTCCCCTGTATCCACAGACTTCACAGATACTCCGACAAGCATCTACGTCAGAAAAGGAGAGAGCTGTGAGCGCAGGCATTCCTAGCATTTGACAGAAGATGTCAGTTCACAGGTCCAAGAAAGGCAGTAAACTCCAGGTGAAACGTATTCTGAGAGAAGCGTACCCACCCACACACCCCTATCTGTGTTTCTTAAAGTCTAACCACAAACACAAAATCTTGGCCAGATGGTTTTGGTGCACACCTTTGATCCCAGCATTTGGGAGGCAGAGGCAGGAAGAATTCTGAGTTTGAGGCCAGTCTGGTCTATAGAGTAAGTTTCAGGACAACCAGACCTACACAGAGAAACTCTGTTCCAAACAAAACAAACAAACAAACCCCCAACCAACTAACCAACCAAACAAACAAACAAAAAATCAAACAAACCAAACAAAAATCAAACCAACCAACCAAACAATAGACAAAGACAAAATATTAAGACCAGCGGGATAAAAAGAAGCATGACACTTAGGGCAAAAGCTATAGAAATTAGTGTATCAAATAATGAAAGTCAGAAACAACAACAACAAAATAGCTGAAATCAATAAGCAAAACCCAGCAATCTAGAATTCTATATTAGGTAAATGTATGGATGATGTGTTTATACATAAACACATATCTCTTTTTTAACATTTAAAAAATTTTTATTTGTATGTATATGACTCTGTTTTTTCTGCATCATGGGCATCATGTGAGTGCCTGGTACCAGATGAGGCCAGAAGAGGATGTCAGGTCCTCTGAGACTGGAGTTCTAGGCCTTTGTGAGCTGTCACACGGTTCTTGGAAAGCAAACTCGGGTCTCCTGGAAAAGCAGCCCCTGGTTGCAACCTCTGAACCATTTCTCTAGCCCCTGGATACTTCTTAAAATGAAGGAAAAAAAATAAAGATAATTCAGAAAAATTAAAGTCCAGAGAAGGTTTTTGTAACAAGAGAATCTCTAAGAAAGAGAACAGAAACTTGGATTCCTACAAAACATTAAAATTGACAACTGCAAATGAATGGAGTGTTCCAGAAATGGTAAACAATCATGTCGTTTAAAGGACTTTGTTTTCTTGTTAAAAAACAAAAACAAAAACTGACCCAAGTGTAATAGTAGTAAATGCAAGTGAATTAAACAATCTGTAATGAAAAGAATTTGTCAAAGGAGATTTTAAACAATTTTGCACAATTTCTACCCACAGATGACCACAGTAAGAATAAAACCACACAAATTAAGGATAGAAGTATTACAAGATACATCCAGCAAAACTTGTATCAGGAACACATTTTAAAAAATGATTGCGCACTACTAAAAAGACTTTTTGAAATGTGTAAAAGGTTTGAACAGTCAATTCGCAATAGAAGAAAAGTGCCCATGGTCAATAACATATGAAAGACACAGAGTCATTATTCATCAGAAAAACATTCATTCAAATCATAATGAGGCAGGCGTGGTGGAAGACACCTATATACCTATAGTCCCATCACTTGGGAGGCAGAAGCAGAAGGGTTACTAGTTTGTAGCTTCAAACCAAACCAAACATAAAACCATAATAAGATACCATTATATACTCACTAGGATCAGTAAAGAACCTTTAAATAGATGGCAATATCAAATTTTAGTAAGCATATAGTTAGTGTGGTAAGAAGTGGGCGCAACACTGGAAGGAATTTTAAATGATGCAACAACCCAACTTCTGGTGTTGTCCTGCCCGGCTGCTCGGGCTCTGTGAGCCAGCTGCATGGGTCCCAGATGTAGACCTAGGGGGAAAGAAACACTCGATCCTAAAAAGGTGCATCCCTGAGAATCTGCAGCAGCTTCATGCATAGAAGCACCAATTTGAGAACGGCCCACAAGTTCACCCATAGGAGACTGAATGAACAAACAGATATTCACATAGCACGTCAATAAAAAGGCATAACCTCCCTATACATGATAATATAAACAGATTGAAAATGTCAGCAGGACTTAGTGTTAGAAACACATCCCTTGTCCTAGCACCTGAGAGGATGAGTCATGAAGATCGCCGGTTCAAGTCCAGCTTGGGTTGTTTGGTGAGGCTGTGTGTACAAAATAATACAAAATAAGCCCCAAGTCTCAAAACCATTTGGAGAAAAACAAAACAACAACAACAACGATAGCAAAACAATTGAGTACAAGAGGAATGATTCTATTCGTAGCATGCTTTCTAATAGGCAAAATTAATCTGGGAACCTAGGTACACCCTAAAAAGAGTTGAAAGCATGCGGTTAAACAAACTAACTAACTAACTTACACACTCAGTGGAATGAATGAAAAGAACCCATTTATGGATCAACAAAAAAACTGTCTGACCACTTCAGGAGTTCTCATTTCACCAAAAAAGAAAGAAAGAAAGAAAGAAAGAAAGAAAGAAAGAAAGAAAGAAAGAAAGAAAGAAAGAAAGAAAGAAAGAAAGAAAGA
>CM052707.1:23012039-23078726 GCA_028551405.1 Uromys caudimaculatus | reverse complement strand
AAGGGAAAGGGAAAGGGAAAGGGAAAGGGAAAGGGAAAGGGAAAGGGAAAGGGAAAGGGAAAGGGAAAGGGAAAGGGAAAGGGAAAGGGAAAGGGAAAGGGAAAGGGAAAGGGAAGGAAAGGAAAGAAATCAGGCCTTGAAATACACTCCAGAATGGGTACATTTTACAAATGCTGGTCACTGAGAGCCAGGCACAAAATTGCACACATGTGAAATGTCCAGACAGACAAATCCATGGAGACAGAAAACAGATGAGTGGCTGCCTGTGGCTGGGGAGTTGTGCAGAGCAACTGCTAATGGCCGTGTGCTTTCTTGAAACCAGAAAATGGTGGTGGTTTTAGTACTTTGTGAACGTAATAAATGGCACTAAATTGTACACTTTAAACGTTTACATTTGTGGTGTGTAAGTTGTATCTTAAACACACACTCAGACACACACACACACTAAGCCATAAGAGGCTGGAGAGCTCGGCTCAGTGGCTAAGAGAGATTGCTGCTTTTCCAGAGGGCTTGAGTTCAATTCCCAGCACCCACATCAGGTGACTGCCAACTGCCCACGGCTCCAGAGCACCCCGAGGATCCCACCTGTCATTTTTTGGTCTTCTTGGGTACCTATTCTCACATGCATATACTACCTCCTCCCCACCCACATACATCATTAAAAACAAAATTCTTCTTTAAAACCACTGCCATTCATATTTAGAGAGATTATTAGAATCAAGATTGTTCCTGTCCTCACTAGTTGTAAAACCAAGAGCTTTCCTCTGCGATACAGAACTCTGGTAGGAAAATACAATGGGCCAGCAAGATGGGGCCAGCAGATGAAGGTGCTGCCATCAAGCCGGACTGGAGTTCTACCACTGGAGCTCATATGGTGGAAGAAGAAACCTGCCTCCTATGCGCTGTCTTCTGACCACACGCGTGCACAGCAGCGTTCCTACCCCCACACATGCACATGCAAATGACAAAGAGTAAAAAAGAAAAATGTTAAAGAAAATGCAATGGTTAAAACCAATTTCTCTAAAACAATGAGCAGAAATGGGAAATGTATGGGAAAAAACTTAACAGGTCTCCAGGGCCAGTGTAGAAAATTCTACTAACTTCTACAAGGGGTTAATTTAAAAGTAACTAACAGTTTGACAGCACACCTCGTCCTTACATGGCTTATATGTTGGAGGTTTTCCCCAAACCTACTCTCATCTACAGTCCTGTGCAAATCCCAATACGGCTTTTATGAAATTTGACAAAAATAATTCTAAAACTAATCTAGATGGACGCGTAGGCAAGATGGCTAGGAGAAGAGTAATGAGGCAGAATTTCATCTCCAGTTATTAGTCTTTGTCAATTAAAATCGGTGTGAAGCTGGTACAAGAAGAGAAGAAAATCTAAATGGAAAATAAATAGTAGGGAGTCAAGACCAAAAAAACAAAGACAAAAAACAAAAACACGACAAAAAAACCAACCAAACAAAACAAACAACAACAACAACAAACCAAACCCAAAGCTTCAATATGATCAGGGCAAAGGAAACACGGTATTAAAATAATTGGGCAAAGATTAGATGGTTATGATTTGGGGATAGTGAACTGACTATCTGCAAGGAAAATTGAACTAAAGATTAAATGTGCAAACAAAAGAATAAAAGCACGAGTAGAAATAGAGAACCATCATTCAGTTCATCAGTAAGGCTTACTGAGGAAGATCTGCAAAAGCACGTGAGCAATGCTAGATACTAACGAGAAGAGAACGCGTAAGTGGATGTGGTGGCACATGCCTGTAATCCTAGCCCTTGGGAGACAAGAGGCAGGAGGATGGTGAACATAAGATCACCACTGTAGATACAGAAAGTTTGAGGCCAGCCTGGGATACCCAGGCAGTCTCATGAAGTGAAACCGTGATGTCATAATCTTAAAATAAAAGAAATAAAAAATAAAAGAAAACAAATCCTTCTAGGACTGGGCTGTAACTCAGCGAGGGAACATCTGCATAACACATACAAGGCCCTGGGTTCCATGCCCATCATGGTGAAGCAAAGCATAACATGAGACATAATGCCTATTGCACAGAAACTTTCTTGAACCAAATTAAAGGGGGAACAATAGGGCGTGGGTGGCACTCTGCCTGTGTGAAGACGTAGGGTGTTGATGGCTTTGGTACATGATTTGGTCAGGCACTTTTAGCTGAAGTGAAGGAATTTAACTCAAATGTGTTGAAGCAATCCAGATTTCTTGCTGTATGTAGTTGGAAAGCCCAATAGTGAAACAACTCAAGTATCTGCTAAGGAAGTATCTGCCCTGGTCCTGCCATTCTGGATGCCCTGGCCCTACCCTCTTGTCCTAGCAGCTTAACAGTCCCCAGGAAAGATGGCTGCTTCTCTGATAGCTCTAACCGAAAACCATTAGGAGGATTTGGGTCCAGTGTGGCTCATCACTGAATGACCCTTGATCCTGCAGCGGTATATTTGGATGTCCCAGAGGTGGCCCATGAGTCACCCTTGAAGTAGGAAGGGAGTAGGTCACACCATCCAAACAACTTACAATTTCTCATGCCCTATAATGCAATAATCCTATTATCAGAAAAAAGGAGAAGGCCAAGGAGCAGAACCTGATAAGTCTCTCTAACATATATAAAGAGCTTTGGCAAATCAGTAATACATAGTATTATCAAAAGACATAGCACCATGAAAAGCCACACAGATCATCACTAATTAGAATTTACCTTTCCCCACGCCATCCTTCTGTAGCCTTGCCAAACGCTTCCCAAGGTAGAATGAGCTAATTTGACAAATTAAGCTGTAATAATTTATCACAAGATGTTAATGCTGCCTAAGGAGCTATTTCTCCCCTTAGGAGATATGAGGAACGCAGAGGCCTTCTATGGTGATGTTTCAGCTCAGAGGAGTGTCTCTCACTAGGACTTTAGACAGGACGGATGACTCGGACACAGCCCCCCAGGCCGGGTGATCACATCTTTATTTCATGAGTTCAATCAACTCCTCTTCTTTCATCTCTCAAAAGTATGGGGGGTCCTGTTCACATGAATTTCCTGGAGGAACCTATGATTGTATGCAGTGACTTAGTATTTCTATTTCCTAAAGCCAGGAACCTGAATATCACTGATTTTATTTCAAATTGTCTCACTGAAGGAAAAAATTGATAATAGCTTATATATATTTTACACAAAAATTTCCCTGTTAATAGTAGGGTTTTAAATTAATGGTCTTTTTTAAAAAACAGAATAAATTGTATGTTTTAAGCCTTTCAGATCATGGTTATAGAAGATGGAAGGCTTTGCTATTACTATTGCTGTTGCTGCTGTTGTTTTAGAAAACCTAACATTCCTATTCACTTAGACTCCCCCCAAACCTAGAAGGCACAATTTTGTATGTTTTTATTGTTCGTGTGGTTTTGGCTAATCGTTTGTTTATTTTTATGGCTCTGAGGAAGTGAGAGTCAGTGTCAAAATGTTAAGTCAAGGTAACTCTTCCAGGTGATCTTTCATAGAAAACCATTCCTCTTTTCTGGGTCTGTTTTTAGGGATGGTAACAGCATCTACCTCACAGTGTAGTCTATCTGTATCATCTTTTAAAGCAAACTTATGGAGATATGGTTCCATAGATCAAGCACTTGCTGCGTAAATTCGAGGCCCAGGGTTTGAATCCCCAGTACCCAATTAAAAAGCCAAAAAGGCTGGGTGATCCACTTATGACCCTAGTCCTCAGAAGGAAGAGACTTCTCAGGGCAAGCTGCTTAGCTGCATTGACCAGATTCTGAGCTCTTGAAAAATGATGGCACGGATACAAACCAAAGGCTGCAAAACAAAACAGAAAAACAACAAAAAAGAAGCTAAATATCAAATATATTTATTTATGGTTTTATTGATGTTTAGCCTGTGCACAAAATGGTGAGTTTCATTCAACCTGATACTTTCATGTGTGTGTGTGTGTGTTTGCATACATTATTTGCTCATATTTGTATGTCTCCTCACCCATTACCCTCTTTCATCTTCTCCCTATCCCTCCCTGCGCCCCCCAAATACTTCCTACTTTGCTTCATGAGATATATATACATATACATATGTTTGTCTGTCTGTATGCATGTATACAGCACATAGAATAGAAAACATGCAATGTGTGTATTTTTTGATCTACCAATATGTCTGTTTATACCTTTCTGTGAACTCCATACTCTCTGTATCCACTGTGAGCATACCACTGAGGGGTTTGCCTCATATTTGTGAATGAATGAATGAAGGTGTGAGTGCGTGAATGAATGAATGAATGAATGAGCCAGCAAATGAACAAAGAATAAAGCAGGTAGAAGACTCCAGGTTCCCTTACTGAACCAGTCCTGTCCTCGCTGGTTTGGGTGCAGTGCTTGCAGAGCCAGAAGCCCCACAGGCTGACTGCGCAGATGGCAGGTGCTGGGATGGGGCTCATCTCTTCCAGGTCTATTAAGAAACCACTCTTCAAAGACTTCTTAAAGCTTTTTCAAAGGCAGCAGTTCTATCACCATATGCTCTTCAGCCAGGAATTCCAGAACGCCTTTGAGAAAATGTGAAATACGATGCTGCCTACAGGAAATCATTGGGTCACTTTTGCTGGCCATCCATGCGTATATATTATAAAAGATGAAATAGCATTGAAAGGTGCTCACCAAAAGGGAACACGATTCCATTTAGGGGAATTAAAGGGATGAGAGGGAAGCAATAAATATTGTTGAATTTGCTAAACATATACATAGATCATGTGTATACGTTAAATTCTCGAACAAAACAAAGTATCACTTTGATTGGGAATATTTTGAAGTTTGATTTCTTGCAGTAGGTGTGATTCTTTCCCTCCCTCCCTCCTTCCCTCCCCCCCATTCTCCCTCTTTTCTTTTGAAAATAGGTTGTGTTCGGTTTGAATGATCCTTTAATCTTTCTCTTTGTAGGACCTGGCTTATTTCAAACCGAGTGTAATGCAGTTGGTTTCTGTTTGGCTCCGACTTCACTGGGGTAGTGCTGGTGTTACTGGTGGCGATGGCATTCACACACTGGCTTAGTTGACATCCTCTTCACTTACCCGGAACTCAGGGTTGTCTTCTGGCATAGCTTGGAATCAACTTGGAGTAGACCCCTCAGAGATGCTTTCTTAAGAAAGATGTCTTCACAGCGTCTCATAGTCTAAGGTCCATCATCTGATTCAGAGATAGATGGCAGATGGTGGGAACACGTTGGGTTGTTGCTGAGGCCAGTTGAACTTTTCTATGTTCAGAAAGTGCAGAGAAATAACCCCAAGAATTCAAAAGTTAGGGACCAACATACATCTTTGTTTCCAGCACAGGCCAATTAGAAAACAAGAGTAGACATGGCCACACTCACAACATTCTAGAATACTTTGACAGTTTTCTGTTATTTTGGTTTTTAAAGCAGAGTTGGGGTTTAATAAAGATATTTTTATATAGGCTTAGGCATAAGGATTAAGAGAAAGAGGCACTCAGAAGCAAGGAAGGTAGACTTGAGCACGTGGTGGGTGTGGATTTCCTGAAGAGTCTGCTGGTTTTTTTCTTTCACGGTTGTTTTATTTTTGTACCTCAGGGATGTGTTCCTTATATGTATTAAGTACAATTTGGACTCTGAGGAAGTATACTCTGAGGAAGAATGCTGTCAGACCTGACTGTGTGCAGAAGTATTGCCCATGCACAGAAAAGTAGAGAATGCCTCAGCAACTGAGGCAGGGAAGAAAGATGGTGGGCTGGATTTTTTGGGTTTTGTTTTTTTTTGTTTTGGTTTTGTTTTTTATTTTTTGGACAGCTTGAGACAAACGAGAGTTGCCTAAGAGGACAGAACCTCAAAAGAGGAGATACCTCTGTTTTCTTGATTAGTCATTGATGTGGGGGGTCCCTCCTCTGTGCCTGTGGTCTGGGAGTTACAAAAGAGTGGCGATGCTCATTCTCTAAACGGACACTATGTTAAAATAGCAATGAGCTTCGCCGACGGCCTAAGGCTATTTGACCTTTCAGCATGGCCTTACTCTTTATCCAGACTCTCAGAAACAAGGGTAACCCTCTTTTTGCTGCAGAAACATCTTAACTTCCCTGCAGCCCTGTGACCCTGGGTTTTACCTTATTGGCCTCAATCCTATCCAGTGCCTAGGAATCACCCTGGGATCTCATTGAGTTGCTTAGCAACCCTTTGCGATGTGATTTCAGAAGCCACCCAAAGCCAGTATATATGGCTACTGCAAGTACACTTGATTTTGACTCCCGTATTAGCAGTCCGTGCACATGTTCCTTAGTGAGGCTCCCTCTCTTCTGAGTGCCTCTTTCTTTTAAGCCTCATGCTTAAAGAGCTACATTAGAAACAACATTTAACAGAGTCCGACTCTGCTCCAAAATAAGTTAGAGGGGCCAGAGCGATGGCCAGCACTTAAGATCACTTGGCTGCTTTTCCAGAGGACTTGGTTTCTATGTTTAGACTACACAGGGTGCCTCAGAACCATCTATAATGCTAGTTCCAGGAGATACAACGCCCTCTTCTGGCGTAAGCGCTGCATCCATGTGGTGGGCAGACATACATGTAGGTAAAACACCCACACTCAAGACTGTTTTTAAAATGAAAAAAAAAAAGTTTTGAGTGAACTGGTGGCCCCTTTTAAATCTGTATTATAAAAGATGAAACTCCCCGAGGATTCCAGGCACTTTCTAAAGTCACAACCCTTGTTAGAAACTTTCCTGGGGGATCTTAATATTTCTGTATATGTTCAAATACTTATGGGTCATGGGGATTTGAACCCTTGTAGCTAACAACAATGGAATTTTGTTGTGGTGGTAGTGGTGTTGATATGTGTGTATACATATGTGTATACGTGCATGTGCGTGCATGTGTGCGTGTGTGTGTGCGCGCGCACGCGCGCATGTGCTTTTTTTTTTTTTTTTGGTTTTTTTTTCGAGATCGGGTTTCTCTGTATAGCCCTGGCTGTCCTGGAACTCACTCTGTAGACAAGGCTGGCCTCAAACTCAGAAATCCACCTGCCTCTGCCTCCCAAGTGCTGGGATTAAAGGCGTGCGCCACCACTGCCCGGCTGTGCTTTAAGACATGGTCTCCTGAAATGGAATCTGAAACTCACTATGAAGTTAAAGATAACCTTGAATTTCTAATCCTTCTAAATGCATCTTCTGGGTTTTATGTTTTTTCTGTAGTTTTAAGATTATAGGTATGTACCGCAACATGCAGTTCGTGTAATGCTGGGTATCAAACCCAGGGCTTCATGCATGTTAGGCAAGCAGTTAGTAATTACTCTGCATACCCAGCCCTTGTATTTTGTTATTTGAGAGAGTATCTTGCTATGTAGTCAGGCTGGCCTCGAACTCACAACCCTCCCGTCTTTGCCTCCTGCTTGCTAAGATTACAAACAACAGACCACCATACTTATCAATATTTGATGGTGTGGTTGTGTTCTTGCTCTTGTGGAAGCTCATTCATCTGTTTACTAGTCTTTCTTGGCTCTGAATTAAACCCTGGGGTTACAAACAGTAGAAATCACTTATTCCTGTCGTGGGGACACAATTTGGGGTAAGGGACAGACTAGCTGTTTTACAGTATGGCTGAGAAAGCTACACTGCTGAAGCATGGGTCAGGGACATTGGAATGTTATTTGACCTAGGTGTTATCAGAAGGTGGCACAGTGACTCACCTGACCCTTGCTGCGGGGCCCGGGGGGTTGGGGTCCTAGGAGGGTACCTTGGGAATTAAGAAGGCTGGCCATGTCTACTCTATAAATAACTTTACAAAAGCAACTGAGACATTTAAACTTCCATAGGTAATAGGAAGCCTGCAGGGGTTTTTAGCACTGGTTTAACTAATCAGTTTTTACTAGAATGCTAGCATCTCATTGGTGGAAGAGATTCATTCTAAAGAGTTAATACTTAAAGACAATGGCATCCAGCCAGGCTTTGAACATAGTGCTTGGAGAGTCTCAGGTGATATTAGGTATTGATGTAATTGAAATTTTAGCGAAGAGAGAGAGGGGTTGGGGAGAGAGGGAGGGAGGGAAAAGAGATGAGAGTGTAATAGCCAATAGTCTAAAATATTAAGAGTGTAATTTGCCTTAAAATAGCCTACCCCCTAAGGATAAATCTTGAATTTAATCTATGAATCTTCAACACACAGAAGATGTAGCTAGTGTTTTAAAATCAAAACTTGAGATACAGGCATTGAACAGTGGGCCCAACACTGGATTGGGGTACAAGTGGGGCAGGGGTATGTACTATGAACTCCTCCCAGTGCCAGTAGACCTGCTGCTTGTGGGGTCAAAACAAGAAGTGAATTGATGAAAGGGCCTTCCCAATAAAAGCCCTGGCAACCCGGAAGGAAGAGAGAACAGGAGAGAATGGCCCGGATCCTGGGCAGATCTGGCAGAGGTGGCTGGGCAGGGAAAGGCAGCAGAGAGAGGCCTTGGTACTCTGAACAAGTCATCAGGGCTTCTGGTGGGGATCCCTGAGCAAGAGCACTTCAACCAAGTTTAAACCAAAAGACAGATTCAGAGACAGGTGTTCCAGAATGTCTGCTGGCAGTGTTTAAAGGAAATTGCTTTCTTTTTTCAGTTCAAAACACAAAGCCTAGAGGCCCAGTTACATGCAGTGTGGGCCATGGGCAGGCACTACTAAGATGATCAGAGAAGTCTATGATGAGCGGGGAAGTGGAGTAGTTTGTGCACTGTTAAGAGAGGTAGAACTGGGAACCAGGCAGCAGCAAGGAACAGCCCTGATGTGCACAGCCTGCACTGCCACAGTGATGGCTGGACCCTTGCTGCTACCGAAGGCCATGTCTGTGGCTCTGCTTATTCAGGGGAATGTATCTACATCTGTGGCCCATGTTACCACAAAAGGCCATGGTTTGTGGTCTGAGCTGCTGCCTAGGGCCATGTTGACATCTGAGGGCTGAACTGAGCTAGCCTTGCTCCTCATGGGCTGTGACACTCAGGAGAATTGGCTCTGAGAGCATGGGTGAGGGAGAGCTGGCAGGCTGATCAACTCAGATACCACCCAGGCCCAGATCCTGTGTTCATGAAGGATTAACATAGTTATAATGGCCATCCTACCAAAAACAATTTACAGATTAAGTGCAATCTCCATCAAAATTTCAGCAGAATTCTTCATAGATCTTGAAAGGATTGTCTTTAGCTTCATATTGAAATAATAATAATAATAGTAATAATAATAATAATAATAATAATAATAATAATAATAACCACCCAGGATAGCAAAAACAATCCTGAATAATAAAGAGAACTTCTAGAGGGTATCAGCATCCCAGATTTCAAATTGTACTACAGAGCTATAGTAATTTAAAAAAACAAAACAAAACAAACAGCAAAGCATTGGCACAAAAACCAGACATGCCAATCAGTGGACTCAAATCAAGACCCAGACATAAATGCACACACCTGTGGAGTTCTGGTTTTTGATAAAGAGATCAGAAATACACACTGGGAACAAAAGAAAGCATCTTCAATAAAGCAGTGCTGATCAACCTGGATAAGTGAATGGAGAAGAATCCAAATAGATCTGTGTTCATCGCCATGCACAAAACTCAACTCCAAATGAATCAAAGACCTCTACAGAACACCAGATACACCAAACCTGATAGAAGGGAAAGTGGTGACTTGAAAGCCTTGAAACAATTGACACAGGAAAAGACTTTCTGAACAGAATGCAATTAACACAGGCACTGAGATCAACAATTAATAAATGGGACCTCGTGAAACTGAAAAGCTTCTATAAGACAAAGGACACCACCATTCAGACAAAGTGGTACCCTACAGAATGGGAAACAATGTTAGCAACTACATTTCTGATAGAGGGCTAATATCCCAAACATATAAAGACTGAAGAAAATCTAGATATCAAGAAGTAAATAATCCAATTAAAATGGGGTACAGATTTAAGCAGAATTTCAAAAGAGGAAACTCAAATGG
This sequence comes from Uromys caudimaculatus, assembly GCA_028551405.1. Lineage (NCBI taxonomy): Eukaryota > Metazoa > Chordata > Mammalia > Rodentia > Muridae > Uromys > Uromys caudimaculatus. The sequence goes on along the minus strand of CM052707.1, from coordinate 23,068,765 downwards.
CTGAGAAACACTTAAATGTTCAACATCCTTAGTCATCAGGGAAGTGCAAATCAAAAGTACTCTGAGAGTCATCTTATACCCATCAGATCAGTCAAATAAATGTCAGCTCATGCTGGTGAGGATGTGGAGCAAGGGGAACACTCCTCCATTGCTGGTGGGAAGCACACTTATACAGCCACTGTGGAAATCAATATGGTAGTGTCTCAGAAAATTGGGAATCAATCTACCTCAAGATCCAGCTATACCACAGTTGGGTATACACCCAAAGGATACTCCATCCTACCACAGAGACACTTGCTCAACCATGATCATTGCTGCTATATTCATAGTAGCCAGAGATTGGAAGCAACCTAGATGCCCCTCAACAGAAGAATGGATAAAGAAAGTGTGGTATATTTACACAAAGAAGTATTATTCCACCATCAAAAAAAATAATAAAACTATGAAATTCGCTCATAAATGGATGGAACTAAAAAGTCATTTTGAGTGAGGTAACCCAGACCCCAAAAAACAAATATGGTATCTGTAGGCACACATTTTTTGCAATCTACTTTAAATAAGGGTTCAACTTCTCCTCTAGCCCACCACAGCAGAGGTAGTGGAAAAGAAAAGTTATTAGGATATGGGGAAGTGGACCTGCCTGCTCAGCAGTAGTTCTTTGGGAATGAGCTTGATCTTCTTGGACAGCAGTTCAGTCCCGTACCAAACACCAAATAGGATTCAGCAGCTGCAGACCCGTCCTCTAGGCAGGCAGACACCAGGCATGAACCAGCAGCTGCAGTCCAACCCTTTCTTTCATCATGCAGACACCAGATAGCTGTAGTTCAATCCTGAAGAAACCACCAGGCTCGCCAACCGACCTGAGGCAAGGCTGCAGAAGTGGGAAATGACCACAGGAAGGAACCTCCCAAGCAGTTCTTGGCTGAGTTTCTCTCAAAGGCGGTGTTACCACAAATTGAACTCAACAGCACTATGTAAGGCAAAGCAATACACATGGGTCCTTAGTGAAGAATAGCGAGGCAGAGCAAACCAAACCAATGCTCAGTGCTTGTCTCCCACTGTGTGGGAGATCATATTTATACTTCTTCATCAAGTGTCTTTTCACCTGTATCTCCTTCAGGAAAACATTCTTTCACATGTCTGCTTTAGCAAGATATCATTTCACCTGTGTGCCCCAGCAAACCATCATTTGGCATAACTGACTTTCCAGAAGAACTAGCAGTCTCCACTTCAGGTATCTATTTGCTTCTATGTGGATATTAGCTGCTAAGTCAATGATAACAAGTTACAAACCATGGAACAGCAGAGGTTTGGTATAGGGTAAGTGACTGGGGTCGGCAGAATAGATAGCTATGGATGGAGAGGGGTAGGAAGGGGAGTTCAAGTGAAGGTGGGGGTGGAAGAGGGGATGAGGGAGGGAATATCTAGAGAGATGAAATTAAGGGCTGTTTGAGGGGTAGTATGAAACTTAATACAGTAGAAGCTTCCTGGCTTCCTGTGTGTATCTATATATATATACACACAGGAGACAAGGCCCTCTTAATCAACATGGTGGGCACACGTGTGAACGCACAGAGACTGAGGTGGCATGCACAGGGCCTGTTGTGATTCTGTCTTAGATGGGGTCCTAGAGCTGAAAGAAGTGAACACATATCCCATCCCTAACCCAGAGGCTATCTCCAATTAATAAGAGCTTGCAAATGAAAACTTAGTTTCCTCTAAAGAAGTCTCACTGGGGATATTCTTAAGGGTAGGCTGTATGCCCAGCCATGGATGGCCAACAGAAACTGAATTCAGTGGCTTCTTTGGAATTTCATTGTCTCCAAATAATATCGTGTCAGGGCTCTTTCTTTTTTAAAAAAAATTTATTATTTTTTATTTTAAAAAAATTTAAGCCGGGCAGTGGTGGAGCACGCCTTTAATCCCAGCACTTGGGAGGCAGAGGCAGGCGAATTTCTGAGTTCAAAGCCAGTCTGGGCTACAGAGTGAGTTCCAGGGCAGCCAAGGCTACACAGGGAAACCCTGTCTCGAAAAACCAAAAAAAAAAAAAAAAAAAAAAAAAAAAAAACCAATTAAAAAATTTAAATTTTATTACTATATTTTCTTCTCCCCTTCCCCCCCCTCCCTCCCTCCCTCCGTCCCTCCCACACATGTCCTTTGTGTATATGCTATGACTTCCAGTCGCATGTTTTAATGAGATTCCTGAGTGCATGGATCTCTGTTTCTTGCACCTTCTCTTGGCTCTTTTCCTTTGTTTGTTGTGTTCAGGTCTGATGTGCTAGTTTTTGCATTACTTTACTATAGTTTCTTGTTAGCCCATACAAGCCTGTTCGTTTTCTAATGAGAGGCAGAAAGGGGATGGATGGATCCAGATGGGAAAACAGCTGGGGAGGAGCTGGGAGGCATAGGAGAGAAACCATAACCAGAATATAGTATATGAGAAAAAATATTTTCAATAAAAGGGAAACGTGCACAAAACAGCAACAACAACAACAACAACCATGTCTACTTAAGCCATGGAAGCCCATATTGCCGACAAGGAAGAGTTATTTTTACTTTAGCAAAGGTACATGGGTCAGCAGCACTTTTTCATTCACCTTTGCTTCTTTGGGCATTAATTTTAATGTTTAAATAGCAAGTGCATTTGCCAAAGGCTGCATCTATGACAGTTAAGTAGAAAAGTATGGATTTAGAATGGAGCGATCGGCGAGGCTGAGCCATTGCTGCTTGGCCCCGCCATTAGGATCAGAATCAGTTATGGTTGTCTGACTGATGGACAATTTTTCCTCCCAATCTGCTCTCTGCACAAGTGACCTGCACTGTCTAGACAGTCGCATGTTATTTATACATTCATTTCAGATTTTATGTAGGTTTTTTTTTTTCTTTTCACTAAAGTTTTATGCAGTCAAGGAACTCCTGTGCGTGTTCTCCCTGGAAAGCTGCATAATTGTACAAGGTGAAAGATGGCTGCCTTTGTGTTCTGTCACTGTTAAAATAGTCTTTAAATTTAAAACAAAAACAAACAAGCAAGCAAAATTATTATATGGGTTCTGGAAAGTAATGAGACCCAACTCCTGGTCCTAAATACAGCTGGACAATTTCTGAAATTTAACACATGAGGTTGGGGTAAATACACACACACACACACACACACACACACACACACACACACACACACACGCCTACCCGTATGCACACACCCTGCCTGTCTTCATCTGATTTCAGAGGTTCTCAATCAAGTCAAGTTGCTCCCATGTTGATTAGGGAGCCAAATGCATCATTTGCTTATCTTCATGCTATTTCAAATTCAGAGGGGTTATTGTTGTTGTTCTTCTTTTTGTTTTGTTTTGTTTTTCAACAGAGCACAGGCTGGAGAATCTCTAATAGAGCGATCCCCTTGGGCAGGAGGGAACTGAATCTGAACATTGAAGTGGCTTGTGAATGTTCCACAGGAAGCATTTATAACGATTTCTTTCTGGGTGGTGGGATATTTGGCAGGGGCAGGGACTGGGGATGCTACGGCTTAGGTAGACATGAACCAATGACAGAAGCTTTGTCTCAATACTAGGCTGGCACACAGGATGTCTGACTTCCATCTTGACACTTAATGTGTAGATATCACAACCAGAGGGAAAAGAACAGATATATATGGAGATGAAAGATCAGAGGGTGCTCTCCCTTACTGCCATGCCTGTGAAGCGCCCCAGAGTGAGTTGGCTGTGGGTCTCTGGCTAACTGCACTGCTCTATGCAGATGCTTATTTTGAAACATTGAGCCGGGTGGTGGCGCACACCTTTAATCCCAGCACTTGGGAGGCAGAGGCAGGCGGATTTCTGAGTTCGAGGCCAGCCTGGGCTATAGAGTGAGTTCCAGGACAGCCAAGGCTACACAGAGAAACCCTGTCTCAAAAAACCAAAAAAAAAAAAAAAAGGAAGAAAGAAACATTGTAGTTTCCAGTGTCCTTGCTGGCTAGCTCCTGGTGATGCAGGAAAAGCTCAGGGCTGGTTCTCTGGGGAAAAAAAGGCTCTTTGTAGCCAGAAGTGAAGGCATTTCTCTGAAGGTCCCTCCTCTCTGATTTCACTCTCGGTTGCCCTTCCCTGGGAAAATCCCCGCCCTAGTGGAGTTGATGGGCATGCCCCACATATCAAGACTATGTTACCGCTTAGAGACCACGTTATACATTAATCTATTTGCAGCTCTCTCTTTTTTTCTGTCAAGTGAAGATGGTGAGGGGAACCATTTTATAGAAATCTAGAAAGAAGAAATATACCACCAGCCCACCAAATCCGTGTTCGGATCCTTCACCTTCAGGACCTAACCACACCCAGAATCCCACTGAGAGTCACTGTTGATGTCCTAAAATTTGTCCTAGCCACCAGTGGCCAGCTGTCCTCAGCTTATCACCCAACATGAATATTCAGTTATCGCAGTGGCTTCTCAGGAAGGTTGTAATGGGTGTAAAAAGGCAGCACAGAGCACACACAGTCTTTAACACTTTCTCATGAGAAGGGAAAGTTTCCCTTGCCTAAATAGCCGTTTTAAAACACACCATTTCCTTCAATAATGCTGCAAACCGGCTCTTTTCAAAAAGCCGTTTCTTTCTCGGCCTCGATTTTATTTGCCGTTCCACTCCTGAGGTGTGAGATTAATTCCCACAGTCTGCGCGTCCCCCGGAGTTCAGCGCCCATGTTTACTGAGGTGTACAGCTCTCAAATAACTTCGGTGCCTCTCTCGCTCACTGTTAGGAAGTATATTTAAAAGAAATTGCCTTTTATAGATTTAAATTACAAAAGTACTGATATCATGCAAAAGGCAGTTTAACTCATGCAAGCATACAAATAGGTAAATCTTTGGGAAAAAGATACCCAGGCTAATATGAATTTAAATAGGATTAGCCTCTCGCATTAGCAGAGGCTGTGAAATTTAAAGTATCTCTGTTAGTTATTCTTTTAAATACACCTATATTTCGTGTGTGCATTTGTAGATTTGGGGAATATATTTTACTTTGTCTTTGGTTTGAATTTTGAAACAAGGATGAACAGTGACCTTTACTTCTGCTCACTGGTGTCCAAAAAAGAAATGAAATGTCTCATAGCTCAATATTTGTTGTTGTAAAATTTTAAATCTCTAGGAGAATATGATAAAGTGTGCCTACAAAAATGTAGATTTATACTACAAAGGGATTAGAAACTCAAACGTGGCCTTATTTCCGTTTTAGGAGAAGCCTTGTTTGCTACATTGTGCTCAGCAATGACCAGGCTCAAACACCTGCTAGGCCAAACATTTCCTGGTTTTGTCCACTCCCCCAAAGCGGGAATCCTCTTTATATTTTGTTTTGGGCTTTAGGGGTTTTGTTTGGTTTTGGTTTGGTTTGGTTTGGGGTTTGGTTTATTTTTGTTATCTGTATTTTTGTTATTTTTTTCTATTTATTTCTATTTGATTATGTGGACAGGTGACTACAGATAATCATAATTATTAGTTTAGCAGGTAATTACAAACTATTACAGCATAATTATCCATCACAAAACAATGGGCCACAAGTGTGGCCTGTGGGGATGAGTTTGGCTAAGGGTGCCTTGCTTCATAAAATGTTGGTGTGGTTTTGAGAGAGGGCAGACTGGATCATTTCTGGACATGACGAACGTGCTCTCCGGGGGCTTAATTGCATCTGACATTCTTCATGTAGGGGTTGCATGACCACACCTCATTATCACACTTTGGGGAATCTCTAAGCTAGGTTAAGAACTTGTAAAAAACAAAAGCCAGTTCAGACTCAACTACCAAACCTGGTTCTTCAACCTGATTCATATGGACCACTTCTTTAAGGCTATGGGCACCAAGTCAAATTCACTTGGAGGAAGTGGGAAAGAGGTCAGGTTTTGAGGAAGTATCAAAGTCCGCTGTCCAGGTCATTAACTAGATGCTGTCTCAATGTGATTATGAATATTCATTCATGTGAATCATAAATCGTGGAAACTTAAGGTGCATTGCCAACAGGTTATGTATTTGTCAAATATTAGTGGAAGGATTTTCTGAGTCCCAGGACTGTACAAAGCATTGACTACATACAGTAAGGTGGTAACCATGACGTGTGCTATTCAGACTGCCTTTCAAAACATTTAGCTTCAGGGAAATCAGTTACTCAACAGTCTCTGGCTATTGGTCCTCAGAGTTCACCTCAGTCTCCAGCCAAGGCCATGTTTTGCACAGGCAGTCTTATCTGATGACTGATTCTTGGCCAGCTTTTCTCTATGCTATTTTCTACCAATGGATGATCTTTGTTCTGGAAATCCCATCAATCTGGCTAAGGCAATGTCAGCTGATCATTGAGTTCCCTCTCCATTTACCATTCACAAGATCTGAGTCATCAGTGCGGGTGTTCCCTAGGCAACCCTTCCTCCCTTGACCCAAACTGCCTCTGACCTGACCCTTGATCACCCCTGCCTCTCAGTAGCCTTGCTTTCTCCTTGGGGCTATGCAGAGTCCCATGCTTCACTTCTAACAGACAGAGAGCTGCTAAAGTGAGGGAAAGTCTGAGGTAAGGTCACAAAAGTCTCACTGTGGGCTTGCTGGCCCATTGTTTCACTTGCTCTCGTTTGCCACCCTGATGAGCTTGGCTACCATAGTCTAAGGAGTCCCATAAAAGGATGACATGGCAGGATACAAGGATAGACTGCTATCCATGAGATGAGACCCTGAAGGCAGACTCCCTGTGACAGCCGGCAATGAACTGAGGGGCTCAGTTCAAGAGCCTGGAAAGGATTTAATCCATCTACCAATGGATTGATCAGAAAGCAATTTCCTCTCCAGAGAAGGATTTTGATGATAGCTCAGCTTCACTCACACTTGATGACAGCCTATGATAGTCTCAAAGCTCCTAATCAATGCTTGCCCAAATCTATAGCAACAACGGGGAAATATCTTACTACTGATGGCTAAATAATACCTCCTTCTCTGACCCCTTTCTTGACCATCACTTCCATAAATTCCTCTACCTGACATGATGTTGGCTTCTGCTCTCTGGAGGACCCAGCTGGGACCAGCAGACTCTCACAGTGGTGCTTGCAGGAAGTCAAGTGGGAATATGGATATGGTGGTTGGAAGCTTTGCCAGGGAGCATCACCGTTGGCACATCAGGGCCTGGGGTTAAGAGAAGGGACTCTTCATGCACTGAAAGAAGAGCTAGAATAAGAAACTGGCGCATCACCAGTTTCCTCCTCTAGGACATCCCTCTTCCTCTCCCCAGCTCTTCATACCCAGTCCCTACAGTGATGGAGAGATCACATCAAGGCTAGGAAAGTATTTTCTGGCTTCTAAAGTAAATTTTCTTCATGCTATGTTATAAATTAGAATCAAAGTGGTGCTTTGGAAAGAGGTGGTGTATTGAGAGGCTCTGTGTAGGAAACTCATCAGAGCTAAGTGACATTTTCCTGGCACCCAATGTGGCCCTCACCACACTCCCTCAAAACCACTGGCTTTGTTAGCAGCCTCCTTAAGAACCCAGGAGAGATTCTTGAGCCCAGGCAGGCCATCTCCATCCTTGACTTCATAGTGTTTCCCAAGGCAGGTGCTTAGTAGGATCTCATTTAATGATTGAACACATAGATGAGAGAATACTTGAGGGGGGCTGAACGATACAGCTTTCAAGTAGTGTAGGTACTGTTCTTTAACGCCCCCAGTGGATTGACTCAATGTGTGGGCTCTGCTCTTTTGGGTACAAAGCTGGCCCGGATGCAAGGGTCATATTCTGCTTTTCACTCTGCCAGTTCCACCGTGACTCAGCTGCTTGCAGTCATCAAGACACGGTCTACCTTTCGAATTGTGCACTAGCCTCTGTCAGGAGCACAGAGTTATGACAACAGGTGGACCATTTTCTTCATCTGTGGTCATTGCTCTTTAACTGTCTTTCCTTCTCTAACCTGACAAGGTACACGGTTGCTGTACAGAAACAATTTTAGTCAGCTTGGGTTTTCCCTCAGTAACAGGAAGCAGAAAGTCTGCAGGAATCACACACATGCAGGTAGGAAAGATCTGGAAGCCCCAGGATGAGCACGCTTTCCTGCTGAGCAGACATCTGGCAGGCATTGTCTACTTCTATTTTGACAATAGCTGGAGTGTTTTGCAATTGTTGAGCAAATTCTGGTGAGATGTCTGCCATGTTTTTCGGTTTTGTTTTTTTTTTGTTGTTGTTGTTGTTTTTTAGAATTGAAACATATATAAGAATGACCACAGGAAGTGTCCTTCTACTGATTCAATTCAATCAAAAAATTGATTTTGAATGATTTTTTAAAATCTAGATTTCCAGACTGAGCCTTGGAACACATCACTTGGATCAACACTGTGGTTCTGCTTCTAATTTATAACACGGCCAAAAGGAGATTCATTTCAGGAGTCGGGAGATCCTTCATTCATCTCCACGCATGCGTCTGTCACCACAGGGGCAGGCTTGGAAGAAGGGCAGACGTCTGCTCAGCAAATAAAACTCAGATCAGGTGGGCGCTGCTTTGCCAGCAGAGAAGCTAATTCTCTGAAGAGAATAGGATGCTGTGGGGGCAAGGTCAGGAGGCCTGCCTCTTGCCTGCCTGCCTTGCTCGTCAGCATACTGACCAACAGAGTCACAGATGCCGGAGCTGGTTACAGTCTTGAACCTCAGACCTGTCTGTCAGTTTACAAGTCACCCAGGTGATCCTCACACATCATTAAAGCCTGCGAGGTCACTGTCCTTCCAGGCCGGCAGTACATGCCTCACCCCTAGCTTTAAAATGGCTAATTCAGGGGAGAGCACTGTCTTTGGGTGAGCTCTCCCAGGCACCAGTGTGACGAAGGTGCTCCTTAAAAATAAAAGACGCTGTGGGGAGGTGTGTTTAGCATAGTGCAGTATTAATTCAATAATGCACATTAGCCCGTAGGGGCTCTGAGAAGTGCCACAACAAAGGGACCCTTGGAACCAGCAAAAAACGTATCTAATCCTTAAGGCATTTTTCACATAAAATTGAATATTATCCTTAGTGCACCGAAGGAAAGGGCCTATAAATGCCCTTCACCTCCACGATTTCTAAGATTGATTTGATGATGCCTCTCAGACAGCTCTTGGGCTGTGACCAACCACCCTTCTTCCTTTTATTTTTTATTTTTATTGGATATTTTATTTATTTACATTTCAAATGTTATCGCCTTTCTCTGTTTCCCCTCCGGAAACCCCCTATCCCATCTTCCCTCCCCTTGCTTCTATCAGGGCGCTCACCCACCCACCTACCCACTCACCCACCCACTCCCACTCCCATCTCCCCGCCCTGGCATTCCCTACACTTCTTAATGATGGCCAACTCAATCTAAGGGTTCCGACTCAGCTAGAAACCTAGAGAGACAGGAAAGCAGCAAAGAGTAAGCATCGCCTCCCTGCTGCCCGAAGCATCCGCTTTTAGAACTGGCTGCTCCCTTTTGGTCACTCCAAGCGACCAGTCTTTGTCTCTGCTTCCCCTCTCTTCTCTACCCACTTCCCATGTGCCCATCACCTTATCAGCACAGGTAAGGGGAGGGGAGGGAAGAGGGTGGGGGAATCGGGGAGAGAAGGGAGGACAGGCAGCCATTGGGTTTCTGTCCCAGCGAATTTGTCCCCGACAGTTAAAATCAGGAAGAGCTTCACATCTTCCGGTCCTGTTGACATTGCAGATCTGCTTTGGAGAACTCTTTCATTGTAAAGACATCAGATCTCTATTGCACGTTCCATCAGTTCTTGAAGAGACGTTGTAACTCTCTAGTAATGCCATGCAGGTCACGGGAGTTTCTGGGCAGTGAGCACCACCCCTGCCAAGTCTTGAATGTTTGTTCCTGAGTCTTTCTTTCACATATCTTATGTTTGATTGAGCAGATCCGCACTTGTACAGACACATCTGGATGCGGACGTCTGGCTTCCCCTGTACTGTCCAGCCTCTCAGAAGGATGCTTTTTTTTTTTTAAAAAAAAAAAAAAAAAAAAAAGACCCGTGGCGTTTCCAAATCCCCCTTCATCCTGTTCTCCGTAACCCGCAATTGCAGCCTCATTTTCCTAGGCTTTGTTTTCATAATTTTAGTTAAACAGAAAATTGAAAAGACACCACTGCCATCAGAAATGGACGCCTGTTTTTTTTTTTTTTTCTTTTGCAAAAGCAAAAAACAAGTCGGCTCACCCTTTAAATAACAATATTTTCTGATGTTGGTGTTGAATTAATCCAGGAAATGAATATGTATTGATGGTATTCTTTGGGGTTTTGAAAATCCTTACAACCACATAATTAAATGAGCGCCTTCAGAAATACTGATAAAAGCGCATTGCCATTCAAATATCTATACAAGACAATGGCCCTAAGCTGTGGGTTTGAGAGATTAGTTTGGCCAAGAGCCAGTGTTTATCACAATATTTCCATCTCAGCTGATAAAATTTAATCATTCTTATTTAAATAGAAATCAGAATTAATGCAGGTCGTAAAGAGAAGGAATAATAAACGAATCGCTATCTTTATTTCTGAGCTCCTGGCGCAGACGCCTCTTCAGAATGGAAATGCTGGCAGTTGTTGTTCTGGGTTTTTGTTTGTTTTGTTCTTCTTACCTGGAACTTTTATTCCAGAGCCCTCAAAAATAATGAGGCCATGCTGCTCACATATTCAATTCTTGAGTACTGCTTTAAGGCAAGTGTCTCCTCTCTTCTCCGCAGGGGATGTCAGGGTCACGAATGATGGGGACAGATTTGGACTGAAGCCACCAGGACAAGTACAGGAAGCCACTTCTCTAGAACACAACCAGCATCAGTGGTCCCTTCCCCTCGTGCCAGCTCCCTGACTCTCTTGAGACTAGAAAGCAGCAGGTGCAACTGGATTGGTGGGGACCTTAGACTGAACCACTGTTCACTAGCGGGCAAGTCCAGAGCCAAGCCTGCCCTGCAGGGAGAGTCTGGAGGTGCATTCTCAAACTCTCCATCTTGTCTCTTCATCCAACCCACTTGCATGGTGGGGAAGGAAGCAGTGGTCCCATGAGAAGTCATTGCTCACAGTTGCCCAGGGAGTCAGGAGTAAATCCACTCTGTATGTCCGTCTACAGCCCCCAGCTGTGTACTTCTGACTTCATGTAAGCCTCTTAGCCCATTTCTAGACCTGGTACAGACACAAGTCTGAGCCATTTTCTTGGACACATCTACTAATCTTTGGTTAATGCCTCAAACCAGATTTGCTCAAATGAAAACATCTCCTCAGCCACAGAACAACTAAATTTAGTAACTCCATCTCCTCCTCCTTGGGTCTTATTTAATTGGGCAGAGAAATGCAGAGCATCTTCGATTTCTCCTGTTTTTAACATACCATTTGGCTTTTAAAAAATGTTTTATATTTAAATATAATGTAATGTATGTATGTATCCCTGGGCCTGGTGGCACATAGCTGCAATCAGAGTTATTCAGCAGGCTTAGGCAGAAAGATTGCTTCTGAGGCTTGCCTGGGCTAGGTAGTGAATTCAAGGCCAACCTGGGCACCTTAGCAAGACAGTGTCTCGCCATGAAAGAAAAGAGGCTTGAGAACGGAGCTGGGTGATGAAACACTTACCTGGTACACAGAAGAGCCTGGATTCAATCCTTACCACCTAAAAACAAGCAAACAAAATTAAAACCATAAACCGCCTTCTCATCGTTCGTAATTATTTATAGCATTTAAAAAGTAATTCAGGTAAAATCTATTAAAGGCTTGTTATAGTCTATCACTGTTTAGAGACTTCAGTCTTCTTTAAGCCGTAAAACACTCCTGTGGATCAGGTTCCGCTTTATCTCCATTTTACAGGGAAGAAAACCCAGCAACAAGTGTTCCTATTGTCCTGAAGAACTGTGGCTTCAGAAACAAGGGTTTTTGCTGAAGCCAATGCTGAGGACTTTAAGGGCATCTTTCTCTTTTTTTTGTTTTATTTTTTTGTTTTGTTTTGTTTTTGTTTTTTTGTTTTGTTTTTGCTTTGTTTTGGTTTTTCGAGACAGAGTTTCTCTGTGTAGCCCTGGCTGTCCTTGAACTCACTCTGTAGACCAGACTGGCCTAGAACTCAGAAATCCACCTGCCTCTGCCTCCCAAGTGCTGGAATTAAAGGCATGCGCCACCACTGCCCGGCAAGGGCATCTTTCTGTTACCATGGCCATGTAGTTACTCCCAGCCTGGAGCTGGCCTGAGAAAGTCTGAATAAAGGATCGGACTGGATGGAGCAGGCAGTTGGAACCCACTTGACTCTATTGCTTTTGACTTTGTTATGAATTTTGGTTTGGGTTAAGGGCATATCAAACTTCAAAAACGTCTGCTTAGGTCATTGAAGAACCTTCCCGAGGCTTCACAATCCCTTAAGACTTCCTTTCAAACGCAGACATTTCCTCTGTCGTTGCATTTCTAAATAAATGTTTTGAGAAGCGGTGAGCCTGGTACCAATAAGAATAAGTTGTGTCACTAAGGAAGCTTTCACATGGCTACAACTTAGATTTACAAATGCTGTACATTTTCTGAATAACTTTTGGCACTTATGCCCCTCCCACCCTGGGTGTTTAACCATTTCTTGACAATCTAGAACTATCATTATAATCATGGATGAGATTCCTGTGCAAAAGTGAGACCCCCTAGAAAGTGCTCTTTGGGGATTTGTGGGTTCCTAGAGAGTATCACTTTGCCAAGACAGCCCTTAAATTGCTTGACACTCAGACTCGGTTGTGTAAACAGGATGACAGGGACATTCCAGCTCTGAGCACACAGGCAGAGGTTTCTCCTGGTAGATGCTTAGATGCAAAACCACAAGGCATTGTCTACTTTCTTTGGTGTGGCTGCATGGTTTGCAGATTGCTCTCTCTGTTTAGTTTTCATTCCCCTGGCTGAGAACAAAGGCAAAGAAGCTTTAAGAACAGGCTCAGCTGTGAAGAACAATGCAAATAGCACTGACTTTCACCTCGGGATGGAGGGGAACATGGGACCCACGGGAAGAAGAACACAGATGTGGCCCAGGGGTGCTCTACTCTCATGCAAGGACCAGCATTATCTTAGCTCCTAATCTCAACAAGATTTGGAAGTTTAGACTTTTAGTGCCAAACCTCCCGGTATTTTGTTTTGTTAAATAACGTCAACATTCTATTCAAATTTTAAGTTAAAGGGAAAGCAGTCACTATGTTAGTGAGTGCAACACACCCCTAACACAAAGCCCAGGGACCACTTCTGGGGTTGCATGCCCATTACAAGAGCTTAGGTTTTTTAGGTTCCTTGTATCCTAAAAACATGCTGAGGCTACCCTAAGCACGTATTGCCAGCACTTAAAGTTCAGCTCTACTCACCTGGCAGCTTCTTTGGGCATCTCTTCACAGTTTTTCTGACTGTTGCATTTTCCTGTTTTATCTTGTTATAAAGATTGGATGCCTCGATGATGAGCCAGAAACCAGACTAGGGTCTAGGAAGACTTGAGATGGGAGAGTCGTGGAGAGGTTTGGACTGGGGGTACAGAAAAACATCTAGCCTTGAGTACGAATGGGGTCCCAGCCATCGCCCTCATCTCTTCTGCAACCCCATGCCTCATCTTTGTTGTCCCCTGCCCACACCATGGCAGACGTCCTTCCTGAGTCTTCCTAGTGGCTGGGCTATGTAAAATGGAGCATCACCCCCACCTTTTAGGGGCTTCTCACTCTCTTACGATGAGCCCCAAACACTCAGTGGGGCCCATGAGGCTAGATGACTGCGACTGTCACCCACATTGTCCAATCCTCACAACGTTCGTGCTTCCTCTATTTCTTGCTTTCCCATCCCAGAGCCTCTGGTGGACTTGCTCTTAAAACTCTTCTTGGCTCAGATTTCAGCAGGACTCTTGACTCTTTGACGAAGCCTTTCTCAAGCCTGCAGGCAAGTCTAGGTTCTTCTGTGGTCTTAAAGTGAGAACCTTGCCTGTTTACCCTAGCTAGCCGACTTCAGATTATCCTAACAGGGTAAACATCAAGTATTTGTTCAGTGAGTGAATAAAGACAGAGGAAAGACAGGTGTGAATTTTAGGGGCCTGTTGGGTCCCTCTATCCTAAAAGTCTACTGTCACTTAACTCCTCTATCAGAGTCTAAGTTCTCTCTACTCAAGAAAGTATTGTAATTAATTAATAACATAATTAATTAATAATAAAATTAATTAATTACTTAATTTTGGGATTTAATATGTTTTCAGAATCTTGCTACTCAGCCCAGGCCAGCCTCAAACTAGGGGTTCTCATTGACCCAGCTTCCCAAATATTGGGATTTCACTGTGTCCCACGGTATCCAGGTCTTAAAAAAATATATTTATCTATCATTCAGTTGTTCTAGGAGACAGGTGTCCCTCTGTTCTCTTCCTGGGAATATAGCTTAAGAGGAAAGAGAGTGAACTTGGTGGCTGTTGTATTGCCAGATCCCTGGGCACCACAGAGCGTGGGAAAAAGTGTCGTTCATAAATGCTCTTCAGCTTGAACGTCCAGCGTGAGGAGTCACTTTTGCCTTTGCCCCCCCCCCCCCCACATGGCAGAGCTGCACAGAATGTGACCTTTGTGCAGAAGGTACTTGTTCAACTCAGTGTTGTATTCCCAGTGGCCCCTAACAAGGACTAGCCCACAAAAGCTAGTCAGCAAGCACCTAAAGGAACAATTGGTTGAAGGAACAGCATGGTAAAGGGAAAAGATGTTTCAATGAGGGAATATTTGAGATGAATGAGCAAAAGCTCAAGAAAATGTGCTTGTGACCAGGCCTCAGTATGTAGATGGCGGGCTGTTTCCCTAAGGGCAGAGAGCCTTGGAAGAGGATGTGAGGATGAGTCTTGACTACCAACTTGATTGGACTGAGAGACTCTGAGGAAATTAGTGAAGCAGCTCTTGTTGTATCTGTGAGGGATTCCAGAATGACAAACTCTTGAGGGCTCTGGTCAAATGAGTGGTTTAATCTATTTATATCTTCAAACTTTGAATCTACTAATTTGGAGGTGTTGGAACTATGGAGTGTGGGGCCTGGTAGGAGTCAGTGGATCACTATGGCTGTGATCATGATGGCTTTATATTGCTCTGGCTTCTTCCTGTTGCTTCTCCACCCTGATTCCTGTCATCTGTCATGATGTGAGCTGTTCCTCCATAGTCTCCCTGTTCTAACAGACAGAAACTTCAGAGACTGATTGCTGAATAAACCTTCTTCTTGGGGCATATGTCAAGTCTCTTGTCACAGAGAGACAAAGTCTGACTATCACAGAGGGCTTGAGAGAGTTTCATGAAGTTTCCTCAGAAGGGAATTGCCCACCACTTAGTGGGGCAGAACTCTGGTTTGATGCTGGGAAAGCCTTAGAATCTTTCTTGTTCAGACCTACTCAGTGACACAGGACGAATCCATGTTTGAAGATCACTAAGAAAGCATCATGGGCATTTGTCACAGTTAGCTTCAGTTGTCAACCTGACACAAGCTAGAGTCACCCAGGGAAGAGGAAATCTGCCATAATCTGATTGGACTGCAACCTATCTGTGGAGTGTTTTCTTAATTACCAATTGGTGTAGGATGGCCTAACCCACTATGGGCGGTGCCATCCCTAGGCACGTGGTTCTTCGTTGAATAAGAAAGCTGGCTGAGCATAAACCAGAGGGAACAATAAACAGCATTTTTCCATTTTTTTCTGCTTCAGTATGTACCTCATGGTTTCTGCCTTGAGTTCCTGCCTTAGCATCCCTCAGTGATGGTCTATAACCTGTAAGATGAAATAAACCCTTTCCTCCCCAACTTGAATTTGATTGGCATTTCATCCTAGTAAAAGACACCCGACTAGCATACCATTTAACAGCAGGCTTGCCACTGCCTGTTTAAGGCACAGCTTGTTTAACTTGCTGCCAGTGGTGAGCATTTTAAACATGGCTCCCATCTGTTGACCCTCATTATGCTTCAGGCCCCCTGTGATTCTGCCATGGATCCACAAAAAGATCCCAGACACAGAGGAAAGAAATGGAGCATGAGTGACCGCCAAGAGCTTGCTGATGCATCTGAGGGGAGGCCCATAGATCCAGGCAGAACTCAGGAGAGAGAGCACTCTTTCTTATTGCAACAGCATCTAGGAGACCAGGTCTGAGAGCTTGTGAGTGTGGAGCCTGGAAGGCGGTGTAGCATTTGGGGAATTGTCAACCATGATGAAGAAATTGGCAATAGTTAGTACTTACATAGTACTAACTTTGTTAGGCATGGACCCAGGAAATTTACTTAGGTTGAATCATTTGACTTGTATAACATGCACCAGTATCAAGAAAGAAAGAAAGAGACAGAGAGAGACAAAGAGAGAGAGAGAGAAAGGAAGGAGGAGGAGGAAGGAAAGGAAGAGGAGGAGGAAGAAGGGGAGGAAGAGGAGGAGGAGGAAGAAGAGGAAGAAGAGGAGGAGGAAGGAGAGGAAGAGGAGGAAGAAGAAGAGGAAGAGGAAAGGGGGAAGGAGAGGAAGAGGAGGAGGAAGAAAAAAGACAGGAAGGAAGAAAGAAAGGAAAAGGAAAGAAAAAATGAACAAACAAAGCAAAGCAAGATAACAGGTGAACTTCATTGTCCTCTCTCTCCTCTCTGCTCCAGCTGGGGTGTCTACCCTCTCCCACCCTCAGACCTCAGTCTCCCGTTCGTTGGTGTCTGAGGCATCTTTACCAACAACGCCTTGTTTCTCAGAGCATCAAGTCCATCACAGCTCTTTTTTTTTTTTTTTTTTTTTTCATTTTCAGATGGTAGGATCTTGAGACCTCTCAGCCTCCTTGAACACATGAACTATTCCCAAGGGAGAGCTTTTCTAGTGGTCTGGAAGTGCTCAGACTTAATAAGTACAGAAAACACATTTTGAAACCATGAATACAATGCCCGGCAAAACGCCCAGCTCAACCAGCCTTGGTCTCCATTCAGAAGAAAATACTCTCCTGTGTATGTACAGAGGCCTGTTTCGAAGCTTGCAGAAAGGATTATGGGTCCACATTTTGCTGCCTTATGGATTTGCTGGCCCACTGTGAAGGTTCACTCTTTTGTAATGAACTCTCATTAAAATGCCCAGTTAGTTGTACTGATAAGTTTATCCTTTGCAGAAGGCAAGCCTGCTAGCGCTACAGTGCCAAGGTCTCTGGGTGTTCTTAAGGCATCGATTAACCCTCACCTGCCAGAAATCATTAGCGAATGGATTGCTATTTTCTGATAGTTTTGAAAGGAGAGTGACTCTCGGTAAATAATCATTGGCTGCCTTCCCAGGGGAAGCCAGCTTGGAAGCGTTTTGAAATACTGTGTTGGTTCGTTTCTGAGTGGGTGTATGTAAGGAGGGCTGGAAATGACATTCCAAGCAGCTAATTATAGGATAAGTGTGCCTGCTTACCCAGGCAGTGAGCACGTCAGCTCTGCTCAGACCTATCATATTACATACAGTTTCTGTTCTCTGGATAATTAACAGGATCAAAATATTACTGTCAGATTCAAGGGGGAAAATTAACACATTATCTTAATTGTCTTTTCTACTCAGGTACGAGGAGACATTACCATTTCAAAAAGGGCTTGTCTAGGGCCCTGGAATTTTAAACTGCAGTTCTTGAAGACATGGTTAATCCTTCCCAAACTTTGATCTGCTGCTGCTGTCTGGTTGGACACTGGTTACTCCATTTCAATGTCGAGCCATCTAAAAATGGCTACAGAAGGCCCCGCAATGTGCTGGAGACAGCTGGGGCCGCCTCACCAGCTGTTCTACGTTCAGAGATGTAAACCTGTCTACACAGAGCTTTAGTAAAGAGCCAAGTCTGTAAAGTGACATTAAAATTATAACATGACTCAGGTCACAAATACTTAAAATACATTACTTCCTGATTGTTTTTGCTAAATGTGGATATTATACAAGCTTGAAATGTGATTGCTATGGTACCTGCATGCTGGGAGTAGCAGGTCTTGAGGAGCTGGTGCCCATCTCTTTCCAGTTCTGCATTCATCACATCATCCTTACTCTGGTCAGGTGAAAACAAGGTCTGGGTGTTCACAGCATGAAAACTGGAAAAACACAAATGGCATCTTTTTGATCGTTTGTATTAAGAATTGGTAAATATGGCTCACAGAAAACAAACAAACAAACACGCAAACAACCTGCCTGGTTCGTACAGAGGCACACATGAGTATCCTCCCCCTGAACTCAGCGTTTTGGCCAGACTGACTGGCCAGCAAGTCCCCAGGACCCACCCATGTCTGACCCCCACACTGAGTACTTACATGGGTTCTAGGGATCTGAACTCAGATTCCCATGCCGGGCAGACACATTATCCACGGAGCCACGCTCGGCCCCTGTTTTTCCTTTCTATTGACTTTCTTCTTAGCACCCTTATCATGAGGGGATGAAGTGTCTTCTCAAATTCCCTGACTAATATCCTAGCTATAATTTAGAAGCTACAGCTAAGAGAGTCTTATCTTTGCTATAGTTACAACAGCAAAACCCCTGTATTGTATGACCCTGCTCTGAGCAATGTGGTTAAATATGCATCAAACACAGAGGTGATGTGCCTTGGCTTCACCTTGGGCTAAGTTAAAACATGAGTCCATCACTGGGTTTTCGGACCAGGATAGGTGTCAGAGCCTACCTTGGAGCCTGCTTTATTGCTCTACTAGGGAGAGAATGTGGCTGTCTGAGAAGGGAAAGTAAGCTTCTTTGAGGAGAATGAAGCATTGGGCGCTGCTGAGCAGGTGGAGCAGGGGTATGGACCACACTTAGCATGTAAAGTGTCACTGTTGCAAGTGGTCCAGACCAGCCGCTCAAGTGTCACTGGGAACCTCCTAGAACTAGAGTCATAAGTGCCACCCCAGACCTTCAGAACAAGGGTTGGATAAGAGCCTTGGGTGGTTTGAATACATAGGCTATGGAATGCAAACTCTTGCTCTGAGGCTACTCCACTCAGAAGGCCTAGTGACTTAACCAATGTAAGCCAGGGAAAGTCAACTCCAAACCAAAGCAGTTCTAGGCACAACCTACTGCTCTTTCTACCTCCTCAGCCTGCAGGCAGCCCTACCTACGGCTCCTGTTGACCTCTCAGACAGAAGCTGCCTTGAACCCTACGTCCTGTTAGCAAAGAGAATCTAGAACAGTGGTTCACAGTTGTGGGTATTACGATTCATAGCAGTAGCAGTTATGAAGGAACAATGAAAATAATGTTATGGTTGGGGGTCACCACAACATGAGAGACTGTATTAAAGGGTCTCAGCATTAGGAAGGTTGAGAACTGCTGCCGAAGAGGAATCTCCACATTTTACATTTGGAGAACTGTAAAACCTTTCAGTTTCCATATGGAGAACTGAAGTGGGAGGAAATGAATCCTTTATCCTAAATATAAACAGTCAGGTAGTCAAAGCTAGACTCTCCAGAAGGACTCCGGCCTTAGCACCTCATCATGAGAAACACAAAGTCAGACTTCCAAACTCGTGTGTACATCCATGATGGTGGTGTTTCTGTCAGTCCTGAACACTATGGCCCGGCTTTCATTATGTTGGCTGACACTAAACTCTTCATACTTCTACCATCACCTTCAGCAGCAGCAGCATCACCATCATCATCATCCCCATTGTCTTCTCAACAGCAATGATAATGATAATGAAGAGACTTTTGTACAAGTCACAGGTGCTCCAGGCCATCCTTGGCGCTGGTATGGAAAAGCACACATGCTGGCTGCTCCAGAATTTCCTCCCATGGTGACATCAAAAACGATCACGTGATTAACAAACTTTCCGCATGTTTTTCTCCTTGGCTGACGTCTCCCCACTCAATCAGGGTGAGGACTGTGATCAGATTGGGTGTTGACTGACTGCTCCCAGGGCATGAGACTTCTCGAAAACATAGGAAAGACAATTTAGATAAATATCCTGACACTTTCCCTGTAGTCCCTCCCCTTCCTAAGATCCCATTTTTACTTTTATCTTTGAGCTTAAAATGAATATTTTCTTTGTGGACATGTTCTGTCCCAGCATGCCTCAGAGATCACTCAAGCAGCTTGTTAGCATTTCCAACTTAATTGGCTCTAGCCCTCCCTCACCCGTGTGGAATTGGCCTGCCACAGGTTTCTCTCTGGCTTCTCAGTGTGGTTAGTGTGGTTTTTTTCATTTCTTTTCAGAGAATAGCCACCATGATTCAGACATACACTGACGTTCTCTTGGGGTCAGGGTCTGTAAAGTTCTGATAATCTAGATGGCATGGGCAGACAGGATATTGTCTCTCATTTGCCCCTAGTCTTTGGCTATTGTAACTGCTTGGCTCTAACCTGGGGGAACTTTAGCTGCTTCCCATGGAGCATGGAATGAATGATGTTATTTCCTTTGGAGCAACATTAAATTTGGAAAGATTTGAATCCATGCAGTTTTCCCACTGTTAATGTGTTATGTTACCTTCTGGGCTTTCAGAGGTGGAATGAAGGTTTTAGTCTTCTGACAGAAAGGAGATTTGTGCTGTTAGTCTGTGGTCTCAGAAATCTGTCATGATTCGGGAGTATGTATTCCTATCAATGGTCACAGCCAGCAGAGAGATTGGTGACTTGGTCTTATGGGGTTGGTCCTGGGAATGGGTTTGGCCAGGATGCTATAAGCACCAGCTCTTACATGACAAAGGACCTTCTTCTCCCTGCCTTGCCTTATTTCTTACTCTTACTTCCTGCTGACCCTTATTTCTTACCCACATTACCCTGAGCACTTACCAGTGTGCCATGTTCCAGCTTCTAGGAACTTAATTATCAAGAGGTAACTCCTGAATCCCTCACCAGGACTACTCCCTCCCAGGGAGCTGTTTAGATTCTCTCATTTCAAGGAATCTAGTGACCAACTCTTTCTTTGGACATTTCTCAGTCTCCACCCCCCAACCCCTAATCCGCGTCGAGCGTGCCCTAGCTTACTGTTCCTTATATGATAAAATACCATATCAAAAACAAGTTGGGAGGAAAGGGTTTATTTCATCTTACAGCTTGCAGTCCATCATCTTGGGAAAGTCAAGGAAGAGACTCAACACAGGAAACACTGTGAAGGGCATGGAAAAGCGCTGCTTGCAAGCTTGTCCATCATGGCTTGCACAGACTGCTTTCTTACTGTACCCAGGACCACCAGCCCAGGGGTAGCACAACTCACAGTGAGCTGGGCCCTCACACACTCAGTCAGTATTACAAAAACCATAATCATCAATCAAGAAAAATTGCCACAGACTTGCCCACAGTCTAGTCTGATGGGAGATTTTTCTCAAATGAGATTCCCTCTTCGATAAGGACTCTATCTTGATTAGGTTAACATAAAACTAGCCAGTACAAGTGTTCGATCCTACTTTGGGCTATCCTGATAGATGTGACAGAACATTCATTTCCTTAGACCTCAGTTTCCCCACTTGTAAAGGGGAAGACATGGGTCAAACAAGTCTGAGTGAAACCCAACCCCAAAAGATGTGTGCATTTCAAGAGATGACCCCACACCCAGAGCTGGATACTGGCTTTTCACTTATTAATTATGTATTAGTAAGAGTCAACATGATAGTGCACAGTCTTTAGGAAACTAACAGCCCTGTGCTTCCTGTCACCATGTACACTCAGCCTCTGCATTCTCCCATCATGGCTTGGCTGGTGTCTGCTTCTGTGAGTACTAAAGCAAGTGTAAAGATGGGATTTCAACTTTAGGTGTCTCCTCTGTGGGCAAGTCTTTTGAACTGTAAATATATGAGCAGAGACTATGTATGCATTGTGCTATTTGTGTTTGTTTGACTGGTAAAATAGAGGGTAAGGGAGTATTTACAGACATCTTGGGGGCTAATATGAGTGCACGAGAGGGCCAGGAATAATAGGTTAATATCACAGAACGTGCAGACTGGTGCGGACTTCCGAGCAGTTTGCATGATTCAATTATGAAGTAGCATCCCCCAGGAAGGGCTTTGATTGTCCACAGCTGACACATTTTCATCCTTGTTGCTTTAAAAAAAATAAAAAGAACTCTCTTCAAGCAGTCCTTGTAAAACCAGGGCGACAGGTTGCTCATGCAGGGCCTTTTCCTGCTCTCATTTCTTCCTCCTTTCCCCCCTCCACTTGCTTTTTCTCAATAACCACTGCAGTGAAGAGAATCTAGAGATGTATTCTGGATTGGGGGTGACAAGAGTGGAAAACAGGCATTAATTTTCATTTTGCCAGATAATTACTTAGTATCGGGTTATAATACACATTTGTGCTTTTACCTAAGCCTAATATTTGAAATAATTTTAACAATATTCCAAAGCAATGGTAATTTCTCATGGAAACAGTCAAGAGGCTAATTTTTGGTTGTCACCCCCCTGGATCACAAGTTGCCTGAACTTCTAGCAAATGCCACAGGAGGAAGGCAACAGCCTTCGTATGAACCCCGGCCACTCACGACCCCCAGGCTGGAGGGGTTGTGAAGGCTCTGTGTGAGGAGACAACTGAGGGCTGGACTTTCCCCAAGGCCCTATCCATTCAGTTCCAAGTTGAGATCAAATCTGAGTCTCACTTAAGCTAATGCAAGTATTGCCTCTAACACATACTGGACCCAATCATTGAACATGTCCTACTGGAGTGCAAGCAAGATGATTTCAATGTCTCCCAAGGTGAGACACGGAATAACCTTTATTGGGTAGCACAGGAATTTCCTTTTGCACCCAGCCAATGCTGTGCCTCAAATACCTAGCCAACACTTGCCACTCTCCCTTTCCAGTAAGGACATAGACACCTCAAGTTCAGAGCTCTGAGCAGGTGATGGTGTCCAACCGGTCCTTAATGGTGTTGTCTGTATCCTTCTATTTGTCTTCATCGTGTTTTTCTTTCTTATTCTACAAGATAATAACGTCCACCTTATGATATGGACTTTTAAAAATGCTTCCTTTAAAAGACTATCTGGAATTGACAAGATGACTCAGCAGATGGAGACACATGCTGTACTACCTGACAACTTAAATATATTACCCAGGACCCACATTCACACACACACACACACACACACAGAGAGAGAGAGAGAGAGAGAGAGAGAGAGAGAGAGAGAGAGAGAGAGAGAGAGTTGATGAAAAAAGTAATAAAACATAAAAATTACATCTATATGAACTTTTAAAGAGAGTCAGTTTAAAGGAACAGTTGAGTAACACCGGAACCACCCACAGGTGAGAAGCAGAGTAACCAGTAAATAGACAGCCATGTTGGAAACAGCATTCTTGATGCAAATTTGATAATGGCCGCAGGAAGCTAAACCCTGTCTGGAAGCAGGGGCCATAGAAACAAGCTGGTGTCTGCACCGCTGTGAAGCTCTGTCTCCGGGTGCATTAGCACTTCCAGAGTAGAGTGTTCAACTATCTGTCTGATACGTTTCTCCCTGCTCTTCCCTTCAGAGAGTTGCAGTATAAACCGGGTGGATCTGACCAGTGCTTTAGTCACTCCGACAGATGGAGTGTGACAAGCATCGTCGGTAGTGAATCATGGGGGTGGTCAGGTCTCCGTGCTCAGGTCACTTTTAGAAAGAGATGGGGGCAGGCTTTTTGAATGGGTGGTTTTCCTAGGTCATGAGGAGGCTGCAGTTGGGAAGGTAGGTTGAGGTGAAATCATTAACTTATTTAAGGGCAGGCCACTCACTGAGATGGGGTTTATTTGGGATGAAGAGAGAATTAATTTAAGGTTCCTCCAAAGGACTCAAAGGACCAAGGGGGACCAAGCAGCTGCCCTGTGACCTCGCATACCCCCAAACTTCTCCTTTCAATGTGCATTAGTTCAGCTGCTCCTCTGGCCTTACTGTTACACCTACAGGTATTGCCCAAAGCGTCTATGGTAGCGCTGACAGGTCATTATACAAGCTCCTTCTTTCTGGGCTCTGTGTTTCAGGCTGGGCATCCTCTGGGGAACATTTCAGTTCTAGAACGATGTATGATGTAGAATAAGCCGGATCTCCAAGTGGCTGTTGCCAAGGATTCGGGGCATATGGGGATTTGGTGCTGCTTGGCTTTCCACCCATAATAAAAAAAAAAAAAGTGATAAGAACCCCTTTTCTGTTTCCAGCAGATTCCCCACATGGAGCTTACAAAAGGAACTCAGGAGCTATGTTCACATGTTATTCAAACACACATCCTGATGCTCATCCTCTGAGCAACATGGCTGCTTTTGGAATCACCTAGGAAACGAAACCCTGGAAGTGTCTGTGAAGACATTTCCAGAGAGCTTTAGCTGATGAGGGAAGACATTTCCAGAGAGATTTAGCTGATGAGGGATGTGGAAGGCCCCATTCCATGGACTGGGACCTAGCTGGAACAAAAAGGGGGAAGGGAGGAAGCCACCTGAGCATCAGCATTCATCTCCCTCTGCTTCCTGACTGTGGCTACACTGTGACCTCCCACTCCTGGCAATGTCCTACCATGGTGGACTGTATCCCCTCAAACCAGGAGTCAAATTAGACTTCCTTCTCTGAGTCATTTGTGTCAAGCAACAATAAAAGTAACCTTTGCACAAGGTTTGTATTATCACACAGTGGAGAGTTTTGTCTCCTTCTAGATTATCTACATGCCTATTTCCCGAGTGGCTGGGGGTTAGAGCTCAGAGCTCAGCTTTATGTGTATTTATGAGGCTCATCCTTCCTTGTGCATTTTGTAATTTTGTGCTGTGAGCTCATTTTTCATGAGGCTTCATGTTCAGAAGCCATGTTGAGGCTGGCCTGTGAAGACATCCTCTCAGCGTCCTTGATAATGTCTGACAGGTCCTCCTCCTCAGGGGACGTTCCCAGTTTGAGGCCACTCAGCTGGATGGTTCCAGGATGAACCTCAACTTAAGAGAATCAGATTTGCAGCTATGAATTTTCACAGTAGATACAAATTTCCTCTAGATAGATAGCCAAGCTCCTTCATCCTGCGCTGGAGAGATTTCCCAGTTTTTCTGTCACTGAAGAGGTATCTCTTGGAGCATCCATCATGACTTTAGGTATCCATGAAGCCCTGGCTTCTGCCCTTGCTTGCTTGCCAAAGCCTGAGCTCTCACTTTGCCTGGCTGCACAGCCAGGAGCCCCATCCTCAGACAGCTAGGACATCAATCAGCTCTCATACAACCCTCAAGTTATCAAACTCTTCTTTGTTTTAATCCTCTGGGAATTCCCCCCTTATTTTTTTTATTTTCAAGTTCAGCTTTGCATTTAAAATGATTCTCACTCTATGTCATTCATTATTGTCCCTAGAGGCTTTGTGACTAGAGAATCTGGAGGTTATCTCCCACAAAGCATCTCCGGAAATGAAGGTTACAAAGGAAAACTTCATATTCACTAGCTATACCAACCTTGCATGCTCTGTGGTTTACTTTCCTCATAAAATCAACATGGCGGTGAGGTGGGAGGGGGCAGGGAGCCGTTTCACGAGAGTGAGGGGAAAAAAAGAAGAGAAACTCTTCCACTGAGATGAAAACCAAGTTAAGGGTCTTTCAGGCAACTGAGTGTATGAGGTAGCAATGGCGTTAGTGGCGGGCACCTAACTATATGACATATGGCTTTTTCCCTTTAAATTACGGAAGAGTCATGCAGTAGAGAGAAGGATATTTCATTTTAGTCTTTTACATCTGTTCGCCAGGTACAGAAGGATAAAATAAGATAAAGCGGTGCTCTCTTGAGAAGTCCATATTTTCAAAGGCTTTTGGCATTAATGCTCTTATTAATTGTCATAGATGGCTGCTGTCATCAAAAGAGTATTGTATAATGTATAGTGGTCTTATAGATGTGGGGAGAGAATTTCAAGTTTCTAGCTCAACCTGGACCACTTAAGATGAAAAACAAAGACCATTCAATCCTTCTCGTCTCTAGTAGGGCCTAAATATTGTTTATTGGGGCTCTTAATTCACCCTGAAAAATGCTGTAATTATTGAAAGTGTCCAAGCTGTTAACCAGAAAACAACATATGCCACATTTACATAATGATTTGCATATAATTTCCATGTAATTCACTTAATGTCAAGATGTACAGTTATGTTTCTAGCCCCTCTGTCTTTTCTCTCACCCTTCCATGGTCCTACCAAGTGAGTGAGAATTCTTGAGTTGCTGCAAGTTGACCATAAGAGGGATGTTGGGATCCAGTGTGTTATTCTGGTCAGAAAGATTTGACCAAACATTTTCATTTTTCCTGACTGGATTGTCCAGTGCATTGGGATAATATGGGTACCAGGTCCTACATTCTGTTTGGGCCACATGGGCTCATTTTGCAGATGAAGAACTAGGCCCAGGGAGATTTTTTTTGCTATGTAGTAACCCTAACTTGCTTCCTCGGCCCCAGCAACCCAAAGGTTGTTACCTTCTTAGGCTTGATGGCTTTAGGGTAGATCTCCATGTCACCTGCTTGGTCTGGTCTTCCTGAAAGTGAAATCTTGAGATGAGGTCTTAGATGTAGATGTTTTGCTATAGTTATGAGCCTGGGATGCAGGATGTGAGGAAACCCTGCCAAGTAAGGTTGCAGTCTTCCATGTCTGGATAGCTTCTCTGAGCTCAGTGGGAAATGGAGGACTCTCTTTACCAGCAGGGTTTCCCCTTCTCTGACCTTGTCTGGGGAGCCTGACCCTTGACTCCCTCTACCTGGAGAAGGTTGAGTAGTTCTTGGCAAACCTACATGTTCAACTTCCTCTTTCCTCATGAGAACCCTCACAGCAAGTACCTGGGATTCCTGGAATTCCTCGCCGTACAAATGAGACATTCACGGTACTTTAAACTCCAGCCAACGATTTCATTCACCCTGAAAACTCCTTCCCACTCTCCAACATTCATCTCTAGCCCTGGTTCACCCCGAATAAAGTGTGTGCATTCAAGCTGACCCTGAGTAAAGTGTATGTGCACAAGGTAAGATCATCTGAGAGAGCTGTTTCACAGACGACTCCATCGTTCCTGCCTGGTGTGCAGCAGCATCTGAACACCCTGAGAGGAAGGAAGCAGAAGACTTGGAGCCACAGCTGGACTCCAACACATGAGCGAGCTGCTAAGGAGACAACTAGGCGATCAATGATCCAGTGCATTATGGAGGTGACTGTTCAGGCTCTCAGCTCTACAGGATGGTCCTGGAAAGGTCTGGAGTGCCTCTCTCTGGCATGCCCAGATGGAGCATGAGGGGCTGGGACATTCCTTGACTGGCTGAATATTGTCCTTGCAGTGAGTTTCCCTGCACTTAAAAAAAAATACATTTTATTTACTTGTTTTGGATATGTACACACTCGTGTGCCATGGTGTCAGATAGCAGAGTAACTTTCAGGAATTGGTTCTCTTCTTCCATCACATGGGCTTCAGGGATAGAATGCAGGTGGGCAGCCTTCACCAGCTGAGCCATCTATTAACTCTTCCTTCAGTGTCTACTTCTGCAAGTCTGTGGACTCAGCAAGCTCTCTGGGTGTTTGCAGCAATAGGCTGGAAGTGGGCCAATATGACATTGGAGCTGAGTCCATTGACACCACCTGGCTGTTCTGCCCTTGGTGAGGTCAAAGGTCAGGCTGAGCCAGTACAAAGTGGTTTCCAGACATTCTACCCCTGTACACACACCAAACTGTGCTGTTTTCCCTCTGTCTCCAAGACTGCACACTACTTCAGGACAGGACCTGGGTGACCATGGGGTCTGCAGAAAGTCAGCACCCCACAGCTCAGAGACGGCTGCTTAAGGTCACAAATCTAGCTTGTGCTCCGCTTCAGAAGAGCTGGTTGCTCTGATCTGAGCTCAGGGAGATGCTGAGGACTGCATTCTCTAATTTAGCCCCCTTTCTCCTTGGTTCTATACAGTCTAAAAACCAAACCAAAAAAACTGTATAGAGAAGAAAGGAAATGACTCAAAGGCTAAGCTCACATACACATCCATTGTAAAGCCACCAAAGGCTAATAGAGAACCAGCTTACTGGAGACTTCTCCTTGGAGACAAAGTCTAAGACAAATCCCTGCTGTTAATTGGCTTCCTTTGGTGGAATAGCCTCCAATAGGCCAGCTCAGGATGTAATGCCATGGAGACACCACCACTCGTCCTGTGTGGGAATTACATTCTCTTACGTCTTCACGTGCTCTTTGACTGTCTCCAACATTCTTCCCTTTCCTCTGCTTCTCTCTTCTCTTGCTCACTGGTTTGTCCACACTTGTATTTGTCAGGTAGGTCTCTAGCACACTGCCTAAGTGCTGGGCCCCATCCAGACACCACCCTCTGTACATCCCTGACAGCAGAAACGAGAGCTGTGTCCACTCGGATTCACAGTGAAGGAGAGGTGTCAACTGTCCACTGCTCTTCCCCCAAACAACCCAAAGGCCTAACAGCCATGGGCTGAGAGGAGGCCCTGCAAGCAGAACTCTGAATACAGTCAATGGGTCTGCCGAGGAGGGTGGCAACCCTCTGCCATCCCTGTTTTTCTGCATCTCTGTGGCCCCAATGTTGAAGCTGACTGCTGAGATCTGCCAGTAGAGTTTCCTCAGAGCTGCTTATGCACCAAGGGGCAGGAACTGCTGAGGTAGGGACAGGGTGAGGTGAGTGGGCCAGAGGAACAGCTGGTATCAGGCAGGTTTGAGTCAGCCTCTCCTTTTTCCTCTTTGTATAACTACTGTCAGAATCTTGAAGGGAATCCCTGTTGGCACACAGAGGTCTGCCTGGTACATCTGCTTTTAGACAGGGCTGTGCCAGACCTTCCAGAGATTGCCCCTGAGCCCTTCAGTGTTAGCACTCTCTCTCTCTCTCTCTCTCTCTCTCTCTCTCTCTCTCTTTCTCTCTCTCTCTCTCTATCTCTCCTTTGCCCCCTCCCCCGTGTATGTGTGCACGCACATGCAAGTAGTTTATAGGCATGAAAGAGAGAAAGAGAGACAGAGACACAGATAGCAATGCATAGGGGGAGGTGGTCTCTTGATACCCAATACTTAATGTGTTTGTGGTAGATATTGACAAATTTGTTAAATGTTTATTCCCCTTTCAGGCTCAGCAGTAAATATTTTACATGTATTCAGCCTGTACAACAACACTTTGACAAACAGGTTCTATGGCTTGTCTCACTGCACAGATCAAGGAACAACGCCCAGAGCACATGACATACTAGTCATGCCGAATAAATGGACTTTCTGGGTTCCTCCCAGGTAGGGAAACTACAGAAACCTATCTGTAGTCCTGGTAGACAGGCAGTGGATTGTGGGGCCGGTTCTTGACTATGCATGTACCATCGTGTATGCACCGTGTGCACATACATACTGAGGACTCTGGAGCGTGCTGTGTGAGAGTACATGTATCTTCTCTGTGCACATCTGTACAGACAGTCGTGATTGCAATTACAGACGCTGTTGTCTCTGGATTCCGGCACTGGTATTTTCTACCTGGGTGATCCCGGTGAAGTCAATAAGATATCCCTGTGCTTAGTTATCATCCCTGTAAAGGTACCTAGCACAGAGGATGAGAAGTGGCTTCCATAGGCCAGCATACAGAGAGAGAGAGAGAGAGAGAGAGAGAGTGCTGCCAGTAACCTAATGTTATTCAGTAATCCCATGTGGTTACAGATAGGAAAGCAATAGGAGAAGACATTCTGACAAGGAGCCAGAATCCTTGGTTTGGTCCCAACTCTATGTGGAAGTAGGTGTGGTTATTTCTACATACTAGATGAGGGCTGGCCTCTTAGTGACATCAAATATTCTGCTCACAGACAGATCTGTAGTTGAGGTCAAGCTGAGGAGCAGCCCTTTGTCTCACAATTTGGAGAGACCTGGGTTTTTTGTTCATTCATGTAGGCACAATGCTTTCCACGGGGACTTTAAATTTCACTTTTTCCAAATTGGGGACTGTGTCCTCCTCGTGCCTGCCTGAGACAAGTTTGCCACCAAGCTGCTTTTCAACGGGACCCCTTGTGGCTTTGTAATTGCCGCTATCTCTTTGAACATTTGGAATTTGTAATGAAGTCACTTTCCAGCCCTGATTCATCCCAAATTCAATATTCTGTTTCCTTTCAGTTTTTTCCCCCCAGCAATGAAAAGATCGGTAACTTTATAAAACATCTGAAAGCGTGGTGGAAGTTTCCTGGGGCTTGAAGTGTTGTGTTATGTTATCTTTGGAATAACTTTGAAGTCCCACCGGTGTAATGGAAGCCGTTATTATGTCATGAAGCTGATTAGCATGCCTGTGGGAAACATTAATTGATGCTGACATCATAGCTGGCTTTGCAATCAGTCAGTTTGTTTTTGCTTCTTTTTGTCCCACACCGCCCCCCAATGCTCTTAATGTAAAGGTGGTGGACCACTTTCCGAGGGGGGTAATGGAACATGTATGGGTGAGGCCAGATTCAACCGGCAGCCGCAGCCTCCAGACAGCACTGGGAGCAAATGGCGAAACAAAGCCTTTGGCAGAAGCTTGGGGGGGGGGGGGGGCTGATGGCCCTTTGATTTGCCTGGAAAGGTTTTGATTTAGCTGGCATTCAGACTCTTGATATATAAAACTTTTAAACTCAGTAGTCAGCATGGCTGCCTGAATCCATTTGGTTCCAGTCGCTTATGATTAGGTTGATTGCTGGAGGCTTGGGGACCGTGGGGAGCCTCACTAGCCTTTACTGAGAAAGACGATCACATTCCAAACTATCTTTTCCTTCTGTACAGAAGTGCATGCCATTGACAAAGAAAGCTTCAGAGCGGAGACACAGTGGACTCCTCTTGTCTCAAGTTGTTAATATTTAACACACATAAAGTGATATCTCTCTGTTTGCCATGAACAATTAATTGATCCACCAATGCACTGTGTGAATTTTTTTCACGATGTAGTAATCTGGTCACGTCTTTACTTTTACCTTTAGACTTAGGGGTAATATTTTCTGTCACTCAGAAGTTC
This sequence comes from Uromys caudimaculatus, assembly GCA_028551405.1. NCBI lineage: Eukaryota > Metazoa > Chordata > Mammalia > Rodentia > Muridae > Uromys > Uromys caudimaculatus. Next base: position 23,037,980 of record CM052707.1, on the reverse strand, counting down.
TCTTGGAAGGAAGGGAAAATGACAGGAAGTGTGTAGAGCCCATTTGATGGGAAGTGGCAAAGTTCTAGACAGCCTAGATTCAGGACAACTTGGTCTTCTTGCTCCCTTTAGGGCACAAGTGCGGCCTGTTCTCCTCCCTCACTGTTCCTACCACACCTCCGTGACACCTGTGGGGGAAATGGCCATGAACATCTCCCTGGGTCCAGCTTTGGCTAGGAAGAAGGAGACTTGGTGTCTGCGGTGAACCAAGGGAGGGAAGACGGGAAGGGAAGCATTGCTATTGTTGCACTTTATACATCATTTTATCAGAATATATTAACTGCAGGAATGATGGTTTCATCTTGACATTCTCGTACACAAGAGTACATGGTTGGTTCTCCTCCTGTTGCTCCCGCCTGCCTCTGATCTCCCATTGCTCCCTTGTTCTTCCCAAATGGTTCCCTTTATTTTCATATCTGAACTTTACATCTAGAGTCTGTCTATGAGAGCAAACCCTTGAGGGTTAGAGCTCTCTTTTAGTTACATGCATAGATGGCTGCGGTTTTTCACCCGGAAGCCACCTGCCCAGATTCAGGAGCCCCCAAAGCATCCTCTTGAAGATGCCCGTCACACAGATGCCCGCTGCTCACTGCTTCGTACCCACTGGATGTGGGCTATGTGAAAACAAGAGCCTTATCTGCCTTGCTCACTCCTTTCCTGATGACATCGGGCACATAGTAGGTACCCAACACATACCTCTTCATTGAGGGAGGGATTTGGCCAGAACCAGGCAGAAAACAGATTTCGGTTTGAGACTGTAATGGAGAGACACGGGCAGAGTTAAAGGAATGAAGAGAGGCTGAAACATTCGGATCCCAGCAAGAGCAGGAGGCTGCCACCTCCAAAATGGGAAGGGACAACGGAAGAGCAGGCCTGGGCACATGCCTACAATTTCAGTACTTGGGAGGTAGAGCTAGGACAGCTAGAAGTTCAAGGTCACCCTTGGCTAGCAAGTTTAAAGATCTGCCTGGCTTGAAACTCAGCCTCAAAAGGGAGGAAGGGAAGGGGAAGGGGAGGGAGAGGGAGATGAAGGGGAGAAAAGAAAGAAATTGAGACAACCCAAAGGAAGAACCTAAAAGTGATTGTTAGAGTCCCTGAGATCTGGAGGATGGGCCATCTGCAAGAAACTTTTGTCACAGAAGGTGACCTCCCAAGGAATGTGACCCAGAACACGGAAAGAGTAGAAACTTCAACTCAACCTCCCACCCCCACCCCCACCCCCACCCCGTTCTCCAGGTGTCTCGCATGCCTCTCTTTACCAAACTCAGATGAAATCTAGCTGCCAGATGCATCTAGTCAGCCTTGTACTGGCTTCTTGGGGGTTACAAATGAGACAAAGAAGGGTAGAGATAGATCAGGGTGGGACAGACCAACATTCTCAAAAGAATTTAATTTGGGGTCATTTTTGGAGTTTGGATTTTTAGGCTAGAGATGCTCAGCCAGCAAAATCCACGCAGATGTTCCCAAATTGGGACTCCCCTAAATCGGAAATAGTTCTAACTATCCCGAATAAGGCTTGCTCAATTCATACTATGCAAATGTTCCTGCGAGCAGATAGCCAAACAGAAGCAAGGTTCCATCTGAACAGCCTCAGTGGGCAGCACAAGCCCCTGTTGGAAGAGGAGCCCACAAACATCGGGGATCCTACCTATTCTTTCTCCGTGACATCGCTAGCAATCTTTGGGGTGCTATTTCTTAAGCAAAGTGGAACTGAGACCTTGATGAATCCATGGTGATTGCTGAGTAGAAGCTGACATAGTCAGGGCAGGCTGAAAGGCATGAGGTCGTCGTGAACAATACAACCTCCCTTCCTCAGAACCATGGGGCACCGTGCCACCACCTCTAACTACGGTTAGTGAGGTGGTCCACACTCTAACCCAAGGCACAGGGAAACACGATCTTAGGAATGTACTGATGACAGTCACACAAATTAAAGGCGTCAAGTTAAGAGGGAGCGCGCTTGGATGTTCTGGAGATTGGCTGATTCTTCCATCCCCAGAGGGCTCCATGAATGTCTTTTACTTGATTGCTCAGACTACAGAGAGCCAAATGGAAGGTGGGAATTGTAGCTAGCCCACATCCAGGGAATCCCTGTATCACCTTCCATCAGCCAGCAGGGACAGACATTGTAATTCCTGCTTCTTCAATTCAGAATTACCATAGACCCAGATGCTTGTAGTTCTACTGAGGGGTTAGAAAAACCACCCTTGAGAGTCCGGTCTACAAATTCATTTTCTCCCCCTCCCTCCATTCCGCTCTCCCTCCCTTCCTTCTTCCCTCCTTGCCCTTTTCCTTCCTTCCTTCCTTCCTTCCTTCCTTCCTTCCTTCCTTCCTTCCTTCCTTCCTTCCTTCCTTTGTAACACCTGGTTTTGTTATAAACAGTCTTGGGTGACGTCAAACTCACAATCCTTCCTTGACCTCCCCCCACCTCCCGAGTATTCTCAGGCAACTCCATTGTCCCACTCTGAAATTCTGCACTTTCATGTTTTTATTCAGTTTTTACAACCAATTCGTGGTATCGTCTTGAGCCCATGTTACATATGACGAACCAAGTTCTGAGAAGGCCCCTGACACACAGTTAGAGGACGGCAATGCTGTGAGTGACAGCCAACATTTCCTGGGGACTTTTAAGGAAATGTTTTGACTTATTTTTTACATATGCACACGTAAATATGTCTGAGTGCACGTGCATGCACATGTAGGTGTCACGAAGACCAGAAGAGAATGTTGAATTCTCTGAAGTAGATTTACAGGTGGCTGAGAATCACCTAATATGGATGTGGGAAGCCGAACGCCTATCCTCTGCAAGAACAAAAAATGTTCTTAACTGATGGCCGTTTCTTCATAGCCTACTGTGGACTTTTCTATGCTTGGTATTGTATGGAGCTTTGGGAATAAAATTATGCATAAAATACAGCACCTGTGTGAAAAACAATCACAAGTTCAAATAATTAGAAGAGCATGCAGAAAATATTGTAAGTGAGATCTACCTCGATACAGATCTAGTAACAGGAAGCAGACTCTCAGAGAAAGTGATCACAGAGCTGGTCTAAGGATGACTGTGGATTTCTCGGGCAGATTAAGAGGGTGGGGGGCACTTCACAGGGGAAGACTGCAGAAACACAGAGGTGTCAGGAGAAAGTGTGTTCTTGGTCACTGACAGCAAAATTCCGAATGGCTCCATCACAGAAATGAATAGAAAGAAAAAGCAGGGAGCAGGCAAATGGTGCTACAGCCTAGGGCATTGGTTCCCCACTTTCCTAATGCTGCCACCCTTCATATATAGTTTGTCAGGTTGTGGTGACCCCCCCAACCATAAAATTACTTCGTTGCTACTTCACAACTGTAATTTTGCTACTATTATAAATCATGCTGTAAATATCTGACATAAAGGGTATCTGATATGTGACCCCTGTAAAAGAATCCTTGGCCCCCAAAGGGGTTGGGACCCACAGGCTGAGAAGTGCTGTCCAAGAGGAAAGAGGAACAGGACAAAGTGACTTGTCTGAGATGACATATGAGCTGGGGGGCCTGTTCACAAACCCAGTGCTGACTGGACAAGAGTCAAGGTAGAAGTAACCAGGGCTCAGAAGCTCATCCTGCTTTGAGGGAAGAGGGACACATCTGCCCAAGTGTCCCCTGTTCAGCCATGTCAATCTGGAGTGACAGCATAGTTTTCAAGTCAAGTACTGAGCACCAAACTCAAAGAGACATGCAGGTTTGGGACATCCATGAGTCATCTCGGCATTGAAGAATGAGACCTGCAAAAATTACAAGCAACAGAGCTAGGCATGGTGGTGCACACCTTTAACACCAGAACTCAGGAGGCAGAGGCGGGGGATCTCTCCATGAGCTGGAGCCAGCCTGATCTACATAGTGAGTTCCAGGACAGCCAGAGCAGCATTACAGAAAGACCCTGCCTCAAAAACAAGCAAGCAAGCAAACAAACAAACAATGATGATGATTGATAAATAAATAAAAATAAACCCAGCAGGCTTAGTGTCTGGAAGCAGCAATGCTCCCTTCTTGATGGAGGCTACTTTATTTTCTTCCTCCAGTCTGTGCTCTGCCTGCTTTATTATTTCTTTTGCATTTGATATATTTATAATTTCCAGGCCACCCCTGCCCCATTCTGTCTCCACATGCCAATGATACGCCCCAGGGTATACTTCATGAAGAATTTTTTTAGTCTAGCTATATGTGCATCTTGAACACATTTTATGTACTTTTAGATGCCATCATAAGGTAATTTGGGCTACAGGCCTCACTCTGCAAGCTCCAGGTAGCATTCATATTCAAATAATTATCACTCCTGCATCAAGATAAGTGAGTAGTCACAGTAACTGGGCCACAGATGCTAACTAGCCTCAGGTTGACTTACATCACCAGAGAAGCCTGGGCTAAAAGCTTGACACTTCGGAACCATGAACTGGACCCTGCAGACCTGAGCAGACTTTTCAGTTCCAGTTTTGAGGACACCTGTACATGCCCAGCTCTGCCAGTTCGGACGCTGTTACAGGAGAGGGTCACTTGTTTCTTTCAGTGATCATATGAAATGGGGTGTCTGGGACCAAGGACTTGTTTGCATCATCTTGGTTCACTGATTGCTGCTATGTCCCTTGTTATGGCAGCGTCAGTGCGCAAACTCTCGGAAACTCAGGGAGGGGTGTCCTGCTTCCTGTCCCTTACACTTCTCCTTATCAGTAGCATTACCATATTGTCTAATCCCCTTCTTCATTCTGATCCATGTAAATCGTCACCCCGGTCTTCTTTTAGTTGGCACCCTCCAGCTTATTGCTATCAATACCATATGGATAGCCATGCTTAGTCCTCCATGGGGATGATATGCTTACATAGACTTTTAGCTCTCCTGCGTCCCCCACTTCTGCTATAATGTGTTATTTGGATCTTGACTAAGTAACCATTATTTGCCCCAAGGTCATAGATGCATTCATGCCAAAAGAGCATGAATTAACCTGTAAATGATACCTTATTTACTACACTTCTAACTAGTTATGTGTTTGGTTTTTGTTCACTTAATTTATCTCATCGTCCTATTTTTGTATATTGTGTGACACTATAATACAATTTTCCCTCCTCACATTATGGCTCAGTTTCTCTACTTGTCAGATAATGTGGATTCTCCCACTCATTGGAGATACTGTTTCCATTTTTTTGGATAGCGATAAAAATGTTATGAAATATTCAGATTTCTTTGGGAATATTTTATAACTGTTTAGTGTTAAGACATTTCATCCATGAACATGGTAAACTACACACACACACACACACACACACACACAATTTAAATTTTCTTTTGTGTTGGTGTTCTATTGACTTATATATCCTTAAAAAGAGCACAAAGTTCCTGATTTAGAATGCTTTTTGCTCTAGAATTCTTTGCCAGATCATGACATATCCCTGACATTACATTTGCATTTAAGAATAAGTTTTAGGTATCAATGTTACAAACCCATGCATATACTGAAGCAGCCATGCAGTTGCCGGGTGCCTCAGTGCCGTTAAGCACCCTGACTTTTCCAGGTTCTACATTTACACTGCTGAGCTACATTGTAATTTATCACTCGTGTTAGTTTTCAAGTGCACTACTGAATCCACTATTTTCCTTATAAATCACACCCCTATTCTGAAGTAAACTCATTTTTTTTGTTTCTTCTTTCTCTTAGATGCAGTTCTTCACAACTCTCTTTCTGCTGAATCATTCAAAGAGGCACTGACCCAGTGTGTGTGTGTGTGTGTGTGTGTGTGTGTGTGTGTGTGTGTGTGTGTGTGTGTGTGTGTAAGAGACTGGGGGAGGAGTACATCCTTTGAGTTCTCTGTCATTTCCAGAGGCTGATACCTAGCGCGGAACATACCCCAAGGCTTCTTGTTTTGAGTCTTAGTGACTGCTGCTGCTTTGGTTTATTGGCATGGGACATGGTGAATGGGAAGAGAAGAGAGCTCTGGGCCTTAGACATTAGGAGTGGACACTGATCATCTGACATATTTTGGAGGAATTAATATTTAAACCATCAGAATGAAAAGAGAGAATACTTCTTGTCTCTTTATTTTGTGTCTGGTACTATGCCAAGTTTTTGGTGTCACATCTCACTGAGTACTCACAACTTACATGAAAGGAAATAGAAGTTTGAAGAAGCCCATTAGAACACCAGTGAGTACAGAGCAAATGTCCAGGCTGTAACTGTCCAACATGGGAAGTTTTGGTTCCTTCCCACTGCGTCTCTCTGATAGTTCTAATGGTTACCGCCTAGCTCGATGGTTACCGCCTTGCTTATTTATTTATGACCAACCAACATCCTAATCTTTCCTTTTGCTTTGGAAGTTCTATGGCTAGAAGTTGCCAAGAGAGCCCGAGTTAGCCTGTGAAGAGTCCTTCCCCCTAACCTTGGAGAATCCCGAGGAGAATCCCCAGGAATGGAGGATAATAGCCTTGAGACACTGTGTACCCTGGAATCAGATGAGGAGCTTGGAAAAGTGACTGTTTTCACAAATGAAGCACGAAAACCAGACTCTATGCGTTTGCTGGTTTTGCATTCAGGTTTTGTTTTTTTTGGGGGGCGGTGGTTGTTTTTGTTTTTTGTTTTTATTTTTGTTTTGTTTTTGGTTTTTTTCAAGACAGGGTTTCTCTGTGTAGCCCTGGCTGTCCTGGAACTCACTCTGTAAACCAGGCTGGCCTCGAACTCAGAAATCCGCCTGCTTCTGCCTCCCAAGTGCTGGGATTAAAGGTGTGTGCCACCACTGCCCGGCTTTGCATTCAGTTTTTAACTCTTATGCAGAATGAAATGACCCATGGTTGACCCGGGAGAAGTTTGAAATGGGTAGAAAGTCTCAATCTAAGTCTGGAAAAATGTCATGAGTTTGTTATGGCATAAAAGTATATAGAAAATAATAAATAATAATAATAATAATTAAAAAAAACAATAGTAGTTATACTTACAATCCTTAGCAGCCAGCAAAACACTTTTGTATTCTTTATTTTTGTTATATTCCCTATCATCTCATTGAGCAGGCAGGGAGAACTTCTGGTTTCTCTTTTTTAAATTTTTTTAATGAAAATATAATTATATCATTTCCACCATTCATTTCTTCCCTCTAACTCCTCCTACATACCTTCTCTTTGCTCGTTCTTAAATTCATGGCCTCTTTCTTTTTAGTGTGTGTGTGTGTGTGTGTGTGTGTGTGTGTGTGTGTGTGTGTGTGTGTGTATCTGTGTGTCTTCAGTTTTGACAGACAGAGATACTGAGACAATGAACTTCATCTGTCTTGTTACCTTTGTCAAGTCACTGGATGTCTCTCTTTTGGAGAAGTAGAGTGCATGCTTCTTTGACTCTTGCTTCTATGTTCGGCCTTTTCGGTTGTCCTTAGCCAATCGGTGTCAGCGGACAGGACTGACGCTGAGTCTTGAAACTCTTGGGCTCGTGCATGCATGCATGTGTGCTTGCGTGCATGCGTGTGTGCATGCCTACTGCTGCTCTCTTCTTCTTCCTCCAAGGTTATCAAGAGAAAGACAACCCCAGCTGGCCAAGAAGGGAGATGATGAGACCAACCTCATCCTTCTGTGATGCCCAGCCAGGTCCAGCCATAGCAGAGGCTGTCACCTCACGTGCAGTTCTATGTGTGGTTGCTCATTGGAGCCAAGGGTTCAGTTGGTCATCACACAGCAGTGCCTGACGTCTACAAAAGGATAGGTAGAAAGTGATAATGTTGAAATTAAAACCCAGATCTTCAGCTCACAGTTTTATACTTTCAGCAATCTAAAATACATTTACTTAGATGTGAAAGTACCTTAGGACCAAGCTGTATCCCATTTATCTGATGTTCTCCAGAGTCTAATTTAGCACCTTGTACAAGGCAGGCACTAAGGAAATATTTATTAAATAAAGACAACAAAACAAACACAAACTCAACAACAATCCTTACCACCAGGAATCAATCAATTTTTTCTCTCTCTCTCTCTCTCTCTCTCTCCCTCCTCATCTTGCCTTTCTGTTTTTTTTAATTAATAAGACCAAAGTAAAACCGGAAGACGTATGTTATATGCTAACTAAAAGCCAACTTCTAAAAATAGGTCCCATCAACGGCACAGAGAGGGCACACTCTCTCGTCATTGTCTTTGCTGACATCTGTCCATATGTGGCACATTCCTCTCTGAAGAAAGCTCCAACCCCGTGAAATGCATCGTTCGTGTGTCCCCTCCCCATGAAGAAACAGCGTGGAGACTGCTAATGAGAAGCCATGGCTAAGACAGGAGTTCCCTGAGTCAGTTTAGGCAGGCAGTGGTGGAATGGTCCACCCCTTGGGAACTGGACACAGGGCCACTGTAAACATCAGGCCTGACCCCACCCTCCACCCGGGACTCACCCCTGTCCCCACTCCCAGGCTCCACAACAGCTTGGGGCAGAGAATTTTTTGCCTCTGTTTTTTTTTTTTTTTCATGTGTTTGTTTGTTAATCTCTGAAGTCCAAGCCTGTTGGTGGAGGTGGCTGTGACATTTGCAATTCTCCATGCCCCAGTCTATCCCATTTTCTTTCCTGGTGCTTCCTCCATGGTACACAGTAAGCTGCCAGCCTGACAATAATTATAGCCAGAATAAAGGGGCGTGGGTGATGGGAACGAAGTGGCAGTGTGATTGCCTCTGTGTTGTTTGTAGCCAGCTATTTATTCAGTCACAGGCAAAAATCACACAGTAATTGGCTGACAATGGAGGAGCGAGTGCCAAATCCCACAATGCTGATGCTTTTGCTTGTTGAGGTTTTAGACCTTTTATCCATATTTTGATTAAACAGCTGGAGCATTCAACTGACACAGGAATGTATCCTTGGTCAAATTCTGAGGCATTTGTTCCTGCCCCATTCATAATGTCGAATTTCAACCAGTAACACAGAAGAGCTATGAATACTGTGGTCTATTGACTTTCAAATGTGTTTCTCCTCTTTAGCCCAGTTCATAAGCACAGCACCATGGGGAGACAACACAGGCACCATTTAACAAATCAGTTTTCTATAGGATGTTCCAAAAAGAATACACAAACAATAACAAAAAACAAACGTTAAACCACATGGTGTAATTTGTCTCCTGCATTTAGATTTTTCTCTCTTTTAACTTCCCAACTCATTTATACGTGGACTCTCTTAGCAAACATCTGTTTTCACTGTCTCTTCCAGGACAGGGAACTGAAGACGAAAGGTGGACAGAGATGTTCAGAGTCATCAGCTCTCCTCTGGTCTAATGAACCAGAAACCAATACCCCCATTCCCCATGAGAGGAAGACTACAAAGGACAGCTGAGATGTGTCTGTGCCAGTGAGCAGAGCCCCTGAGAGCACACGCACATTACACACACAAAAATGAAACGTGGGCTTGACATGCTGCAGCCGATTGTGGGACTCAGTTCAGGTGTTTCTGACTTCTTGGGTGTGATCTTCTCTTGGGATGTTCAAGGGTCTAGCCTAGGGTAGTCAGTACTATAATGCCCCCAAGAAATGCTCGGTGGTGATACTAGGGTGAGAAGACCTAAGCTTAGGGGACTTTTTATTCTGCATCACATAACATTTCTCTTGGTTTAACAAGTGGAGTGTTCAGTTGGAGTACGTGTGACAATTGTAGACGGAAGATATACTGGAAAAAAGCATATTGTAGATACCAAGTCGACTCGTTTGTGTGTGTACATGTGTCTCTGAGGAAAAAAGATGAAATTGCCACAAAGTCTTACTTTATATACCAATGCACATCTTCTACTCAGAAGATAGAGTAGCAGAACATACATATACGTATATGTGCACATGGCCTTGAACCTATTCCAATAAAAATTACAAGACGTTCAGACTGTGGCTTTAGGAACCGTTTATGACCAGACTAGGGGAAGGAAGCTGGACATGGAGAAAGTTCCACCGTGATTAACGCCGACCAGGCTTGAAGTCCTCACTTTACATACATAAGTTCTCAGTGATAGAAGCCTACAGAACTGTGTTCTTCCTGTTCCACATACCAAGAGACTCTACACATACTAGAGATACTCCACATACCTACAGACATTCCAAACACCCCAGATACTTCACATACCAACAGATACTCCACACACCTACAGACACTCCACACACCTCCAGACACTTCACGCATATACAGATGTTCTACATGTCTACAGATACTCCTCATGACTACAGATACTCCACACACCTACAGACACTTCACACACATATACTCCACACACCTCCAGACACTTCACACATATACAAATGTTCTACATATCTACAGATACTCCGCATGACTACAGATACTCCACATACCCACAGACACTTCATATAGCTACAGATACTTCACACATATTCTACATATCTACAGGTACTCCACACACCTACAGATACTCCACATACCTATAGACACTCCACATACCTATAGACACTCCACACACTTAATGGATACTCCACACACCCATAGATACTCCACAGACCCAGAGACATTCTATATCTAGAGATCAAATCTTAGAGACTTGAGATGACTTGCTCAAGACTGTCAGACTACTAAGAGAGCCAAGGCTAAAAACCCAGAAGCTAAACCTTTACCCTATAAGATCACTGGTGACCATATCACTGACAAGTGTTTGGAACCTAACAAATTTCCCAAGCTAATCCATGGAACCTCTCTGACGCCTAGCCTCTGCTCTCCACTATAAAGATTCAGAAATGAGAAATTTTCCATCCACAGCTGAACATAGAGGTGCTTCCTTCCATATGAGCCCAGTAGTCGTAAGGCCGAGGCAGAAAGTTCTCACGTTTGAGGCCTGCCTGTGTTACACAGTGAGATCCCCACTCAGTCCAAAACAAAAACCAGACAAATTAAAGTCACCAAGTTCATCACTGAGGATCTTTGCATCTTCCAAAGGGAGTCAAGGACCAAGGCATGGGTGGGTCAGTCCTAGGTAAAGGCTACTCCTCTCACTAACATGGCTGTTTAGGGATTCAACCCCAAAGCAGATACCAAGTCAAGTTTCCAGATTGATTTGGAAGGTGAGCCCAGGTCACATGGACATGTAGTAAAGAAAAGGAGAGAAAGAGCAGGAAGTCACCACAGGGTATGTCACAACATTACTGCTGAGATCTTGCTTTGTTCCCTAGGGAAACTCTAAACCAGTGGAGGACATGGCTTGTTGTCATCCCAACCAGTGGGGAAAGAGGTAGAGTAGTGGTTCCCATGTCCTGCCCGTCACCTACCCAGGGCTGCTTCCGGCTTAGGCCTTTGCATTTGTAGCTCACAAAGGTCCAGCACATGCTAGCACCAGAATGCTTTTAGGCGACATAGGCATATTTTCTTGAGAATCTCCTTGCTTACAGGTGAGCACTGGGCAAATGTTAAACCACCTGCCCTGGTTCCAAGTGACAGGCAAAGTGTGTCACAGATGAGGGAGTTATTGCTAAGCAAGAATCCCTGTGTGAAGACTAGGTATTAGACAACAAGGTGCTTACTGCAGGGGTCCAACTCTACATCTCTCTCCAAAGGGCCTGGCAGGCTCCATCCCAGAGGCAGAGCTTGCTAGAGATGCTAAAGTCAATCCCAGTGACGTCAATCTCTGGGATCCTGTAGGACAAACATGGTCCTGTGCTGAGTTTTTATAACCCAGTCCCATTTGTGTCTTTAAAAGCTCAGAGCTACTCGCCTACCGCTGCTTTTCCTGCCTGTTGTCAGGGCTTCATACTGCCGGCCTGCCTCCTGCCTTTTAGGCCTTGTCCATCCCGAGAGCCTCGGCTGTAAGTTCCCTCTTGTCCAACACCCTTCTTAACAATCTGGGCTGAAGGTCTTTGCTTGGTCCCTTGTCATTGGCCCAGCACTCTTCCACAGACTGTAAGCATGCCAGCAATAAAATGCTATAATCCACTGTATTCCTTTCTTAAATCCCTAAAGCTTAGGAAACTCGAAGGGTTTTGCTTCTGTCTTCATAGGTTTGTTTGTTTTGCCTTTTTTTTTTTTTTTTTTTTTTTTTGATCTTGTATGGTAACAGAAGCAGACCTAAATTGGGGAAACACTAGTTATAGTTTTTATTTGATCTAAATATTCATACATCTCACTGCATAAATATTCATGTCTTTGCTTTCAGAATGCAGCCCCAAGCCCTGCTGAGATTTTATGTAATAAGTGATCTTTGGACCACATTTCTTCTCTAAAAGCTGAATGATTCTGAATTATATAACGCGTCTGGCCCAGGGGACTCCGTTATGGAGTGAGAGTATGAGATAACAATAACGACAGTGGTCACTTCTACAAACCGTCGGCTACTTCTACGAACCACGCCCCTCACAGCGGCCACTGCTACAGACCACACCCCTTCACACATTCTGTGCTTTAAATGTAAATGAAGATGCGATGAGAAAAGTTGTACCACTGTGTAACTGTCCTACTATCACTTAGGAAAGGAAAGTTCAGAGATGTTCTGTAATTTGCCCAAGATCACACAGCTAATGAATATCACAGCCAGGGATTGAAGACCAAGTAGTCTGAGCACTTCTACCCTTTGCAAGTCTGAATGTCCATTCAGGAGGCTGCTCACAGCTCATCCTTGAGTCACCCACCATCTGCCTGTCCCTAGATACTCCCCTGGGGACCTTGCTTCTTCTGACACTGAATTCTGGGTTCTGCCCTCTAAACCCCATTAGTACAATGTCCAGTTCAGTTTGGATGGACTTTAGATCTACTTGGGGAGGCAACTCTCACCAGCTTCTTGCCTCTTTAGTAGTCTTCAGCCTATCTTGGTCCACACCCCCAGAAGGGGCGGCTCATAGCTGTCTGCCCCGCCCCTCACTCCTGTCTCTCTGTGATTGTCTTTGTTTGTCTGCTCCTCTAAGGTTAAAAACCACTTAGGTCTGTGCTCTGAATGTTATTATAGGCCGTCATGTCTGTCCAGGCCTTAGTGACAAGAGGTGGCAGTCATTAAGACCTGAATGAGAAGGCCCAGGTCTAGGCATCTTGGCTAGAGCTGGCCTGAGCCTGTTTGTGAAATGACTCCCACGCTACGCTCTGCAGCAGCATGTAGCAAATATTCCCTTAGTGCCAGAGTTAGAACGGAGTCCAGGAGGAAAGCACTGGGCCTGGGATCAGTCTCTTTATCGTGATAATGACAAGGACATGTCAGCTGCTTGGTCAGTATATATCTCTGTGACAGCACAAGTGCCAAATGATCCTCGCAACAGTCCAGTGAGGAACTGAGCGCTTCCCAGCCTTCCTTCCATGTGACAGAACTGAGGGAACGGGAGTGGCTAACCCAAGGTCTTATGCCTACTCTACCAGTCAGACTGTCACCATATAACAAACTGTTCCAAAAGTCAAGTGTAGAAGGGACACACATGGGTGTTCTTGTTCACACAGGTGCAGGGTGGGAGTGGCGTCTTAATTTGCCTGATGGTGTGGCTCCTAGCTGTAGGCAGGTCAGGAGCGGTGGCTGGCCTACCTGTGATGACAAAAGGAACCATGCTACTGATTACCCGAGCAGTTTCAACCTCTGGCCACATCACACCCATAAACATCCATTAGCCTGTGGAAGTCAAATGATCAAACCCAACATTCCAGACAGAGTTCCACCTGACCCCTTCAGCGGGCCAAGGCAGGTAATATGATAAGCTCCGTATCAGTGGAGCAGGGAAGCCCATCTCAGTTTTACACAGGAACGAGAAAGACAAGAATCATCCATTCTTTCATACCAGCTAGAGTAATGCCAGCAATGCCCAGGGCTTCCCAGCATGAAAGCATGTTTTCTCGAGTCTTCTCCTCAGATACAACAAGCGCAGAGGGCAGCAAATCTTTTGGTCACACAGCCAGCAGTGTCTATGAAGTCTGTGAGAGTTGTTTCCCGTTTGTTGTGAGAGGCCATAAAACTGCTCCTACACCATGTGGGACAGTAAGTAGCTGAGCATGTCTGTGACTTACACACAAGAGTCCCACATCTCCTTCCCTTGGTGACTCAAACCTAGCATCAGGAACCCACTCTGCTACCCTTTCCTTATACATTCATCAGCCAGGTACACACGCAGCGCCTGTGTGCCACAGGCCGGCTCTCACATGCCCTGGAAGGGATAGCTAGAAATCCCCAAGACCTGGTGATGTTTGCCGTGGGAGAAGGCCAGGTAGGACAGAGTCCCCCTGTTGGACTTCATCGTCTCTATTTTGTTCCAGCTCCTGACATTTGGGAAAAGCTTGAGCTTCTTATTAATGTTTGCTATTTTGATCTTCTCTGTGAGACGACAGATTAAACTGCAGAGTCCTGGAAAATAGACTTGCTATTTTCATTTCCAGCGGTACAAAATCTGAAATTCTTTTCTTAAGTGCTGGGATGGTTGGTGTTCACAGTCAGGCTGTTACTCCAGAAAACCTTGTGGATATATGGAGGGTCCTTGAACTGATCCACTCCAACTCAGAAATGGCCTTGAGGCATCCAGGAAACACTCCCAAGGGATGGGTACCACTCAGCCTGGCTGCCATCCTGCTTAAAGCTTCCCCCACCGTTCACTGTCTGGGGGAACTAGCTGTAGTTACTGAGCACACATCAACAACTTCTGCATCACTTCTTTGCATAGCCTCAGAAATCCTCAGTGGCGCCTCTACCACCTAACACCTTCACGCCCTGCGAATATTCCTCCAGTCCTTTTGTGATCCCTCACAGTAGGCAGCAGTAGGCAGAATGCTCAAGGGGCTCTAGAATTCCTGCCTCTGGTGCACGCGCCCACGCTGTCCCCTCTGCATGAGTGTGGGAGAAAACTATGCAAGGGGTTAGGTACAGATCAGCTGTTTTGAAATCAGTCAGTGATGTCATCCTGGTTAAACCTACATAAAGTATTCTCTTTTTGGAGTTAGGTTCCAACCTCTTGCTAGAAGAAATGAGCTGACACTCTTCAAGAGCATTTGTGGCAGGGATAGCAAGTGTCAATAGAAGGGAAAAGCAAGAGCACCTCAGTTGGGGAATGGTAAGGAGCCATGACCAGCTTCCCTCGATGATAGCAAACACACAGTCCAAGGGACCCTCGGCCCTAGCCTCATAAGAACCTAAGCAGAGGGGCTGGAGAGATGGCTCAGCAGTTAAGAGCACTGTCTGTTCTTCCAAAGGACAGGGGTTCAATTCCCAGCACCCACATGGCAGCTCACAACTGTCTGTAACTTCCAGTTCCAAGAGATCTGACACCCTCACACCAAGGCACATAAAATGAAATTAAATAGATTATTTAAAAAATAAATAACCTAAGCAAAGTCCTTCTGGGTCTAATCTCAGTGTCTGGCTCACAGTAACAGTGAGAAAAGAGGACTGTGAGTCACTTGCTCTTTGGTCACACAGCAATATAAGAACTACAGTGTCCTCTGGTCAAGTGTTGCACCCAGAGCACATACCCATATCTACACCCAGAGCACATACCCATATCCACACCCAGAGCACATACCCATATCCACACCCAGAGCACATACCCATATCTACACCCAGAGCACATACCCATATCTACACCCAGAGCATATATCCACATCTACACCCAGAGCATATCTCCATCTCTACACTCAGGGCATATACCCATATCCACACCCAGAGCATATCTCCATCTCTACACTCAGGGCATACGTCCATATCTACACCCAGAGTATATATCCACGTCTTCACTGTTGATTTGATGAGATTTACAATCATCAAGGAGACAGGCCTCCTGAAGCATGTGTAAGGACATTTCCAGAGAAGCTCTGCTGAGGAGTGAAGACCCATCCCATTTCTTAAGTCTCCATTAGTGGGCCAGCATCCCACATTGAATGAAATGAGATAGTGAGCCGAGAGCTGGCATTCTCTTCTCCTGGTCCTTAGTATAAGTGGATCTCTCCTACCGCCATGTTCTCTCCATCATGGTGGGCTGTATTCCTCTGAGCTGTAAGCTAAATTGACCCTTTCTCCCATAACTAACTTTTTTGTCAGAAATTCAGTCAGCAATGAGAAAGGTAACTAACCCACTTAGGCAGGCTTGTCCAGGCTTGGGAGGAACTGTCTTTTGTGGTTTGGTCCCCTTTTTCATCTCTGCACCTCAGCTGTCCATAACCCAAATACTTACCGCCTCGTCTCTGACACCTATTCCTCTTGCCTTTCTGGGCAGCTCCTATTTTCATGGTCAAAAGTGATTTTCTTTGTTTAACCTCATATGATAAGTTCAGGTGTGTGACTTAGCTGTCCTGCTAGACTGTAAGTTTCTTCAGAATGCAACATCTGACCTGCCCCTCTACTCCAGCCCCAAACTCTCACACTGTACCCAGAATGCAATAGATGGCAAGTGCACATTCACCACATAAACAGGCTTTTCCAGAGTTTTTGTGACTTCACGCTATGTGTTTATTTATTTGGAAAATTCCTAACTAGAATACATGTTTAGATGATATTAAAGCTGTCCTCACGACCAGTCACAATGGAGGCTTCCTCTCTGCGTGTTCAGTGTGATCACTCTCACACTCTTCTCTCCTCTTCTCTTTCATTAAACTGCTGTCTATATCCTGGAAGACAATCCTGGGCTCAGCCCCTCCCCTTCATGAGACTAGAAGTAAAGAGAGAAATGCATGAGTACCCACCCAGTTTGCTCAGGTCTCCAGAGTTGCCAAGGCTCCTGGTTCTCAGTGCAGACACCAGAGCAATCGGGACACAGCAGATGGTCAGCCAGTGTAACAGAGGAGACAAGCGTCAGAAGGTGGGCTCAGCAGAGAGTGGGGACAGTGATATGTGAATGCAGGGAGGGGCCGACCCCTGAAGCCAGTCTAAGGAAGTCCAGGAAACGGGCTTGTAGTATTTCCTGTAAAGATTAGAAGCAAAATAAAAAACAATGGAGTCAGGGAGAAGAGAGAGAGGGGAGGAGAAGAGAGAGGAAAAGAACAGAAAGAAGAGGAGAGATTTTGAGCTTCTTTGAAAAAATGGATTTTATATTCAATATCAGCATCATTTGGTCAGGCTAAGTTGTGCTTGGAGTGTATGTGTATGTGTGTGTGTGTGTGTGTGTGTGTGTGTGTGTGTGTGTGTGTGTGTGTGTGTGTTCAAAGATTAGAGGGGGCTTGGACAATGGAAATATTTCTGAGAAAAGCTATAATAAGTACAAAAACAAATCATATCAATTCTCTAAAATACCCCAGGAAGAGCTTTGAAATAGTCAGGGTGTGGCAAGAATGAGGTTCAGGGAGAAGCTGATCTAATCGTGAGGACCACAGGGCTGTGCCAGAGTCAGAGAAAACCTCATCAGTGGAGGACCAGGTACTGATGGCTTCATTCCCTGTGCCATTTTCAAAGGCAGAGCTTTGGGGAAAGCAATTGGCTCATGAGGGCTCTGACGTCATCGGTGGACAATCATTGAATGAGCTATTGGGAAGTAGTAAGAAGTTGACCTTGGGGACTGACTGAAGGACTGGGTCATTAGGAGTGTGCCTCTGAAGGGTATATCTCATCCACAGCGTCTTCTCTCTGTCTTCCTCTACTTCCTATCTGCCATGAGGTGAGCAGCCGTATGGACACTGTGCACTGTGATGCTCAGCCTCAAGTCAGGCTCAAAGGTGTGGGGCCAAGTGGTCATGAATAGAAACTTCTGGAACCACGCACCGGAATAAATCTTCCCTCCTCTAAGTCGTTTCTTTCAGGTATCTGTGAGAGAAGTGGGACACTGGCTAGCATGATTAGTGTCAAAGGAGCAACAAGAGCCATTTGGACTCCGCTTGGACCCCTCTAGCTCCCTGGGTGTATGATGAGCCTCAGATACCCATAACAGACAGCAAGGGACAACAGTTGGATGTAGAACTTACTCAGAGAAGGGGATGCAATGACAGTGGACATAGAGGTGAGGAGAAAGAGTTGAGAGACACTGTGACCAGAGAGGCAGTAGCATTTGGTGATAAATAAGGACAAAGTATATGGTGGTACACAAAAGAATGACATCAAAGCCTCTAGCTTAAGCCTCCAGAGAAGTCAGCGGGGGTTCCAGTCATGAGATGGGCAAAGCAGGAAGTGTGGATAAGGGTCACTCAGATGTAAAAGTTGAGTATGAGGTGCCTGAGGGAACTCTGAAAGTCAGAGGAGCAAGGGCGGAAAAGCATCCACTGGGAGATCTGAGTCGGAAGGCTCTGAGACACTTGCTGTGGCTGGAGCTGAGCAGCTAGGTCTGAACTGACTAGGGGATGGGGATGGAGGTGAGAAAATATAGACTGACTAGAAGAATAGCTTTGGTTTGAATCTGTACCATCCCCCCAGGCTCATGCTTAGCCCCTGATATTGGGGCTATTTGTGTAGGTTTTACAAACCTGGAGGTAGGGTAGAGCTCAGGGAAGTAGTTTTTCCCCAAATGCACGGAGTGAGTATCACAAACTGAACCTTTAAAATGATATGTAAAGGAAGAGATTATTACATTCTGTGTATATTAATGCTTAAACTTACTACAGCAGCACTGATTTCTTAACTAGTTTTTCCCCAAATAACCACACAGAGACCTTTTAATACTTCAAAGCCTTAGGCCTTAGCTGGGCAGACTCTCAACTAGCTCATTTAAATTAAACTGACCACCTAACCCCAACCAGCCCCATGGCTAGTTATACCCACGCCCATCTCCTCTTATGTCTCCTGGGCAAAAGGGCCTTCATTCTTTTTCCCAGAGTTCCTTTCTCCTTCCCAGGAAGTCCCACCTTCCATTTCCTGCCCAGCTAATTTGGCATCAGGTTTTTATTAAAGCCTATCAGAGAAGGCCTTAGGTAGGTAAGGAAGAACAGAGACACAGTTTTGCACAGCATACCCCAACAATTATGAGACCAAAAAATTCTTTGCCTTCAGGTTGTTTCTGTCAGGTTGTTTTGGTGACAAGCAGAGTTACTACCACAAGCTCTTAAGACACCTTACTATGAAGGAAATAAAAATGAGATAGAACAACAGGGGAGAATGAGGCTGAATCTAACCATCCTGTTACAGTTTTGGGCCCTTTGTGTAAGGTTAAAGAGCCGTGTGTGTGTGTGTGTGTGTGTGTGTGTGTGTGTGTGTGTATCTTCGTGTGTGTGTGTGTATGTGTGTGTGTGTGTGTGTATCTTTGTGTGTGTCTGTATATGCTTCAGCCACAGATTCAACCATCATAAGATTGTAAATACCAAATAAAATTGCATAGACTTTAGCATGTACACACCTCTTCTTGTTATAATTTCCTAAATACAGTTTGGCAACTATTTATAGTATTTATAGCATATTAGGCATTAGATGTAATATAGAGGTGATTTCAAGACTCCAGGATGTATACATATACTGTACACATATACTGTACCATTTCGTGCATAGGATTGGAGCACATGCAGATTTAAGCATCTGAAATCAAACCTTGTGGGTATCAAGGACTCAGTCCTTGATCTTGGGCTCCAGGGTTCCTTTCTATACACTGAGAGTCTTGAAAGGAGGCTTCACTTGAACTACCTTTTAGACATAATAGAACACTGATGAGTGGGTTTTGTCCAACTCAGACTTACAATTGCATATATGTACCAAAAACAATACACTGGTACCGACATGAAGAACAGACATGGGGAGTGGGAGGAGGCAGGAATGAGGACCTGTGGAAGTTACTGCAGTCACCTGTGTGTTCTGTGGTAGTGTCTTCAATATTGTCAACTGTGGAGCCCACAGAACAGCCATCTTAGAGATATATTTTAAATATTTATTGTTGATGGACTGGCTGTCCAAAGTTTTGGACTTGAAAATCAGATAAATGGGATTGTCATTTTCTGAATCATACAAGTAAGACAAGAGCAAAATGAGGAAGCCAAATTAAGTCTGAAATGATGATTGTAATAGGTAGCTTCAGCTGTGAACTTGACACAAATCCAGATGGAGCCTCAGCTGAGGAACTGCCTTGTTGAGAGTGGCCTATGGCCATGGCCATGAGGCCTGGAGTTCATAATTGTTAATTATACATGTAGGAGGGCTCAGCCCACCATGGGCACTCACATCCCTAGGCAAGTGGGCCTGGGCTATATAAGAAAGCTAGCTGAGCAAGCAAGAGAGAGCAAGTCAGTGAGCAGCATCCCTTCATAGCCTCTGCTTCAGTTCCTGCCTTCTAGTATGAATTCCTGCCCTGGCTTCCCTCCACAGTGAACTATGCCCTGTAATCTGAAATAAACATTTCATTCTCCTAGATTGCTTTTAGTCATGGTGTTATCATAAATTAAAACTGGTTATTAGACATATTTACTGAGAAGAGTGATGATATATGTATCTCCATGCCTCAAGTAAGTTTATTTCTCCTATGTGGTGAGTACACCAGCATGGGCATCCACGAGGAGCAGCTTCTGCATGGTGCATCTAGGACCAGTTCCTTGCGCTTCTTCTACCTGGGGCCACATTGTGCAGACAGGCAGCAAAGAGAAAGAGTGTAAGATGCTAGGAAAGAATTAGCAATTTGACTGGGCCCAAACACAAGAGCATGAAAAAGAGGAGCTAGCCACATCCTGGAGACAAAGGCACCACGGAGACAGGCACATGTTCTTCCATAGCAAATCATTCTTGACATATCGACAGTTCAAAATGAGGGTGGCCAGGTTGACTGCAACGATGGGATTCAGGAACAAGATAGAGGTTGGAAGTGTGAAGTCGAGAGTTGGGTGTCACTGAAAGCTGTAGAGTCTGGCTTGGACCATTAGGGTAGGGGGTGACATCAGCAGGTTACAACAATGGCTTTTCCTGTTGTAGTTCTGTCACAGTCAAGCCAGACTCCTTTGTTTAGGTATTACCAGCAATCTCTGCCACACTCCAGTGGCACCACTTCCCGGAAGAAAGTACAGCTAGCACTATCACGTATGTCTATCTGCCCAGCCACCCTCAGACACACCAGCACGGGCCACTTTCGAATGTTTCTATCAGTGATCAGACATGCCTGGCAATCGTCCCGTAAGGTTATAAGGCCAGAGAATTCCTAACACCTACAATGTGGTGCTCATGTTTGTGGTGAAGCTGTTATAAATAGACTTGTTTGGATTTGTTTAAGTTAATATGTACCTCCCACAGTGTTACACTGCCTACCTTATTCAGTGAAGCAACATGTTGCAGGTTTATAGGACCAATCAGCTATAGATACCCCGTAGTCTATATGAGTAGGGCACTAGAGCATCTAGGTTCACAGTAAGAGCATCTATGACTTTTGAACAATGGAAGAACGACCTAATAGCACATTGCGTAGAAGGCATGTGCGTTGTGGATGGACACTTAACCATGTCTACACGCGCACAGGTCTAATGGACATCTGTATAAGCACTTACTGGGCTATTATAAGCAGTACTTTCAGATTACAAAATTGAGATTCTAGTACATATCCCGCTAGAACTTTTTTTTAAATTTTAAGACAATTATTACCCCCTCACTCTCTCCTTTCTGAATTTAGTAGCCACATTGTTAGCCTGTTATGTGGTTTCCTCAAAGAAAAAGCCATGAAATTATTTATTATTTTCATTGGCTTCTGTTTTGTCAATGTGATAATGACTATATACATTACTCTCGAGCATCACTATCCCATTAGACTAACTGCAAGTCAAAAATTCCATGACAGAAATGGCTAGGTCAAAGGGTGTGTGCATTTGATTATTTTGGATAGTTAATAAAAATGTTGTGACAATATGCCCTCCCACCAATACTATATGAGGGAATTTATATTTATTACTATCTTAGTTTTATGATTTTTTTGTATGTGAAAATGGCTTGAAGATGATACAGAAATATATTTATCAATAAATAATAAATCACTGATTATTTTGTGTATGTAATTTTGACTTCGAGTCCTTTATAACAATTCTCATTTGCCTCAAAGCAGTGCTTTATGGCATACACTCTACATATCTGGTTGGGTTAAGGCAGTACTGGATGGCTCATATAAAATCACACTGATGGACTACCTTGAGTTATGTTTCAAGGTGATGCTCACAGGTCTATTAAATATATATTATATGATAAATGAAATGCTTTCTATTTAAAACACTTCCCACATTTCTCCCAGGTCTTGTTACAATGTGATTTTTTTTTATATCACAGCTTCTAGAACTTGTTTTTTCTTGCAGCTAGATCTTTATTTAAAAAGTGGTGCCGTTCATGTTATGAATAGGCGTCATAATTATCTAACAGAGCCGTTCCAAAAAATCAGATTCGTAATTAGCTGGGCCAGCTGATTGGTAAGGCTTCCTGGATGCTGCTCTTTAATGTTGGACATTTTCTTTGTGCTTGAAGGATTTGTTTGTGTGTTTCCTATGTGTGATGAGAGTTTCTCCATAATTGGCTCCTGAGGGACGTCGGATTCCAATAGTTAAAGAATAATTACTGCCTATGAAGAGCAGAATGGCCTCGGCTTCCTTTTGTTGTGGTTTAATTGTATGCAACAAGTCCAGGAGGTGTCTCATCTTGAATTGTGATAGTGAAGATGTAGCGTGCGTTTAAAAAAAAAAAAAATGTGAATTTGGCAAAATGGCAAATTGGCATAATTTTTAAAGCAAGCAAGCAAATCATCCCATTAAAACAGACTGTGTGTTGTTTCATTAGTTTGTAATTTTGATTACAAATTAAGCTGCACCAGAGTGAGAAGTCTCAAGGTTAGAACGGCAGGAAGATGGCACAGGATGAAAAAGTTTCACCCGGAGCCGAAGGTAGTGGAATGCGACTGTAACAGACTGCTAATTAGTGCCAACCACAAGAGAAGAGGGGAGTGACAGGCCAGTTCTGGAACATCGTACAGACTGGGGCTGAACTCAGAATAAAACACAACAAAAAGAATGTATTTCTTAGCTTTGAAAAATTAAGTTTTGTCGGGGTAAAGTTTTAAAGATTATTTATTTATTTACTTTATGTATATGAGTGCTCTATCTGTATGTGCACCTGCTCGCCGAAGAGGACATCAGATCCCAGTATAGGTGACTGTGAGCTGCCATGTGGTTACTGGGAATGGAACTCAGAACCTCCAGAAGAGCAGCCAGTGCTCTTAACCACTCACTGATCCTCCAGACCTGGGATAAAGATTTAAATCAAACTATCAAGATTTTGTTTTCTCCAAGAAAATGTGAATGATAAAAGATATTACTTCTCAGAATAAAGTAAGGTCTTCATGTTTCGAGGTGATGAAGGTGATGTGGCCAGCTAGCCCTTCCCAGCTCAGGTGCTGAGCTGTCGTGCACAGCCTTACCTGGATTGGCTGCAACTTGCCTTATGGGAACATGGCCTCCGGGGTGTGCTCTGGATGATGAATGAAGAAGCAAAGGCCAGGATGAACCATGGAAGAAACAGGTTTCTGCAAGTCTCCAGTCCACCAGATTTTCCCACATCCAAAAGGTTACGTGGCCTGACCTCACGTCGATGAGCATGCTGTCTCAATCCAAGAAGGGCATCACTTGGGTCACCCCCAGAACATGTGTTGATTCATGGTTGAGGTTATTTATCCACCAATAGGAATTAAGAGGAGCAACCTTATGAGGTTTTACTCTATAGCTCTGACTGCATTAGTCCACGCTTAACCTGGAAAGTGTTGAAGGTAAGAGTTTAAGATTACAGGGCATGTAGCACCAAGGGGCTTATTCAGAAATGGAAACGTACTAAAGAGGATTTCTTAAATGTTCTGGAGTTTTCTAGTTCTATAGACAAGGTCTTAATTTTCTTGACTGACCTTGGGGCAGAAGATAGCGGATTCTCAAAATGTTAAAAACAAAAACAAACAAACAAACAAAAACTGTCCTTTAACATTCTTATCACACATTAAAGAGAAGAACAAAAACAAAAACAAAAATCAGAAGAAAAAAGCACAAGGTAACTCTCTTAATTCAATATCTTCCTATCTCTGTTTTGAAAGCACCCTCAAAAGTTGCTTTGAGCCCCTGGATTTTGTACTTCTATTCTGGATGAGGAGACTAGCGGGAGATGAATCACCCATTTTTTTATTTGAATATAAGTCTACTATAATAGTTGCCCCATTTTAAATTATTACCCAGGGAGATGAAGGATCCTGGGCCCAACAACAATCACCTTCACTTGCAGGAACTTCCACACATGGCTCTAGAGTGAAAGAGCCATCCACTCATCACTAATGAGGGCCTCACGGTGCAGATCCATGTCTGTTTGAGATGGGCGAACACCTGGACAGGAGAGAGGCTATCTTCCTATGTGCAGAGAGTCTCTAAAGTGACATGGGTGGTCTGTGCCTCAGAGCCAACAAGGCCAAACCTACAAAGTCTCAGCTAGACAGAGATACCCAGTCAAGGCATCACTGAGCATCTTGGTGAATCCAGGGGCTTCTCTGCCGTGCCTTATTGTTCTTGGCACAAAGGAAGAATGAGGCAGATGGGGTGCCAGTGCCAGGATTGTTTGTCACATGGAAGGCAGTTAGCAGTGAATCCAAACCAAAGACTCTTTCCTCAGACAGCGGTTCCTAAGCAGAATTAGAGTTGGCTTGTTTGTTGCTATGGAGATGGGATCTTTCATAGACCAGGCTGGGAGGTCAGGAGCATACCACCACACTAGCTTAAAGTTTTCTTTTAACATTATTTACTAAATCTGTATTTAGATTCTCTTGTAGGAGAAAAAGGCAGCGTTTCAAAACAAACAAACAAACACAAACCCAACCCTACATTTATTTATTACGTGTGTGTGTGTGTGTGTGTGTGTGTGTGTGTGTGTGTGTACTCCTTTCAACATGGGGGTCCAGGAGATTGAACTCAGGGCCTCATGGTTGGTGGCAAGTACTTTTACCAACTGAGCCATCTCTCAGGCCTATATTTAGTTTGAGCTCAGGGGACAGGCAGAGGCAGGAGGACATCAAGTTTGGGGATAGTTTGGGCTATCTAGTGAGTTTCAGGTCCACTGTGGCTTCATGGAGAGACTCTGGGTTTCAAAAACCAAAATAAAAAGTCAAATTTAAAATTGTTATGGAGATCAATCTGAATGTCAGGCTATACAATGAGAATAGCTGTCCCATGTAATGAATAAGATAAAGGTACAATTCCACATATATGTACATTTTTCAAAAATCCATAAGCTCCTTTAGACTTTCAAATGTAGTCACAGCCTCTAGTTTATTTCTGTGTGCATTTCACCATTGCTTTAACCAAGCTTCTTTGGAGACAGATTTGGAAGCCATCTTGGAAGTTGGTTTGTATGAAAGATGGGTTCCCTATCTGTACTGACTTGACTGATAATCACCATATCTCGCCCCACTGTCCTTCTATAATGGGAGGGGCCCCACTGTTTGTCCAATCACAAGTATACATGGTAAACTCAGCTTAATGAGGTTCCACCTCCTGTGCCTCTTGCCGTCCCTTCTGGGTTAACCTCAATTATAGCCTGGGTCTTTGGAAACAGTGGGTAATCTTGCAGGAATGTGTTGTCCCCCTTCACCACCACCTCGGGGAAGATTTGCCTTTTTGGTGCTCAAAGCTGTTCCTCACCCACACCAGCCTTAAAGTCTTCACATAGTTTGCCTCCTGCAGAAGCTATATAAATGCGCCCTCCTTTGTAATGATAAAACATGAGCTTTGTTTTCTCAGGCGCTTAGGAGGGACACTTACTTTAATCCTCTTAGTCTGTGTGCCTTGAAGTGATAGCGCTCTGGCAGCTTCAAGTTTCAAGGAGCCAGCTCTCCCTCCAAGGGACTTGAATGACCTCTTCTGGGATTCCTACCCTATGGCCCTGGTGGGAGGCACTTCAAAAGATTTTTAGCTCCCATTATTGCTCTGGACTTGGAGTCTAGCAAGGGGACGTACAGTAAAATAAGAAAGAGGAGAGGAGAAGAAAGGAGAGGAGAGGAGAGGAGAGGAGAGGAGAGGAGAGGAGAGGAGAGGAGAGGAGAGGAGAGGAGAGGAGAGGAGAGGAGAGGAGAGGAGAGGAGAGGAGAGGAGAGGAGAGGAGAGG
>CM052707.1:22945671-23011939 GCA_028551405.1 Uromys caudimaculatus | reverse complement strand
GGGGTGGGGGGTGTTCTTTCTTTTACAGTTCTGTGATCCTGCTTATTTTGATAAAATATCCTATGATGGGGTGTGTGCATTTCCAAACTACGGTGTGTTGGATCTTTTAAAGTGGTTTGCAAGACTCATACATCTTGATACTGGTCCACAAAGTGGCCACCCTCTGCAAGTCACCCTTACTGAAGATTCTCTTCTCCCAGAAGCATCTATTAAGCACCAGCCACCGCCCAGAAGGTAGTGAAAGGTACGGAGATGTAGAGAGGAACTCAGAGAGCAATGTCAGCATGCCTGTGTTTGATTTAAAGACCCCTTCTGGCTATAATTTGGGATTTAATGAAACTCATTTAATAATCATTGAAGTATCTTCCTGCGATGTAACGTGATTTCTCCTGATACCCTCATCATAGGTTACACCTGCACCATCATCTCTCAGGTCAGTTTGTGGAAAATAGGTCTCTCTTTTTAAAATGATCCCCAGATTACTACAGCCATTGGACTAAAATACAAGCTCCGCCTCTTTGTTCTCTTTCTCAGTAGAGTCTAGCCTCAGCGCCCCCTAGTGTCTGAGAGAAATGATGTGAGGCTAGACTTGTGGGTCTGTGGGGCAACTTCCGGCCTTGGATCTTCTCTTAATCTTGAGACAGCAGGAAAGCATGTGCGTGGGCATACGACCCCGAGCTGGCCAGCCATTGAATTCCATTCCTCTGGTCCGTGATGAGTTGTGGACACTTGACAATGTCTTTTCTTGGCGATAGCTGAAAAAGAAACCCTTTTTGCTCAGATGCTGTCCAGTGAAAATAACCCCGTTCAACATTGGTTTTGTTCAGATCAAACACGGAGTGTTGGGGGCAGGGCGGGGACCTAGACCCGGGGCTACTCAGTCAAAACACAGGGGCTGAGCGATCCAGAGGCACAGAAACGTGAGCAATTCTCAGGCAGCCTCCAAGATGCTCAAACTAATCCTAGACCTGTTGAGTAATCTAAAAACTATCCTGTAAAATAGTTCTGACTAAACGCCAAGTTAGGGCCAACACCCCTAGTGGAACTCATTTGGGTATATATTAGATGGAGAACTAATTGGGAAGAGGCACGGGATTAATTAATTAGTCGGGTGGTAGAAGCAGTAAGGGAGGGTGACAGGGTGAATAGGCTCAAAATATATTTTGCACATATATGAAAATGCCATAAGGAAATCCATTGCTATGTATTAGAGAAATAATAAGGGGGCTCGTGTAGAGGAGGGAGAGAACTGTGAAGGTTTATGGAAAATGCTAGACCTCTGTCTAGACTCTCCAACTGATCAGCCTTGAGAGTTCCCAAGTCGTGATGATGCCTGCTTGAATCCAAAGAACAGAGGCACGGTCTTCTCAGAACTACCGAAAGGAAAGGCGGTCCGCTCTACCGCCAAGCAGAAGGGTTTTGAAGTTGTGCAGATAGACCTCAAGCCGGAGTCTGTTAATTGCGAGCTGTTTGATGTCGCCAATCTCTTTAGAGATTTAATCTACAATATGCTAATAAGAGTAACTGCATAGGTAGCTACAGCAATAAATGAGATAATACATGTAAAACACTTAGCATAATAATTGCACACAATAATTATCACTTTAACCTTCCTTCCACTTCCTGACCTCACTCTGCCTCTCAGACGCTATCTCCTGTTCTCACCTCCCGCGGAGGTGTTTCAGAAATACCTTCCCATCACCCACCCGACTAAGGTCTCTGCAGTAGGCACATCTATGGGTCACTGCGCTTAGCTTTCCGAGCCTCGGTTTACCTGTCTGAAAAGAAGGATTGTGTGGTGGAAAGAGCGTGATTGGAGTAAATGTTCATTAAGGGGGTTTCTGTGAGTCTGTAAACCCAGGCACTTGACAACAAAATTATTAAAAATTCTCAGAAAATGCCTCGTGTGTGCATTGTTCCATCAATAGCTTTCTTTGTTACAGATTTATTCTTTATGTGCATATGCATTTGTGTGTGTATGTGTGTGTGCTTGCACAAGCATGCACAAGCACTTGTGTGTGCATGTGGATACTTAGAAGGCTAGAAGAGGTCAAAAGATCTCCTGGAGCTGGAGCTATGGCTGCTTGTGAGCCATCTGATATGGGTGCTGGGAACCAAACTTAGGTCCTGTGCAAGAACAACAGAGGCTCTTAACCGCCGAGTTATCCGTGTGCTTCAAACTATTTTCCTCAGTCCGTCGATGAGGAATTTGAGGTGTGACTCTCTCCAGATGGGTTTGGCCATGAATCAAAATGACTTCTACTGGACACTTTTGCAATTTTACTGTAAATGCCATCAGCCGGTAAGAATGGTCTTTTGAAGTTTGTAACCTACAAGATAAATTGCATTTTTAAAATACCCAAAGAGTCCTTCCACTCACCTCCCTGCCCCCCTCCGCCCCCTCCCAGTTCTTTGATGCATGTAATTCTTTAGACTTTGGCCCAATTCTCATCTCTTGGCAAATGACCAACTCACAGATTCCAAGCAATATTCGAAATGTATTCAGCTAAAACAAATCAAGTCCGACAGTTGTCACAGAAGCATTTAACCAAAATTACTTCAACATTTTAACAACATTTGACGTTTGCAGGGACGTCTTTGAAGTCCAGAACTCCCAAAATATTTAGTGTTAACAGTTCTAGACAGGTGTTTTGCCGAAGACATGTAAAGATGTGTTGAGTGAGGATTATTATTTTGCAGCGAGTTTAGCCTCTGGAAAAATATTTATGTCTTAATTGGATGGAATTCCACCTGTCATTTTATCAAACACGTTGCTTAGGGTCCATTTTGCTTAGAGTCCAAGAAAAATGAAAGTGTTTTAGTGGAGAGAGTTAATGCGACACATGTTTGGGCTTTTTCAGAATTGATGCATTTGTTTGGTGGTAATTATGAGAGAGTGTTTTAGCAATTTGAACCAGACTTTGCAATTAGAAGATAGAGAATTGGATCTGAAAGAGCAGCTTAAAGGAAGAAGAATGAGCATCATATGTACGCACACCATGCTTCAAAGCCCCTTTAGGAAGTCAAAGGTATGGACCTCAAAAATGACTTCATTACAGAAAGAATGGAAAGAGAGTCAATCCGCTGGCTAGAAGTGGCTATCTATTTCAGGAATGAGTTGCCTTAATATATGTATGTATGTATGTATACACCTTGCTTTTATATATATATATGGTGCCGGGGAAGAGGTACCCTTCCTTCTGTTTCCCTCACTTCATTATTATTTGTTATTATTATTATTAATCTTTTTGCCTTCTTTCTATCCATAAGCTTTTTGCTCAATGTTCTTTCTCAACAAAGAAACTGAGATTAGGAAATGAACCCAAGCAGCTTCTGATTCTACATCTTTAGGTCAGAGCAAGGAAACCTCCTGCCTTGCTCAAATAAGTTCTCCACTTGGGGGTGAAGGAAGACTGTCAAACCATTGACCTACTGTTACGTTTGGCCCATCCCTGAGGGCTGAGAAGGCTGTGGCCATGTCCGACACATTTCTTACTTGTGTCAGTGGGCCCTCCCTTGACTGTTTGATTTCTGGCTCACTGTCGTTCAACAATAGGGCCCTAATGAGAGAAGTGAACACAGGTGCTTGGAGGAGAGGAGAAAAGACCATTAGGGGCAGCTTTGGGACATTCGGTTTTGAGTGGTGATCTTAGCAATAAGGAACTGTAATTAAATCACAGAAGCCATGATTTGATGAAGAGAGTTTGTTATCATTTGAAACTGCAATGTTCCCCACAGGCCTGTGACTGAATGCTTGGCCCCAGGAAAATGGTGCTGTTTAGGGGGTGCTGTGCAGCCTTTAGGAAGTGGGGCCTCATTGCTGCGAGTGGGGCCCCATGCTCCTGTGCTGTCTCTGCTTCTTGGCTCACTATGATGTGTGTGTGTGTGTGCGTGTGTGTGTGTGTGTGTGTGTGTGTGTGTGTGTGTGTGTGTATGACCATAGTCCTCTGACCATGAACTCCACTGTGACCTTCACATCACCATGATGGACTGAAATGCTCAGAAACAGAGAACAGGAATCCTTCTTTCAGTTGCTTCTGTCTGATCTTCTGGTCAGAGCAATGCCAAAGCAATGAACTCAAAGTTCTAAGGAAAGCGGAAAATGCAAACTGCCTCAGCATTTCCACTTCCGGATGTTTTCTGTCTCACCGATTCCCTGCCCCCCCTCCTTTGCACAATGCAGACACCCCCACACTGCCCCCCATTTGCAACGTGTAGAAAACACTTAGGCACAAGATTTCATTTGATGGTGAAAGAGTCCTCTTGTAGAAACAATACATGGAGTGTGCTTGGGCAGAAAGGGGGGCCCCAGGGCACCCCAGAAGGACGCAGAAGACATCTATGTGTGGTTAGGAGTGAGGACAGTGAGGACAGGCAGAGTCATGGAGCTGGTACCTACACTTCCACATCTCTTGGGGGAGGCACTGGTGGTCTCTGCGGGGTTGGCTGAGCAGCAGTATGGCAGCAAAGAAGCTTGGTCTTGGCTTGGCTGAGGTTTTCCCTCCCTCCATTTTGCTCTCAATCTCCCATGCTCTGAGGTTCCTTGTTGTCCTGCGTTACTGGATTTCTACAGCAGCATCCCGGGTACTTGTTTGGTCAAGGGCACAGTCCAATTTGTTTTACCTGATGTTCCAATCAGGCCTTGGGCCACTGTGAGCCTTATCCAAAGTCCCATTTGGACTGGTTATCCAGGGTCATTTTTCTTATTTTCTCAAATAAAAACTATTCCTTAGGTAAACCAAGTCATAGGACTGTTAGTTAACTTTGCAACGTACGCATTGCACATTGGTCCTACATCAAGCTTTTGTTTGCTTGCCGTGGTTTCTATATACCAGAGCTACTCAGCGTGGGTCTTACCATGTGACATGGGAAGGGACTAAGATAAGAGGTGTGTGAATGAAAGTGAGGAGGGCACACACGGCCTGCCTGATCCGCTTCTTGCTATGACTGAGATAGACAGAAACATGTTTAAGAAGTTCAGAAGTACTAAACTCTGACCTGCCTCAATGGGACCCAACTTTACCTGCACTGGCCATCAAAACATGTCAGATCTCAGTAAGTAGTGTGGGCTGAAGAGAGAGGCCCAGCCTCTGGGTGTGAATATCTATCTTCCTAACTACAGACACTGGGCTATGGGGAGACACCTAGTCTTTTGAAGCTTCATCGTCTTCGTGTGGAAGTCTGGAGAAGTAATGGTGCTAGTTCCAAGGCTCTTGTAAATATGAATTAAGATCTATAAAGCAGCTTGAGTGATGAGAGTATTGTAACACTTAGCAAGCACTCACAAGTGCTGCTATGTCTGAGCCTCCCTACTCCAAACTCTGATTTTTTTTTTCTAAAATAAGGTCTTACTGTGTGAATTGTAGGCTGGTCTCATACTCTTGGCTCTTCTACCTCACTGTCCAGAGGCATGGGCTGTCATATCCAGCTTAAAATCTAAAATGTTTGTGTGTTGGATGATCTCACAAGCAGAAAATTCCATTCCTGACCTCATGTGATAAGTTAGAGTGGAAACACAGATACACTAAAAATATGGTATAAAATCTGTGTATAAGGTGTGTATGAAATATCAGCAGATTCCCTGTTTGGACTTGAGTCTTATCTCCAAGATGCTTATCGCCCTCTCCTTCCTCTTCCCCTCCCCCCTTCCCCCTCTTATCCGCCCCTTCTCTCTCTCCCCGTTTCTGAGCATCACACACACACACAATACTGTAAAATCTTCAGTATTAGAATTCTTGAATACTTCTGGTCCCAAGTACCCTAGGTATAAGCTACTCAGCCCATTATTTCTAGAGAGAAACAAAAGGCTCTCGAACTTATTCTGTAGTCACATATGAAGCATGACCCAGACATGGGCACTAACCCAGGAGCCAGTGGCAATGCAAACCTTGCTCTTGAGTTCTGTGGCATACTGAGTGTCTTCCCATCCTCTCTGGATCCCTGATGGAAGGTGAAGCTGAAGGACTGTCAAGGTCACTGCCAGGAACAGTGCCATGTAGCCTCTGCCTGCAGCCAGGCCAGCTGCAGTTCATGCTGGAGGCTGTGACTGCTTATGGTTAGCGGTATTCAGTGGACAGTGTAAGGCTTCCCCTCATCCCGAGAAGTTTTAAGGAGTGGTATTTCTGATGACTGGCTTCTGGGTACATTGGTTGCATTCCCTCCTCAGTCTGGGGTGCAGCCAAGCACTCAACACATTCAGAATGCTAAACAATACAAATCTAGTAAGGTCAGGCCCTGAGATGATTTTGCTGACATAAGACTTTTGGGCTTCGTTCAACAGACAAATTGTTTTTCTGGACAAGCCATACTGTGCGGTACATTTATGTAGAAAGAATATTTGCAGAGAAAAATGTGCTGAGAGGCTGAGTTCTCTTCTTCAAATGATAGTCTCAAAACTAAAATTGTTAGGCAATCATTGTTTAACTGTTTGTGAAGGGACTTGATCGGAATGTTAGTATTGGAAGAATCCAGATGTTTGACCCCCTCCAATTGCGGCTTTTTACTCTCACCCAGATGTTAGCTGAGGAATCCTGTCTCTTGGGAGCAAATCCCACGCTTGGGGAGAGGCCAGGGCTCTTCTAAACTTTCGTGGGATTCTGGAAGGAGCGGTGTGGCTGCTGGCTTGTTTGCTTGCCTTTGCTTGGTTTTCATCCCATTTCTCTCTGGGTTTTGGTCAATTCCTTTTGGTCTATGGATTCTCTTGACATACTTCTCTCCTGGCTCCATCTCTCAACCTCAGTTTAGCTATGGAGCTTGAACTTCTGGATTGCCACACTGAAATGCGCATGCCTTGGCCCTTTGTGTGGAGAGAAGGCTTTGCTAAAATTATGAGTCAAAATTGAGCCAATAGATGTGTTCATGAAGACACCATACGCCTTTACTTTGCACTGCTGACACATGTTTACTTAATGCCTGTGTGTAGAGGGCATGAAGATCAGGTAGTTCTGTGGCCAGGAGTGTTTGTCACAGAATGGTGATCTTGCTTAGAAGCCAGCCTCCCTCTTGTCCCTTCAGTAGTTTCGTGAGAACAGGAAAGCAAGCTGGGTCACTTTGACTTCAGTGGCAATACAATGGCCTCCCCCTGACCACTGGGATGGTTGATTTTATAGGTAATTATACATGTAATTATAAAAGTAATACAGTGATTATATATGTAAAGAATATTTCTATTAGGTAACCCAAGGTCCAGAAACAAAATGTCAGTTGTGCAGACAGATGGCAGTACAAGGCCTCAGTTATACAGCCAGGATGAGATAACAGGTTCCCTGAAGACTGCCATTAATGTGTGCTATTTCCCTATTGTGTCATGGCGCCCCTCATTTGAGAGTGTAGCCATTCTCAACTCAGTGTGTGTGCTCAGCACTAGAAACGGAATGAAGAAGGCCAGATCTTTCTTGGTAAATCTTGACACTTGAGGACCATGTTATGCCTATAGAATATCAGTGCAAACTCTAGTCACATGGAGCTCAGGGGAAGGGGGCCCATGGAGGACCAGAAGTCATGCTGGAGACAGACACTAAGGATGCATCAGGTACTTCTCTCTCTGTTCCCCGGAGAATTTTATCACAGGGCAGGTAACTCTGCTCCACAGATACATACTACACATCCACAGGCTCTAGAGAGAGAACAGATAGTGAAAAGAGGGTTTCTGCCCTTGTGGGCAACAGGAAGCAAAGGTCATTATGCACTTTCCGATAAGCCCAAGAGTCAGAGAACAGGACCCTATGTGAGAGGGTATCCACACCGTCCAGAGTGCCCTGCGGCCATTGCTGTCTGGTGGTGGGTAGTGGAGTCTTAACCCTGACACAGTCTATTCTTCCCCAAGATCCCCGTGCTGTACCTACTGCTCCAGATTCTCTATTTTTCTACTGTACTTTTGGCTTCAGCCCCTTCTCAGCTCTAGTGTCTGAGTCTGAGGAACCTGCAGTCTGCTTCTATCCTTCCACTTCCAGGTCTTTCCTGCTCACACGGTCACTCGGGAAGGTCACTCAGGAATCTCTTCCTCAGTCTCGGGATTAGGATGCAATGCCCTTCACTCTGAATCCTCTCTCCCAGCTGCCTATCGTTTGCTGCCATGCTTCTGGTACTTTATGGTGTGGTTTGCAAAGAAATAAATGTTCCTAGGCTCTGAAAAACATCACAGGTTGCCTATCTTCTGATTGCTGGCACCAAATTGAAGGACCTAGTTTGTGATAAATAATAAACAGCTATTAAATGAAAGAACGTGCTTGGATCAGATGAGAGAAAGGAGAGACGTGTTCTAAGTGGGTTATTCTTTTAATTTTTTATGGGGCTTCAAGAGTGTGGTGTGCCTCGGAAGAATGTGTATCATGGGCGTTCTGGGTGGCAAGTGACAGAGTGGTCACTTGCTAACTTGAGAGGAAAACGAATTTGTTGGAAACAGTGTATAGACTACAGCTTCCACACCGAGCTTGAGAACTGTGAGTGCGAACTGGAAGTAAGCATCTGCCAAGGGGGACACAATCAGGGGCATGACAGTGGACAACCCGGGGACAGTCGGCAGCAAGGCTCTGCTGGGCCATCCCAGGTGATCCTTGCACTTCTGCCACTGCTGTTCTGCTTCCGGTCATCCTCCATCTTGAATTCTTTCTTGTTGAAAGCTAGGTCCAGAGGAAGGGACCTGAATAGGTGGTCTGGGTTCCACGCCTACACAGGCATTTCTGGGAGGAAAAGGTGAACATTCTTCCCCGTTGGTTTTCGCCATGGCTGGTTTCTTCCTTCCACCAATGTCTCAGAAGGCCAGCGTCACTTTCCACACAAGTAGGTTCTCCGGATGCTAAGAAGATGACCTTAAAGCAAGTAAAAAGAGACGACAGCGGAGACAGCCAGGAGCTGGAAAGAAGGCATGTCGGGAAGGCATCCTGGCCACCTTTAACAGCCGGGTGAGGGCACACCGGGAGAAGAGTGGAGAGGGCTGAGGTGCAGAGGGGAAGAAAAAAGCAGAAAGACAAGAAAGGTGACCAGTGACAATGAATTCTAGTCCCCAGGTCTGACCCACCCAGCTGTTCTTCGGGCTGTCAGTTTGTAAGGAGAATTCAGAATGTGTTTTAAATTGAGGCCAGGCAGGAAAGCCCGCACTTCCTCTTGGCTTTCGTTCCCAAGCATCTCTTCCTTTCCAAGTTGAAGGCCATGCTGGGGCATAACAGATGCCTATAAATTACACGAGGGGCTGAACCAGGGTTTGGATCTGCTTTGTTCTTATTTGAGATGAGAATTGTTGCTGGCTTATGAAAGTAGAGACATTTCAACGTCCATTTATTTGAGCGTATTTGAGAGTAATTCTTCAAGATGCGATACGGTTATCAACAAGGGAGTGAGGAAATCAGTGGGTCCCCTGAGTGGCCCAGAAATGACTTTGAGTCTTTTGACGCAGGGACTGGATTTTGGGAGGGTCACTTTTGTTGCTGCGACCTAACCTCCCACCCCTCTTGGCGTCCCCAGACTAGTGGAGGGTGGGCGCCGCTGATGGCTATCTTCTAGGGGGCTTCTCATCCTCTCGACAAGGCAGTCTTTTGTGTCCTAGAGGAGAAGGAGCTTTGGAGCACAGGGACAAGGTGTGGCTGATGGGGCCCGATAAACGCCAGACAAAAAGCCCACTGTAGTACTGAAAGGCTCTCCAATGTAGCTCTTTAATTTCCTCCCTTGGAAATGTTCCTCGTCTTTTCATCCCGGCCTTTATCTTAACTTCTGATCTGAGCAAAGCAGCAGCCTTTCAAATTGAACAAATAGGCTCCTCTGCTGGTGACAAGTGTACCTCATTTTCTCGCAAGCCTTCAGCAAGGTCACACCTTTTTAATTTATTTTCTGTAAGAAAAATCTAGTGGCAGGATGGAACAAGGGCCCAATCTCACTAGAGGTCATTCCTCTAGCTAGACATAAAGCAGAGCAGAATTAAAAGCTGCATGATGTCCGCCCTCACCTGCTGCACAACCCAGGGCAGGCAAGGAGAAGACCCTGGCCAGCCTCAGGTGCTCCCCGCCTGGTTCTGAGTGCCACTGTGCCAGGCTTTCCCCACCCTCCCCTCTGCTTATCTCAGCCTCATACCCCACCCGTTCAAACTCCCCAACGCAGACGCCATGTTTCTCATGCCAATTCGAGACCACCAATGGGAGTGTGGTCAGCATTTCTCATGTAAACAGATGGATAGAGCTTCTTTTAATTTATTTGAGCTTCTTGTTCCTCCTTCCTTTTTCTTGCCCCTCCCTAATATTTTCCACTGCAGGATTTTTTTTGTGGGTGGGGGGTAGTCATTTAAAAGCTGAGGTGAGTAGTTTTACTTGAAATAAAGAAAGGGGCCTTGTTCTGAGTTTCAGTTATTGGAAATGTGTTGAAGGGTCCCGGCAAGCTCTCAACATATTCCCTAAGCTCTCCTGGTAACTTTCTCATTCTGCCAACAAAATAATTGTCATGTGCATTTGCAGATGTAAACACATGCATTTCTGGATGAATGCATACTCACCTTTTCTTACAGACAGGAGAGAAAGGATGATGGGTGCAAACTTTCCACTAGGTCATTTTACAAGGATTATACATTGATGTCAAAGTTTTTTTTTTTTTTTAAAAATTAAAAATACAAAACCACCTTTCTTTGGGTAGAAGATGAAGAATGTGCTAGCTAGAATGGATAGGAAATGAAATCCCCTGCCCACTTAGATCATTGAGGTCACACACCGTGTTACTTCCCAAGTGTCTCCTTGTGTTGTCTGATCCCCTTGTCCTTCCTGCACTGTGTCATGAGCATTTCTCTGCTGTTCTGTCATGGGTGGGCACATACTTAACGCATGTGGGCATTTAAAACCCAATTGTTTTCAGCTTGTATCTGTTTAATTAAAGGAAACGTGTATGTGTGTGTGTGTGTGTGTGTGTGTGTGTGTGTGTGTGTGTGTGTGTGTGTGTGTGTGTGTGTTTTATACATCCATTTGCAGACATCTCAGACCATTGTCTTAGCTTGGAGAAGATTCTCTCAAGTGGGTTTTTTGTGGTTCAAAACAGAGAACAAATTCAACACAACGGATCATTCTGCCAAACTAAACTCCTGCAAGACAAGAGCCACTTAGACTGCTAAGAGCAGTAGTCAAAGTATATATTAAAACTTTTTTTTTTTTTTTTGACTCTTAGAATTTGATATGACAGAGGGTAAGGAGGAGGGGTAAAAATTAAAATTCATAATATACATGTTTTAAATTATTAAAGAATTTAAAAGTACTAAACAGATTTGCTCACATGACGTGTTGTTTTTGATTGTGTTCTGTAAAGATTTATGTGTGTATGTGTCTGCATAGCTGTGCATGTGAGCACAGGTACCTGCAGAGGTTAAGTGTTGGCTCCCTCTGAAGCTGCACTTGGAGGCAGCTGTGACCTCCCCAGCATGGAAACTGAACTCCAGTTCTCTGCAAGAGCACTCTCTGCTTTTAACCCTTGAGCTGTCTCTTCCCAAAATCGTGTTTTCTATTAGTGATGTCAAAATTCACTCTTAGTGTGTTGATTATCAAGTTGTTGATTGTTGCTTGGAGACAAGGTATGAAGTTAAAACTAGCCTTGATCTCTCAGTGTTCCACTCCTGTTTGTACCATGAGGGAGTCTGGCATGTACTGCCATCCCATTTCTATTTCTTCTCTTGTGCACAGTTGCCTTTTTTTTTTTTTTTTATTTGACTGTTTATGAGTTTCAGTTTTACATACTGATCTGTAAGTCATTCTTCATAATTGGAAGATAGTAATGCTTTTTGGGTTGCTAGTCTGCATCCTGGCTACTTTTGGGTTCAATTGCTTTGGAAGACTCCACCGTGCATCTATGTGTTTAGTTTTCCCACCTGACCCTCTGGTCAGCTTTGTAGTCTCATTTGCAGATGATCTTGGAAACATGGCTATTTAATATTCTCATCAGATTTTTATCCTATCTTTTTTGTAATTTTTGATTTTGAATTTATAATATTTTATGTGTTGTAAGATAGATGTCAATATTTCTTTCTGAATAGCTCAATGATTTCTCTAAAAACTGACTTCCTGAAGGTATTATTTCTTTTGGCAAAGATGTGAAATCTGGGTCCTCTTCCATTGCCTGTTTGTTCTAGTACCAGTCTGCAGTGACTTATGAATAAGTATGGTTTACGTTTTTCCAGTAGTCCACCATTGCTATTCTTTTTTTAAAAAAATCTTCAATGGTCTTGATCATCTGCTTAACAGATAACTCTTTTAAATTCCTGAAAGTTAATGTTTGGCCAAAAAAAAATGTATTTTAACCAGTGAACTTTTATTCAATCCAATAAATTTTTTTAGATTGTGCAAAAAAAAAAAAAAAAAAAAAAGACAGTTTGGTTGGAGCAGACAGACTGAACTGGGAAGCACCGTCTTTGCTCTATTAGCTTTCCCACCTGTCAACACAGTATGCCACTTTGTTCATTGCTTGAAAGTTGTGTTCCTCACTATCCTTTTTTTTTTTTTTTACTTGTAAGGATTAAATTTTTTCTATTAAGTTTATCTCTGTTTTTAATTTTATTACTATAATTTATTGAATGGTTAACTTGCTTTAGAGAAGAAGTTTGTGTGACACTGCTCCCACTGTCACTGTAAAGTGGTTAATGTTATGTTACTAAGTTCATCTCAATCATTAAGACAAAAAACTGGAAAAGGTGTCTTAAGGGGACTGAACACAAGGTACACTAGTATTCCTCATATCCGAAAGCTGATGCACGAGTTTCGGCAGTCTGAGGTTAGCCCAGGCTTGACCCAGTTTTGATAGACAGATAGATACATACATACATGTATACATACATACAAACATATATAGATGATAAATAGATTAGACACATACATACATATAGATACATAGATACAATGATACATATAGATATAGATACATAGATGATACATAGGTATACAAATACACAGATAAATAGATACATAGATGATAGAATGAAAACACAGATAAACAAACAAATAAAAACACTACAGCAGGCAGGAGGGTGGTGGTGCTCAGCATCTCTCCCCACCCATGAAAAGTCAGGAGCTCCAGCTATGCCAGACACCCACAATACACAGTAACAGGAGCTCGCTCATTTGGCCACTTCATTGCTGGTGATTTTGATGGACTGAGGAGTGGAAGTCAGACTGTGGCATGTGGATGAGGTCCTTCGAGGTGAAGGCATGTGTACACTTGATCAAAAGAGGGAGACACATGGCTGGACCAGAGGCACATGGACCATGTTCTTATAGTTCGAGCTGGAGGAGGGACAGGTGTGTCTATGGTGTAGAGAGGTGTATTAGATACTCTTCTGTGCAATAAAACACCAAAAGGACGTTAAGAGAGTGTTTATTTTGGCTTATGATTCCAGTGGAATAGTCCAGCACGGTGGAGAGGCATGTGATTGGCAGGCACGGCAGAAGGGACATGAAAGAGGCTGAGCGATCATGTCATTAACCACAAGAATGAAGCAGAGACTGAACTGGAAAAGATGTGGAGTTCTGAAGACTACCCGTCCTCCAGTAAGGCACAGTTGAGCCAAGTGTTCAAATACCTGAGCCTACAGAAACAGTTCTCATTCAGACCTCCACAATTTACCCCCTGGCTCCAATAAGCTCATGGCCATAGCATAATGCATAATGCATGCAATACAAATTCAAAAGTCTCCATAGTCTTTCACAATCTAAATACTATTTAAAAGACCAAAGTCCAGGGCTGGAGAGCTGCCTAGGTGGCTAAGAGCATTTGTTACTGAACAGAGGGTTCAGTTCCCAGCACTCACATGGCGGATTCTAAACATTTGTGTCTCTGGAGGATCTGATGGTGCCCTTTCCCGGCCTCTGCAGCCATGACACACACATGGTGGACATAGCTGAAGTAGTCAAATGTCAGACACATGGGGGAAGAACCAAAAAAACAAAACAAAAACAAACAACAAAAAACCTGTCCAAAGTCTCTTCTGAGACTCAGACAATCTCTTAATCATAGCCCGTGCAAAAACAAAACAAAGCTCCTAAACTTCATACTTCCAACATATAATAATAGCACACAATACAGATTTCCATTCCAAAAAGAAAGAATAGGGGCACAATGAGGAAATACTGAATCCCAGAAAGACCAAAGCCCAGTAGGGCAGACTACAAATCCTGTCGTTCCGTATCTGGTGTCAAAGAGCTTAGGTGGGTCTTCCCTTCCAGCTTTGTTGCCTGAAACAAATGCTTCTCTCTAGGGCTGGTTCCGTTTCTTGTGTGCAGGTCTCTTTGGCAGCTGTTCTATGGTGCTGGCATCATCAATATCTTGGGTGTCTGCACAACAACCCAGGCTTTACGGTCACAACTTCGCACAGTGGTCCATTATAGGTTCTAACAGTCTCTGTCCTTCATTCAGGGGTTCCACGGTCACGTGTTTACTTTCGTCAGTGCTTCTCTGAAGCCATAGAGGAAGAGTCCACAGGCCATTTATGCTTACATCCTTCGTGGTTTTAAAGCCGACAGCCCTGGATAACACCGCCAAGTCCTGGTACCAGCTTGGGATGGACCTGGCCCTCTTGAGCCACATTGACAGCAGCTTTTGTTGGCAGTTGCTTTGTAGGAGCATAAAACTCCTAGGGTCCTCTCTCACACAAATAAAATCTTAGCTGGGTGGAGTCTTACACTGAAGGCACCCTTCCTTTTGTTCAAACCAGGTCTCAAGCTCCTTGATGATGCTAATCTTAAAGCCTCAGACAGATGTGGTGGGACAGGCCTTTAATCCTACCCTCTGGAGGCAGAGGCTGGCAGATCTCAATTAATTTGAGGCCAGTCTGATTTACTTAGTGAGTTCTAGGACAGCCAGGCAATAGAGACACTGTCTCAAAATAACAAGATACCCCACCACACACACACACACACACACACACACACACACACACACACACACACACACACAAGAATTACAGCCTCTCTTCCAGCAGCTATCTTATCCCCAGCTTTTAAGACTGCTAGTTGTTTTTTTCTTTTAAACTGTATATTTTGTATTTCTTTCTGCCTCACTTGCACATTTTAGATGTTTGTTATCAGTAGCCGTATTTTGTTATCTTGGAACAGAATCAACATTAGGTTGTCTTGAAATCTCTGCCAAAGAAATCAGTTCATTCCTTGTTAATTTAGCCCCAGGCAAGCTCTCGGGATAAGGTAGAAAGCAGTTGTATTGACTCTAACATCACAGGAACTGCCTCTAGCTTCAATACTATTAGAGTCCTGGATTCTGAACCTTTTGAGGCAGGCCTCTACAGCCCATGTACGCTCAGCACAACTGTCTTCCCAGCCCTTACTAGGATGGTCCACTAAGATCTGTTCACATTTTTAGCACATTTCTAAAGTCTGAAAGTCCTCATTTCTCCCAAACCCAAAATGCTCAGATTTTTCACAGCCACACTCACTCTTTGGTACCAACTTCTACATTTGTTTTGTTTTGTTTTGTTTTGTGTTTTGAGACAAAGTTTCTCTGCATAGCCCTGGCAGCCCTGGATCTCACTGTGTAGACCATAATGGCCTCGGACTCACAGAGATCCACTGCCTCTGCCTTCTAGTGCTGGGATTAAAGGCCTGCACCACCACGCCTGGTTCCAGTTCCTTTTTTCTTATTACTGTGACAACACCATGACCAAAAGCTACTTGAGTTTATTTTGGCTTAAGGTTCCAAAAGGATAAGGGTCTACATCAGTGAGGGAACACAAAAGGAAATGGCAGGAGCAGGAAGCTGGGCACTCAAATGAAAGCAGGAAGCAGAGAGAGCAAACTGGAAGTGGAAGTGAGGTGAAGCTTTGAAATCTGAAAGCTTGCTCCTAGTGATGTGACATACTCCTTCCTGAAGGGCTCAACTACCTCCCCAAACAGTGCCACCAATTGGGAACCAAGTTTTTACGTCTCTGAGCCTACAGAGGACATTTCTTTAAATCACTTCACAGGGGAAAACTGTAATTGATGATTTCTGGGGTGCCGTGTGCTGAGTGTCTTCTCAGCTGAGGAGATCATATGACCCGTTAATTCTGGTGAGTTTTTCAAACAAGGTCCTTGTGTGGGGTTACTCACAGGGTTGATGATGGATGGGGCAGAGGCATTGGAGGAAGGGCCCAGTAATTAATAATTGCACCCTTGAGAACACCGCCCTGACTCTGAATTCTAGTCTTACTTTTTTTATGTGTAGAGATCACTCCTACTTTCTGGGGTTGGGGTGGGTGGTGGGGTGGGGTGGGGAGACGTGCTAACAATGCACACTTCTTCCTGCTGCTCATGAGAGCAGAGATCCTGCCTCCTTGGCTCAGCACACTGACCCACAAAGCAGTTACACATGTGAATGTGGGTCTATGAAAACCTGGGTGACAGATCCTAAGAAGTAGAGAGATGATGGATGATGAAAATGGACGCTACATCACAGGTGGATAGGCAAAGAATTATTAAGTGATGGATAGATGGTAAATAATGGGTAGAGATATAACTTTAAGACACTGCTTTAGTCCGGGTCACTAGAGGAACAGAATGTGTAGCTAGTCCTACAATGGCTGTCTATCAATGAAAGGTCCGAGTCTCCCACAGTTGTTCAGTCCATGGGGCAGGATCTCAGCTGGCCTTCAGTATACTTCAGAATCCCAAAGAAGTTGGATCTAATGCCAGAGAAGGAATGGCCTTGTCAGATGAAGCAAGAGGAAGCAGGCAGAGTGAAACCTTCCTTCTTCCATGTCCTTCAGAAAGGCCGCCAGCAGAAGATGTGGCTCTTCTCACACCAAATTAAAAGTGGCTCTTCTGGCTTCAAGTGTTTTAATTAAGAGAAAAAAAACCTCCCAGGTGTAGCCCTCTGCTTGGGATTTAGTTGATTCCAGATGTAGTCAAGTGGGCAACCAAGAACAGCCATCACAGGCTCACCTCTTGTCAGTTTGACCCACAATCAGATCTCCTTAGATCATGCTTAACTTCCAAGTGAAAATAACCTGGTCATAGCTATGCCTAACATGATTGAACTATCCCTCATACAACCACAAGCACCTAAGTTTTAGTACAGGTGGAAATGTCTCTTGAGGGATTATTCTTTTGGTAACTCAAAACATAAATATGTTAACACTAGTGTTCTCTTAATTGATGTTACATTACACCATAAAGAAATTGAGGGGGACCTAGAGACGTCTCCGTGGTTAAAAGCACTGGCTGCTCTGTCAGAGGTCCCGAGTCCAATTCTCAGAAACCACATGGTGGCTCACAACCATCTGTAATGAGATCTGATGCCCTCTACTAACTTTCAGCTGTACATGTAGACAGAGCATTCATATAAAAAATAGAAAAAAGAAAAAAGAAATTGAGGAAAGAAACACAAATATCTGAGCAAATATATTCTTAACAAAACGTGACAAACATTCATGTCAATTATAATCCTCATTTCTGAAACTGGACACCTGGACTTTAGCTGGTATTTATAGCTACCTTCCTCTACTACTCATTCTGTATTTCCTCCCCTTGGCAAGCACCTCAGTAGGTCTTGGCTCTTTTCCTGGAGGAGTGACACATACTTTCAATCCTGAAGGGTCTGTGCTCTTTGTCATCTTGCCTGGATTTGGCTGTTGTAGTTTCCCATTGACTTTAATCATAGGTCATGGTCACACCAAGAGACGCCCCTAGAGAATTTACTGCAATCCAGACACAATCTTTCTTACCTCCATTGTGAAGAAGTAATCCAATTTCCCCCTTGGTAATCTGGATAGATCACACCATTCCAACACTGTTATTTCTTCCTTAACTTGTTGGCTTAAGGACATCAAAAGCCCAAAGTGGCCAGGGTGTCTGAACTTCCAGTTCAATGAAATGTTTGTTATCTCATGGCAGACACACACCCCACTTATGGTGTAAAATTTTTGTCTTAGTTAAGGTTACTATTGCTATGATGAAACACCGTGAATACTTCCATACCATAGTCCACCACCATTGAAGAAAGTCAGGGTAGGAGCCCAAACAGAGAAGGAACCTGGAGGCAGGAGCTGATGTAGGGGACATGGAGAAGCGTTGCTTATTAGTGTGTTCATCATGGCTTGCTCAGCCTGCTTTCTTACAGAATCCAGGATGGGATGGCACCACCCACAGTGGGCTAGCCTCCCCCCACTCCCTATCAATCACTAATTAAGAAAATAGTCTACAGGCTTGCTTACAGCCTGATCTCACAGAGGCATTTTTAAAATCAAGAAGGCCTCTCACGCTAATACTCAGTATTGATCTGGGGAACTATTTCAAACTTGTCCCTGGTGACCACACCTATCTTTCTCCAAGCAGAAGGAATCTGTGAAATGACTTGTCTGGGTGAATTGGGGATAGTGCTACTGTAGTGGTTGTCTGTGAGTCTCTGACACCACGGTGAGCTTATGTATCTCTGATCTGACAAATGGCCACAGAGGTGCGTGTGTTTACAGTTTGGTCTCCCGTCAATGGTGCTATTTTGGAAGAATGTGGAAACTCTGGAATGTGAGATCTCAGTGGAGGTCATAGGTCACTGGGAGCTGGTGGTCTTTGAGGGTCTAATATCTCCGCCACATCCTGTCACTGTCTCCGCTTTCGGAAAAGGCATGACCCCCCTCGCACCCATGGTGA
The DNA here is from genome assembly GCA_028551405.1 of Uromys caudimaculatus. NCBI lineage: Eukaryota > Metazoa > Chordata > Mammalia > Rodentia > Muridae > Uromys > Uromys caudimaculatus. The sequence goes on along the minus strand of CM052707.1, from coordinate 22,993,346 downwards.
CCTGTTTGAGTACATGGGAAAACATGCCATGAGTGAATCCTCTGAAACCATGAGTTCAAAACAAACCCCTTCTTCCCTAAGCTGTAACTGGGTCACCGTGACAAAATGTAATGAATACATTTTGTCATTAGAGAATGAAGTTTCTTGATTCATGGTACACAGACTTCCAAGATGACTACTGGGGGTTTCTCTGAAGCCAAATTGGTGCTTCATTGATGCTCAACCATTTGAAATGCTAAGTGTATTTGACAAGCAGTTATTGAGACCAAAAATAAGAATGTGACCATATCCGACAATGCCTTGGCCTTGCAGGAGGGCCTCTGACACACCAGCTGTGGCAGCTGTATTTGGGGAAGTAAGGGAAAGAGGGACAAAGAATCCTGACTAGCTGACTCAGCAAACTTGTAGAGATGTTTTTTTCTAAACCCCACCCACCATTCACTTACTTCTTGTTTCTGGAACTTGGTTTTGAGCCTGCTGCTATGCTATGAGTAAGGAAGCCTGGGAAATGGATTTGGGGGGTTGGGGATCATACTAAGCCTTTTTGTTCCATGGGGAAAAAGAGGCAATCGTAGGCGTCAGAGTAGAGTTGGCAAGTGACAGGCCTGTCCTGATGCTCCTCAGTTTCCACAGGCATGGCAATCATCCTCTCTCTGGCACAAAACAGCATGTTTCGATGTGGGTCATCTGATGATTTATTATTGAGCACCTGATTCATAGCAGCATTGGACAAGACAGAAAAATATCCTTGCTTTTGCTAAGCTTCAAATTGGTGAGTAGACAAAAAAAAATAAATATAATAAAACAGAGGCTTGCTTGGGGTCAAAGCCACCAAATCAAAGTAAATCCCACCAGTGGACCAGAGGCTTTTGAAGCTTAGCTAAGGGACCAATGGAGACCTCATTGAGAAAGGAGGAACACAGGCACCAGGACCAGAGACCAGGGAGATGACACCCAAGAGCAGAGCCTGCAAGAACAAAGGTCAAGGGAAGGAAATGTTCTCAGTGTATCTGACCTTTAAGTCAGGGTGCAACCGACAGCAGGGAGGGTGAAGATCCAGGAGAGGACTTTGGCCTCCACTCTCTGACTTTCATACCCAGTGGGAATGTGTCTGCCAAATAAGCTACAGATTTAAACTTTATTTCCCTATTTGCCTAATGGGGTGGCAGGTTTGTGGTCTGTTGGCATAGAGGTGTTGGTGTTAGGTCTCAGAAACCTGGGACAAATGTCTCACTGAGGTGCCTATTAACAAAGGGATGCTAGCCACTTCTCCCAGCATCCATCAGTACCTGTGGCTCCTCCCACCTCTCCCCCACTTCCTCCTGTCAATCTCTCTCCCCCTCTCCCCCACGGGGGCTGGGTTTCCACTTCCCCCCACCCCCAGCCTGACCCTTCTATAACTCAGCCAATTTGGCTATGCCAGTCTCTTGGCTACCTCTCAGGTTTGCCTCTCCTTTCTTGCTCTCCTTTCCCCTCTCTCTTCTCATGGTCTGGTTTTGTCTGTCAGCCATGTTCAGCCTGGACCCTTCCCTCTGCCTGCTTTCTTCCTTATGTCTACAATAAAAATCTCCATATTTTAGGAGTAGTCAAGTCCTGTTCCTTCCATTTCACTTTTCATTCAGTTGGGATTTAATATCCACCTTAGATTTGCACCTTGATTCTCCCCAGTGACACACATAAGACACATCACACATCCTTGTCAGTCAGGTCACACAAATTACGCATGTACATCTTACTTCCGCCGAACACGTGCACACACATCAAACTTGTGTCATGCAAGCAGCCCACACATGTCACACATTGCATTTGCAAATACTTTTTAATTCTTTCTCTTAAAAGCCCCAGCACTGCTACCTGCTGACTGGCTGTGCTGGTACACATTTCAAAAGCTTCATCTCTCCAATGGAGTCTGCCTCACGCAGCCAAACGTGAGCAGAGATCTCGACTGGTCCGTTAGAAATGTATTGAATGTGAAAGCATCTTCAAAGCATGCTTGAGGTGCGCCTTGAACAAAGGAATTGTTGCCAGTGGGTTTAAAGATGGGGCCCGGACCCAGATGCAGATGGAATTACTTAGAGGCAGTTAGGGAAGGAATTCAAAGTGCAAGCCGAGACACAAACCTGGATTAAACCTACTGACTCTGAGGAAACCCGCACTGTGAAGTTTGCCTGTCTCCCCCCCCCCCTTCCAATCCAAGCCCCAAACCAAGTCTCAGATGAACAGGGGAAAGTGTAATTAACTGAACAGAGTGGCAGAAAGAGAATTGTGGGAGATGGGAAGCAGTTAAGTATGATTCATGGAGCAGCTGAAGCCCATGCTAGGTGTAGGGAAAGGGACTGTCTGAGAGACTGTGCTGGGGGCAGTGGGAAATATGGCTAGAGCATGTGTCGAATCTCAGCAGATCCTATAATTAAAGGAGTAAATATTTTATGAAGACAATGCAAGTAAGATCTTACCAGCACCACACTCTGTGCCAGAAGTGATTACAGAAACCAAGCGCTTGCTTGCTGCCTCTGGGAGCCTGAAAGGTTGGCCCCGATGCTCCCCTGACCAGTGGGATATTGCTGATGAAGGGATTAGAAAGCAAGAAGCCACCAGGTCCTTGGCCATGGGATAGACAGAACCAGGATGAGGTCTTCCTAAAGCAAAAGCCACTCTTAAGACTTTTACCTCAAAATACCTCTGGTATCCCCACAGCATAAACAGGAACACCCACCATGAAAAGCTTAGCCACCTGACCTCCTCAAAGAAGACACAAACAATATCTTGAAATCTTTGGGGAGGTCAAGGCTGATTGGGACATGAAAAGAGCCACAGAACCAACTATGTTGACAGATTTGAATAGCTCAAGTCAAAAAAAAGAAACTTGGATGAATGGATAATGTGGTACGTGTGTTCACAGAATGGAACACTATTCAGCAGTGAAAAAGAAAGAAATCCTGTCATTTGGGACAACACAGATGGCCCCAAAGGACAGCATATTAAGTAAGCAGGTCAGACACAGAAAGACACGTACCACATGGTCTCTCTCCTCTGTGGAATCTAAGACTTTGCTTTCATAGAAGCACTGTGGCTTCTTAGAGGATGGGAGGGTAAGATTGACAATAGCGATGACCCACCATAGAGCAAATGACATCTCTTGCCATTGCTCCTGAGAACAATGTACTATGTAGGCAGAAACTTGCTGATGATAGTCAGCCTAGTTACACCTATGTGCCCTTTAACTAGCATCCTGCCCTCCTGCTTTAAGAATCTCTATGTATCAACAATTCAAAAAGGAGCAAACAAAACACAATCCCCAAAGTGGCTCCAGCAGCTTGAACTGGTTATTCACAGAAGCCATGGGAGACACTGGAAGGTTACGGAAGGCGCCTAGCATGGTTATTCATCTGGGAATCACAAGTCAAACCCACAGTGGGATTCCACAGACCCATTGACCGCTGTGCCTGCCTCTAAACAGCAGCCCAAAGGGCTTCCCATAGCCCCTTTGCTTCATCTGTTCTTCCTTCCATCCTACGGCAGCCATCCCACCTCTCTCCTGTCCCCTCTACCTCTGTCTTCATCCTGGTACACTGCATTCACAGCTGACCAAGTCTTCCAGTTTCCCAATCATTTGAGAGTTCCCAAGCTAGCGGAACAGGGACCTTTCCCTTAGCCACCTTGGGCCTGTATTCTTCTACCTCTTCTCACAAACCAGCTGAGCCTTGAGTAATTTCCGCTGCGGATTCCCAGACCCAAATGACCTTGGCTCTCTCTCTTTTCCCTGGGTGGGTTTGTTCAGTAAGAAGTCTCAAGTGTGCTCCTGGGTCCTGCAAGGCCCATCTCCTGTTTCTTTTCTCCACTCCAACCATGAAAAGAAGAGGCTACCCTACTTCCTTCTACGGGGGCTTTGCACAAGCCTGTGGCTCTCTACTGCCATCCTCGTTGAGGTAACTGCTATCCAGCCTCCTCATCTTGGCTCTATTGTCACTGAGGTTGTCCTCACTTTCACAATTCAGACACCCCAGTTCCTATTCTCAGATCACCATGGATCCCAGTGTTGCTGTGTTCATCACAGCTGTAATTTAACACTCGCCCACTGGACAAGTCCTACTAACACCTCTGTTGGATAGGGAAGTGAAATTTCCCTGTTAAAAACCCTTCACAGCAGCACCCTGTGCAAGGAGCCTCTGGGAGAGGGCCAGGCTGATCAGGTGGCAAGCTCAGACCTCAACTGCCCTGCTTTCATCCCCAGCTCTGCCCTTCCTAGCTGTGAGACCTCCGCCAAGTTTCCCGACATCTACCCCAATGCATGGCAGGGCTTGGGGGACGTGTGGGAGGGTAAAGCCTAAGGACTAATTTCTCAAGGCCTTAACTTTGAGACCTCAGGTTCTCTCACAGGAATAACATTATGCAGAATGAAAGACTCCATGGCTGGGAGGCATCTGGAAGAAGTGTTGGCAGAGTGGCCGCTCCGCCAGCGTGTATGTGCCATCTTCATTTGCCATGGAACTCAAAAGACCTTATAAGCATGAGGATGACTAGCTCAAGGAAGGGCAGGACCCACAGTTGTTCTCCTCAACGACTGAGGCTGTGGGTCCCATCAGCGGTTCCTGTGTGTGAGCAGCACACATGGAAAGCAAGGGACCCATGTCACAAAGAGAAAGAAGAAATAGGGCTGCTGAGTTTGAGGCAGATAGGATGGTCTTCCAGGCATGCGCTGCATAGCTCAAGCAATCGGGGGGCAAGGAGCAGCATCTACCTTTCCCAGAGCGTGGCAGCCATTTTTTGCTCCTTTCCTGCTCGTGGTCACTTCTGACTGCAGACATACCCTGCAGTGAATGCACCAGGGCTTCCTGAATCCACACATGGATGTTGCTCAGATTTCTGTCCTCCCCTTCCTGTAACTAGCACCAAATCCCAAAGCTCAAAGACAGAGATCACCTCATGCCCTCAGAAGCTGCACAAGGTCTTCTGGACCTGACCTTGAACACGTAAAGCATGAGGTCTTTGCTCCACCAGTTCCAGGAGGTTCCTCTTTACGCTAGGTCCAGCCCAAGGCAAGAGATACTGAAGAAGCTGGGGGCAACTGTGCAGGTGATGATGGATACACACCAAGGTACTGCCTCTGGTGCTGTCTTTTTGTGTTTTTTTTCCAATAAGGAAACTTACAAAAGAAGTAAAAGGTTGGGAAATGGAGGTCTGAGCCAAATGGGAGAAAGTGATCAAAAAGGAGGCAAACTTCTCACAGCCTGTGGGGGCTGGTCATGAGGAGCTGCAACCAGGAGAGCGGAGTTTCCAAGTCTGGGGAACACATGCCTGGACTTGTGGCTCCCCAGCAGCCATGGTTTTGAGAAGTGAACAGTGTGTGCCTTTGTTTGGTAGGGAATGCCTCTGTCAGAAGACCCAGCTCTGAGCCGAAGGCTGGTGACTCATGTCCCAGCGTTGTCTGTCCGGAGCTCTGTGGGAAAACTGACTCCCCACTTATTTTCAGAGTAGATGGCAACCTCCCCACTCTGTTATTTCTCCACTGCCTCTTTTCTTTAACAGAGGAAATTGAAGATCATAACCATCCTCACGTCCGCAAATACATGGCAAGAAGTCCTTGTAGGTTGAATATGAAGTATCAAGTATCCCCCATAGACTCATGTGTTTGAATACTTGGTCCCTAGCTGATGCTCTCGGTACGGGGGTTTTGGAACTTTTAGGAGATGGGCCTGTGGTTGTCTTAGATCACCAGAGGCAGGAATTTCCAGGTTATTAGACACTTCCGGTTCTGGCCACTCTCTACTTCTTGACCAGCCCAAATGGACTCTGACTGACTCTCCCACCACGATGGACCCACTGAAGCCACGAGGCAACATAAGTCCTTTCTGGCTTGTCTCTTTCAGGTGCCTTGATTACAGAGGCAACAGAAACAGTTACAACTGTTAACAAGAGTAACCGGGACTTGCTGCACAGTGTACTCTGCAAGCAAGGCTGGGTGGTCCCCAGCCTCTGACTCCACAGGCTTTCCAACCACAAACAATTGCTATCCTGGTCTCCTTATTGTGTTTTGCTCCATCAGGCATCTGCTAGGGGAGAAAGTCAAGCAATCCAGAAAATTCTCAGCCAGCTGGAAACAGGTAACAAAGTACAGTCCACAAGGCATAAAATGGTGTGCTGTACATCCGCGGTGTGTGTCATAGATCCAGGGTTGTGCTGCAGATCTGGGGATGCCGTAGATTTGAGGTATGCCAATACCAGTTACGTTAGACAGGCTCGTGTTGCAATTTTGCTTATGTCTCTGTAAATAAAAACGGAGACAGCCAGCACACGCATGCCAGGTTGGAGCACTATCACCGTTAAGTATGCAGTGTTCCTTCATGCAGACTGCTGCTCTAGTGAAGTCAGCATCGATCTCTGAGAGACTGGCCAGCGCTTGCTGCATGCAGATTGGCAATTTGTCAGCGTGCAAGCAACAAGAGTTGAATTCAAAACGGCTTTGAGTTCTACCGCATGCTAATCCAGAGAAGACTTAAATCTGGTTGATTCTTTGGCATTGGAGGAACAAGCATCTGTTCGTGAACTATGCTGATCCTGGAAACCTTCCCCACTCTGCCCTGGCTCTGGTACCCTTTCTTTTTCTATTCTACAGCCCCAATAGTCTTAGCTTTTTCTCCAAGGTCTGGCCTCTGATGCTCGCCCACAGTTCTCAAGCGTTAACTGCCTCTTGTCAGCTAACGTGCTGTGGTTACAACCCCACCCACCCCCACCCCCACCCCCCCCCACCCCCGCAGCTCCTGTTTGGCCTGACCAATCAGATAATCACATTCTTCTAGCCACGTGGCCGGTTCAGCGGTGAGCATGTGATTCAATTTGAACCAATGAAGGACAAGCATAAGCTCTGCAGGACTCGGAGCTAAGGTGACTAGGTGTGGAGCTTCCACAGGGCAGTATCTGCATAGAGAATACATGTCTGAGAAGAATTTCAGCCTCCAAAGAGCAAAATCAAAGAATTTTGAGAATCTGAGTCCAGAAGATATCAGATATCAGACAGGCCACCAGATCAAGCCATACCTGAAGGTAGTCTTCTTAGCGCTTTATAAGTTTTTTATTTTCCTTCTGTCTGTGGTAAGAGTCTATAACCTCAGTTTTCTGGAAGTTGAAGCAGAAAGACTGCAGTTTCAAAGCTAACCTGTGAAAGTCTATCCAAAAAGAAGAAAGGAAGGAGGAGGAGGAGGAAGAAGAGGAGGAGGAGGAGGAGGAGGAGGAGGAGGAGGAGGAGGAGGAGGAGAAAAAGAAAAATTACTTAGCAGTTAGAATTGTTTCCTGTCTCTCGTAATTGATAAACTTTTCACATTTCCTAATTTACACTTCAGAAACCTGCGTGCTGTTTTCTTCCTTGTGTCTTTATGACAAAAATCTCTGACAAAAGAAACTTCCAGGAAAAAAAGTTTCTCTTGTCTCTCAGGTGGGAGTGGGGGAGGGTACAGTCTGCCATCGTGGGAGGTGAGGGTAGGAAGCTTGGAGCAGTGTGTCACCTTTTGTCCATATTCAGGAAGCAGAGATGAATGTTCTTTTTTTATTCTTTTTATTTGTTCCTGGTCCCTGGTTCATGACATTCAGGGTCTTCCCAGCTCAGTTAACCCTATCTAGAAACTTCTACACAGACATACCCAGAGGTGTCTCCTGGGTGGCTCCAGATTCTATCAGGGTGACATCACTATTAACTATCATGCTTGGGTTTTGATTCTACTCCAGTATATTGTTCACTTCCAGAACTTTCTACAGGAAAAGACTTGCTTTTTCCAACATCTTGTTGGAATTCTACAGTGCTTCCTCACGGGCTGTGTCCATTAGCATTGTTTCGCAAGGATGCAGATGGAGAGGGGGAGGGGGGAACGGGAGTTTGTGCAGCCCTGATGCGTTGCATGTCACTGAAACTTACACAGCCACAGAATAGCTGATACACTTCTGTGCCATATCCACCTCTGCGTGTGGGACTCGGTTTACAGTCATAATCACAGCAAACAATCACTTTTCTATTGGCTCCGTGCGTGACCTCCGGTCTCACCTCTGAGCTTTCAGGTTCCTGTTTCCTACAAATGCCATCTCACCAGCACACTGGGTTCAACAACGGCTGAAGGCTGACTCTCTGCTGTTGCAGCAAATGTAACACTTGTCAGATCACATGTGTGTAGCTCTGCCTCTGCAGCCTGAAAGGACAGGTTAAACAACATCACACTGTGAGGGAGGGTGTTTTCTCTGCTAAATGGCTTCCCCTGAAACAATCAACTGTGCATGTAGCTCTCTAACACTGGCGGGGAGGATCAGGAGACTTGCTGAGGCTTCTGTTCAATCTACCTTATGTTAAAGTCAGTGTAGGTAAGCATGCAGTTCTGGAAATGCCTGGAAGGATCCCGGTATTTAGTGCCTTAAAGACACTGGGCTGTGAGGTAAGCAGAGCCAGGCCATAGTGAACCAGAAGCCCAGAGTGGTCCATCTATTTCATGGTCATGGATTCAAGGCCCACCTGTAATGTTCCCATCCCAGACGGACCAGGTGTCACCTGCCCCAGGATGAGGTAACTTCCACTGGGGCAGAGAATACAGTTCACTGTCCCTCTCCCCATGTCTAGAGAGTACCTGCCATGTCCTAGATGCACGAGCATTCTTATTGAGTGAGTCTCTCCAGGATCAGGCACATCTCTAAAGAAAGGCCAAGCAGCCCCGGGTTCAGGTAGAGATCTCCAAGCTGTAATGTTGCCATCACCTAGATGTAACAATTTGTGTTCTTTAGCAACACAGTTGCAGTGGTTTGAATGGAAATGGCCTCCAAAGACCCATAGGGAATGGACTATTAGGAGGTGTGGCCTTGCTGGAGGGAGTATGTCATTGGGGGTGGGCTTTGAAGTTTCAGACGCTCAAGCCAGGCCCAGGGTCGAGCTGTCTGCTGCCTGCTGATCCATATGTGGAACTCTCAGCTACCTCTCCAGGACCATACCGACGTGCTTCCCTCCTTGATGAAAACGGTCCAAATCTCTAAACTGTAAGCCAGCCCCAGTTAAAAGTTTTTCTTTATCAGAGTTGTCATGGTCATGGTGTCGCTTCATAGCAATAAAACTCTAACTAAGACACAATGAAATGACTGCCCTCACCCTGAAGATCAGGGTCCCTAATCTGGTGGCCAGAGGGCTAGCTCCTTTTAGCTCATGTGTGTGTGAATTTAATTTGTATTGCGCTTGTAATAGAATGAATCACAGGACTAGGGAGATGGTGCAGTGAGTAAGATAACCTGATAACCTGAGTTTAATCTCCATAAAGAAGCCACATAAAAAGCCAGATGCTATGGTACACATCTGTAATCCTAGCTCTTCTATAGTGAGATGGAAGGAAAAGACAGAAGTGGCTGAAAGCTCTCAGACCAGTTAGCCTGGAGTACCCTGCACAGCAGCAGAAAGCAAAGGGGTGAGGAGCAACTCTGGAAAGCTGTCCTCTGACCCCCTAAATCTGTGATGGCATGCCTGAACACACATGCGCACATGCAAATAAAGACAGATAAAGGCATGCATGTGGGGAAAGGACTCCCTTGTAGGAAGAAGAGAGGATCACAGAGGTGTGAGGGGTATATGGGGTGGATTGGAAAAGAGTTGGAGTGTATTATACATATAGATGTATGATATTGTCCAAGAACAACTTTAATCTATAAGCTGTTTTCCAAAAATATTTACATGCATTTCATCTGTGATATATAATTATGCACATTATATGTAACTAGATGGAAACTATGTGGGGATAACGTATTATTAAAATGGGAATTTCTGGCTTCCCTCAATAATAGAAAGGTAGCCAGGTGGTGGTGGCACATGCCTTTAACCCCAGCAAAGACAGGCAGATCTCTATGAGTTGGAGGCCAGCCTGATCTACAGAATGAATACTAGGACAGCCAGGGCTACACAGAGAAACCCTGTCTCAAAAAAACAAAACCAAAAGCCAACAACAAAAATCAGTAATAGAAACTCACCCTCCTTCCTGAAGGGGTGCAGTTGGCCAGAGCTGAGGAGTTTGTGGTCCCAGGGGATAAAGCTGTGGTGTCTGGATTGCTCTGCCTCAGCCTGGCTCCCTTGTACTTATGGCTTCCCTGTGGCTGAAGACTTAAGAGATTTTGGGGGATGGAAGGGGTGACTTGTTAAGGTGACCCTTAAATTCCACCCGGGGTCTGAGACAATCAGACACATGTGTCCTTAGAGACACTGAACATTAATGAAAGAAGCCAATATTTCTTTTAGGCCAATGAAGAGAAGGTATATAATGTTGGGCATGGTGACATGGTGACATTAACTTTTCTAGTCACTATCAATGATCCTGAAAACTGTATAGGGGAATCTAGAGGTGCAAAATTCAAAAGCAGATTCCCCCTTGAAGTACCCTGAGGTTACAGTGAAAACGCCTCTCCCAACCCCCAGCAGTTTCTTAACAAGGCAAAACCAATCTGTTTCAGAGGCTGATACCTCTTAAGATCTCGACTTGAATCTTTTGTAAAGATGCACTGAATGACGCAGAGATGCAGCGAAGCTTGAGATTGAAGTGGGCCAGAGTTCTGTAGGAGTCTTTATGGAGCAAGGAAGCTGTGTCCTTTGTGGCCAAGAAGCCAAGTAACTGCAGGGCAGAGACATGAGCAGCAGTTGGGTCTTGGTGCTGCTCCTGGCCTGTGTGTGGAAGCATTGTGGCCATATGGTTAGAGAGTTCATCCCCGGAATCAGATGGTCTATGTTCGAATCCCACCTTGCTGTGTTACCTTGGGCAGTTTATTGAGCTTGCTAAGCACCAAGCTCCTTAGGTTGGTGTATTAGTCAGGGTCTCTAGAGTAACCCTCAACTTATAGAATGAATCTCTCTCTCTCTCTCTCTCTCTCTCTCTCTCTCTCTCTCTCTCTCTCTCTTCATTTGTTGTTGTTGCTATTATTATTATTATTATTATTATTATTATTATTATTATTATACACTGGAATCCTGAAGAAGTAGGCTTTAATGCTAGGGAAGGAATGGATTTGTTAGCAAGAGAAGAGCAAATAGACAAAGAGCAAAAGCTTCCTTCTTCCATGTCCTTATATAGATAGGCTTTCGGCAAGTGTGGCCCAGATTCAATCTGGATTAAAGATCTGGATTAAAGGTGTGTCTTCCAACCTCAAGATGCAGATTAAAGGTGTATGTCTTCCTGACTCAAAGATACAGATTATAAATGGATCTTCCTACATCACATAAGTAAAAAAATCTCTCGCAGTTTTGCTCTCCGTTTTTGGGCTTTGGTTTCCGAAACATAGTCAAGTTGACAGTCAAGAATAGCCGTCAGAGTTGGAAATGGTTCCTAGGTTGTTTGGGAACAGAGGAGTGCACCATGCATATGGTATGAAGAGCACACCAAGTATTCACTAGCGTTGCCTGTGCTGGAAGGGGAACTGACCAGCATAGAGCAGAGAATGAAACATCACTCACACTGGGCTCAAAGCCGAGAGCCTCATGCCATAGCCTGCCTCTAAGCCTTAGGGAAACCTGCAGGAGATAACCCAGTGCCAACTAGATTAACTAGAATAGACTAGTTAAAAGCCTAGGTCTTCTTCCCTTGAGGGAACACACTTATGCCTAACTCATTCGCCAAGCATGGTTTTCAACAATGAACCATATATGTGGTCAGTCTTAGCACTGAGAGTCTCATGATGCTCCTGATGGCCTTTCCTGTGCTTAGGCTCACAGACATTTACCAATATGTTGCAATTGCCTGTCGTGCTCGGTATAATAGCATGCTGTGCAGGTTTGTAGTCTGTGAACCCCAAGGTAAGCCATATAGTCTAGTGTGAAGCAGGCTAGACCATCTCTGTTGTGATGTTTACACGACCTAGAGAATTGTCGGATGGCACAATCTTCAGAGCTTGTCCTTGGCACTAAGAAACACATGACTTTATTTTCTGATTGTTTCCCTTTAAAGATTCTAATCCCAACTAGGTGTCAGGAAAGTAGAAACCCGAAAGCGAGTCTAGGTATGCAGTGAGCTCAAGGCTGGCCTGGGCAACTTCTTTTTTTTTTTTTTTTTTTTTGGTTTTTCGAGACAGGGTTTCTCTGTGTAGCCCTGGCTGTCCTGGAACTCACTCTGTAGGCCAGGCTGTCCTCGAACTCAGAAATCCACCTGCTCCTGCCTCCCAAGTGCTGGGATTAAAGGCGTGCGCCACCACTGCCCGGCTTCCTGGGCAACTTCTTAACCTGTGTCAAAACAAAGCTACAATGAAGATTTGAAGACATAGGTCAAGAGTAGAGAGACTCTATATAATCTTGTAAAAAAAATTTTTTTTCTTTACATTTAATTTATTAGTGGGTGTGAGTGTACATACCACAGCTTTGGTATGGCCTTCAAAGGATAACTCACAGGCATTCTCTCCTTTCACCATGTGGGTCCCGGGGATTGAACTCAGGTTATCAGGGCTTGGCAGCAGGTACCATTACCTTCTGAGCCATCATCAAAACCCTGGGTTAAATCCCCAAACCACTCATACATGAATATACACATACATAAACACACACATATACACATACACACACAAACACATACATATACACAAATACACACACACACACATAGAGAGAGAGACAGACATACATACACAAGTATATACACATATACACACATACACACACATATCTATACACATATACACATACATACATACACACACATATATACATACATATATAAACATACACACATACACACACATACACGCATTTATAGAGATATACATGCAAACACAAATAGACACACATACACACATACAACTAAATTGGGGGTTACCTCAGTCTTCAGTAGCAACCTCCATCTCCCCCTCCATCCCCAGTCACTGCCTCTGTGTCAAACCCTCTTCTTGCTACTTGCCCAGACACCCTTGTCTCAGGGGCCATTTTTCTGGGACCCAAACTAAAAATAATTCCCTTGGATAGCTGTTCTCTGGCCAAATACAGCAAAAGTGGACAGATTTAGTTCCCAGGAGTCCCTGAGGCACCCAAAGAACCTCCCAGGATCACTTTAAACTTCTATTTAGTTATTTTTGAGCTAGAGTTTTTTTTGTATAACCCATTCTGGCTTCAATGTGCAATCCTCCTGTCTCGGTCTCCTGAGTGCAGGACTGTAGTTGGGTACAGCCCTGGGTTTCAGATATTCCCTTTTTGGAGGGATTTTGGAGACCTTGGGTGGGGGTAGGAGATGTGGTTTCCAGTGCCCTCATTTGCATTTAAATTTGTGGCTGAAATTAAGGCTTTTAGAAACTTTTAATTTCTATTTAATTGTAAGAATTCGACTGCAGGGTATGTATCCGATTTAAAAGAATAATTAAAATTAAGTGCAGCTACAGTGATTTGCCGTGGCGGACGGCTGTCCTTAGGACTCGGCAGCAGCACAGGACTGGAGGCTGGAGGGGTTCTGTATGCAAATTCGCACCATACCGCAATAGGATTTGGCGCTAGAGAAATTCAGACGATGGAAATCATATCTTGAGTTTGAACATCAGAGCTGAGGAACTGTTACTTGTTACCATCACTCCTCTTAATATCCTCAATTAAATGATTAAAAATAGAACAATAGATAAGCCAGATCAATTAATCTTCTAAGGTGATCAAAGGAACTCGTTGGGTATTGTGAACGCTCCAACGTGATCATGGTTTTATCAGGCGGGAGGAATAACTCAATGCTCAGAGGGTTTTTATTTGCAATTAATCAGATTGACTTTTTTTAATAGGGAGAGTTTTAAGATGTTGCCCATTAATTTTAGAAAAGAATATAATTCACACATTAAAATAGATGCTGTTCGAGGCTGGTTGTGTGTCAGGGTTAATAGGAGATAATGACCGTCAGACTGGCTTGATCCTGTAACCTGTTGGAAGGCGTCTTCAGGAGGGGCTGGGGACTCTCCAGTGGCAGTGACAGTAGTCTCTCTGAGTTCTCATGGAAACAGCCTAGCTTGGTTCTGTGTCTGGGGTCTAGCCTGGGGTCATTGAGAAAGGGCCCAAGTCAGGCAGCAGCTTGGACAGAGCAAGGAGGGCTGTGACTTTAGAAGTTTGGGAGTGGCAGAGAAAAGGGAAAGATTATTCTGAGAGACTCCAGTCAGCCAGGGTGAGTACTGGGGCTAAGAAAGATTTAATTATAGCCCGTCTTCCCAAAAGGAATTAAGATAGCTTTTCAAAAAGAAAACAGAAACAGTTGAAAAAACCCATAAAGTAAATAAATTAAAGGATGTTTCATCAGGTTGCTCAAACTAAGTCAAAGGGCAGCTTACAACTAAAGCCAAAGCTGGGGCAGGTGAGTTGGATCGGCAGCTTGGGTAGCCTGCCAAGCCTGATGCTCTTGCGTCCGGTCTGTAGGAGGTTGCTCTGACGCTGGCTGTTCTCAAACGCTAACTGGTACTCCAAGATCTGGTTGCCCTCACCCCACCACCAGGAGGAGATCCTCAGGGCACCAAGTGATGCTGTGTAACCCTGCTCCCAAGTTATTTGGTCAATAAAAGGTGAAAGTCTGTGATTGGGCAATAGATAGTGGTAGGCTCGCAGATGGACAGAAAGAAGGAAGGACCTGGAGAAAGGAGGAAGCCGCCATGAGAGGAGATGGACCATAGCACCTGGCCAGGAGAAAGAGCAGGTAACAAGGGACATATGGCTGGGATGTCCGTTAGAATAACTCACAACCTGACCAATCTAGGCTTCCAGCTTGTAAATGAAATACCTAGATTGCGTGTCTTTTATACGGGATAACTAGAATTTATAATCACATTTATTTACACCAGTCCCTTGGTTTCATATGGTAGGAAGAGGCTTGACTACCGCAAGTTGTCTTCTGACTTCTTGCACATTCACCATGAGAAATGCAGGTTCACAGACACAGACACACACAGAGAGTAAATTAACCATTTTAATAATAATAATAACAATAAAGATGGTGATAATGGTTAAAAAACTGCTCCCCAAGTTTCGTAGCATCGGAGTAAAAAAAGGAAACCAGACGGGTCATTACCTCTTCCTGTCTTATTTAAAGTACTATAATGCTTCATTTCTAGAAATATCTTTGTAAGAGTGAGAGAGTGAATACAGAGATGAAATGAAAAGGGCAAGGTAATAGTGGGTGAGATGCAAACCTCATTCCTATGTAAGCTCCCTTGGTTCCCTTGGGATGGACGTTTTGCATCCAACGGGACCAAATTCAGAAGCTTTTAAGAAGACAGCCATCTCCGTGTCAGCGTCTGAGGTCAGGTTAAATTTTTCACGGACAGTGTATCACCAGTGACCAGTGGGATTGATTGATCCGATACTGGTTCCCCAACTTCCAGGGACAGCTGGCATTCCGGGACCGTTACTCGGACTTTTGGCAGGTGACAGCCAAGGTTGGACTCTCTCACTAGTGAAGGGGAGTGGCTTTGCTGAGTGGCTCTGCTGTCCTGGCTCAGAACACACAGCACCTGGGCTTTTTGCAGGAATTTTGCTTGGCATGTCTTCCAGTTGAACTCAGGTCAGGCCATATATTCAAGTGTGAAACAGGCCAGGTTTTCTAGATTACCCGTGTGTTGTTCACACAGCAGCATAAATCTTCAGAACTTGTCCTGGGCAGCAAGCAGCATGTGACTTTATTTGCTGATTGCTTAACTTTTCCTAGCAAAGCTTGGAAGATAAAAGCCTAAAGGCTAGCCTGGGTTATACAGTGAGTTGAAGGCTAGCCTGGGCCACTTCTTGAGATCCCTTGTCAAAACAAAAATAAAGATCTGAGTATATGGTTCAGTCTTAGAGAGCTTGCTTTGCATCTTTGAAAAAGGTTGTGTTCCTTTCCTCTGCTGGGGAACTTGTTCACACAATCAATAGTGGCTTTCTTAGCTGACAGAGTCAGGTATGGCTAAGTCACAGATGTCACTCATGAGAAATGTAGAGCAGGAGTCATTTGAGATTCTTGTACATCTGTGCATTACCAAAAAGGCTTTTTTTTTTTTTTTTTTTTTAAGATGAATCTGAGTCCAGGCCCCTTTTTTTTTTTTTTTTTTTTTTTTTTTTGCCATTTCCTGGATGTGAGATCCAGGGCAGATGACCAAACTTTATGGAGTTGCTATTTGCTCACCTGAACAAGTTCTCCAGGAACAAGAGAGGCCATACAGTCTCATCTGTAAACTAGTGGCACACTCTGTTCTAGGTTTGTAGTGCCTTGAAGAATCCCAGTCGACAGAGAAAGTCAAGACATGTTGGCACAGTTGTGTCAATGGAGCCCTGGAACTTGGCAGTTCTCTTGCTGGCAAACAGCACTGACAGTGACCTAGGCCTCCTGCCCACCTCCCTGGGCTCTGACTCACAGTCAGAGGTACTCATCCATGTTCTTGGTTCCCTTAGGATAGAAAGCGGAGGCTCGAAGGACCTCTGTGGTTCATCCGTGGGAGCAGAGCACCCTTCCAGCTCTGCCCACTGGGGTCCAGCCTGAAGTTCCCTTCTCTCTAGAAGCCCAAGCATTTCTATGACCTCAGGGCCAAGAAGTAAGGAGAGAAACTGAGTACAGGCTGCCTCCCTGTAAACCAGCGATTAGCCTTGCATTACAATCTTGTTTACAAGGTGCCTGTGATGCCATTAATAGGCAGAGGCCTAGCCTCTGTGATTTAGCTCAGGCAAGCCTCAGAGGTGCCCTGGGCTGTTTGAAAGCCAAGAGCCCTGTGGCCTGGCTGCTCAGCCAGCCTGGTGGGTGTGTACTGGAGCAGAAGTACCAAGTCTCATCAGCAATGTAATTCCATTTATGCTCTTACATAATTAAATTGAGGCTTGAATTGTGCTTTTTAAAAGATTATGTGACCATATGTAGCCTGAACGCTTGCCAGGCTGCAGAAAAAGGGCTTTCCACAATTCCTTTCTAAGAGGTTCAGTCTCTCTTATTTCTTGTTGCTTCCTTATTCTCTCTCTCCCCAAATTGAATCAAATCCGGTCAGTAGTTAATAAATTCATTGCAGATTAAATATTTGCATTGCGAAACATGTTTTCAATATACTTTAAAACAAAAATAAAATCTGGTGGAATGCAGGTCATGTATCAGAATGTGTTCTATCTGTGTTCCCACATCATCAGGAGAACAATGGCCACCTACATCTTACATGGCTCTTGTAGCGCAGGCAGAAAGCTTTAGC
This sequence comes from Uromys caudimaculatus, assembly GCA_028551405.1. Lineage (NCBI taxonomy): Eukaryota > Metazoa > Chordata > Mammalia > Rodentia > Muridae > Uromys > Uromys caudimaculatus. The sequence goes on along the minus strand of CM052707.1, from coordinate 22,976,201 downwards.
CTATGTATGAAGCAATTCAGTTAGTAAACTGAATTCTGAAAGTAAGGATGCCGAAGGAAATGAACTAAGTCTTCTGTCTAGCTCGAAGCTACTACTTCGGCTGAAAATTCTTCAGCCTTATAGGGAAGGTGCATCTCTTAGACTCAGCGACATTGGGGAATTCAAGAGAGAGATAAAAATTTAACCAGAAGGGAACTTTTATAGCAATTAATTTTATAGCCAAACAAAAATGCTAATGGTTTTTAATGAAAGCCAGCCCTTGGTTTATAGTATAATCATATAGTCTTGGGAAAAGAAGAAAAAAAGAAAAAGAAAAGAGAGTGGATGCCAAGTCTGAGAATGTTGCCACAGCTATTTGTGTGTGGTAGGGCGTGGTGGGGCCAGGGTACCAGGCAAGGCCCACCAACCAGGCCTGGGTCTTGAGCATGCGCTCTACCTCAGCGCTGCACCCTTGGCCCTGGTTCCAGCTTTTGCTAATCGGCATGAACTGTTCCTCATAAAACAAGACTACTCTATGCATATGCATCAGCTCCTGTTAAGATGCCTTGGCAAATCTGAGCGCCATTAGATAATGAAACCCAGTGGATGTGTTTTGTCCTTTCAGTTAACACCCCGGTGGGTAAATGGCCTCCGAGCCCACCTGGAGTCGAAGGCAGACTGTGTGTTCTGAGCACCTCAGACTTGTTTCTAAGCAGATTGATATTCAAATACAAGGCACTAAATTTTGTGGTCGTTTTGTCTGAATTTTGTTTTCTCCCTTCAAGGCTAATGGTTGAATGGGTTCTTCCTCTGAACTGAAGCACTGGGTGAGGGAGGGCACAGGCAACTCTGTCTGAGAACAAGGCTTACTTACTAGGTGCCCGCTCAGCCTGGTGTCTCCTCATACGGCCCCAAGCCTACCCTCACCAGTATATTCTGGATGATTCCAGATCTATCTAGATTATAATATTCATTTTTGCTTAGCTTAGCACCAGCTCTTTGCCCTGGACTGGAGATCCTCAAAAGTCAACCTTGATTTTGACTAAAGAATCTGAAGATCTGGCAAGCCTTCAGTCAAGCATAGGAGCTGAATTTGAACCCCAGAATCCCTCATGGTGGAAGGAGAGAACCAACTACCAAAAGTTGACTTCTGATCAACAGGCATGCTATGTCAAGCATTGGTACAGATACAATGTAACGAAATGTAATTTAATTTTTTTTTAAATTGAGAAAGCCTGGCATGGAAGCACATGCCTATAATTCCAGCTATTCAAAGACTGAGACAAGAGGATTTCAAGTTCAAGGCCAGGCCATGGTATGGATTTGAGGTTTGTTTGTTTGTTTGTTTTAAATTAAGTTTAAAGAAACAAATATAAAGGGTGGAGAAGGTAGCTCAGTGCTGGAGTGTTTGCCTAGCACGGGCAAGGTCCTGGCTTCCATCCTGAGCCCCAGAAACAAACTCAAAAACAAACAAACAAACAAAGCAAAGCAAAGAGAAAGGAAATCAAAGAAAAGGGTTTGGAATATGCATTACAATACTTTATATTTTGTGCATTTCTATATACTATCTACTCATGTATTTAACACAGTCTATTTTACAACAAAACACAGTACTAATTTTCCATTAAATAACAAGCTTAAATAACAACCGAGGGCACCGACCCCGGCAACCTTGATCCTCAGCTTCATCATCTATGAGCCAAGGTTGGCAGGTCAAGTGCAGCCTTTACTTGTAGTGATATTGGAATGCAGCCCGCCCCTCATTGAGTGAGTCTGGCTTTCTGCTGTAGGCTGGGACTGTTGAGCACTCACTTGTAAGAGGTAGCCTAGTGACCTGAGATCTTGGGTATGTGTGAATTGAGCCTCTAGACAAAAGTATGCTGGCCCTTCTCTCTGCCCCTTGCAGGAGAATAAAGAGGGATAAGTATGAAAGGTCTCACACACACAGTGTTCTAGAATCCCTTTCAAAGTGGGTGGCAGCTAAGAAGATCAGAAGCCTTGAGGCCAGGCTAGGTGTCTGTAGGCTCTCCACCAGTCTCACAGTCACACTTCTGTCTGTATCCTCCATAAAGAGGAAAAGCAAGTGGTACCTCTTAGGAGTCCATCCATAGCATCGAGGTGTTGAAATAACCAGTGAGGGAGTCAATGCTTTGAGGCGTTAAGATAATGCGTGCCTGGGCCTTAACGTGATAGCTGGCACACAGTAGGCTATCAACCTTCATGTCTAAGCAATGACGTTTTACAGCCTCGTTTGCCTCTACATCTGTTCTCGGTTGTCTGGTATGAGGAGTGAGGTTGTGGGCGTGGGACCTGGGCATTTGGAGGAGCAATGGCTAGGCTCTTGTTTGTAGGCCAGTGTTTCTACAGGATTCAATGGCTGGTGTCTTTGTCCTCACCCTCAAAGATACATACGCCTTTTTGTCTTGGATTGCTTTGGTTTGAGACAGGGCCTTGCTGAATATCCCAGGCTGGCCTCAAATTCATGGTGATTCCCTGGCCTTAGCCTACCAAATGCTAAGATTATAGTCTTGTGTCACCACACTTCAGCCCGTAATGATGTTGTCTCAAGTCATCTCTCCTGGCTACCCCGTCTGCCTTGAGTCACTGTCCCTAGCTTATCCCAAGCTCTCCTTGCCTGCATCTTTTCTCTTCTGCATTTGCCCCCATGGCAGGCTGTGTATCTTTACTTTGCTATGGTGCTTCCATCTGCATCCTCCAGAAAGGACAAGGTGTTCCTGCCAGTGTTGTTCACTGCGGCATCTCTGACCTTAGAGCCACACCTGGAATACAGTATGTGTGCAGGAGATATTTATGAAGTGGATGAATGTGGATAAAATTAAAGACGTAGGTTCTAAGTGGTTGCTTCACTCCACATCCTTGGAGAGACTCCCCCTGGGGAGACATGAGAGAACCACAAACCCCAAACAGAAATAGTGGGAATTCTCTGAGTCCATCGGCACAGGAGGTGTTGTTCTAAGGAGGATTTTCATCTGTACCCAACGTTGTCTATTGTTCCCAGGCATTGTCCTGACAGGTGAGCACCCTCAGCAAGCAGGAGGCAGTCCCTTTCTAGCCCTGCTTCCTTCTCCTGTCTCCAGTCAAAACCGGTCCATGCTGCTCTATGACGTCAGCTTGCTCGGCTTCCATCAAGACTGCTCACTCCTGTGAGGTCTCACTGTTCGTTCTCTATGACATCCTTCAGGAGCAAGAGGTTCTGAGTCGTAGCTGGCCCCAGCAATGAACTCTCTGCATTTTGAAATTATTTTTCTAAAAATGCTTGGAGCTTAGAGTCTTCTGGTCACTAACATGGGTTGCTTTCAGAGCCCGTGGTCATCTGGACTGTGTTTCTTTCCCTGGGTCTGCTAACAGTTTCCCATTGTCCTTTTGGTCTGTACTTGCCCTGCCAGCTTCATGTGCTGGTTTGAATAAGAATGGTCCCCGGAACCCCATGCATTTGAATACTTGGTCCCCTGTTGTTAGGGGATGATTAGGAGATGTGGCCTTGATAGAGGAGGTGTGTCAGGGAGGACTTCACTCACACCATTCCCAGTATCCTTTGCTCTCAGCTGTTCCTGCTGCCATGTCTTCAGTCTGCCACCACGGACTGTAGTCCTCTGGAACTATAAGCCCAATTAAATGATTAAATGTTTGGCTTTATATGTATATGTGTGTGTGTATGTGTGTATGTGTGAATGTGTATGTGTATTTGTGTATGTATATGTTGCCCTTGGTCATTTTGTCACAGCAATAGAAAAATAACTAATGCACCTTTTTTGGAGGAACACAAACGCTTGCTTCAGGCCAGCCCTCTAGTGGCCTTCTCTGAGTCTCCGCACTTCATTCTCAGGAACTTTCTCCAGCCTGCCTATGTCTTTCGCTAATTCTCTCCCAGGCTCTGCTTAATTTGCTACTCAACAAGTCATTTGAATTTTAAATGTCAATGAGTATATTCTTCATAAACGGGAGGTTACTAAACAAAGCATTCATAATTTGAAATTTTAGAAGCACCTAAATATTCAACAAGTGTACACTAAATGAGTGATGAATGAAATTATAGTGTATCCGTCAATGAAGATTTGTCTAACCATTAAACTCAAAATTCCAAACAACAAAGTAAAATTTAATAAAATAGAACGGGTCCAGGGTGTGGCCCAGAGGTTCAGTGTGTGCTAAGTATGCTAGACCCTGGCTTCAAACTCTAGCACTAAATTAAGAAATAATAATAAAATTAGAAGTACAAATATTACAAATATGATTGTGTTCTTCTTATGAACATCTGTAGAAGCAAATACATAAAATTTAAATGGTTATATTAGGATGCTGTTTTGGTTTAATTATGAGATGTCTGTCACGGGCTCGTGGTTTGAATGTGTGGTCTGTGGCTCAGACAGTATGCCTTTGAAGGTTGTGCTGGGCCCCCAGCCCTACCCCCATCATCTGCAATGGTGAGTAGGTCTCCATCACTCCTTCCTGCCACCCTGATAGTCACCCAAGTTTATGGGACTGAGCAGTTGCCAAGCAAGCAGCCTAAGCAGTGGCTAAACAAAGCCTTCTTCCTTAGGTGGTTTCTGTCAGGGATTTGACGACAGCAACAAAAAGTCTGAGTGCTACAAATGGTTTCACACAGATGACCTCCCAATCTTTCTAGAACTATGCTGTACTATGAAAAATTGTCTCTTCCAAGCTAGAGAGTTGTATTAGCTCTTAAGAGCACTGGCTGCTCTTCCAGAGGATCTGGGTTCAATCCCTGGCACCAAGAGGACTGCTGACAACAGTCTGTAGCTCCAGGTCCAGAAGATCTGACTTTCTGTTCTGGCCTACACTGGCACTGCACACAGACAGTGTGCAGATGTACTTGTAGACAAAACACCCATGCACATAAAATAAAAATAGTAAATATAAAAAGAAAAGCCACTTCAGATACATTTGCTTTCCGAGAGAGTCTAAATTAACAAGATCAGGATCTATACTACTGGGAACACTTGCAAACAGAAATCCAAATCTTAGTCCTTCTAAAACCTGACATGTCCTTTCTGTGCCAGGGTTGAGTGTAACGAAGTGAGATTTATATATTTGCGTGTGTAGTCATGGTTAGGATATTCTTGAATGTGTTTTTTTTTTTTTTCTCTCAAACCTAAGTGAAGGTCAGAGTTTGCTCTGAAAAGCATTGTTTGGAAAGTGGAAACATGAGATCCATTCACAAGCTACAACTTAAACAAGCAAAACAACAGAGAAAATCGTGTCACCAACTGTAGGCCACGGCTCAGAATAAGAAGGACAGTTTTGCTGGATGTATGCTTAAGGACCAGAAGTCAATATCAGGTGTCTGCCTCAGTCCCTTGGCTTCTTCCTCCCTCCCCAGTCCCTCCCTTCCTGCCCTTCTTCCTTCTAGCCTCAGTGGAGTTTGCTCCACAGATTTCAAGGTGCCCTTTCCGGCTCTGGGTTACACCAGCATCCCGTTATCCTGAAGAACAGGGTGTGGGGAACAGTGAAAACCCCGGGAAAGGGTCAGGATTTTTGACTCTCAGTTACCCTGTTTACTCTCTTGTTTCCGAGGTGCTCCTTGGGTCTGTGTAATTTCTGGTCAGACCGTCTTCCTCACACAGTGATCAACATGAATGCGTCTCTGCTTCCACTGACTCTGCAGAGGTCACATGGCACGGCTGGTTTATGAGTTTATTCTACCATGTATCACTACAGGCGGGTCAGTGGGCCAGCGGGTGGATGGGCAGCGTTAACCTGCCCATTTATTACTCTTGTCAACTCTGGAAAGGAATTTTTTTTCCCTTACCTTATGAAAGGCCCATCAGCAATGAATCAGTGAAGTGAAGACGACAGTTGATTTGTGAATTTAGATTCTGTAAAGTGACTCCGCTTTGGTGGGCTGTGCAGATAAAGCCGCCACCTCGATAAGCTGGCAAGTGCAATTCCACAAAACCAAATTTATTGCGCATTTGAGGAAATCATCCTATTTTAAAATACCATAAATTCTAAATTGAATATTACTTATTCCCATGAATTTTGATTTATATTTTGAATATTTTTAATGGGATGCTAAATAGCCTGGGCTGGAAGTTATGAGCTTATGCATTCCTTCTTGAGGGCTATTGTGACTGCACAGAATATATTGGCCATTCTTAGGATTTTATTTGTATGGACCCTGTGGGGGTGGGGGAGCAGATCCACACACCTGCCTAGGACGCCCTTTAGGGAATGGTGCAGAGACTAGTTATAAAGAAATTGCTGGCTGCAGCCTTCCTGCCTCCAAGCTGGGGTCTCACAAGGCTGTCATGGGGCTCCAAAGGGAGCCTTTTACTCCTGCTCAGACCAGTTTACAATGGCTGAGAAAAGCAATAAGGAGAATCCAGACTCTCAGGTCAGTGCTATCCCTGATCAATGCCCGAGTCCTCTGAGTGGCTACGCTTGAATGTTGCTGTACTGTAGCTGCAATTAGCTCTGTCTATAACTAGATATTTCTACTGTTTCCACCATCAACCCACAACCCCTTACTCCACAGACTGGAACCAGGAAGAGCCCAAGGACAATGGCCAGAGAAAGACATTTCTTTCCCAGCATGCTTCAGGCCACTACTACATTCTCCGGTCAATCCAGCTTTCTCTTTGACTGGTAGTTAAAAAGAAACCCTTTTAATTTCAACTGCTGCTGTTGAGACACTAAAGAAAAGGTTTATCCAATTACCTTTCATGGAGGAGGAAAATCAAGGAAGAGCCTTACAGTTTGTAATTAAAAACGGACAGCTTGGCAGGGTCCCTACCAGGCAGAGGGCCCAGGGGTGGAGTCCACAGAGTGAAAGGCAAATTCTTCCCCAGCCTGGTGTCCCTGCCTTGTCCAGCATCTGGCACCGTGCACAGCAGGGAACTGACAAATGAAACTGTCAGATTCTCGGGGGGATCTGTGCTTCCTGGCTACACCAGTCCTGGTCCAAAGCACTGTCCTCGAATCAATAGAAACAGCTTTACTATGGATGATGAGGCCCAAAATTGCTTTGAGTTTGAGGCCAGCCTAGGCTACAGAAAGAGACCTTGTCTCAAGCAAACAAAGATAGAAAACAGGAAGGTCTTGCTCTCCTAACAGTTTAGCAAGGTGGGGTTTGTGTTCAGGGAGGGCCTGGAAAGGCCATGTGAGCCTCCAGCTCCACAGAATACTTTCAGTTAGAATGTTGAGAACATTGGTGCTTTAGAGATGGTGATGTTGGCCAGGAAAACCTTTTTAAGTTTCTGTTGGTTTCCCCACAGCTTCCAGGATCTGATGCTTTCGTGCCCAGAAGCCCCAATGAGCAACACTTCCTTGTTGTATTTGTCCTGCATTTTCTCTTCCCATAGGGTAAAGAAAAAATACAAAAAAGATTTACAAGAGGTGAGAGGACTCCCCTAGCCTCCTTCCCTATCTCTGACCCCCACTCCTTAAGAGCCAAAGTGGAAAATCTAATTATGAATGTGACTCACAGAGGGCTTTTAAGAACACCGCTGGCAGCCTCTCCGGATAACTGGTCAACCTCTCAGCCTGGTGGGGTACTCCAAAGGAAGTATTCATAGAGAGTAGGGTTGGAGCAGAGAAGAGAGATGGGGAGCAGAAGAGACAAAGGCTGACAGGAGGGAACGGGAATGGAGTCAGAAAAGAAAGACTGGGAGAGGGACCTGAGCAGATGCTGTCCTTTGTGTGCGAGCGGTAGTGCCACGCACTTAATTTAAATCAAGTCACCAAGTGGACCTGCATTCAACAGGAAGATTAGACTCTACCTTTTGAAAAGAGAAGCATCAAAGAATCAGCAGGCTCATTTTCCGACTGCCACACGGGGTCAGAACAGGAGTAGCCGTGACTGTGTGGCAAACTTGATCCTGTACGGGTGGTGATCCAGACCTTTCCAAGCTGCCATTAGCACCCTCTGCAAGTAGCCAGGGACAACTGGGCATGGCTAGCTACCTCCCAGTGGGGTGACACTCAGAATCTCCCCGTGATAAAATTTGCTTGTTCAGAGAGTCTAGGAGGAGAGTTCATAGACAAGACCCCCGTTGCTCTGAGGAAGGGTAGGGGAAATAAGTGGACATTTCTTCTGGTTGTAATTCCGTTTCCTGTTCATGATTGCCTATCTCTGCTCACTCTCTAAGGCCTACACTTCAAACCTATCTCCTACCTGGTTCTTCCACCCCTTTTCTTTGCTCATAGCCTACTGTTCTTATGTCCACCATATGGGGCTGAGGAGGCTCAAGGGACTGGGCAATTGTCTTGGGCTAGCATTCTCCAGCGTGGAACGTGTACACGCTTAGCTTCATGGAATCTTATAAAGGAAGGGTTTGTGACAGCAACTTTGAAAGGGACCCTTTTCTCCCTTCCCTACGATGGGAACAGCCAAATGGAGCTAGCATGGTATAGAAAGAACGTCACAGTGCGAGCCCTGGCTCGAAGTCAGAGTTCGAAATTTGGCCATATCCTCTATCAAGCCATAAGTATTTGTGCCTCATATTCTCAGCCTGTGAAAGTGACATAGAAGTGTTTCTATTGCCCATCTCCCTGCTAACACTGGGATATTCACCAAAAGCACGGGGTGTTAGGAATCTGTAACTATAGTAAAAGCTCTTGAGAAGACATGAAACAAATGCTCACACTAGTTACCCGACTCGGACCATGGGTTTGTCTTTCACAATTCAATAACTGTTGTGGAAAACTCAAGAATATTATAAAATAGTGGCTCACACCTTTGATCCCAGCACTTAGGAGGCAGAGACAGGCAGATTTCTGTGAGTTCCAAGACAGCCTTGTCTCCATAATGAGTTCCAGAACAGCCAGAGCTATATGCTGAGACTCTGTGTCAAGAAGAGGAAGAGGAGGAGGAGGAGGAAGAGGAGGAGGGAGAGAAAGGGAGGAGATTGGGAGGGGGAGGAGGAAAAAAGAAGAGGAGGAAGAAGGAGGAGAAGAAGAGGAGGAGGAAGAGGAAGAAGAAAAATAAAGAACAAATTTAATTATCCTTAGAAAGTTAGAAGGTACTTTAAACTGGAGGGAGAGCCAATGTCATTCTCAAAGTGTTAAGTGTGGAAGCCAGAATGAGTGGTCAATGGCCTAGTAGCTGGCACAGAACCCTCACTGACTTCTCCAACTAACAGTGTTGACCTTGGAGTAAAGTGTCACGCTCTGTGGAAGGCACAGGTATATTCGCCTACGTTCCTCAGAATCAGGAAGAGGGGAGACAGATATGATGGGTAATCATCCTGAATCTGAGAGGATGGCCTCACGTGAATGACCCACTTGGAACTTGCAGGCCTCAAAGTCCTCACCTGTCTGTCCAAAGACAGATGCATTCAGACTTGGGTTCTCCCTGGGAAAGCCCCTGCTTCCACACTGTGGGTTGTCAAAGTAGCTTAGGGCATGGGTACTGGACCAAACCATCACACTGTTGTACTTCAGAAATGGGCATGTGACCTAAACCAAGCCAAAGAGAGTCCTCAGTGGTCATGTACTAGGGAGGAGAAACTGGAACAGGAATGGTACTGTCTATGGAGATCCAGACAGCCAAAGTTGCTGAGACATCGCCAAGTGGTAAGTGGAAAGGGGGATAGAAGGAAAGGGGGAAGTCTGCAAGCACATGCATTGCAGCCCTCTGAGGAACCATGCCAAGTGTGATCACGGCTTTAACTGAGCATCTATTACGTGCTGAGTGCTTGCTTCCTCTCCATTCTAAGCGACACCACTTCCCGTGTGAACATTCCTGAAACAACGATACATCTTTTACATGGGGGCCTCTCACAGTAGCTAGCCATGGTCTGGCTGTCATTGCCTTATCCAGTATACCCCATTTAGTCCATTTTCTATTTCTTTTTTTTTTTTTTTTTTTTTTTTTTTGGAGACAGGGTTTCTCTGTGTAGCCCTGGCTGTCCTGGAACTCACTCTGACCAGGCTAGCCTCGAACTCAGAAATCCACCTGCCTCTGCCTCCCAAGTGCTGGGATTAAAGGTGTGTGCCACCACTGCCCCGCTCCATTTTCTATTTCTTTAACGTTTATTTAGTGTGTGCACATGAAGACATGTGCACAGGTACATTGTGTGTGTGTGTGTGTGTGTGTGTGTGTGTGTGTGTGTGTGTGTGTGTGTGTGTGTGTTTAGGTAGGGAAAGGAGCTTCTGGAGTGGAGGACCTTTCGGAGTTAATTCTCTCCTTCTACCATCTCCATCCTGGTGACTGAACTCTGGTCATAATGCTCGATGACAAGTGCCTTTATCTGCCGGGCCATGGCGCCAGCCCACGTTTTCATCTTTAAATGAGCGCTAAAGGAGGTTTGTGCTTAAAAGTTATGTTTAAGCTTAATTTTTTTTTTTTTTAATTTTCAACAAAAATTTTTACAATTTCATGAGAAAACCCTAAGATATGCTTTAGCCATGTCCTTTCTTGAGGAGTCACAGTTAAGTTAAAAGATCCAGAGGTTGGCAGTATCCATGTGTGTGCGGCTCGGGAGTACCTGGGCCACAGGAGGGGTGGAAACAGTGCTATTTTGAACTTGAGAACTTCCTGGTGGCTCACATAGACCGCCGCTCCAGGTGCTCAGTCAAATCATGATGAAGGTCACAGGTCGGATGAGATCTGTCCAGGACTCGGGCCCAAACACACTTTGCCCCTTCGGGTAGGAGGTGTAATCTGAAGGGCCAGACAAAGCCCGGCCTTGCTTATTCCCTCTGTTTCTTAAGAGAAAACCTTTCACAAATCATTTTCTCTCTTTCCCCTAATCCAGAACCTCCTTCAGGTGCTGCCCCACTAGGGGCCATGCTCCTTGGTGTAGCATTATGAAAAAGTGACTTGTAATCTTCAGGATTAGACAAAAGCCAAGTTCCCAGACCTGCTGTTTCTCTAAAAACAAAATTGATTCCAGGGGCTTTCCTGACTGAAAGAGACCACTGTCGGCTTTAAATAACCAAGGCCCCTGTTGTAGCAAAGTGTCAACAGATAGGCTGAGATTTCCTTCCTTGGTTCAGCCAAATATCTAGTGGATCTGTCCTTCTCGATGTCTCCATCTGTCCCTCTAAATTGTTGTAAGTGTGAACCATCCAGTTTGGATTCCAGTGTGCAGTGCAGCCTGAGTTTATCTCTGAAATAAACCACCCCGTAGTAGCCGGGTCCTTGTGCAGAGGTGGGCTGGCTGCCGAAGGCGTGGAGGCAAACAGAACACCAACAGACTTTTGTTCAGGGACTGCCTTGAAAAGTGGCTTCCATGTGACTATCAGATGCTTTATTGCTGTGATGGGGTGACCTCATCTAGCCAAATGAAGTCATCCATCCCACCAGGGAAGACAAACCTTCCCTCCACAGAATCAATCAGGTCCATCAAGGGCCCTCCCCGTCCCCTTATCTCCAGCCATCCAGCAAGTGAGCAGTTAAAAATCTGACAGGCTCCAGAGAGCCTCAGACTTTACATTCCACTAAATCAGAAGGGAGCCAGGACTCTGGACTCAGAGAACTGCTAGCAAGGTACGGCCTGACATCATCTCTGACATAGGGGATTGTTTTGAACCAGGGTGCTTCTGGGGAACAAAACATGGCACACTGCTGTAGACTTGGGGGCTTTCTCCTTCTGGTTATTAAATTCTTAACTCCTGCCAGATAGCAATGCCAGGCACAATAATTGCTCGCTGGGCCTTTTCATCCCAAGCTATTGCTCAACCCATAAACAGTCCAATTAGGAACCAATTAAAATGAGAAAGGCTTCCTGAATTCTTCAGCAGTTGAGGCAGCCCTGACGTCCTTGTCAACCGTTGAAAGGTTTTATATCGCAGCCAGCGGTTGAAGAGGTGGAGGAAACTGGGGGGAGGGAGTTTGCTGAGCACCTCATGGGGCAGGACAGCAGCAAGACCATCCTCCCACCCCAACCAACCCCCAGAGCGTGGCCAGAAGTTTCTGAACACTAGACAAGCAGGTGGGCGGAAGATTGAAGAATGATTATTGACACCAAAGTGAATATTACAACCAATAAATAAGTAAATAAGTAAATCATGCAAGCTTTTTTTGGATTGCAGTGGAGCCCTGGTATACTTGTGAGTTCTCAGCAAATGGCCCATCCCTTTATGCTGCATCCTGGGAGACCTTGTGTGGGCATTCCGTCACTCAACATTTCCATAGGGCAGCAGCAGGGTTTTGAGAGTTTATGGGGGTCTCCCTACCAACAAGGAGGAAACTGACCTTTGTCAAGCTCACACACATACACACACACACACACACACACACACACTGCCTGAAATGACCATGGCAGTCACTGCTCATTTATTAATGTACTCTGTGTCATGGGCACTCTGGCCACTGGGGAGCTGGAAAGCAAACTCTGCCTCTACTGTAACCAGACATGCAGCTCAGAAGCACTCTAGATACATATCAGAGCATCTCAGACATGCCAGCAGTTTACAGTCAAATAAGTACATCACAGAAGGGTCCAGACCGATGGGCCCCTGCTTGTTTCACCAGATCAGAAGCATTCCATAGAGTGGCTCTGAAGGACAGTGGGTAATTCCAGCACGGGGAGAGCTGAGGCAGGAAGATTAGGATTCAAAACCACAGTGGGCTATATAGTTAGTTCCTGTCTCTAAAAAATAAAATAAAATAAGTCCTAATGGAGAGAGAAGCCACTCTGTTCTTGACACGAAGCAGAATGTGCATGTTCGTATGTTGTGAGTACATACTATATATACACCTCTATGTGCATAACATATACCTCTATGTGCATATATACACCTGTGTGTGTGTGTATATATATATACCTATTGTCTATGCATATATACACCTGTGTTCAAGCATTTATCACCTGTGTGTGCATATATATAGCATATATATACATATATACACACCTGTATGTATATAATCACCTGTGTGTACATGTATATACCTGTGTGTGCATATGTACAGTTGTGTATACATATACGTATACCTGTATGTGTACATATACACAAGTGTGTGCATATATATCTGCATGTGCATGCATATACCTGGATGTACATATATACAGCTATGTGTGTGCATATATACAGCTGTGTGTGCATATATACACATGTTTGTGCATACACCTGTGCATACACGGGGTGGGGTTACAACAGTTGAATGTTCCTCATTCTCCAGATCGTCAAGGCTAAATGGTGGCGACTCAGAGCTCAGCTCCTGGGTCACCTTTGCTCCTTGCTGCTTGCGGAGTCATTGGAAGAGAATCTAATTGTTCAGCACTTTTGGTGGGCCATAATTTGACCACAACACACCCCATGCTGTCAGATGTGGGGCTTGCCACTAGCAGAATTTCATTGGTGTTCCAAACAGTTAGATTTGGGAACATTTTGCACACTGTCTGTAGTGCATGAGCTACGGGTAGCTGCAGGGCTAAATAAGCTGGTGTATACAATGTGCTCAGATCACACTCCAGAGTATGGCAGGTGCAGAGACACGAATCAGCTTCGTCACTGTGCCATGGCGTCTGTCAGCACTTGCTTTCTCCTGGCGAGAATGGACCTTAAGCATATGAGCCTCCACTTGTCCCTTTCTGGATGCAGACACCATCAATAGAAGGACCCCAGGAGGTTTCGAGAATACCTGTGTCCGTGTTGGAAACGCCTTAGAGGCTGGCCACCACTGACTGAGCATCTGGTCCATGGTATATGTCCTGCTTCGTTTTTCCCCTGTGCCTTGTATCATTTGGGAATGTGGCCTGCATTGGTCACAATACAACAGTGATTAGAAGTGATATCATAAGATTGTGGGATCGTGAAAGGGAGCCTGGTTCATGGTTGAGCTAAGGCTTGAAACCCTGAAAACCCTGAAGGGACTGTAGGCGCTTCACCTGTTCCCAGGCACCAAGCCCATCACTAGCCGCAGCCCCCATAGATTTGTGGCCATCAGTCACATAAGGGCAACACCCCAAGCCCCTCCACTTGTGGAGACATGACCTGTGGTCACATAGGCTCAAGACAGATCTCCATACTAATGAGGTACCTAAAGGCCTGGAAGGCTTAGCCAATAAGCTTTCCTTCCCAGACACTTCTCCCTGTAAAAGGTATTTAACCTCAGGCCCAACCTGAGAAATGGTGTCCGGCTTTACTCATCCACTTTCTGTCATGAAAATAAATGCTTTAAAACCATGAACTGTCTGTTTTCATCAGGATCCGCTGTGGGAAGCCATGGAGAAGACCTTCACCTATAGTGCCATCATCTAGTCTTCCGTAGAAGGCCTTTCTGTGCTCCCAGCCATGGCCACCACCAAACCAAGCCCAAACAATGCCAGCTGCCTCCAAGCCAAGGACTCTCCCTGTGAGACTAGCCAGAGATCCCCCTTTTTCCTCCTGCCCCAGGCTAGATCCAGCTCTCAGGTCCCCACTCCATTTTCAGCTCTTCTGCTGCATCCAGCAGTGCCTGGGTGTCTGAGAGCCTGAGAACTAGATGGCCCCGGCCTCATCACAGGCCCAGGGACCTCCAAGCCAGCTCTGGCTGTCCTACGCCTCAGACTGTGCTTTTCCACCCCCAGGGTGGTATCCCGGGGCTTCTCTACAGCCTAACACCCGCCCAGCAACAGTGTATGGTAAGCATAGTCAACTTCCTGTGTCCTGCCTCCCCCAGTAGCCATGTCCTGTGGTGGAGCAGACGCAGGACCTCACAACCATACATAAGATGAGCCGTGCCCTGTGGTGGAGTAAGGATAAGCACAGACTAATCACCTGGACTGCAACCCTGCAGCTTATGAACTGTGCATCCATGGATAAATTAAACTCTGCCTCATTCTCTTTGTCTGTGCAATGGGGACAGTGACAGGTCCAACTAAACAAGATTTTATGAGGCTTGTGTAAGGAAATATTTATAAAATCCTGAGATGATTGAGTTCTGTATGTAAACCTGTATAAGGATATGGCCCACGAATTCGACTGTTCAGATATCACAGATTTAGAATGTTCCCTGGCATATGCTAAGATATTCTAAAGAGACATCTGGCTATCAGATTATTGAAGCAGTGAACCCCCAAAGAATTGGGGATTTCCCCAGGAATCTCATGCTGGGAGAAGGAAAAGGCACAAGCCAGAAGGAGATCCTGTTCAATTTCACAGCCTTGTAACAACTTGTCACACCGTCTGTGGCGGTTTGAATAGGAATAGACTCGTGTGTGAATGCTTGACCCGTAGGGAGTTGCACTGTTAGGAGATGTGGCCTTGTGGGAGGAAGTGTGTCACCATGGAGGAGGGCTTTGAGGTCTTTTAAGCTCAAGTCTGGCCAATAGAGAACACATCTTCCTTCTGCCACACGAGGATCAAGATGTAGAACTCTCAGCTCCTTCTCCAGCACCATGTCTGCCTGCATGCAGCCATGCTTCTCACCATGCTGATAAAGGACTAAACCTTTGAAACTGTAAGTCAGCCCTAATTAAATGCTTTCCTTTACAAGGGTTGCTGTGGTCATGGTGTCTCTTCACAGTAGAAACCCTAATTAAGACAACCATATTACAGGAAGAGTTGGAAGCCCAGACAGTGAAGGGGCAATGGTGGGCGAGACCACACCTTGATTAGGTCTACTTGAAAGCCCTTGGCCTTCTATTTAAAGTTTAATCTCACTTCAGGATACCTCCCTCCATGAAACCAGAAGCTGGATGGGTGGTGGGACCTGATTTGGGGCACAAGTTTTGACTTACTAGTTCATTAACACATTTTCTGATACCATGCAAGGGCCTTGAATTTGGAGAGTGTTGGTTCCATCATGGGTGTGTGGTTTAGAACCGTCCTCTGAGCTCGACTCCCCCAACTCATAAAACGAAGTGTTCACACTCTTTCCTTTACCTTATGTGTGTTCACTCCTGCCATCTGATGCCTCCCTCTTCCACGGGACGAAGCAGCATGGAGGAATTCACCAGGAGCATTGCATTTGGTTAGCTTCTTCTGCTCTATTGGGAGCAGGGCTTCTCAAGTGGTGTGACTGTTCTCCAGAGGACTTTTTTTGTCTAGAGACATTTGGGTTGTTGCAACTTGAAAAGAGTTGGCTTTCTTGGCTCTAGGAAGTTGAGTCCCAAAATGTCAATAGCATTAAGACTGAGAAACTCTGTGAGATTCCACACCCTTTGTAAGAGAGTCTTTCTCATACTAGCTGCTGCTCACATGTAACCTGCCTCAGCCAGGACAGACTAGGTAATAGTGTAGTGACACATGTTGCTGTACTTCAGAGGCTGAGCTCTGTGAGGGTTTGTTCTGGCTAAGGCTCAGTGTCTGGCATAGATTGAGTTGGGGGAACACCTTAGGCTTTCTATTGCTGTGATAAAATACCATGACCAAAAGCAACTTATGGAAGAAAGGGGTTGTTTCAGCTAATACTTTTACATTTCAGTCTATCATTAAAGGAAATCAGGGCAGGAATTCAAGATAGTAGTAACCTGGAGGCAGGAACTGATGCAAAAGCCATGGAGGGATGCTGCTTATTGGCTTGCTCTTTGTGGCTTGCACAGCCTTCTTTCTTAAAGCACCCAGGATCTCCAGGCCAGGGGTAGCACCACACCCAGTGAGCAGGGCCCTCCCACATTCACTATTAACCAAGAAAATACACAGACCAATCTGGTGGGAACATTTTCTCAACTGAGGTTCCTTCTTCCAAAATGAAGGATCTTATGCCAATGTGTCAAACTGGCATAAAACTATCCAATACAGGAGATTGCAGTTCATCTCATCCTCACTCTGAGTATCAGGCTGAGGATACTTAACTTCTTTGGGACATGTCAGGTTATGGTGGATGAGAGAATGAGCCAAAGGAATTGTTCACCTGTTTTGCTTTTGTTTATATTCTTGGCCACGTCAGCCACATTGCCACATTGAACTTCGAAGAGAGCAAGCTCAATCTTTCTGTAGATCTGACAAGAGAGAAATTGACTTTGAGGAGTCCGTCTGACCCCAACACATTCCAGTCCCCTCCTTAGAGCCTCATTCGGACCATGGGAGAGCAGTCTGCCCGTTCCCCCTTCTGGGTAGGAAGGATGACTTTGTTCAGAGTTCCCACCTGGACTTGCACTGTCTTCATATTCTACAGCGTGACTGCGGATCAGAAGGACGTATATAGGTGGGACTTTTGTTTACTGTGTTCCCCCAACCTAACCCACTGTTGACTAGGAACGGAGTCTAGGAATGACTTTCTGAATTAGGGAGACACTCTCATTCAATTTTTATGTTAGATGAGAACTTGAGAAGTGGACTCTGGACAAACACTCAGAGGTTTCTGGTTCAAAATGCTGGTGTCATCCTGTAGTGCCAATGCAGTGCCTCTCAATGCAGGGTTGATGCACTATGATCTTATTCTCTGGATTTCTCTGTTTTGCTGTCTCATCTCACTGTTGCTCAAGTCCTTGCCTCTTTATGGGGAGATATTAAAAGTCTTTATATTTGGGCTGGAGAGATAGCTCAGTGATTAAGAGCACTGACTGCTCTTTCAGAGGTCCTGAGTTCAATTCCCAGCAACCACATGGTGGCTCACAACCATCTGTAATATGATATGATTCCCTCTTCTGGTGTGTCTGAAGACAGCTACAGTGTACTCACATATATAAAATAAATATATCTTTTTATTAAAAAGTCTTTACCTTTAAAAATTCAAAACAAGCAAACAAACAAACAACAATAAAGACAGGTCATTAAAATAGTTTCTGTGGACACTGGCATTGTCTGGGCACAAAGAAGAGGTACAGTTATGGGTTGGAGCATGAAATAATGGCCAGGTGTCAACTCTGGCACAAAGACATCAGATTTATTTTCTATCTTAAAAATGCCTCAAAATTTTTATAATGAATTAGAATGGTATAGTAGGAAGCAGAACTAGTGTCCTAATTTCATTTCTGTTTCTGTGATTTCTTACAAAACTTGACAAAAAGCAATTATGGAAGAGAGAGTTTAATAAGCTCACAATTCCAGATTATACAGTTCATCATCACAGGAAAATCAGATTGGCCAGAATTTGATGCAGCTGCCTCAAGACACCCACTGTGAAGAACAGAGAGAATTGAATATATTTGTGCACATTTGCTTGCTTCCTTGCTTCTTTGCTTGTGCTCAGTATCATACCTCCACTCTTATTCAGGTCAGAACTTCCTGCATAAGGAATGGTTCTGCCCATAGTTGGCTGCGTCTTCCCACATCAATTTATTTCAAGACAATCCTCCGAAGACATACCCATGGGCCAACCCAATGTAGACAGTATCTCATTGAGACTCTCTTCCCAGGTGAGTCTAGGTGTGTCAAAGTCAACTATTAAAGCTAATTGCCCCAGTTGAAGGCAGAGAAAGAAGTCTGAGAAGACAGGCTGATAAGATAACATTCAATCCTGGGTGATAAGAGGCCTAGCACAGGAGGATCCCAGGCAGATGTGTTCCAGGCAGAGGAAACAGCAAGTACACAGTCACCAGCTATTTTGGTGCTATGTGAGAAATAACCTTGTAAACCCTGTAAAATGCCACTTGTATATTCTCCAAATTACACGATCAGTCAGGAGAAGATGCCTAATTAGCAACGGAAAATCTTGCTGCTTTGAAAGCGATGCTAATTTTCTTTGGATTTCTTCCCTGGAAATGGAAATGTATGAACCAACCCTATGCTTAGGATTAAAATTTCAAGTGTTGCTAAGATTTTGATTAAAATTAGTTTAATTAAAAAAATGTTAATTGCCTTATTGTCTTTCACTGCTTGCAGCCTGATTCCACCATGGGGCTCCATTTCAGCACCTGCTAGAGTTATGCAAGCTGCCAGTTCAAACAGCCACATGTCAGCAAAGAAAAGGAAAATAAAGATTTTTGTATTTGTGAAATACTGCACCAATGCTCATAGTATAAAATAGCCCAGTGTGGTCCCAGCTGAATAGTAAGAGGGTGATTTATTCCCCAGGTTCTGTTTCCATTTTGGCTGGTTATGATAGCATATCAAGTGAGCTTTTTGATTGAATTACCACCTTGTATTCAGGCTGGGACCATGCATTATTACATATGTAAGTGTAAACGTCGATGCAGATGAGTTTTGCTAATGAAACGAGAGGCAGTTTATTTTCTTCTGCATAATGGGTGGTGCTGGGGACCAGATTTATTTTTCTCAAAGTGACTACATGCTTATTTTCCAATTTGTCATTCACTCTTAGCATGAGTACCCCAATAATTCAGCTCTGCCAGTCTTTGAGCATGCATATTTTAATGTAGATTTTTTTTTTATTTTTTAAACTGAAATCAATTTCAGTGTGATTTATCATCAGAGAATTACCTTATGTAAAATGCTTAAGTGAATGAAGTAATAACTTTAGGCCTATCAGTTAGTGAGGGCAATTTTCAGCTGCTCAGGTCTAAATAAATGCTAGACTCCGGGGTCACATTTTCATTTTGCTCATGACACTGTGTGCTTTAGTTATTACTGAGTTTTGGAATGTCTAGAAGCTTCAAATGAACTGAATTACTTTTAAATATGGCTGAATTTCATTTGAGAGCAAGTTGAGCTACTTGGCTTGGAGCTGCTTGGTTTCCTATTATCCCTGTACTTAAACCAGCTGGCCCGACCTGGAGTTTATTCAGCGCTTCGTAATTTAAGATACTAATGTGGAGCCCTGGGCTCTCTCTTGCATATGAAATCAGGTGCAGCTTCCACACTCTGAGAGTCCACTGACGGTTTGCTTAGGGAAGGCTCGGCCAATGAGGGCCCTGGGAGAAGAACTGAAGAAAGGTACCATGGGAACAGCTGTCTCCCTTGGAGGAGAAAAGACTCTGGCTGAGTAGACTCAGAGGTGGAAGTTTGGCCCTCAAATTTTCTAGGACAAACTGGGCAAGGGTCCTTTAAGACTCCAAGTATGCATTTAAGGACACAGCAGCTCTCTATTCACAGAACAGAATCAGCTAATAATAACAATAACAAATAACAGTAAACAGTCCCGTTTATTGTAGTAACAAAATACACAATGCGTTCTATCATAATACCTAGGGCGGACACATTCTCTGGTGTGCATGTGATTTGAGTGTGCTCCCCAAAGTCACATGTGTTAGAAGTTTGGTGCCCAGTGGAACAGCACTGAGAACCAGTTGAACCTGGGTGAAGTAAGCCCCAGTAGATATCGAGACCATGGCAATCCTGTCCTTGGAAGACTTCAGGGAAGGAATCGGCATAGCTCTTAACTGACCTGGTTACCTCTTACAAGGGTGGGAGGTTATAAAGTTAGACCAGCCCATGAGCTTGCTGGCTCCTCATCCCCTCAGTCCAGTCACTTCTCGCCGTGTCCTGACACTGTCAAGGTTCCTCCCAATGCCACAATAACGAGGCAGAAGGGTTTCTTTATATAATACTCCATTTAAGATACTTTGTTATGGCCAAGCAAAAATAGACTGTGAAAATATTATAATAATAATAAAGACTGACGCATTTACTGAGGACCTACTGTGTGCGGATGTCATACTAACCACTTGATCTTACTAATCTCTGCAACAGTGATCCACGCTACAATTTCACTTCATGGATAAAGACACGGAGGCTGGGAGAGTTTGGCCAGAGTAATCCACGTAATGATTAGAGGAACCAAGATTCAAGACCAGGCCATCTGGCCCCAAAGCACCCTCTCCTTCCCAAGCTGCCTCAGTGAGAGCTTCATCTCTTAAGTACTGTCTCCTTAAAAGCATCTGTTCAAACCCCACAGCCTTCTGGCTGGGTGGAAAACAGACCGTATAGCCACAGGGCCGGCTGAGATCTGGACTTTAGAGAGCAGACAGGCAGTTGAGTCCCAATTTAGGTTATCACTTATGTAGAGGGGCCCAGTTTCAGTGATCTCCTTCAGTTTCTCTGCAGATGGAAGTACTAATGACAATATTTCCACTGTGAGGGCTGAATGACCCTATAGAATGCCCCATGGGTCAGAAACTCTTGCATGCTTTTAAACTAGAACCCTACCCACCTGGTGTAAACTATCCTTACACTAAAACCCTACCCAGGTTTATTCAGGTGAGGGCCCCTCTGGGAGCTGGCTTTAAAGTCTCAATCTGCATTTCTAATTACCTCCTGCTTGCCAGCCCTCTGAGGACTTGCCTGGCGATTGATGTGATCCCGCTAAGAAATGTCTTTTGAGTGCCTCAGAAGAAAGGTTTTCTGTACAATCCAGCTGCTGGTGTTGCCATTTAGAAAAATCTGGAAACCCAAGCGCTCTGCTGATATGCTCACGGGGAGTTGAAAGGGGGGATTATCTTTTAAGACTTGAGAATGTTGATGTTTGCAAATATTTTCTTGCCACCTCTCCTAATACTGCAAATTGACTGCTGAGATAATGGGCCGAAGGTGACGTCACACAAACAGCGGCTTTTAAATGCACCCGACTGGCGGAACCACTTAGCGTAATTAGGAAATCCTTAAGCAAGAGTTTGCAATGCATTGGCTAACCCTCAGGGTTTACCTCCTCCCCCCCTTTTCTGGCATCCAACCGAAAAGTCAGACCTTGAATAATTATCTACCCACAGGCTTTCAGCACCAGGAACGGGAGAGGCTCCCTCACCTCTGTGAGTGTGGGGACAGTTCGCTGGTGCTCTGAACACCTGTGACAAGTGAATGTCGGGATCTGATGGGACGGATGCTTCAGGGCAAAGGGCAGGCTTGCTTTCTTTTGATTGCATTTCTAAAACGACTGTCTGGCTTTTTGGAAAGCCTGGTAAAGTATCTCCTTCTTCTTCGGCTGACTCTCACTGGTCATTGTGAGCACCCAGAGAAGAGCTGGCTCTGTCCGAAGGAGCTTGGGCTATTTGGGAAACTGGATAGGATGGTTGGGGTTGTCTTTTTCTTTTTTTCTCTTTGGAGCACAGAGCTACAATGAGAGCAGCAAACAGTGGGGAAGGTGACCCCAGGCTGATGGAAAGTCTTTGTAATCTAGTGCAATGCTTGGGATAATTGGTAAACCAATTTTCTTGCCCTAACACCATAAATAGACAATAGATGAAAAGTAGACAGATTGGAAAAACAGTGGTAG
Source organism: Uromys caudimaculatus (assembly GCA_028551405.1). Taxonomy (NCBI): domain Eukaryota; kingdom Metazoa; phylum Chordata; class Mammalia; order Rodentia; family Muridae; genus Uromys; species Uromys caudimaculatus. Next base: position 22,954,258 of record CM052707.1, on the reverse strand, counting down.
TCAGGCATGGAAGATGGGATAGAGAGCAGGCAGAGATATCCACACAAAACCACACTTCTCACTTCACAGGGAAAAGAGGCTGGATCCTTCTGGGGCCAAATATGAGTGACCATGACCCGGGAACACAAATCTAGGTTACCTCAAATTCTATATTCCAACGTGGCAACAGTTTCATGAAGTTTTTATAGTCACAGAACAAAGGAAGCTGTGAATCAAGACACTTTTCAAATATACTGTAGAAACATCAAAGACGCAGGCAAAGTGGGAAGACCTGCTATAGGCCACGGATACTTTCTGACGAGACTCTTACCTTTTGAGTTCATGGAAGCCATCGGTCTGCTGAATTAACACATTCCAAGGAAGCTAGTGCTCTTGTTTCTTCATTCCAACTGGTTTGCCCAGTGATCACAAGCACTTAGGTCAGGCACAAAGGAGGCCAGTAAACTGATATTAAATAAACAGTTGTTAAGAGGGCTAAAGATGGCTCAAGAGAATTTGCCTCTGGACTGGAAACATTGCTACCTCTCCATAGTCATTACTGACATTCAGATAATCAGTTAATCAGGCCTGAAGAAGGTTCAATTTGAAGGCATAGCTTCTTTCTGGAAACTTTCGTTCACAATATGCCAGATATGATGGGTGACTAGACCGATGATTAACAGATGATAAAAGACAGATGCTGGAAGACTTAGGATAGGAGATGATTAGCTAGATAATAGATAGATGGTAGAATATAGGTAGATAGATCCCAGGTAAATCACAGATAATAGCTAGATGACATATAGATGACAGATTATAGATAGTAAATAGGTTGATGCTAGACAGATTATAAATAGGTAGGTGATAGATAAATTATAAATAGGTAGATGGTAGATTATAAATAGGTAGATGAGAGATTGATTATAAATAGGTAGGTGATAGATTATAGATACATGCTAAAGAGGTGGGAAACTCAACTATTTATAAAAGCAATACATTTCTTTGTGTAGACATTTTAGAAAAGGTTAAAAACAACACCAGAAAGGAACTCTCACTGGTCCTTCTTCCCACTGGAAACCCCCGTCTGGTTTCCAGGCTTTCCCCTGAAGCTGAGATGATACTAAGCAGCTCATTTTGCTTCTAGCCATTTTTGTAGCATCCTCTGCCAGCAGTATCTGATGGCCCTGTAGATGCCCTTCAGGAGCCTGCCCTCAGATACGTAACGAAGTCCCTGGGTGTGGACATTCAAGCTGTTCTCGGCCTTTGTTTTCTACTTGGTACGGGGAGGAACATATTCCACCAAACTCACTCTTCTTTGCCAAGTGCACGGGCAGGACTTGCCTGAGACCCTTTCTGAGCCACAGCCTTAGTGGAGAGCAGGAATGACTCTAAGGACCCTTTCACCCTCCAGAATAGAAAAGGAAAAGCGGAAGCCACCTGTCATTTGACTTTATAAGGATGACTTATATATCTACATATCTTGTGCCTCTCCTGTAGAATCATCAGATTAGAGGGAAAGGGGTGGAGTCACTGACCAGAGCAGGGAGTATCATTCTGAAAAGCTGTCACCCCAGATGTCCCAGCCTGTGTTTCCAACGCATGCTTGGTGCTGGCTGTGAGCCCTCTCAGTAGAGGCTCAGAAGGTTTCCACACAGCGTGCCCACTGGGCTGTCCCTTAAGGGACAAGATAACATGGAGCCTTCCCATCTCAGTCTTGAGACTCTGTGTATACAAATGGGATATTTTGTTGGCGCCTCCTGACCCCCTGCAGCTTCCTGCTGCACCAGGGCTTCTAGGGCACAGTGCTGGAGGAATTACAGCCCCACCTGACCCTGCAAAACTGTGCTGATGAGAATCCGAGGCCTACACTCACAGATTGCTGGATTCACACTGAATGCTGAGGAGGCACGGGGCTGAGGCTCGTTGTCCTCTTTCTTCCCACTCCTGCAAGTTCCCAGGGCTCTCTGTGTTCTGCTCCAGGATCATGGCATGTGTTGGGAAAGCTTCTAGAGAACCTGGAGCTTCTGTGGAGCATTCTCTGGGCCCTGCCATAACCACGCTTTTCTTTCTCTTCTTCCTGGCATTCACTTGGATTGCTCCATGGCCACGGGTTGTTTGGGGAACTTGACCCATCTCTGACTATAACTGAGAATGGTGGTCTTTAATCACCCAGGGTCTTTTCTGAGTCTTAAAGAGCAATAATAGGTTTAATGATGTTTAACAGAGAGAACCACCCTCATGCATTGTTGCTTCAAATTTAAAAATATTTAAATTCCAAAGGAGGACAAACACAAAGCATAGGGGAGCACGTTCCCAGACAGATCGGAGCACACAGGTTCACATTTTTCTGCTGTGTTATTATTTTTAAGTTGTGTTCAAGTTTCACATGGTAATTTCTTGGTACTATATCTAGGTCGTTAATTTATTTTCTAAATACCTTGTGGAATGTCCTGTGGAGGTTAAGTCGCTCTATTCCTCTATTCATCCACTGTTTATTGAGCAAATACTGTGTGCCAAGTATTGTGCTAGGGAGTGGGGTCTAAGAAATGGCAAAGTGATTATGATCTGTGCAGCTATTAGGCAAATGGTCACATATGTGTGAAATCGCATGTCTATGTGCGCACAGTAGGTGCAAAGAAGGGCCAGCGGGTGTTGGATCTGCCCAGAAAAGTGGTTCAGGTTCTGATGGGGTTTGTATAGTATATGGAGTGGTACCAAGGGGTTCCTTGAAAGAGGAAGTGCCAGCTGGGCAGTGGTGGCACATGCCTTTAATCCCAGCACTCCAGAGGCAGAGGAAAGCAAATCTTGGTGAGTTCAAGGCTAACGGGGTCTACAGAGCAAGTTCTGAAACAGCTAGGCCTACACAGAGAACCCTGTGTTGAAACTCTGCCCCCCCCCCCCCCAAAAGGGAGAGAGCTCAAAAAGAAGTGCCAGCTCATGTCTGGAAAGTTCTGTATAGACTCCAGGCAGAGAAGGGGGAGGGAAGAAGTTTTCCAGGCAGCCACACTATGTGAGGACTCATAGAAGATGAGCCATGGACGGACAGGAGACAGTTGCATCAGGAATATGCCTGCTACACAAGTACGAGGATCTGAGTTCGGATCCCTAGCACCCACGTGCAAAAGCTGGGCATGGCTGTGCCCCTGTAACCAGATTCTAGAGACGGGAATTCCCAGAACTCACTGTCCAGCCTCTAGCCAATTGGTGAGTCCCTAGTTCAAATGATAACACATGGCAACGGAGGAAAACACCCAACATCCTCTGGCCTTCACACACATGGGCAAGCACATGTAAGTATATACGCAAGTGTACACACACACACACACACACACACACACACACACACACACACACCAGGAGAAGCCCAACACCTGCTCAAGTGGTGGGGCAGAGACAGATACATGGGCAGAACCAGAATGAGCAAGCCTGGGGCAGGCCACGAGAAGGCAGTGGAACATTATCCTATGAACAAAAGGAAATTTTCTTTTTCTCTTAAAAAAATAATTTGTTTGGGGCTGGAGAGATGGCTCAGCCGTTAAGACTCTGCTTTTCCAGAGGTCCGGAGTTCAATTTCCAGCAACCACATGGTGGCTCACAACCATCTGTAGTGGGGTCAGATGCCCTCTTCTGGTGTGTCTGAAGACAGCGACCGTGTACTCACTTACATAAAGTAAACAAATACATCTTAAAAAATAATAATAATTTGCTCATACTTATATTTTAAGGCATTTGTCGCCTGCATTATGAAGAAAGGGACAAAGATGGAGATCAGCTTTGCTGGGTCCATGGTGAGGTAGGGGAGTCTCAGCCCCAGGTGTTGGTGATGTCTGTGGTCAGTGGGTGGGAAGATTGAAAGACATGGAACATTGACAAATCCTGGCCACACGGCATAGGAATGAAGGCCACTGTGAGAAAGGTGACATTGAAGACATCCAGATGTCTGAGCCCAAGCAGTCCCTGACACAGAGGGAAGGCTCTGAAGATCTTGGAGACTATCATAGCTGACAAGGCATTGTAAGAATGACTGTGTGTGTGTGTGTGTGTGTGTGTGTGTGTGTGTGTGTGTGTGTATGTGTGTGTGTGTGTGTGTGTATGTGTGTGTGTGTGTGTGTGGCCTCTGACTTGCTAGGCATTTGGGTGCATAAGAGCAGACCCCAGATAGATGGTCATTTCTCTTCAGCATTTGAATGATGTACAACACAAGTATTATTTATAAGACATTACTATCAGCACCAATGAGAAGGCTTGCATTTCCAGACAAGTGATTCTCTAAGCCTCGAATAGTTCTCTAACATTTGGTGGCACCTGCGACAATGGACAAGCCCTGTGAGCTTGCCCTGAGTGGGTGTGTTTGCCTGCTTTCCATCCCAACCTGAGCTGTTATTCATCCAGCTCTGAGTGCAAATTCAGGCTATGTAATTTGTAAGAGACTGTATCAAGGTTGCTAATTCATTTCAATAACTCTTTGAAAAGAAACGAGTGTTTCCCTTTTTTTCCCAGGAAGTAAATGATGGCATTTGTGCTGCTATAAATCACGATGGATTTCCATATTCTTACACATAATCTTTTTCCCCCTCTTTTAGAAAGGAAAATTAAGATTGCTGCACCATGGGATCACTTTCATTATCTTTAGCATACAAATGATCTTTTAAGAAGATTTCTTCCGTCTACATATGTACAGTATCAATGATGTAATTTACATGGCATCCTTCATATTAACGCTCTGATCCATCATCGCTAACAATGCGGGGTCTTTGTGTGAGGGGCTGTTGGACAAATGTTTTAGCTTGTGAGAAGAAAATTGTTAGCATTTGAATAGAAAATGGTACAGGAAGGATTAATAGCCTGCTTTGATGGATTAGAATGTAGGGAAATTGCTCAATATTAATATGAAAATGTTTGTGAATTGGTTGCAAGGTGCTGTCAATGGAAAATGATTATGTCTCTGAGGCCTTATCAGTTGAGACTTGACTCTTAGCAAAGACTTGCACACAAAAGGCGGATGAGAAGGGTGAAAGATGGCCGGCTTGGGGAGCTGGGACAAACACTCGTGGTTCATCTGGAGGGCCTCTGATCACTGCCTGGCCTTCCTGTAGCATGATACGTCTTTACGGTAACATGTCTGAATGTGGCTTTATACTAAAAGAGACAAGAAAGTGTGGGCAATGCGTTATTACTGTATCTCTGAGCTGTTCCTTCTCTCAGGCCCCATCAGAAACAACAGGGCCTGGCATATACAAACTGAGCTCTCCGAATTGCTTTCCTTGGTGCACATTGGCTTCTAGGGTGATACTTCACAAGAATAGTTGATATCTAAGTACTGTTTAAAAAAAAAAAAAAAAGGATCAGGGAAGTGGCTCAGTGTGTAGAGGCACTTGCTGCACTGGACTGAAGGTCTGAGTCTCAGATCCCAAACTCAAATGAGAAGCCAGATGTGGGGGTGTGCATCTATATTATAGCGCCTGTTCTAGGAGATGAGAGGCAAAGACAGGAGAATCAGCCAGATGCTCGATGGCGAAATATTAAAACAACACCAGAAAGACCTTTTGGCTCTTAATGCCCAATAGTTTCTATTTCTAACTGTAGTGTTTTTAACATATCAATTGGCCTTTTAAAATGTGTTTCCTAAGTTAACTGAGATGATACACCCTGGTAATGGCAGCACCCAAGCAGACAGGAGGCTCCTGAGTATGAGGCCAGCCTGGGTAACATAGGAAGATCCAATCAAAAGATAAAACAAAATAAAATAAAATTCTTAAAAGTTCAAATTATGACAAAATGATACATACATATACTAATACACATACACATATACACACATATATATACACACACATATACATATAAAGATACACAGATACATATACATACATATACATACACACATGCACATACACATATTCATACGCATATACATATATTTGACCAACCTTCATACTATACACCTTTAATCATAACATTTGGGAGGCAGAGGCAGGTGACTCTCTGAGTTTGAGGCCAGCCTGGTCTACAAAGCAAGTTCCAGAACAGCCAGAGCTACATAGAGAAACCCTGTCTCAAAACACAGACACATATACATACAGAGAGAGACTGGGGAGGGGGGGGGACTCTGCAGGTTTTGCTGTTAGAATGACAAGATGCAGATCTGTTCACCCTGCTTTAAACATTTAGCTATTGAAATGTGTTACCTCATAAACAAATGTATTTACAGCTTTTTTTTGAGACAGGGTCTCTCTACATAGTCCTGACTGTCAGCAAACCTGTTATATTGGCCAGCCTGGCCACCGGGCCTGATAATACGTGCAGTTTTTATGGTTTGTGTTTTTCTGTTTGTTTGTTTTGGTTTTGTCTTTTATTTGCTTGCATTTTCCATATTGGGGATTAAACCTAGAACTTGGACATTTTCCATATTGGGGATTAAACCTAGAACTTTAGACTCTGTTAGTGAGCTGTATCTACAGTTTAAAAGCAAAACAAAACACATTTATCTTTGATTTTGGTACTACTGAGCTATAGCCCCAGCCAATTTTATATATCCATTTTTAAAAATCAATGTAAATTTTAAAAGAGTAGATGCTAAAATTACTTTTTCCTTGAAGTAAAAATAGAGACTTCATGTTTATTTTGTACATCTTTTAAAAAAGCGATAATCATAGCTACCTTCTTTTGAAAAGTTCTTTTGAAAGCATCTATCACTAGATAGCCCTTGGAAAAACCTTATGCATTGGATAAAAATAATTCCCATTGAATAAACAAGGAGGCTTAGAGACATTAAAAGCCTGCTCAGTCAATCCCCAAGTGTGGTAGGCACAGACAGCCCAGTGGCTCTGATGGCTTCCAGTGCCCTTGGCAGTGTGGCCTTTATGGAAACACCTTGATTGTATACCCCTAGTTCCCTGAGCTTGCTTAATCTCACCATCTTTACAACCCAAAGCACTCCTGTCTCTGCCTGCCCCTTGGATTGCTGTGAGGTTACTGGTCACTGAGCCGAGAGTGAGGTATACACAGAATCAGCCATTAATCCAGGGTCCTGCCCAAAGAGAAGCACACCTGCCACATCTGTCCTGCTACGGATTGCCTATGTTCCCTCACTTGCATGTACATCTGCTGTAGACCAGAAATGGAAGCAGCCGTGCCAGGGCACACCCATGAGTCCATGGACCCCGGAATGTCTAACCTGTCCCATTCATCTCTAGGGTTGAACTACGGCATCATCTTATCCTGGTCTGGTTACCAGGACTTCAAGTCACAAGTTTCCCCCTTTTCAAAGCCATGCACTGAGCCTTCCTTCACAAAATAAATGCATTTTGGCACATTTCACGAATGTAATATTTCATAGTTTGATGGGGTTCACAGAACTCACATGAGGTCCCTCACTATTCCCCAGAGCTGAAGAGTATGTGCAAACTAGGAAGTTGCCTTAATCTTGGCATAACTGAATAACTTCTTTCTCAGGAAATGGGGCTAGAGGGAGGAGGGACGGGGGAAAAGGAAGAGGAAGGAAGGAAGGAGAGAGGAGGGAGGGAGGGAAGAGGGCAAAAGAGAGGAGAGGGTGGTGGGAGACCAGGTGGGATTGAGAAAGGGAGGGGAAAGGGGAAGAGGAAGAGAGAGAGAGAGAGAGAGAGAGAGAGAGAGAGAGAGAGAGAGAGAGAGAGAAGAGGGAGGGAGGGAGGGAGGGAGGGAGGGAGGGAGGAAGGGAGGAAGGACAGTTCAAAGGAAAGGAAAGAGAAGAAAATGAAGTAGAAAATGCATCCTTCCTTATGTGAGAACAGTTTTAGTGACCAGCAAGTAGACATCAGGGACAGTTAGTGACAGCTTCCTGGGGCCCAGCAATCTGCACTTGAGAACACTGGCAGTTCACAAGACCAGCCTGTGGCAGCTGCGTCCCTTACGTGCCTCTGGGCATGGCAGCTTCATTATTGCTCTTGTCAGTGTTTGTGGAGCGCCGAGCCTCATGCCAGCCAGGCCTTTCCCAGGTAGACATGTTCATTGTAACCTATTAATTCCCCAGTGAAGATGGAGTCAAGCTAGCTTGCTGGTGGCTCCTAATCCCGAGGCTACACATCCTGCTTTAGCCCCTCCTTGTCTGTGGCTCAAGAGGGACTTCTGCTTGCTGTGTGGTTGTTATCTGGCCCAGCTTCTCTCTCTTCCTTGTGAGTTAAAATTTGCCCTGGAAGTTACACAGGTTTACAACTCTAAAGGAATTTGCTAACACTTTCCCTGGCTTTCCCAACCCTAAATTCACTTCCAAACCCTAAATTCACTCTCCAGGTGACTTGGGCTGGGTTCTTTTTGGTGTTCCCTGGGGCATGTTTCTGTAGAAACAGACTTTTCTATTTATTTATTTAGGTTTTTTGAGACAGGGTTTCTCTGTGTAACCCTGGCTGTCCTGGAACTCACTCAGTAGACCAGGCTGGCCTCGAACTCAGAAACCCACCTGCCTCTGCCTCCCATGTGCTGGGATTAAAGGCATGCGCCACCACTGCCTGGCTAAGAAACAGACTTTTCTAGACCTTAAAATCTAGGTGTTGTGTGTTAACTTCCTGCTGAAGAATTATGAGCTTTCGATTCTTAAAGAATTGTCTTCAGTGGGCGGGGGGGGGGGGGG
>CM052707.1:22926490-22945571 GCA_028551405.1 Uromys caudimaculatus | reverse complement strand
GAAGGAAGGAAGGAAGGGGGGAGGAAAAGAAAAGGAAAGAAAAGAAAAGAAGAGTTGTCTTTACCACTTCAACACATACATATTGCTGGCAACAGGAACTCACTTCTCACCACCCTCTCCGCAGGGTTCTGTGTGGATTTGCATTTTATCCTTGCTCCATGTTTAGATAACGTAGCTATCCCCACAGTTGAGTTGTTATTTGTACAATGCTTACGTTCATGTCCCGTATACCTTTTATCCCCCTGGGTATCTCTCAGTAATTAACCTGGAGGTGATCGAACCTGTGACTCTCCTCTCCACATTTCTTAGTTGATCTGTTCGGATTCTTCTAAGCAGCAGCACTACGAGGGTTAATCTTGGTTGTCAACTTGACTGCATCTGGAATCCACTAAGAGAAAAGTTGCTGGGCCACACCTGTGAGGAATTTTCTTGATCACTTTGTTTGAAGTGGGAAGAGCCACTCTCAACATGGCCCGCACCTTCCAGATTAAAGGAAGTCTGAAGGAGGAGTTTCCCTTCTGGCCTACCGGCCTCATGTCTGGCTGGCTCGTTTGTCGTTTGTCACGTTACTATCACCTGCACTGCTGCCATCCTTCCCTGGGAAGAGAACTACTTTCTTTTTTTTTTTTTTTAATTTTTTTTTCTGATACTTTATTTACATTTCAAGTGTTTCCCCCTTTCTAGGTCTCCTCTTTGGAAACCCTCTATCCCCTCCCTCTCCCCCACCTCTGTGGGAATTCCACCTCCCACCCACCCGCCCACCCACTCCCATATTCCCACCTTGACATTCCCCTTTACTGGGGCCTCTCCTCCCCCCTGATGGCCAACAAGGCCCTCCTCAGCCACTAGTCTCCAGTCCATGTTGGAAGCTCAGAGAAAGTAGTTTCTCTCTGAGCTTCCAACATGGACTGGAGACTAGTGGCTCTCCTGGAATCCTCCAGCCCTCCAGTGCCACTGGGATTACTAAAGTGGCGGTGGGGAGGGGGGGGTTGGGGCGTTTGCGGGGGGACGACTGTCTTAAGGTCAACCTGCACCTGCACAGAGTGAATTGCATGTAGAAGAATGTTTCAATCAGAGCCGTGGGTTGCATGCAAGTGTTATCTTATGCAGAACGAGCAGTTTCTCTAGAGTGTTTCAGAAACAGCAGAAGTGTTGCTGAAGGTAGTCCATAACTCGAAGGGCGATGGTATCCGATCAGAAAGGAGCCAGAGCAGGTTCTTGGGGACCCCTGCAATCTGGGGAGTTAATCATTAGGTTTTTTGGAAGATAGGAAAAGCTGAGCAGGTCCAGGAGAGAGGCATGGGTCGAGACAGAAGAAAGATGTAGCTGGGCGTGGGGAAGAGAAGAACTTCATCCTCTTACGCAAAGATGTGGGCTCTCTAGAGCAGGTCAGATGAACGTCAGCCATGCTTGAGAGAAAATCCGAGGACTCAGGCTGAGAACACTCAGGACCCCAGACAATGAAAATACCATCTCAGGGAAGCCCTGGGTATCCTGGAACTCGCTCTGTAGACCAGACTAGCCTCAAACTCAGAGATCTCAGAGGCCTCTGCCTCTCAAGTGCTGGGATTAAAGGTGTGTGCCCCCACCTCCTGGTTTCCACGATCCTTAATGGGGGCCTTCTTGGAAGGTACTATCACTGATTCTAAACACTAGTGCCGTAAGGAAATTCTTATGTGCCTGCACTCTTTTAGCATGGGAGTGTGGACAGGCTAAAGCCAGTTCTGCACCCTGCCTCTCCTGCCACAGAGGAACCAGAAGAAGGCAGCCTAAGACAGCATTGCCACCTGCTATGATGTCACAATAGAGATTTCTTCTAAGATGAACCAAGCAAGGCAGAAGGTTGGGACCAAGACACTTTCTATAAGATTCCTTGGACACCTCATCTAGAGAACAGTTCTGCCTAGGATGTTCCATCAACAACATCTCCCTCATCATGGAAGACTTTAAGAGCCGTCAAGTATCTGGAATGCGCTGCCCAGAGAAAGGTCACCTTGGGTATGCATCCTGGCTGCCGGCTTTTCTTCTCATTAAAATATTTGACAAGACTTCTTTGCATGGATGAGCAGCTCCAAGCACCAGCCCCACGCTGTTCTCCCCAAGACGTTGCAGTGTAATAGTTAATAATTGTGCTTCCAGCTGAGGATCAATAGCTGTGTTCTACACGTATTAACATGGGAAGCCAGTGTTCTGCAGGAAGAATACTTCCCCCAGACATCAAGGCATTCCTGGGTGAAATAACATGGATTCTCATCCTTTGGCATTCCTTAAGAGTGACCCAAAAAGTGGAGCTGACATCTCTGTTCCTGTCGCCTACTGCAAAGGGCACAGAGTTCTGTGAAGATGTGTGCTGAGTGGGGCTGGAGATGCAAGTTCATGACTATGTTCTGAGTTTAAGAAGTTGTATACGCAAAGAGATCACAAAGAGCAGATGCTTTGCCCAGGACAGGGGATGGAGTGGTACCCAGGATGTAGGACTTCTGAACTAAACTCAGGAAAGCCCTAGGCTCAGGTGGCAGTCTATATTTGAATCCTGATCCCACCACTTCTCAATGGCAGGACCTGGAGCTGTATTTGTAGGGGTGAATCACACATTTACAGTTAGGCTTTGGAAATAAATATGTTATTATGTGTCAAGTACTCAGGACAGTCTTGGATCATAGTAGCGCCTTGGTGAATGGTGACAAATGGTAAATTCTTATACTAATGCTTCATTATCATGTCTCCTACCAAAGCCCAAAGGTGAGTCTCTAAGCATTCCCAGCATTGGAAAGTCTTCTAAAAATATTCTGTCATAGTCTGTTTTCTGTGCTGTGACTAAATGCCTGGAACTGTGTAATTTATAAAGAACGTAAGTGTCTTAGTTAGAGCTCCATTGTTGTGATCAAACACCATGACCAAAGCAACTCAGGAAAGAGAGGGTTTATTTCAGTTTACAACTCTTAGGCCATACTCCATCACTAACGGAAGTCAGGGCAGGAGCTCAACTGCAGGCAAGAACGGAAGCAGTAGCCATGGAAGAATGCTGCTTAATGACTTACTTGCCATGGCTTGCTCAGCCTTCTACCACCCAAGACCATCTGATTGGGGGCAGGGGGAGAGCTATGCAAGTAATCTGGGTCCTTCCATATTGATCACTAATCAAGAAAATGCCCTACAGACATCTTTTATAGAGAATAGTCCAATAGGTGTGTTTCTCAACTAAGAATCCCTCTTTGAAATGACTGGCTTGTGTCAGGCTGCCATAAAATGAACCAATACAAGAGGCTCTCCCAAGTATGGTGGCACAGGCTTCTAATCCCAGCATTCAGGAGGTAGAGGACTGCAGAACTCTGTGAATTTTAGGTCAATCTAGTCTACACAGTGAATTCTAGGCTGCCCAGGGCTACATAGTGAGACCCTCTCACAAAAGAAGAAGTGGTCAGTAGAGAGAGGGAGAAGGGAAACGGGGAGGGGGGAAGGAAAAGAAAAGAATGCAGGTTTATCTAGCACCACTAAGGCCATCTTGAGGGCCACATCTTAAAAGACTTCATGAAACCCTAATTATGCCCTGGTAACTCCATCTTCAAATACTAAGAACATGTGACTTTGGGAATGGCGTGTCTAACACTCAAACTTTTGGAGGACATTTTAAAAGAATAGCAGACTTCATACTATAAATTTGAGACAGTAGAAAAGGTGTTCTCAAACAATGTGATTTTGAAACAGAATTTCATAACAGGATTTTGTAATATGGCCAGCATGGAGAATCCCAAGTAGAGATCTCTTTGTACATGCACATCCTATTTAATGTGACCTGCTGTGAGATTTGTCGCTGTGGAAGAAAGAGTATCCTGAGATCTGGAGAGTGACTGCACTTTCAAAATGGACATTGTCCTGTGGTTCTCCCCTCCATATGCACCACACACACACACACACACACACACACACACACACACATTCGATCCCCAGCACAGTGTCAGTTGTTTTTGGATCGAGAGCCTGAGTATTTCCTGAAATGTCTCATGGAAAAACAAAAATAATGGACGGGGCAATGAGCAGGAAAAGTCTCACCTACCTACGCAAACACTGTTGACATGTCACCAGGCTCTGGCGTCTGTCTCTGACTTTCTCTCACTCTCTGATGGAAATTTTTCTTAGCCCCCATCTCATGGACAAGCTTGAATCAACAGGTCAATGTTTTGCCCTCCCTAGGACCCAATTTCTTCATCTAAGGATTCAGAAACTTGGAGCTCACATGTGAAAGAACATAGAGACCTTATCGTCTTACATGGAAACGGGCATGGGCTTAAAGCTAAGCTGGTGGAAGGGTTGTGGTCTGCAAGGCAAGGACTGCCTGGTACTCTGAGCGGGTGCACTGGCTGGTTTTGTGTGTCCACTTGACACAAGCTGAAATTATCACAGATAAAGGAGTTTCAGTTGAGAAAATGCCTCCATGAGATCCAGCGGTAAGACATTTTCTCAATTAGTGATCAAGGGGGAAGGGCCCCTTGTGAGTGGTACCATCTGTGGGCTGGTAGTCTTGGGTTCTATAAGAAAGCAGGCTGGGCAAGCCAGGGGAAACCAGCAAGCAAGTCAGTAAGGAACATCCCTCCATGGCCTCTGCATCAGCTCCTGCTTCCTGACCTGCTTGAGTCCCAGACCTGACTTCCTTTCGTGATGAACAGCAGCATGGAAGTGTAAGCTGAATAAACCCTTTCCTCCCCAACTTGCATCTTGGTCATGATGTTTGTGCAGGAATAGAAACCCTGACTAAGACAGCGGTTCATTCCCCTGAGCCCACAGTCCAGCCTTGCTCCTAGCGGAATCTCTGCAATGGAGTGTGGAGGGCTCACTCAGACCCTTGGGATATAAGAAAAAAACGGTGAGTGATCTGGATGGGCATATCTATAGCTCAAATGCACTTTCTCTTAGGTGGCCTGAATCCCTTTTCTCTCCGCTTAGATTGTAAGTTCCATTAAGAGGATGAGTTAAACTTTCAGAACTATAACACGACTTCTGTATTTCCCTGTTTCCTCCTGGTTTTAGAATTTTAAAAAGTCAAAGCAAGATGAAGCAAGTAAATATATATTTAATTAAAAAGAAGCCTGCAGGGCTGGAAGAGATGGCTCAGTGGTTAAGAACACTGGCTGCTCTTCCAGGGGATCAGGGTTTGATTCTTAGTGCCCACACAGTGTCTCACAACCACCTGTAACTCTAGTTCCAAAGAATCTGATGCCCTCTTCTGGTCTTGTTGGGCACTGTACTCATATGTACACAACATACATACAGTCAAACATACACAGTTTTTAAAATGTCTTAATGAAATTAAGAAACAAAAACAGAATACGATGTAGGGCAAGGACCTACCTGTGTTGGAATTCCCAAGTGAGGTTCGTTTGTCACTCTGGGGAAGAAAAAGGGTATGAGGTAAAGCGTTAAGTGTGAGAGACGGCCCAGGACAGCGGTGTAGAGCTTATCTCACGTACAGAAGGCATTGGGTTCCATGTTCAGCACAAAGGTCATAAGATTACCTACTACAGTGATCATGTGACTTACTTCCCACCTTTTGGGCAAGTTTCATTTAGGCATTGCTGAGTCATTCATTCCTCCACAGCTCTTGTGTGCCTTCCAACAATCAGAGGTCCATGTAGGGTTTAAGGTTCAGAGCCCCCCACCCAGGACATAGGACCTTGCCTGAAATTCATGACCCTCTTTGCTTGCTTTTTCTTTCTCCACTTATTGCAGTGCAAAGGGTTCCTCTTGTCCAATTCAAGTCTGCCTATTTGAGGGCTGGGGAGTGTAGCTCAGTGGTAGAGCACTTGTCTAGGATGCCTAAGGACCTGCTTCCAGAAGGGAAAAGAAACAGACAGGGAGGAGTGTGTGTTGCCTGCAGAGAGCTGCTAATTACCATGACATGTTACTTAACAATGGTATATTCTGAGTTTGTCATTGTGCAAACACCAAAACTTACACATCTGTCTGACATTCTTCATTATGACAAGAGTAAACCAATTTGGGTGTTACTGCCTTTTGACTCCTTTGTGGGTTCTTCTTTCTTCCATCCTTCTCTACTTCTTTTCTTCTACCCTTTCAACCCCCTAACACAAGATAGAGAGAAAAAAGGTAGAGGGGAAAGGAAAGAGCTACCTGAATAAAGTCAGGGGTCAGAAAGGGAGGGATGCTATCATTCTGCTACTTTATGCTGATTAGGGGCATCAAGTTCCTTAGGGCAAGTTTGATCTTTGCTATCAGGATATCTAATTTATTTTTATTTTTTCTTTTTTGTGGATGACTACTTAACAAAATGTAACCAACAACCTACCAATACCCCCCCCCACAACAAACCAACAACCCACAACCCCTCTTGGGGCCCTAGCATTTATATAACCTCTGAAATGTCCACAGACTTCCAAATGCACACAATCACAGAAACTGTCTGCAGCTGGCAAAATTATGCCCCTGCTAGAGCATGAGGCAAATCATAGTCAGCTGTTGTCGACATTCTGAAGCAGTCCTGTATCTCACAGCTGGGATTAAAATGAAAACATATTCTTACAATATTTCTGGTTTTTTAAAAAACCCAAGACTCCAAAATTGTCACTACATGTGGGTATGAGGAAGATGAGGGCAAGATCTCACATTGTAGGTCAGGTTGCCCTGCATTTCACAGAGACAGTCCAGGTTGTTCTTGAAATTATGGTAATCCTCCTGCCTCAGACTTCCATGTGCTAGAATTATTGGCATAAGCTACCACACCAGTAAGAGAAACAATTCAGAAAATGGAAAATTTGCTTTGCTTCAAAATTCCATGATGGGGAAGGTATGCCAAGCAGTTGATCTAATGGTGACTAGGAAGCAAAGACAGAGCATCTGTGCTCTGGGTGTCTATTTTTCTCCCTTTGTAATCATCCTTGTACTCAGCCTGTAGGTGGTACCACCTACACTCAGGTCAGGTTTTTAGTTAACTGTGTCTGGAAACACCCTCAGACACACCCCAATGTGTGCCATCATAATCTTCTAGGTGCTTTGCAGGTCAATCAACTTGACAATCAAGATTAAGCACCAAGTGTACTTGTACAAAGATGGCTATCACCAGATGATACAACAATACAGGATTGCCATTGGTCCATCCTGTGACAGTTCAATGAGTGTCTGGGATGTCAGTGATCATCAAGGCAAGCCGAGAATATAGGTCAACTTCCAGGACCTTTGACCATATTTTTACCATGAGAGGACAGTGTAATTTTTCACCATCTACCCCTCATTGACCCATTATCCCTCCATCAGCATCTATTCTTCCACCCACCCTAATCTCTCTACTCACCATTTACCCCTCCAGTGACCATCCATCTTTCCACTAATCCATCCAACCTTCTATGACCATCCATACCTCTATCAAACCATTCATGATCTTCTAACATGCTATGTTACACCTTGGGGATCAGGAGTCAAGTGTCAAAGAGTAGTGGGCTAGTTTAATAGCACACAAAAAGTTGTAATACAATATCAGAAGTTGAACAAAGACAAATAAAGCAATTTAAGGATTTTCAGAGTGCCTGACATGAAAGTTTTATTTGACAGAGTGTGGTGGTTTGAATAAAAATGGTCCCCATAGGCCCATAGGGAGTAACACTGTTTGAGATGTGGCCTTGTTGGAATGGTGTGGCTTTGTTAGAGGAACTACGTCACTGGGATGGGCTTTGAGGTCTCACATGCTCAAGCCAGGCCCAGTGTGTCACTCTTTTCCTGCTGTCTACAGATCAGGATGTGGAACTCTCAGCTCCTTCTCCAGCACCATGTCTGCCTGCATGCCACCATCCTTCCCTCCATGGTGACAATGGGCTGAACCTCTGACGTGTAAGTCAGCCCCAGTGAAATGATTTCCTTTATGAGAGTTGCTGTGGTCACAGTGTCTCTTCACAGCAGTAAAACCCCAACTAAGACAGATAAGGGCAGGACCCTCTGATAAGCAGCTATGTGAGCCAAGCTAGGCTGACAGATGTGTGAGCTGTATATACCTGAGGAAAAAACATTTGAGAGAAATGGGAAAGCCAATAGAGTATACTGATGCAGGAGCACTCCTGGTGGGGTTGAGGAACAATCAGAAATTCTGTAGAGCGGATGAAGTCCGGGACACGGTGCAACAATGATACTGGAGAGCTGGGTGTATAGCCTTGTTGCTATGGTAACAGTGGTGCTCATAGTAAGATGAAAGCCACTAGAACACTTTGGGCAGAGAAATAATATGATCTAATTTATGGTTCTTTCCTTCCTTCCTTCCTTCCTTCCTCCCTCCCTCCCTCCCTCCCTCTCTCCCTTCTTCCTCCCTTCCTCCCTCCCTTTCTTCTTACTTCTAGGCAAATGCCCCACCACTAAGTTAATCTCCCAATCCTTCTGGTCTATGTTTTTCAAGTCCCTCTGGCCACAATGTTAGGTGATGAGAGGAAGGTGTAGCACAATAGCAGTGAGAGATATGAGGAGCCTTCTCCAAGCTGCTGTAGACTATTCTAGCTTGTTTCAAGCTATTTCAGCCTGCTCCTGGTCATTCCAGAGTGTGACTTATGCCTAAACCCCAGGAAGCTGAGGAGTCTTCTACTGCCCCAGTCTGAGAAAAGTAAGCACTACATAAAGCTCACCAGTGATTATGCAATAGGCACCATGATAAATTTTGTTGCATGGAAGGTTCTAGAACATGACATTGCTTTTTCAGAGGACTCTTCCTACAGGAGATCCTGAAGGAAATAACTCAAGGTCAGGTGGGTGAGAGGAACACATGGCCCCATGCCAAAAAGCATGATCTTGGGAGAACGGAAGTTGGATCCTTAAACCATTATGCTAAAACCAAGTGTAGTGGTGCATGCCTTTAGTCCCAGCACTCAGGAGGCAGAGGCAAAGGCAGTCAGATCTATGTGAGTTCAAGGCCAGCCTGATGTACAGAGTGAGTTCCAGGACAGTCAGTACTATGTAGAGAAACCCTGTCTCAAATAAATAATAAATAAACCTTTAAACCGTGCTGGTCAAAGTGAAAAGTAATTCTCTTATAAACTTTTCAAGAAGGCTACAGTAAAAAGAACCTCTTCTAAAATCATACTGCGTCTATAAGACTGTGGTTCTCTAAGTTGGCTACACAAGAGAGTAACTCTGGAGTCTCTTTTGCTCCTTTAGATCCTGGGGATTCAAGCCAGGGAACACACATGCTAAGCAAGTATTCCATCCCCTCGGCTGTAGTGCCACCCCTTCCCCCAAGATGGATTGGCCACCGTTCTGGTCATATCCTGAACCCATTCAGTTGAGTTGTTTGAATGTGGGAACCAGGTCACAGCCTATCAACAGGCCACTGCTAAGGGCAACACAGTTTGAGAGCTACTGGCCAGTGGTGCCTCTGGGACTTTGGCTGACAGTGTCCTCACACCTAGGGATGTTGATGAGAGGTAACCTCTCATGTAGAAGACTGTGGTGAGCCTGGATGCTGTATTTCCACCAAGCTCCAAGTGAGATCTCTGCCATAGCTTCCCTTCCCCAGAGTCCCATGGCTCAGAACACTCACCCACTTGCTGCTGGGCTTAATCTCCTTGTCCCATCTGCCAGTTCTTAGGACTTGTGATGACAGAAGGACAAACTGTTCATGCAGCTGGCTCACTCAAATGCACTGTCAGGCCGAAATCATAAGCCATTTCCACTTTTAACAAGTTGTCATTGTGCTGGGGGGGCGGGGTCAAAGCCCTTCTTTCCCTGGTGGAATTCCCAGGGCTCCTGATGACTGTCTGTCTGCCTAGATCAAAAAGGTCCTTTTGGTGGGAGTCCTATGCCTCTGATATATCAAGAACCTACAAATTTCATGGTCTTGTCACCATGGAAGCCCTGGAAGAGAAGATGGGGCCACACCCTCAATTTGGGTGCATCTTGTCCTTGGATACAAACAGGGGGAAGCCCAGGACTGTTTGCTCTGACATGTCAGCCATGAACTCAGCCAGGTTCTCACTTCTTCTGTTGATGACTGGGCAGGTAATCCACAAGGCTGCAAGCGCAGCTGTGATTTGGGCCTACATTCTATGAGTGACTGTATGCCAGCAACTACATTTAAATACATGGCTCCATTTCAGTTTGGAATATTCTTGTTGGGTAGAATATTCCCACTGTAGTGCTGTATAGGATCAGCAGTTAAGAGCATCTGCTAGTCTTGCAGAGGACCTGGGTTCAGTTCCCAGTGCCAGTTCCAGGCAATCTGGTGCCCTCCTCTGGCCTCCTAGGGCACCAGGTATACAAACATACATATAGGTAAAAATAAATAAATAAATGAGCAAATAAATAATAAATCTTTAAAAAAGAAAAAAAAGATGCCGGGCAGTGGTGGCGCACACCTTTAATCCCAGTACTTGGAAGGCAGAGGCAGGCAGATTTCTGAATTCAAGGCCTTCCTGGCTTACAAAACAAGTTCCAGGACAGCCAGGGCTACATAGAGAAACCCTATCTCAAAAACAAAACAATAATAAAATAATATGTTCGTTGTATGAGGGAGGGAGGGCACTGACTGGGAACTCTGCACAAGGTCATCTGATCATAAGTCACAGAACCAGTCAATGCCTCCAGCCCTCGATCGTTGGGCAGGCCAGTGCTGATAGAGGACACAGTGTCTACCAAGTCAGCCAAGTGTAGATGCAGGCTACAGTGTCCTGGGAGGACTGCTGAACTATACTATCTCAAACAAAAATAACAACAATAAAAAGGGACAATGCTCAGAGTACAGGCCGGCCCTGTTTCAAGTCTACCTTTGTGTTCTCTAGCTTCACACTGCCTGGGTGACTGTAGCAAGGACCTCTTAAAGGCTCATCTGAACAGTGGACCTGGTCTGGAAAGGACTCTGCCTGGTTTTACCAAGAAATGAACACAAGTAGTAGCTCATCATCTGGCAGAAGTGAAAGATGCTGAGAATATGGTCACCGTTGCTTTTCTTATTAGTGTTCCTCGGAATTTCTAGTCTCAGGGGCCCAATACTCCAGGATAAAGATCGAGGTTGGAGGTGGATTTCTTCTTCGTGAATTTAGCCTACAGCCTCCTTTTCCAGCCTTTCCCTTCCACCCGAAGGCTATTCATCGACTCCGAGAAACCCCACAGAAACAGCACCAATCAGACTGTGTCATCACTAGTCGGAAAACCGTAGGGTGTGCAACCTGCAGGGTAGACCCGTGCTTAGGATCATTCTTAGAGTTTTGCGAATGCACTAGGGATGGCCGGGGCCATTCTTAGAGATGCGCACATGCACCAGGGAGGGCCGGATGAGTTTGAGCCCCACCCCAGGAGGTCCTGTGTCACCAGGCACAGGTTTAGGTCACCACCCTCACAGGCAGCATCTCTTCCATTTCTGGTTAACATTGCTGTGGAAAATAGCATTTTAATAAGCCTTTTCTCTAAGCAGGGTGCTTTCATGGTGTTCTAGTTTGCTCTCTGTTGCTATAATGAAGTCCATGACCAAAGGTAACTTAGGGAGAAAAGTATTTGTTTGGCTTACATGTCCGGATCACAATCCTTCTTCAGGGGAAGCCAAAGCAGGAACTCAAGGCAGGAACTTAGAGGCAGGAGCTGATGCAGAAGCCATGGAGGAATGCTGCTTACTGGTTTGCTCCTCATGACTTGCTCAGCCTGCTTTTTTTTATAGCACACAAAACCACCAGCCCAGGGGTGGCACTGCCCACAGAAACCTGAGCCCTCCCACATCCATCATTAATCAAAAACAAACAAACAAACAAGCAAACAAACAAAACCCTGCAGATTTGTCAGCAAGCCAATCTGATGGAGGCTTTTTTTTTTTTTTCAATTGAGATTCACCTTCCTAGGTAACTATGGCTTGTGTCAAGTTGACAAAAAGCCCAACCAGGACACACAGCAAAGCCTTTCTTCTCCATCCTTGGATAGAACATTTGGAAAGTGTCTTCTAAACACGATCTGTACATCAGATTGTGTGCTGTGGACCCTTCTGAGCCTTCTTGGGGCTAAAACCCCAAAGGTCTGCACCTTGAGCCCCTACACACACACACACACACACACACACACACACACACACACACACACAGAGAGAGACACACACACGTCTGTCTTGCTCTACCTCCAGAGGTTCAGGACTCCTTTCCTTCCCCTCACTTCCTGTCAGTGGGGCTCATGCTTACCAAAGACTGTGACGTTCAGGGGTCAGCTAAGACCCGGAGATCACTTGAAGTTAAAACATGGCCAGTTGCCAGTTTCTTCGTGGCATTCCTTTCCGCTTCTTAAAAAAAAATAAAATAAAAAACAAACCTGACTTAAGAAAACTTGATCTGTTTGAAACAAACGGCCTCAGCTATTCCTTCCTGTGTTCTTAGAAGGAGCAGAAGCAAGTGGGCCCAGAATATTCCAAGGGGACATGTGCAGAGAGGGCAAAGGCAAATAGAGCCCTCTCGGTGGGGACATTCAATAACTCTCTTAGCCTTTATGATGTAGGACAGGGGCTCATTTGCTCGATTTGGGGTGACAGCCACAGGTTTTGTTACAGCCTGGCTGGAGTTTTAAGAAAGCAGGGCTCTCAGGGGCTGCAAGCAGCCTTCGTTATCTTAGCCATGGGAGGCATGGAAATCGGAGGCTGTTGGCAGCCCAGCATAAATCCAGTGCATGTGAGGGGCTGCCCAGCCCAGGAGGAAGGAGCGGGTTGCTTCCTTTGACGCCAAGGTTTCCTGCCTCTGTGGAGAGGTTGTCTGGCCTGGGTGCACCAGCCCAGCCCGCATCAATTACTTGAAAGGAAATCAACTCTATTCCTGAAGGCTTGGCACCAGAAACATTCATTGTTGAGGAAGGGGAAGAAAAAGGAAAAAAGGAGGGGGGGAGGCTAATGAACTCCCTTCTCTGGTGTTTTCAAAGGCCTCTTGTGTCAGGGGCTTCATCTCTTTTTAGCAGAGTTCTTAGGAACTCTCATTAGCCCCTCAGTAAATGCTACTTTAAGGGCTTGTAACTTTGTCATTAAATCTTCACTCCAAGATGAATTAAGGTAGCAAACAAGAAATACCCTCCCCATCCCCACCAAAAAGGCAAGAAAATAGACGGGGGTGGGGGGAGTTTGCGCTTCTTTATGCAGCTTCCTGTCAAACAGTGATTAATTCAGGGCCACTTAAGTGTTTCTAACTTTCATCCATAATGGGCACGCTGACATTTTTATTTGAATCTCTTTACACCATCCCAAAATAATCTCTTTCTGCAGCCGAGACTGCTGGTGAATTGCTGGAGAACAGTTTTTAGCCTTTCTCTTCCCGCAGCCTCTCTGAGGATGGCCACATGGAGCCAGGTGGATTGAGTGAGTGGCTCTCTTGCTGCTGACTAGCCTAGCCATGTCTGTCCCTCTGTGGAGCCAAACAAACCCCCTCACCTCTAACATGTCCTTGCTGTGGAGCTGTTGTTACACTGAACACTCTAAATGAAGTTCAAGGGAGTCTACTGTAGTGTGACCTTCTCTTACCCAGAGTTGCATGTTCCGTAGGTCAGACTGGTCCTGAACATAGGAGTGCACGTAAAATTAATCCAATTTTTTGGTTAATTGAAGAATAACCAGGGAACTGCTTTGACAAATTCCCTCTCATATACGAAGTCATCTGAAACTGAAGACTTTGCAACCACATGGTCTTCTGAGAGAGCTACATCACCATGGCCAAGACCTGTGTCTATGCAGCTAAGCCGACTTCCCATCTTCTGAACAGCTCATTCCAGCTGCACAGGACTTTGGTTCTGCAGTGTTTCCTTCTTACGTTATCTACTACTGTTAAAGTGAACGTAGTCTTGAATGTTGTTTTCTTCATAATAGAGGAGCAGAAGAGGCATCAGGATGTCGTGGTGTGGTTGTTCTCAGTTCTGCAGAACTGGAGACTGAGAAAGAAGCTCAGTGGGTAAAGATGCTCACCACCAAGCTTCCCTTCCTGCTCTATCCCTGGAATGCATATAGTGTGAGGAGAACGGACTCCTTCAAGGAGTCCTTTGACCTCCACATGAACACTGTGGTACACACACACACACACACACACACACACACACACACACACACACAATGAATAAGTGCAGTAAAAATATTAGAACTTACAGGAGTTTATTTTCTACATACACACAGTTTGTTTAAATAGATGTCAAACAATAACAGCCCCCTGGAGGTTTCAGAGATGGCCTGCCAAGGGGTAAACCATCACTGAAGCACCAAAGCTGCTCTTCACCTGGCCTGAGAGAAGCCATCTCAGCTGTTCTAATCCAGTAGATAGCTGAGTTTACAGTAAGTCGCGTTTTCTTTTCTCTTTTTCCTTTCCTCTCTCTCTCTCTACCTCTCCTTTACTAGCTTTTAAAAAACCGATAAAGGGCCTCAAGCGTACAGCAATGCTCCTGCCTCAGCCTGTCTCCCAAGTGCTACGATTACACTCGGATGCCACCAGACTCGGTTTAATTTTTTTTCCTTGATCACGCTCTGATGGTAGTCTTGGCAGAACAGTGCACGACTTATGACAAAGAAGGATGTCACAAGGAGGAGGAGGAGCAGAAGGGAGAGGAAGGAGAAGGACCTAAATTTGAAATGATAAACTACTGTATAAGTGATATGTTATAGTCAAAACCACAAAAAACAAAAAAACAAAAAACATATAACTTTAGAAAATGGAAGTCTCTCAAAGACTACTGTGCACAGATATATATGCTACAGATATTGGGAGGTGTGCTGCCCAAGTGTGGGCAGATAGCATAGATCCTGGGAGCTGTGCTGCCCAAGTGTGGGCAGGGAGCATAGATCCTGGGAGCTGTGCTGCCCAAGTGTGGGCAGGGAGCATAGATCCTGGGAGCTGTGCTGCCCAAGTGTGGGCAGGGAGCATAGATCCTGGGAGGTGCGCTATGCATGCTATAGGGCATGGCTCTGACGATTGGGAGGTGCCTGTCCATGCTGGGAGAAGGTGTCCACCCTGTGGTGGAGGTACCAACCTGACCTTTGCTTTTGTTCCAGCCCTGGGAATTCTGCATCTGTATCTAACATTCAAGGTTGACATTAAAGCTCTGCTCTAATTGCCCTCTTAAATAAAACTAAGTGTAAAATGTACTTGAGAAGGGAGCACTGGGAAAACTTGTCTCTGGCCACTCCCATTCTTGCTCCTGATGCCAATACCCTTGCAGCCCGATTTCCAGCTTCTCGAACTTTCCGGTTGCCCCTTTTCTAGTCCAGAGCTTTGGTTTCTATGCTTTGTGTTTTGGGTTATGAACCGTGTTATATCAGAGTCGAAGTTACAAGTAAATAAACGAACACAAAATAAAAATCCGACATCCTACTGGCTTACCAACACAGGTTTCAGTTCTCAACCTTTGTTTCCCCAGGTTTTTCATGCTATCTTGGAAGAGAGATCTGCCAGGACAATTAATTAGGGATAGAAAGGGGAGTCAAGCTACGCTAGTGGCTTCCAGAGCTTCGATATCTACCCTTTGTATGTGTTGTTGTGGCCCCATTACACAGATGAGTGAGAACAGGCGGAGCTTCTGAGGCCACCAGAGTGTCTGAGTGACGCGTTCTTTCCAGGTCCCGCCTCCAACTCACGTCAGCACGTCATCTGAGGCAATCGTATCTATTTCAGAATCATTTCTGCGCTCCCCAGACCGCTGCTGGTGAGCACATGGTCATTGCATTTCTCCGTTTTATCTCTAAATGAAGGGGCCATAAGGTACTCGACTTCCAACCCCCGCCCCAGCCCAATATGGAAAAACGATCTGAATACACAAAATTAGAGAAACATACAGAGAATGATTGTTTAAAATTCACAGCTGTCAACATCAAGTATTCTGTGCAAGAGAAAGAATGTAAGAGGCGGTTAACAAAATAGCTACAGATGGATCGGTGCTGGGGTGGACTAGGCTGGCATTGTCTGAGCCGCGGTTCACAGAGGCTCATTTGCATTCTGGGACAAAGGTTCGCTGTTGGAGACCCTTTCTCTCCGGCCTCCTCCTCCAAAAGGCGCCTCGCCATCCTCCGAGAGGCTAGTCGGCCTTCCCGCTACAGGAACGAACACAAATCTGTTATTTTAACACAACTCGGGCACAAAGTGGTGTTTTCACTTCGAATAAAGCTGGGGGAAGCTGAAGAATAGGGCCTTTTATTTGCAGGAGATAGTCAAAGGAAGTCGGATTGAACTGAAGGCCAGCAAGGATGAATAAAGTTGTTAGTGAACTAGCAGCCTGTGGCCTGGGAGCGCCCGGTGAATCCCCCCCTCCCCTCCCCAACCCCCAACCTTCGGCAGTCCGGAGCTCTCTGCATCAGAATGCATAATTGCATGTGTTAATTACATTTTGAACCTCACCCTCTATCTAACACAGAATAAACTCATTTGTGCCAGCCCCTGTCCCCAACTCTGCATAGTGCCTTACTGCCTGCAAGAGGAGACATTTTGGGGTTTAAGACTTATGATTGGCACCAGACAAATGTCCATTTTCTTTTTCCCTGTTCTGACTGTACGTTTGAGCCCACAATGGGCGAATGCATTTTGCGAGTGACTACTCCGCAGCCTAGCTGCCTTCACTCCGCAAACTCTAGGGGCTGTGCTTTATGAATCCTGCAAGAGAGAGGTTAGACGTGACACAGAGAAATGTTTTAAAAGACCAGAGAGATTGAGAGGATGATTTAAGTACCAATCTAAAGTGAAATAGTGAGGTGGAACAAAACTAGCCAGGTTGAGGGCATTAAGCTAGAAATGTCTTTGAATCATTTTGGCAGCTGCTTCTCCTTTGCCTGGGATCACAGAAAGTGTGTGTGGGATTCAGCATCCTGGAACACCCAGTAAGGAGGAAAGGACTGTAGGAGAAAACCTGGCGTAGGGTTCCTTTCTTTCACACACACACCCCCCATCTTCTCATGGCCCTGATAAGGAAGAATGAGTGCCCCTCCCCCCATCGCTTGCTTTTTCTTTGTTTCCCCAGTACCTTGGATGTTTAGTTCCTATTGTAGTGGTGTTGAGGTGAATGGGACTTTTAAGAGATGGAGCCCATTAGGAAGTCAGTAGGTCAGAGGGCTCCACCCTTTTGAATGGACTCCTGCAGATCTTGTAATGTGTAGAGTTTTGTTCTCAAGAAGATGGATTGTTATACAGTGAAGAAGCCTGCTTGAGCTTAAATCCTTATGCACGCTGCTGGTTCCCTTTCTGTCTCTTCACCATGCTATGACACAGCCCCCTGGAGGTGTCACCAGGATGCCATCACCCTGTTTGTTAGATCTCCCAGCTGTGAGAATGGTGAGCCAAATAACTCCTCTTTACTTATGTATTATCCAGTTACAGGCATACATACAAATGCTTCATCACCTTCCCCAATGTGTGTGGGAACAACATAGGAAAGATGCCTTTAATTAAGGCTGAGACCCAGGGGACCATATGATATCTGACATGGAATGAGGCGCCATGTGTCTGGGGTGGTGGCTGTGCAGCCTGGCTCTGGACAATGACCCCATGATGTCATTGAGAGCCTTGACCCTGGCTCTTTAAATCAGGGGTTCCTTTAGGAGATCTCAGCTTCTGTTGTTTCTAATGGCTTCAATCCCAGGCTCAAGGGGCAAGGTAAACACTTTTTTTTTTTTTATAATGATGATGAGCTCCTTTATGTTTGGGGAAAGGAAAAAAGCAAACCTTGCAGGGTATATGTAATCTCCCCTCCCAGATCTCCTGAGGCCTCCAACTGGCAAAGCTCAACCTGTGAGGTGGTTTGAGAAGACGAGTGTGAGAATCTAGTACTCAGGTTTCTGTTACTATAACAAAATGCCCAAGGTAATTAACTTATAATGAGAAAAAAGGTTTTTGTTTTTGGTATTTTGGCTCATCGTTTCGGAGGTCTTTTTCTGATGATACATTGGCCCCATTACTTTTGGCCTGTGACTGTATATCATAGGGGGAACACGGGACACAGCAACCAATTCAGCTCATTCATGAGCAAGGGAAAGGAAGAGGGTGCATCCCATGGCATCCTTTCTGGTCATACCAAAATAGCCTAACTCTTCTTATTAGGTCCTACCTCCAGGGTCCTATTAACTTCTGATGGAGCCACACCAGAGTCATGCTTTCAGCACATGAGGCTGGGGGGCCACATTCAATTTCCAATCTGTGGGACTCTCCTACCTTCCTCCAGTTGGGAGAGGAGGCACAGAGTCAGGGGATGTTGGGGGCATCTCAAAGCCCAAAGCCTGCTCCCCTCTAACAGCTGCCAGAGACACACATGTTTTGATTCCACATAAGCACATGTCTTTATCCCAACAGGGGGTCAGAGGAGGTCATAAGTGACAGCAGTCTGTTGACTCAAGCACTAGGCAAATGTCAGCCAGTTTTCATTGCTAATCACTAATACCTTTCCTGCCCCGGAGCCTATTCAAGAGAGTATTTTTTCAGTTCTCTTTTTAATTGCTAACAAATATTTATTCAGAGCATACTATTGCCCCAGGAACAGAAAAGACACACATCAAATCATGTCTATGAGCCTCTCTTCTCAGATTCAGAATAGCATCAAAAGGCCTTCCTGTGGCCTGCAAGGCTGGTGTGACCAGACCCTTCCCATGGTCCTTTGGTCCTTTGCCCTCTCCTGGGGCTGGTAAGTCACCCTACTGCTCCTCAAATCCTATCATCTATCTTACTGCAGCCATGCTGTTGCAGGGTCCAGAAACCCAATCTCTCCCTCCAGATCTTGTCATCTATCTCTCTTTTAGAAAGGCCTTTCTTAACAGCAATTCCTCAAGCTCCCTCACGCCTCGCTGCAGGCTTTTCATCCTTACCCATTGTTTTATAGTACTTACCATTCCTCTCAGAGCTTTAAGTGACAAGAGGACTCTTGCTTAGGGCTGCTGGTCACAGCACTCTCCCTACCAGTTCATCTCCACAAGGCATAATGTGTCTGTGGGTACATGTCCATCACCTATAACAGTCCCTGGCACTTAGTAGGCTTTCTATAAGCAGCAGTAGATGTGCCAAAGGCACTGTACCCAGGAAAAGGAACCCAGGGTCAGGTAGCCTTGGGCTTTGTCTCTGGGCTTAGTCTGGAAAAAGTAGCGTATATATATATATATATATATATATATATATATATATATATA
>CM052707.1:22840762-22926390 GCA_028551405.1 Uromys caudimaculatus | reverse complement strand
AATTGGGAGGAGAAAGAAGCATTGTCTTTCTTGCCTTTCATGCTGATGTAGGGCCAGAGTGAACAGAGCTTCCAGATTCCTATCAACAAGCACAGGATGGAGATGCTTTGACAAGAGGTAGTAATAGAGACTGAGAGCTAAAGAAAGCCTAAGGTCTGGATCATCTCCATGTTTCGCTGAACTTCGGTCATGTGACACTTAATCCTCTCCGGCCTAAAGTAGCTCAAGCTAAGGTTTGTTTTATCAACCAAACATTTTACTTCAAATAGTTACATAATTATCATAAAATAAACACACAAATTTAATTTCAAAGCTCAAGCACTCTAGGAGGTTGTAAAATGCAGAGGTCTCCCTTGCTGACCCCACTCCCTCCTCTGGCTTCCCCCTCCCCCTCATTCTTGGAGGTAACCCACAACCACTTGTTAAGTGTATTATCCTTCCAACTGTCATGTCCACGACTTCTGGCAAGCATTCCGAGAGGCAGCAGAGAAAGCTTTGTAATTGTGATTTATCTGATTGTAATATATATTACTCTTGTAGGTTTTCAAACAATGGGTTATTCAAGCGTTTATTTCAGTCAGCTTTGTCTGCATTAGTAAATGTTTTGACACTAGCCATTTATTTCCGAGATGAATGATTCTTTTGGGTATTTCTCAACAACATAAAATAATACTCCGGGTGAAGGCAGTGCCGGCTTTTTGGCAAAGCCTAGCCTATTCATCTGCACATTCTTCATTCTGCGGGGTGTGTTTGCACAGAGTAGGGGCACACTGCGCTCTGGAATGGATGAAGAATTCAGGGGAGGGGAAAGGCCAAGGTACAGGGGGTCCAAATGAAGCCTCGCAGGGCTGCATCTCAGGACTTCAGACTTGGCAGGATTTCTTCTTTCAGCCATTACTGTAGTCCTCATCATCTCTCGCCTTTCTGCCTGCTCTGGGCAGGTCTCCATGCTTTGAACAGAGCTACTCCAGGTCTCTCAGATGGATTAGTTTTGCTCAATTTAGTTGGCATTGCTCTTGGTTGTTTGCAACTCAAGAACTCTGACCTGCGCTCAAAGCAGGTAAGAAACAAAGGAAAGAGAGGCCCAGACCCTCTAAGTCCCGCACTTCAGGCCACAAAGCTGGGGAGTGGCCAAGAGGAACCCAATCGGGGCTGCCAAGGCAAGTACTTGGCCTTTTTCACCCTTTGTGGCCAGGTGCTGAAAGTCTGGCATGGGCACAAGTCATTTCCAGAAGCCAAAGATGGCATGTCAGAACTTGCCTAGTTCTCATCGAGAAGTAGGTCTTCATGCTACTTCGCCTAAGAGGCTCTTTCAGAAGTCTGTAGAATTGCGTGTGGACCCAATCCCTTGTGTCTTTGCTAATACAATAGATATCTATTCACTTAGGGGGGGAATTATATTAGAAGAGACAGAACAGAGCGGAAGCAGAAGGTAGCTTCTTCTGTCTTCTCCTGTGTAGGGTTCATGTGGGGCTCATTGCTCCCCTGTTGCCATTGCCACACAGGGAAAATAAAAAGCCTACCCTCTATGACAAATAGCCATTGTTTGTTTGTTTACGATGAAGTATTTATTTTACATTAATGGTCAAAAATCCCTAGGTCTGAATTCCCATTCTGCCACTAGCCCACTTGCTGTGTGACAAGTTATTTACTGTCTCAGTCTGTTTTCTAATCTAAAAACCCCTGCCTCCTAAGGCTAATTTAAGAATGAATTAGGGGTTGGAGAGATGGCTCAGCAACTAAGGGCACTTTCTGGTGTTCAGTTCTCAACACTACAGTGGCTGACTCACCACTGCCTGTAACTCCAGCTTCGGGGGATCCAGCACTCTCTTCTGGCCTCTGAGGGCATCTGCATACACACACACACACACACACACACACACACACACACACACACACACACACACACACCTATAAAAATAAAAACATCTTCTTTAAAAATCAGCACGTTAGACATTGGTAAGTATAAAGCACTTAGCCCTGGGTCTGGTAGGCAGAAGGTGCTACGTTTGTCACTAGTGTTATTCTTTGATAGATTTTTTTTTAAAAAGTGTTCCTCAAGTGATTAACTAGACTTCTGAATTCTGCAAGATCATGCCAGGGTTCCTGCTGGTCAGAGTGGTGGTCACGAATAAGGCACAGGTCTCAAAGTAACAAATGACTGGGTGCAAGCAATGGGAGTATAAATAGAACCCTGATTGTAGATAGTCTAATTATCTCTTGCTCTTTGACAAGATTCACATTTGGCTGAATAGCATGAAGCTATACTGACACAGTTCTGAAAAGGGCAGTCTGGAAAGATGAGACCCACTGGTCTGAAAGCTGTGTTGTGTGGTTCAGTGGAAATGTAAGTAGGCCAAATTATCTCTAACGCTGAATTAGCTGAAATTATGCAAGCTTTTAGCTTGGAGAGGAGGATTCGAACCTTTTGTGTAAACTGCAGTAACGCACACTGGTCTTTATGGGATGACTCCAGACTTAAAACTAATTCTGGCGAATTAAGAATTGTATTTTCCAGGAATTAACTCCCCCAATTTGACTGCGGCTGTAAAAATTTTATTAGGCAATACATCCCATCTCAAAGTGGAAATGTGTGTTGGAACCTGCTTAGGAAATAATTATAGTGGTGTTGTTAATTTTATATTTGCCTAATAAAACACAGCAGTAACAACAGAGTTGGGTGGATACAACAAAAGAAGCCCTTGACGTACTTTAAATGGGTGGTTTTGATTGAGATGAAATGAGGAACGTGTACTCTGATGATCATGGTAGCCGCTGACATTGTGGAATGAATAGTTCGTGATTCTCACAGTGTGAAAGAGAAACACTCACCAACCAGCACGCAGCATCTCTGTGCCTCTCAGCCATGTCCTTTGAGAAAGTTTCACTTTCTTCACCCACTTAGGAGCACCCAGGAGCCTGTGCCTCTCCACATTCATGCTGATGCCCACAGGCCTACTTACCCATTCTTGCTCGTCCTGTTTGCAGCATGAAGAGAGGTCTGCTTCCCTTGGAATCCAAAACCGTGCACTTCTGTTCTTGACGGCAGACGTTGTTCATTGTCTCTTGCAGACGTGGACGGATGTTATGCCTCCTCATGCTGTTCTCTTCCTCTAGTCTCTACTCTGTCAACTAGTATCTTCTAGAGTCTCTGAGTTTCATTTGAAGACATAATTCAAGGCTATAAACTAAGTTGTATAGCGATTTGCTTTTTGGATGGGATGTGGAATAGCACCACCAGGAAGTTCTTTGATGGGAGGATGTCCTCACCTCCTTAGTCATTTGTTCATCTCTAATTTTACCCAATATCAGATAGAACTTGGGCTCAGATCAATGACACTGAGGAATCTGCCAAGCCCTTAAAAATGGTTGTTTTCAATTTAAGGTAGGTGAACAGGAATATTCACTTCTTAAAGGAATTGAATGTCTACATTAAAAATTATTAAGCACGAAACAAGTGAACCTATTTGAAGAAAAGTCTCTGTATCTGAAAATAATATAGGTAATCCTTGAATAGGACAAAATCACGATGACTCTTGTGAGGAAAGAGTTCTGAGGCTGGGCAAGGTGACACGCACAGAGGTTGGTGGACACACACAGAGGTTGGTGGACACTCGCAGAGGTTGGTGGACACTTACAGAGGTTGGTGGACACTCGCAGAGGTTGGTGGACACGCACAGAGGTTGGTGGGAAAGCAGTGAGATGAGGAAAAGCAGGGGTGGGATAAGCAGAACCTGGAGGAAGGCCAAGGGCAGAGGAAGCCCCTGGGCTGGTGGTGCTGACTAGTTAGGGAAGGGAATGGGGTCCCAGAGCCTGGTGCGAGATGGGACTCTAGGCAAGGCACAGCTGCCTGTCTCAGTTTGGTTGGTTTGTTTGGTTTGGTTTTTGTTAACTGAAAGAAGGCAGAAAGAGGGGGAGGGGATGTGGCTGAGGGAAAGGAAGAGGAAGAGAAGGAAGAGGAAGAGGAGGAGGAGGAGGAGGAGGAGGAGGAGGAGGAGGAGGAGGAGGAGGAGGAGGAGGAGGAGGAAGTTATGGGAAAAGGAGAACTGCAGAGCAATAGTAGAGCGTGTTCGCGGGTGGCTGGAACCAGGGAGTAGATGGAGGCACATATAGAAGAGGGGAGACAGCACCTCGGAGAGAAGACATTGCTTTTGAGGAGCTGCTTGGTGTTTGCCGTGGTCCAATCTGGTTGTCCTGACATACTTCACTAGGAGCACAGCAGCTGCAGGAAAGGCTTTGCAGAAATCCCACACTGTGCAAGTGTGACGCCAGGAGACGCCTTCCCAGCAGATGAAGATGGTTCGAAATCCCTACTGCACGCCGTCCAACTCGCCATCCAGCTCTGGGGAAAGGACATGGCTACTTGTTGTGATTTGAATGAAAGCTGTCCCCATAGACTGACATATTGGAATACTTGGTCCCCCATTTGTGGCACTGTTTATGAAGATTATGGAACCTTTAAGAGGCCGGCTAGGAGAAGTTTGTTTGGGGAGGGGGGCAGGCTTTGAGGATTTATAGCTGGCTTCCTCTCTCTCTCTCTCTCTCCTCTCAGTGTGTACATTAAAATGTGATCAGCTATTTTCCAGTTCCTGCTGCCATAACATGCCTTCCAGGCTACAATGAACTTTGCCTTTCTGGAACTTTGCACTAAAATATACTTCTTCCTTGAGCAGGTCTTAACCATAGCGCTTTCCCAGAGCAACTGTAACTGATACACTGTTTCCGTTCTCCTTTCTGACTGCCCAATTGAATGGAAGGCCTTAAGGCTTGACAGTCTCCCAGCTGGAGGCTACTTTGTGTGGTACAAGCCCTTTCTTTAATGTGGGGGTGTGTGGGGGGGGAGGTGCGCTCTGGACAAGGCATAGATTTTAATGTACACATTATGATTTTAATGTAGGTGAAAGAAAGGTCCAACCCAAACCATCCTGACAGCTGGTCAGTGGGTTTGGGGGCTGAAGAGATGGTTCAGTTGTTAAGAGTACTGGCTGCTCTTCCAGAGGTCCTGAGTTCAATTCCCAGCAACCACATCTGTAATGGAATCCAGTTCCCTCTTCTGGTGTGCATGAAAACATAGTGCTCATATATATATATATATATTTATTTATTTATTATATAATAAATCCTTTTTTAAAAAAGGATCAGTGGGCTTAAGGTAACAGGTAAAGTTGGAAAGACAACTTTACTTTCTGCTAAGTGCTTGCTTCTACACAATGAGTTGAAAGGACCTAAGATGACCTTGGAAAGGAACATGTTTCTGACATAGACTTTGAGGGAGAAATGGGGTTTTGAGAATCAGAGTCGAATGAAGGAAACACTTACAGAAATAATTCTATAAGCACCAGCTTAAAATTAGTATATAGGGTTCAAATACAGGGAATCTCTCGTTTGGTAACCATACTTTTTTGCACATCAGAAGTAGGTGTTTGTGTGTGTGTGTGTGTGTGTGTGTGAGAGAGAGAGAGAGAGAGAGAGAGAGAGAGAGAGAGAGAGAGAATGTGTGTGTGCGCACACACATATATGTGCATACACGCCAGCAACAAAGCCTGTCTATGTGTGGGCTGGCCTTAAATTCACAATTCTTCTGCTTCTTCGTCTAGTGTGCTGGGATCCCAGGCATAAGCCGCATTACCCAGCTTATAGAATACATGGGGTTAATGGTGGGAAACACTTCAGAAGATGTGATTGTGGCCACACTGGGGTGGTTTAGAATGTGTATGAGAAGCATTCCTTGCTTGTTAGATTTGGGACTTTACAAAGATGAAAAGTTATGGGCTTGCTTTCTTACAGAGCCCACATTCATACATTTGAGGTGCCATTCACTGCCGTACCTGGCAGAGACCACTGCATAGAGGCTGTAGCTCCTAACATCCCCTGGGCCAGAAAGGCTTCTGGAGGGGGGGTCCCTATGTGAGACATGAACATGAGTAATCACTGACTTATCAAAGGGTGTCAGGGAAAAGCTGCATCAATCTGTCCAAAGACCCAGGAGAGAGAGAGAGGGGGGATGGCCAGCGAAGACAGTCAGTGTGGCTCCTCAAAGGATATTCTGCCTATGGAGAGTTTGCTTCTGAGGTTTAGAATCCTGATTATGCTAGTGTAACGCAAAGTGTGTGCTTAGGGGAAGGATGCTGAGAACTTCTGGCATCCACAGACCACACAGCTCGGGATGGCCATAAAGGCCAGAGGCAGTGACCTTCATCAGTCCTCCTTATTCCTTACTCTGTTTCTTATTTCTTCGTTTTCTTGCTTTACTTGATCACATGTGATTGACCCAACCCTATGTAACCCCAATCTTCTCACCGTCTCAGCCCATTTGCCTAGACAGGACTCTGCTTCTGCTCCCTTCATTTAGACAGAGGTCCTGGCATCATACCATGACGTATGCTTGTCTAAAGATATGCTGTCTTGGGGTTAGGACTTCAGTTTAATCAGCTATGGCTGACTTGGGGCAATGGGTGCTAACATCCACATTCCCACAGGTTTTAGGGTGTCGCTGCAGTGATAGCCGTGGAGAAACCCAGAAAGTTAATGCCCAGGCTCTGGGAAAACCTGTCTACATCTGTGTGTAGTGAGCTGGGAGCCGCTGGCATTCTGGTAAGAGCCTCTTTTTTTGTCTTTTTTCTTTTAAGATCTGCTCATTTTAGACCTTTGCTTTTGGAATAGCAAAAACTAAATAATTCAATTAGAGATTTTTTTCCCCGTGCACCTATGGAGCGGACTCGGTGATAGGGATCTGCCCATCACCTTGTCAGTTTTATCTTAAATGCTCAGGGACAGAAAGTAGTGGCAAATAACAATTTGTGGCTGAGGAAATGCATAAAGCACAGCCCTCTGGTCAGAATGTTAATTCTTGGAAATTCATGTTTATCTAGATGGTTAGGCTTCATTTTATTAAAAAGCTCAGGACTTCTCTGATCAAAAATACAGTCATTTTGTAATACAATTTTACAGTATAATTTGATGAGAAAAAAAAAAAAAACCTTCTCCCCAAATAATGTCAAATTTTATTTCCCAGGAGAGAAAATAAATTTCCATGGAATGAGAGAAAGAACAAATAGATAATTATTTCCTGCATAGCCCCTTTTCAATGTCCTTTCAGGCAAGTACGGCTGTGTGCCTCCTGAGGCAGGGGGTGTCTGTTGCTCTGAGACAATAGTGATTAAAGAATTAAACAATTAAAATGGGAAAGAGTTTGTCATCAATTTTAATTTTATGTTGTGTGAATTAATATTTCCTTTTATAATGCAATAGTCTGCCATTTCTCATGCAGGCCCAGTCCTTGCTTCCACAGTGTATGTAATTAGTTTACATTACTCTACAGAAATGAATTGTCACTGGTGATCTCGTCTCTTGCTAACAAATCACTCCTGGTGGGGATTCATTGAGATTCCAATGAAGTTTTAACTACAGCAATCTGAACTGTCCTTAATGATATGCATCAGGTTAATTAATTAAATATATATGCATATACATTACATATGTATACATAGACGTGTGTATGTATGTCTATGTATACATATATAATGTATATGCGTGTGTGTGTGTGTGCGTGTGTGTATGTGTGTATCCTACTTCCTAGTCTATGAAGCATAGTATAGATGACTAGTGTTGGTATGATTGCTGAGTCCTTCTACTGCATAGAAAGTATTAATGTTCTCAGGTAAAATTCTTATTACCCACATCCCCACCTACCCAACCAGACCATTAAACAACACGGAAGGATAGTGAGGGAAACTCGGGGCTCCCCCAGGCAGCTAACAAGATAAATCTACTCACCGCAAAGTGTACCTTCTCTTCTGAATCTTGATATCAACACGAAATATGCACAAAAGAGAAAGTTTACATCAAGATCCAATTGAGAATTCCAGCGTGTTACGCTGGCTGACTGTCACTGTGATAAAATACCTGACAACTTAAGAGGAAGCCTTTCTTATTTTGGTTTATAGGGTTGTAGAGGCTATGTGGTTTCTGAGCTATGGGAAAGCAGAGCATCATGGGTACCATGGAGCGAGCAAAACTGCTCACCTCATAGCATTAAGGAGCATCGAGAGCATCAGGCAGAAAGCCAGGACACAACAGAGCCTCCCAGGGCATCCCAGCGACTGAGTTCTTCCAATATCCCTACCTGGTAGACTTGGGACTGCCTCTGGAGAGAAGCAACCATGGGAATGAAGCTTTAAGCAAAGACACTGAAGATCCAGGCCACCTATCAACACATTTTTATCAGGGGAAAGTAGCTGGATTAAGTGTCTCCTTAGACTTGATTCATGGAACCTCTAAAGAGAAATAGAAATAAGCATGCCTGAGAACACTGAGGCCTGGCAGGGACCTGAGACCTTTTCAGCAGCATGTTCCCTGATGTTTAGAGAGAGAACCGTGCCCGAGAACACTGAGGCCTGGCAAGGACCTGAGACCTTTGCCAGCAGCATGTGCCCTGATATTTAGAGAGAGGTTGATCATTTCTGATGAGTTAGAGTTACTGTCATCCAGTAATTCATTTTATTGAAAATGCAGTTTTTTTCAAACAGTTTATTCTGATCACATTTTCCCCTCCGCCATCCCCTCCTAGATCCACCCTCTTCTCCCTCCCTGTCCCACTCTATACCTGCTTTCTCTCTCTTTAGAAAATAAACAGACAAATAAATAGAGAAAAAGAAAAACAAAGACAGAATGTGAGAAGCACATACACATGTAGAGACACAGGCACACACATGCACATGTGCTTACATGCATGCACACACATGCAGACAGACACACACATACAAACAAGTCATACAACACAGAATCAGAAACCATAACAAATAAGCAAAAGACCAGTAAAGTAAAAAACTATCCAAAAAAAAGCATTATGAGACAAAACAAAGCAAAACACCTCCAGGGACTGGAGAGATGGCTCAGTAGTTAAGAGCACTGGCGCTCTTCCAGAGGTTCTGAGTTCAATTCCCAGTACCCATATGGCAGCTCATAACTGTCTATAACTCTAGTTCTAGTAACTACAATTCCAGAGGCTCCAACATCCACAGGCAGACAGACAGACATGCAGGCAAAACACCAATACATAAGAAATAAAAATAAAATAAATTAATTTAAAAAAAAAACCCTCCAAAAATGCCATTGAGTTCATTTTGAGTTGGCCGTCTGTCTACTGCTGGGCATGAGGCCTACCATTAATTGTGGTTAATATACCTAGTGAGACTCCATTGGAGAAACCTAATTTTTCCTTTTCTAGTGGTGGTCTATTAGAGAGCTGATTGGTTAATGATGGAAGCATATGTCTACATCTCCTCTCAGCTTTGGGACCTCTCATCTACTTGAACCTATGCAGGCCCTATGCATGCTGCCGCGGTCTCTGAGTTCATATGTGTGCCAGTCCTGTGGTGTCTGGAAAGCACATATAGATTCCTTGGTGTCTTCATTCCCTCTAGATCTTACTTTCTGTCAGTATCCTCCTCAGCAAATTTCCCTGCGTCCTGAGGAGAAGATTTGATGGAGATATCCCATTTAGAATTGGGTGTTCCAAGGTCTCTCACTCTCTCCATTGCAGGTCTCTATATTTGCTCCATCTATTGTATTCAAAGCTTCTCTGATACTATCATCCAATAACGGTTAAAGACAAAGTAACAGTCTAAACGGCTCTTGAGACAGGTCATTAGCACAGCCTGCTGAGAGCCCTAAAGCTAAGCTGTAAGCAGAGCTGAACTGATCACAAGGACTTACAAAGACCTAAGGCAGGGAGGTGAGGGTGGAGCTACTGCCTAGTAGGAGGAGTTCGAGTCTGATTCTGCACAACTGAAGCATGTACAGGCTATTTGGGCAAAAAAGATGGGTGCAGGACAGAAGCAAATTAAATGCAATTATTGATT
Organism: Uromys caudimaculatus; assembly: GCA_028551405.1. Lineage (NCBI taxonomy): Eukaryota > Metazoa > Chordata > Mammalia > Rodentia > Muridae > Uromys > Uromys caudimaculatus. The sequence goes on along the minus strand of CM052707.1, from coordinate 22,916,527 downwards.
TGTGTCACATCCCTGATTTTAGGTGGAAGGTGGGCAGCACATTCATCAATGAGCCAACAAAAACATTACTTTCCAATCACCACATCTCAAATGACAAGAAGTCAAGATTTGTTATTAACATATCTTTAATATTTTGTCAGAGCACAACCTTTGTTACTGATGATAACTCTACTTGTTATTGTCATGTATTTTTGTTTGTTTGTTTGTTTTGTTCTTTTTTTTTTAAATCTACTTACATGCAATTTCTGCTATATACCATGTATTTGAAACAAAAGTTCCAGTGTAAGGTTCTCTTTTAAAATAGTTAAATATATAGTGAGTTTACTTAGAGAAACATATTAAGTAGCTACAAGATTAGAGTGGGAGCAGTTACAGTAGTTTAAAGAAAAAAGAAATGCCTGGACATAGTGTGCCCACCTATAATGCCAGCAGAAGAGAGACTGAGGCAGAATGACTACATAGTTGGAAACCGTGTCCTAAACAGACAAGCAAACCATCGAGGGCACCATGCCCATGACCGAAAGGCAGGAACCGAAAGCATCCTAGATCAGCACTGAACTCACTTGACCCTCGAGGCAAGTGGGATATAAACATTGATTGGTAGGATGGCAGGCAGAAGACTGGCAGAATCCTGCCTGGGGGAAGAGGGAGGGGCCATGGGCGTCACCAAACTGCTTGCTCTTGAGGCTAGTGATCCTGGGGGCAGAAGTCATGAGCAATGAGTTTGAAGACAGGAAAGCATCCCCAGTGCTCCACTTAGAGGCCTTGACACCTCACACGTGCTCAGACACTTGCCTCATTTCTCATGGGCCTGAGGTACTGACATCCAAAACCTAGAGTTCAGAGGCAAGAACACGCTCCAGCAGAAAATAGAGTTGTGTCTGATGGGCAACCAGAGTAGCTAAGAATGTCTGATTCAGTGGTTGTACCTTCAGGACTCAACACATTAGGGCAAGTGACTGGCAGCCTTAGTCAGCACAGGAGAGGGCTTTTGATGTAAAAGATGCTAGGCAGAAAGCAATAGGTGTGTACTACACATGGGTAAGATTCCAAAACAGGAACAGAGACAGAGTCAAAAAAAATCTCTTGGGGGCTTGCATCTCAAATTGGTGCCTACCCCAGCTCTCTCACTCCCTGGATCTATGAAAGTTCCCCCAAACTTGCTTCAACTGTTGGTAGATCATTTTAACATTTAGGAAGCGCATGTGCTATAGCAGCCTGGTACCACATGGGGCATCATGGAGCCATTACAGCCCCTAACTTCTGGGGACTATTCCTTTATAGTTTCACCAGAGAGCTGTTCTTCAAGGAGAAAGAATCTTACTAAGAAGGTCTTTGGCTAAGCATGCTGGGAGCTTTGGACTGCCTATGGTAAATTTGTTGCATTTAAGGGGACCAGGAACTGGGGTGAGTGAATTTGCAGCTCCCAGAGAAAAGGAGGAAGGTTTTGGCTAGACAGAGGGACTTGGTTGTTGAAAATGAACTACTTTCCCTTTTCCATCATCTCAAACTTGAGCAAAGTCTACCTTAATAAAGGTGTGTGCACGCACATGTGTGTGTGTGTGTGTGTGTGTGTGTGTGTGTGTGTGTGTGTGTGTGTGTGTGTTGGGCTGGGACTGGGAACTGCAATGGGTCTGGTTCTACCTCTTCATCTGGCAGCATGAAGTACAAGAACCCATGTGGTTATGGAAGCAGACGGTATCAGAAGCTTTGGTGGGAGGACAGTGCTCTATAGAGTGAGCAGGTAGGCATCTTGTTGTGTTTTATAAAATGGCGACAGGATGGGAGGGAGCACCTCAGCAGGCCTGGCTGAGGTGCTCCCCTGAGGAATCACCACCATGCATCAGGCCTACAAAAGGAGGTTTACTGGGGGAAGGGAAGGGGACCTGGAAAAGGGATGGAGGCAGATAAAGGAGAGGGACAGAGAAAGAAAGAGAGAGGAGAGAAGCAGATGCTGGCCAGGAACACATGGAGGAGAGAGAGAGAAAAGGAGAGAGAGGGAGAGAGAGAGAGAGAGAGAGAGAGAGAGAGAGAGAGAGAGAGAGAGAGAAAAGAGAGAGATTGGAGACAGAGAGAGTTGGGGTAGCCAGTCTCTCATAAATGACTGGCTATGCAAGCTGTTGCTAGGTAACTGTTGGGTGGAGCCTAGTGGAATTGTCTATAAGCCAATACATCTCATCTAGTTCTTCGGGGCTTCGAGACTTGAGTCAACATCTACTGGGGTTTCAGAGAACAGTGAAGATAACCAAAAAGGATCAAGTTTCTAATTGTCTTCAGACAAGAAGTAGGGCTTTCAGATCCTCAAAGTCCAAACTACACTTGGTATTCAGGCTTGCAACCAAGAGATACAAGAGACAGCTGGGTCTGAGTCCCCACTGACTTGAAAATTATAGATATCAGTTGCTGACATGAGGTGGTTAAATTAGAAATGTAATGACTTTTAGATATCTCCAGTCTATTGTGTCGTGTGTGTGTGTGTGTGTGTGTGTGTGTGTGTGTGTGTGTGTGTGTGTGTGTGTGTAAGTAAAGGGGGTGGGACAGGCCAGAGCATTACTTAGTGACACACAAATTTCCCTTTATTTGACAATGCAAAGCTGCAGGTGGATCAAAAAGCAGCCTTTGGCTCACCAGAGCAAAAACAGTGCTCCTTGTCGACCCAGAGCCTGACTCCTTATATTCTATGTGCATAATCCTCCAAGTATAGTGGCCCTGGGATTCCCCCTTCCCTATTCTGTTACCCCAGTTCTGCATGATGGGATTTCTCTTATGGGGATGGGGGCACTCTCACCTCAGGCTCTAAGTCTCACTAGCTCAGTAACATTTTCAAAGGTATGGCGCACATGACTAAAAGAACAGCAGGCACTATGCCCACCCATAAGGATACTCTCTAGGCCCAGGGTTGCTCCCCACCTTTCCCATAGCATCTCTGTCCATCCCCCAGCTCACTGGCAGTAAAATGCTTGGGACTGAAGACCCCTGGCTGGCTTCTCTGGAATGCAGACTGCTCCAGCTATACTAGAGACAGACGCTCAAAGTCCCATCTTTAGTGTCTCAGTTGGCCCTTGGAAAACCATCTCTCCTGTGGTGTTTCAGTCTTACCAGCTTTCCCTGGAGGCTGCTAGTCAAACCTGTAGGGAACCCAAAAGGGAAGGGAATGTGGGCTTGCTACAGGGAGAAGAGAGATGTCAAACAGAAAGGCCATCTTCCCAGCTGTCCCCCATTATTTTTCCATCAAGGCTTCACAGTGCTGCCTCTTCAAGGAGCCCTCCCAGGTATCTCTTTCCAGACACTTCCCTAGTTTTCTGCCCTCCCCACCTCCAATATTAACACACACACACACACACACACACACACACACACACACCAACATATATGTTGTTTTATATACATGTTGGTAAATATGTATATGTGTATATATTCCACTGATCTGACTTGATTGCCTGTTGCTCACTTAAAACATGTGCTCCATAAGACTTGTGTGCGTTTTGTGCACTCCTGTCTCCCTGGCACCACGATCACAAGCACAGAGAGACTTGTGTCACATTGGGCAGAGGTACCAAAGCCTCAGTTAGAAAACATAAGTAGAAACTGTGTGAGTAGAAGCACACAGGGGTATCTTGCTTTACAAAGATCTGAGATGAGCAGATTTAGGGCCAGGATTACAGCTTGGGCTTACCTGCCTATAGCTCATCAGACCACAGTCCTTTGTCAACTTTCTTGTCACAAACTCTGCCTTTTGGGAACTTTTTCTCCCAGAGACTTCAAAAGTATTTTGTGCTGGGTTAGGTTCACTTCTTTCTGAGAACAAGCATCTGGATTTTGGGAAAGATGGATTCCATATGCCCAAGTCTCTTGGGGCTTAAGAACATTGTGGGTGGAATGGCATTTGGGGACCATTGCACACATTTGTCATTGGCTTTTCTATGGGAATCTTGCCTGGCTTCCCTTAGTGTCCCTCTGCTGTCTATCTGCAGAGTGGAATGAGGGAGCTGCTGGAGGCCAGGATGCACTCTTCAAAAGGTCACTCCCATCTTCCCACTGGTAGAACCTAATCTTTTGCTTCACATATGTTAATAGGGCAAAGTGGATCTGCCCACTCCACCCCGCCCCACCCCCAAATGGGCTCAATTCAATCTTGTTTCCTTCTCCCTTTGATTTCCCCATTTCCTATTTCACTTCCTCTGACAAATTTCTCTTTCCATTCCCAGGGCAAACAACTCTCAGCATGTCATTTGGCCATTTCAATCATTTCCCCGGAGGCTGAGCTCATGAGGTCCCCATTCACTAACTACATAGATGTTCTAATAATGAGCCAGAGCTGAGAATACTTGGCCTGTGTCAACTGGATCCCTGTGCATGTAAACTTGGGGTATCCAGGATATCAACTTCTAAAGTCCCTGTGTCCTCCAAAGGGATGCAGCTTGACCATAAAATGGATGTAACACACAGTGAACAGTGGTGGCTTCCTCTCAAGCGTCTCTTGAGCTATCCAAATCTTGCTTTTAGCTCTTTACATGATCTAGTGTGTGTGTGTGTGTGTGTGTGTGTGTGTGTGTGTGTGTGTGTGTGTGTGTGTGTGTGTGTGGTTTTGAGACAAGATTTCTCTGTGTGCCCCAGTCTGTTCTGGAACTCACTCTGTAGACCAGGCTGGCCTCGGACTTAGGGCTCAGGAATCTGCCTACCTCTGCTTCCCAAGTGCTGAGATTAAAGGTGTTTGCCACCATGCCCGGCCATCTTTTATTCCTGTTGGTGTTGTGTTTTGCTTCTTCCTTAATGAGCTCATAGCCAGGATCCAAATCTTCCATTGAAAAGAAATGAAGTGACAAAATGTTCTGGAAAGTTCTGTGTTCTATTTTGACATCCAAGTCTCTATGTGAAATGGTTCCTGACCTAATCATATTAGAAAAACCGGCAAGATTAAAGGAGCCATAAACACCGGGCTCAGTGTTTCAACATCCATTACAATCTATACGGCAGCTCCCAGAATATTTAATAGGCTTAGATGCTGACTGACTGAATCCATCCATCGCAGTCAAGTCGGGTTATTAAGACACACATGCTAAGTGATTTGTCCTGTGTTTACTCTGTGCTGGGAAAATGGTATCTTACTTTGGGGGAAAATAGGGGGGAGGATGTAGACTGGTCCTTTGTTGGAAGAGACGGGAGTCAGGGTCCTGTCCCACCTCCAGTTCCATGCAAGTTTCATCCTTCATCACAAGCAAACTGCTTAATCCTCAGAGACTCCACTGTCCATTTAAAAAATTAATAATGTTGTTCAAGTGATCTCCAGAGTCTACCACTCTCCAATGCCTTTCAGAGCCAGGTGGAAGGAGTTGGGGATTACAAGGGACAGGGCTCATGGTACGAGCCTGGCTCTGTCACTGTGTAGATGCGCAGTAAGTGCACCTCATCTCCACTGTCACTTCAGGGGCATTAGTTGAAGGCTAAAGTAAGGCAATCCATGTCAATCACGGTATACAGTGAGCATGCTGGCTAATTTTAATCCTCGGGATAACCTATGCACAGGCCTCCCTTTTGTAGCCAAGAAGGTCATGCTTCACATGCATTAGCAAATCTAGTCTTCATCACTGTCTTAAAAGGCTGAAGGACTCACTCTGTGTTTAATGACGAGAAAGGGAGACACGGAGACTGGTTTACCCAGAGTCACACAGCCTTGGTTCTGGACTTCTTTTCCCAACCTATTGGTATTGATTCTCACCTCTTCATAGGGATTCTAAATACAGATGAATTATCCACTCTCCAGCCTGCTTTTCCTTGTGTAGATAAAAGAATTTTGGGCATCTTACCAGTTTTCCTGGAGGTTAGAACTCAAAAATTGAAGCCACCTATATAGCTCTTTCCTCTCTTTGATTGATTTAGCCAGCCAAGAAAAAGCTTTGCTTATCATTACTGTTATTTTTACTTGCTGAGACATTGACCCAACAACATCCCCACTGTGTGACATTCCCTAGGGAGAAGTGAACAAAAACGTCTATGCATCCAAAGAGAGCATGGGCAACAGAGGAAAGACTTTTTTTTTTTTTACCCAAGTCTAATCATTAAGCCAGTGAGTAGCTCCTTGGGCACAAGGGACTCTAAAGATAGCTATATCACCAAAAAGCCAAGGCATGCACGACCAAGTACAAAAGTTAAGTCTCTGAGCCTTCTACACAGCCTGCAGGCAGCTCCACTACAGAGCTTTCTCTTGATGGTTAGTGTTTGCTGCTTATGAGACTTGTGGAAAGGCCTTGTGAATCTTGTCACTTTCTAAACTTCCTGAGTCTTATTCTAATGATATTTTGGGCCAAGCAATGCTTTGTTGTAGAGCTGACCCAAACATCTTTGATTCTGGTTGAATGTGTAGCAGCACCCCAGGAGACACCAGTGTCAAACTCTACTTCCTATATCCCTATCACAGTTGTGACAGTAAAGTAGATATTTATCTCCAGATATTACCAAGAGTCCCCCTGGTATCAAAATAATTAACAATAATAGCAACAACAACAATAATAATAACAATAACAATAATTTTTAAATTGAGAACCATTGGGCAAACAGGCTTGAGGTGAAGCTCTCACCCCCCCATTCCTTATTACCTACTTTAGCTCAGAGATTCTAGAGTTATTTTGGTTCCCTAAATAATTATTTGACTCAGCAACAAACTAGTAGAAAAAACACTTGCCATTTTGAGATGCTTTTAGTCTGAAGACAAATTTTCCTGGACAGAAATCAAAGCTTTTACCTCAGTGGCTAGGATTAGTTGTTTTCTTTGAGATGCGAAGGCAGCCATTTTCAAAATGGCTTCCCAACTTCCAATGAGACCAGTGCCCTCTGCTGGAGAGCTCGCCTGCATTGCCTCAGAGCAAGCTGGGTGAAATGGCTTGAAAATTTAATGAACAGCAGAAGCTGTTTAGAATAAAGGTCAATGAAACAATCCAATTAGTAAGAAATCAGCAATGGCTTTCAAACTCAGGGGCTGTTTCCATAAGCTTTCTGGTTTCTTACAAGAATGTGCTGTTGATGTTCCTTCCCCACCTTCTTTCTATAAGTCAGCTTCTGATACCTGTAATAACCACAGCAGCAAACCCTTGTGCAGTGCTTTCTCCGTGTTGCTCACGTAGAAATTACTCTATCATATCTACGGTGTCTCCTTGCCCTTTTGCAGTAGGTCTAGGACACGGAGCTCCTTATTCCTTACACATGACGAAACTGATGTGTAACTCACAGGGGACTGCTCGAAAAAGCCAACTGACCAAGCAGGGCCAGCCAGCCGTCAGCAGGAGAGGAAAGCCTTCAAATCCTGTGCCCTGTGCTTCCCTGGGCTGCCCTTGGATCTCAGTGAGGCAGATTCCGTTCCTCAGTATGCCTCAAATCAATCTAAGGGGGCAGTATGCAGACATGCAGTGACATTTTGAATTTCCCCTCATTTATTTCAACCCTATTTTTCATCAAAGTATCATTTTTTTAGCTCCCAAAACTCCAGGAAGATTAAGTTGCTTTTCTCCAAATGTGGGCTCTCTCTCTAGACTGCAGAATTCTCAACACGGCCTGGATGCCTAAGCCGTCTCTTACCCGTGAACATGAAGCTCCCTAAAAATATTATAGCCAAACAACCTCCATGTGCATCAGACTCTATCACGATCTACCCGAGACACTGTAATTTATGGCCTTTCTTATTACTTTAAAAGCCTGGGATTCTTGTAGAATATGGTTTAGTGGGTCAAGCACCCCCTCTCCTCTCATTTATCAGGCTTTTGATCTTAGTCAGTCCTGATGGTTGGCATGCCTGGCCCACAGCCCTGTGCTGGGGGATCACTCACAACAGGCCTCCTTCCGTTTTAAAATCTTGAGGGGACGCTGTCGCTCCAGCCCTGCCTGGATTAGCAGAGGATGTATTGAGTTCCCGTGGTCCCCGCTGCCCCTTTGTCTATTATTATTTTATAGTTTTGTTCTGCATTCCTTCCACTCAACCTCCAGTCCATAGAAGCCTGTTTCTTTATTGGTTGCATATGTCTGCACCCTTTTACCCCAGCAGGGAAAGACAAAATATTCTGGAGGGCTTGGAGGCCTGGGATGGACAGCTAATCCACCCCCAGCTTGAACTAATCGTCGGCCGATGTGCTATTGTACCGGGCCCTGTTCTGGGCAGCTGAGCGGTGGGGTTTCAATTTGTAGGAGCATAAACAGATACTAAAGTTAGAAGAACGGGCTGGGTCATTTGTTAGCAGAGTTCAGATCAAATTATCACAGCGGTCCCCTGCTGACAGGCTGAACAATTACCTCCTTTTTTCTTGATCTTTAAATGTTTTCTGTTTCACTTAAGCCTCAGTAAATAGTTTACTTCTCGTGGGCTTCATTTATTGACACAGAGGGGCCTGATTTATTTAATTTTGTTTCTCTGCCGCCTTCCCAGAAAGAAGTTGTAATGTTTTGTTGAAATCTCTCCCCAATGATAGGTTTATCATGGCAGCCAAGGAAGCGGGTTAATGACGTGACTATAAATTATCTGGCTTTTTAATGAGAGGTTGAGATGCCCAGATTCTAAAGCCAATTTTGAAAGCTTTAAACCAGAAAGCCAGCCTCTGACGCTGGGAAAGGTTGACATCTCCGGTCAGAAACTGGTCTAAAAAAGATCGCTGAGCACTGGGGATCTGAATCAGTAATTGGATTATTCCCGACCCAAGAATGGGATTCTTCTTTGAAGAGAACATGGAATATATTGGGTCTGTGATGTTTGTCCTCGCTGCTGTGGATGCATTGATGTTAATGAGTTCACCGGAATTAACACCAACATTTGTTTTCACTCTTGCCCCTCCCCCACTTCCACCCTTGACTTTCTCTCTTCCATAGTTACATTTGTCTGCTTCTTACAGTCCTACTGGGACAGATTTATCATCATTTGCTAACATATCTGTCTCAAAATCTCAGCTTTGATCAGCTTGTATTTTATAACTTACATCTGTTCTACATTTAACCTTTTGTAATGCTGTTTTTCAAAAATATTACCTGATCTAACAGAAGAAGTATACTGGAGAAGGGGTTCTGGAGTGGACATTTCCTTTTAAAATCTCACCAAACATACCTGGCTCCTTGAGCAGTTTTATTACTCTTCCAGAGTCCCCTTTCATTAAATGTATAAATCCATCGCTTCATCGCTTTGTGATAAATCCATCGCTTCCCCTGCTCTGTGACAGGACCTCGGGAGAGCCATGGCTTCACACCCTGTATCTGCTCCTGAGCTGCCACTCTGACCCTCTCTCTGCCTGGAATGCTCCTAGGCCAGGTTGTGGTCACAGGTCTCCTGAGGCCCATGACTAGAACCAGAGCTGGCCTTCCTGTCCCTTTGGCCTGTCGCAGAGGTGACCAAAGGTCCTTTCTACAGGTTCCAACTTCCAGCACATTTGGATTCAATTTCATTGCTTATTTTATTTTAATAAAGTTAATTTATTTTAACCAATGAATCATGAATTTTTGAGACACCCAAAAAGGTATTAAAATTATATAATAAATACTCATTTCTCCTGTCACCCAGTTTAAGAAATAAAATATTACAAGCCACAGCAGGAGGCCCCTTTGATAAAGCCCCTTCCCTCCTTCCCTCAGAAAAGGTCCCCTGAACTGAGTTGCCTGACTTCAAGTATTTTTCTATACTCTGCTAATGAATACAAGTTGACCCTTAGAAGCTGCATCTGCAGACTTAATGAAAAATAGTCAGATAAAAGCTGTGTCTGTACTAAATGTGTACAGACATTTATTTTTTATTGTCATTCAAGCAACGTAGCCTTAGAGCATCCGCATCCCCACGATGCTTGCCCCAGGTTTCCCGCGTGATGAGTGAGAGGACAGATCCGTGCAGATGCTGGGCCACACTATCTGAGCGTCCGCAGATTGGCGTATCCTCTGAAGGCCCCGGAACCAATCTCTCTCATGGGGTCAGAGGGATGATTGTCCCATCATGTGATCAACATTTACACTATTTCCAATTTGATGCTCTCAAAGCAATGCTTCAGGAGAATCCCCTGGGTCTCTTGGGACATGTGTGTGAGAGGTATTCTAGGGTGCTTTGATGGTGAGGGGTACTTTTCTCAGGATGTGCATGTCTCGGTCTTACTGAATACCCCTCCCCAGGGTTTGTTTTTGGTTTTGTTTTGTTTTTTCAGAAGCGACTGGACAATTTTACAGTCTCACCAATATTTGATATGACTGTTGCCAACTGATGGGAATGTAATGATATCTCATAGCAGTGCCAATTTGCATTTATTTGCTTACTAACAAGGTTGAAAGAGATGATATAAAGTAATATTGCATATCACAGTGTCTGGTACATGGTGATAGTGGTTATTATGATGGTTATTTTAGACAGCAATCTGGCTTGATAATCAAAGCAGGCGCTGCCTCTGCTTTATAGATGAGAGAGCCACAACTGAAGTGAGCTAATGCACAAGAAGAGCCACTGTAGTGGTGGCAGTGGTCAATAGCCCATAGCTCAAAACTCCACTGTAACCATCCTCATTGTAGAAAGAGACGGGCACCAAGGTTAGGACCGCCATCTTGAATACGGTTTCCCGTCTATTCCAGTTATGTTCACACCTGCTCTGGGTCTTGACACATCCCAGGAATGTGAAAGTCAAAGATCAGGCACTTCATCTTGGAAAAGGCTTTTCTAAAGGACAGCTAGTCAATGGGTGCCCCGACCTGCAGAAGGTTCTCTACAGAGCCAAGTTTGAATGGAGCTGGCTGTTCCTCCTTTTCTACCTCTTCTGTCTCTATAAAGTATGTCTGGGGGCCACAGACTTCTCACCACCTTGAAGGGCTAACATTAAGTCCTTCTCCCTGCTGTCCAGACAATACTTGAAGGGACACTGTGTCATCTTGATGGCTGATGGTAATGCCATTGAGAATGTCACTTGTAAGGAAGAGACAGAAAGCCACAATGTGTTCTACTCCTTTCATAAGAAAGTTTCACACAAATGTTTTAAGTACACTCTTGGTTGTATGTTGAGTTCACAAGTCTATGGAGCACACAGTATGGCCTTCACTTATAGCACTGAGAAGAGGGTTAAGAACATAAACAGGCTAGGCAAAAACCGGTTTGAGAAAGTGAGAGACAAGATGTTCGATTTGCATGTAAATGTTTCTGTTTTCCAATTTTCTCTCCTCTTTACTATTATTTTTTCTTTATGTCGTATATGTGTGCATGTATATTTGTGCATTAGTGTGCAGAGGCACAGATAAGCTATTAAAGGGTGTCTGATACTCCTGAAGCTGGATTACAGGCGGTTGTGAGGTACCCAGCAAGGGTACTGGGAACCAAACTCTGATCCTCTGTAAGATCAGCAAACATTCTTAAGGGCTGAGCCAACTCTCCAGCCCCACCTCTCCTTTCTTTAAATAACCGATTGAATTTTCTTTCCTGTCATCCATGGGCTCCGTCAACTAGTCTCCTGTAAACTAGTCCCATAGTGCAAACTAGTGAGTGAAGCTCTGTGTCTGGGCCCACCTCCTTATGAGCTCAGAAGCAGCTCCAGTCTCAGAGCTGCGTGGGCAGCCAGGTGATGATCCCAGGTGTGTCTTAGCACTTGGGATTGTGGCAAGGCTGAGTACTCTGAAGCTGACATTGTACCTAGTACCCCTTTCTGTTTTAATTTCCAAACTGCATGCATGAGGGTAGGAGTCCCAAATATACCTCTCTACCTCTCTTGGTGAAGCAAAAAGAATTCTTCTTCTTCTTCTTCTTCTTCTTCTTCTTCTTCTTCTTCTTCTTCTTCTTCTTCTTCTTCTTCTTCTTCTTCTTCTTCTCCTCCTCCTCCTCCTCCTCCTCCTCCTCCTCCTCCTCCTCCTCCTCCTCCTCTTCCTCCTCCTCCTCCTCTCTCTCCTCTCTCTCTCTTTCTCTCTCTCCAAATTCACCCTTTGAAACACGCAGAAGCCCATTGAAGATTAAGACGACAAACAAGCTTAAAACACGTCATAATGACATTCACAAAGTCACAGGTGTAGGCAGGTCAAAGTGGTATCTAGTTCTCCTAAATATTTCAACAGATAAACACACTCTTGATTGTGCTATCTGTTCAAAAAATGACTTTGAACTTTCCGCCAGCATCTCCCACTTGGGCTTTTTGAAACCTATGGAGGGGCCAGCCCGGTAGATAAGGGGGTCTGAGTGGTCTCGGCTGCTGACCAAAGCCTTTCATCTCACCTGGGCTGTGTGTGTACACAGCCGTTTGCTTAGCCTGAGGATCTTTCTAAAATCCTCCCATTTGTTTGCCCCTAACACCTGACCTGTAAATAAGCCAGGGAAGAATGTAACTCTCAGCCACAGTGAGGGCTCTCTACCTCCCTGCTCCTCATTGCTCACCAGCTCTCTGGGCCACCTCTTCCTTTTTCTACATTCCTTTTATTTCCCCCCCCCCCCATTCCACATCAGCTCCTCTCTTCAGCCACTTGCAAATAATTTTAAAATAGAATAGATTGGCTGTATTTCACATGGTCCAGAAAGGAGCCCAACTCCTGACACATGTTTGTAAGCCAAGCACTTGGGAGGTAGAGGCAGGAAGATCAGCAGATTCAAGGCTATCCTAAGTTACATAAGAAGTTTGAGGCCAGCCTGGGCTACATAAAACCCTGTCACAATAAAAGAAAAAGGGAAAAAAAAGAGAAGCAAGACCAGAGGTAGAGAACACAGTGTACCTGGAACTGAACTCTAGTGGAGTATATCCTGGTGGTGTGACCTTAGACCATTATATCGCTCTGTGGCTCAGTTTTCCCACCATTTTGGGAGCCAAACCCGTGAGATGCCGAGAGCCAAACCCATGAAATTACCCACTGTTCTGTGAAGTTTAGTCAGTTAAGGAGCAAGGTTAGAAAGAACAAGGCGTCTGCAGTCTCGGGTCCCAGGAATTGAAAGAACGTCTAGTATTTCCTGAAAACCGGCTAGATAGTGGGTTGGCCTTGGGCCATGTGTAACCTTCCCGCCTGCCTGTCTCTTTAAGCTGCTGTCCTGAAATAAACTTCGAGAGCTTGATCAGAATATAGACTTGCTCTCCTTCTTCGAGTCTCCTGTCTCCCATTCTTTCGCCCCCTCCCCAGGTTCCCGCTGAACCCCCACAGGCCGGGGCACCACCAGTAAAATGAGACAGCAGTAACATCCACCACATGAAACCATTGTGAGGGTTACATGTGGTACATAGATGAAGAACCTGAAACCATATTTGTCCATATGGTACATGCAAAGTCATGTCCAGAATCCCTAGGATGGCATGACTATTCACATGCAGGAAGCCCTGAGGGCAGTCTTTGAGCAGTTACCAATGACTGCTGAAGGGTTTGGAATCCACTGTGTGGACCAGCATCCTGTGACAAGTACAGTGTCCTTTGCAGACAGGGTCTCTCACAGTTACATCTAATTATCTGATTATTAGAAGATGGGAACAGAAGTGCATACCTGGGTAGTATTGTGACCAAGATTAGAAATCAGGAATGTGAAAAAAAAGAAAAGAAAAGAAAAAAGAAATCAGGAATGTGGAAGGCCCTGTTAACATCGGTCCTTGGTCATGGTGTCACAGCCTCTGTCCTTTCTCTACCACAGGACATGAGGGAAGTGAGGAAACAGGTAAGTGTGAGGCCTCTGCTAGCCACGCCTCCTGAGAAAATATCGACAGCTGTGATGGTTTGTATGTTGCTTGACCCAGGGAATAGCACTATTAGGAGATGTGGCCTTGTTGGAGTAGGTGTGTCATTGTGGGCGTGGCCTTTAATACCCTCATCCTAGCTGCCTGGAAGCCAGTATTCTGCTAGCAGCCTTCAGAGGAGGATGTAGAACTCTAGCTCCTCCTGCACCATGCCTGCATGAATACTGCCATGCTCCTGCCTTGATGATAATGGACTGAACCTCTGAACATGTAAGCCAGCCCCAATTAAATGTTGTCCTTATAAGAGTTGCCTTGGTCATGGTGTCTGTTCACAGCAGTAAAACCCTAACTAAGACACTAAGATTCTCTCCTTGTGAGTGGCTGGTTTGTCCCCTAACTTGGTTTCTACTGGTTTTTCAAATGACAACCAGAACATCACTACTAACCAGGCAGCCATGTTGGCTCTGGGGTGAGCATATGTCCTAGGGGAGGTGGTAAATCTTTGAAATTCCCATAAGGTGGTTTTCCAGCTGGGAAAGTTGCCAGGAAGTGAGAATATGTCCCATGAATGCTAAGACAGGGGGAAGGGGAGGCTGTTCGTGGTCTGGACTATGCCCCACCAGGATCTGGTTTACAGCAGCCTTTTTTGGTTTTTTTGGTTTGTTTTGTTTTCTGGCAGTTTTTAGTCATAGAGGCACACATCTAAGCAAATCAACTTAAAGAAGGGGTTGACTTGGGTTCAGTTTTTCCGAGGTTCTGGCCTGTGGTCCCTTGGCTCCTTTGTTCTGGGACAGTGAGTGATCAAATAGAGCATCATGGGAGAGAAGGGCGCTATGAGAAGACAAGAGACACTTTCATTCCAGTGACCTATGCCCTCCCCAATCAGTCTCCATTGTCTAATAGCCTATTCAGCTATAAATCCATCAATAGTTGAAAAATCCAGAGTCCTTATGATCCAGTCACTTTTCCAAAGCTGGCAGCCAAGCCCTTAAGTCATGAGTTTTGGGGGAACATTTCACACACAAGCTGCCACAGCTCCACCTGAACACTGATGACGTGCCAGAGCCATTTCCGGTCTTTTGGCTGGCATGTAAGAGGGTCTGGTTATCATCCATTGTCTACATATGGGCAAACTGCATCTGTGAGAAGTTACTTCACTGAAATGTCCCCCAGAGGCTCACAGTTTGAATACTTGCTCCCCCACCCCACCCCTAGCACCTCTATTTTGTACGGGTGTGGAGTCTTTAGGAGGTGGGACCTTGCTGGCCCAGACAAGGAAAACAGCTTGCTAGAGGTAGGTCACTATAGGTTGCATACATCTTGTGCCATATTCTGTGCTTCCTGGCCTGCTGTGATGTGAACATTTTCTACTACGCACTTCCATTGCCATGAACACACGTCTATATAAACCAAAGACCTTTTAACATTTGTTTTTGTTTTAATTATGTTGTATGGGGGGGGTATGTGTGCACATGAACTCAGGTGCTAGCGCCAGTTCATCTTGGAGCTAGCGTTAACAGATAGTTGTAAGGGAAGCATGTCCTAATGGCCTGCACTTGCCCTGTGCCCCACAGCCACAAATAGCAATGAAAGAGAGCTATATTCTCATACTTTTAAAAAGTGCCAGGGGAGGGCTGGAGAGATGACTCAGTGGTTAAAAGCACTGACTGCTCTTCCAGAGGTCCTAAGTTCAATTCTCAGCAACTGCATGGTGGCTCACAACCATCCGTAATGGAATCTGAGGCTCTCTTCTGGTGTGTCTGAAGACCATGACAGTGTGTGTGTGTGTGTGTGTGTGTGTGTGTGTGTGTGTGTGTGTAATATATATATATATAAAATAAGTCTCTTTCTTTAAAAAGTGCCTCCATTTACAAGTTAAGAGGTTTTACATTGAATTCTAAACTTAGGATTGAAAATGTCAAATTGGAATATTTGGCAAATGTCCATAGGAATTAATTGCCTCTTAGTGACAACTGCCTTGAGCCTAAGTGGCAATTGCCCTTTAGGAAAGACAAGTACATTCCATGTACATGGACCCACCCCTCCTTATGGTCTGGTCACCCACTGACCGTCCTTTCTGGTCCTGTTAGATGTTGGAGTCCAAGATATCTGACCCTACTCTGGCGATGCTCTCACTCATTATATGATCTTATTCCTTTAGAGTGTCATGAGACCACTCTTGGTGGTCTCCGTTGGTGGAAGTAAAGGCAACGCAGGCCATTAGTATGAATAACAGGAGGTTGTCTTTGCTAAGAGAGTGCCATCTTTCCCTGACCCATCTGGCCCCCCGGGCTCAAGAACGCGACAGAAGTTGATCATCTTACTTCTTTTTTGCCAAAGCCTTCAGTGGCTCCTACTAAACCCATTTTATTTATTTTTACCTGATCTCCAAAGAGCCCAGATTCATTACAGACCCTGGTGAAGCTTCTCACCCTTACCTCTTTGGGGAGATCAGCCAAGCTGATCAATAGAACCATGCTTTAATTTCTCTTAGCTAAGCCTATATGTGTGTGGGGCTAGGGGGAGGTTAAAACACACAGTTGTGATTCCTTTTGCCTTGAGGAGACGATGATGTTGCTTCAGTCTTGGCTTGGCTGAAACTTGATGCAGACATCACTGTAAATGGGTCAGGCTGAGGAGAGAGCCAACAGTTGGCCACGTTTGTGCAAACGTTGGTCTTTTTGTTTTTGCCAGAGGTTAAAAAAAATTCTAATTTCTATCAGTCTAAATTGAGTTGGGGAACATTATCAGCTGGAAGGACCCTTCTGATTTGACAGGCCCCACTGTATAATGATTAATTACTTCTCAGCTTCATTGGACTTTTCTAATTTCTTTTTGCCACTGGCTGGAGGCACTGCACGATAAGTACTGCTCTTATTATTTCGTGCAAAGGAAAATGTCTATTACATTCTGTCGTACAAGCGTGCAGGATGAAAAGACGGCTGGTCAGGACCCTTGATTTTGGGCTTCCTGGCTCCCCTCACTTGTCCTAAGACAGAGGTGACCACACATGGCTTCCCGTCAAAATAAGAAGATACAATCGTGAGCTGTATCAGTTGACATTTTGAAGTTTGTAGAGTGATTTCCTGACAGCTAATCCTTCGGCCCCCACAACTTCTGTTCCAAATGCAAACGCAACGAAAATGCTGTCTTTCAACACACATGGTACCGTTCATTTCTCTTTGTCAGCTCTTCTGCTTGGCTATAAATTAAGCGTGGGGTTGCCTTATTATGTACGATGTTCAGATGACAAGGGGGACAACTGTTGTTAATACTGTTGCTAATAAATACTCTGGGGCTGGGATTGGGGGAGGTCAGCAGGAGCACCTCCTGTTAGCCCAGGACTGTTGACATAGTGAGGGCTGGCTACCTTCTTAGGATGGTCACAGGCATCACCGTGATGGTCAGCTGAGGCTCTGTGTAGCTGTCTGTATTCTCGGACAGGAGACATACCCATCCACACAAAGGATGCCACTTGGACAGCGCCTTCTGCCTGTTACCCCTGGGAGCTCAGCTGATACTAAACTTGCATTGAGGGTTAATACAAGCAAAGGCCTGCTGAGAAAATCGGGGATGCATGGTCACCTCTTTGTCTGCTGAGGATGCTACTACCTCACCTCAGAGCAGGAAAGGGCGGGGCTGCAGCTCAGATCCCAGAGTCCCACCATCCTGAGGATTCTGCCAGCCTCAGCTGCTGTCGTACTGTCATGCATTCAGGAGGATGCAGAGGGAAAAGCCAGCTAGTGTCTCTATGTTCATCACACAATTAACTAGCATCTAATAATGTGCACCTACTATGTGTTGCGTACTCTGCCGAGTGTTTCATGTCCACTGTCCCATATAACCCTTGCTTGATGTCTAAACTGTTGCGCATTCATTTTATAGGCAAGAACATCTGGGTGTCTGAATTACATGACTCGCTCAGGGTCACACACAGCTAGAAATGACAGTGACCGAAAGGACTCATTTAGTTTCTCTGCACTACTGTCTCCCTTGACCCCTTTCCCTTTTTCTTGCCCTCCTCCACCCCCTTTTTAAAATTTGGAGTCCTAGTGACTGAACTCAGGGTTTCACGCACGCCAGAGAAGCACTACACCAGCCCTCTTTCTACCTTTTATCTTGAGGCAGGGTCCCACTAAGTTACCCAAGCTTTCTTGAACTCATGGTCGTCCTGCCTCAGCTTCCAAAGTAGCTCGGGGTTCCAGGCTCAAATACTGAGTAGTGCTTACTGTCTCCTACTTCTACATCAGCTACTTTCCTTCTTCACCAACTAGGTGGGTGCAAGAAACAGGTGGATCTACAAAATCTGACTAGCTTGGTCTTTGTATTGAATTCCAGGCTAGCCTGGGCTACAATAGTGAGACACTGGCAAGGGTGGTGGTGGGGTAGTAATGCTAATGAACACATTTTTCCTTGCTTGTGTCTTATTTGTTTCAGGAGAACTTACTATGTGTCAGATCCATCGCTGACTTCTAGAGATCCCCAGATGAAAACTCCAGTACCCTGGCCTTCCAGAAGTGCAGAATAGTGTCACTAAAGAAGTGGTGAAGACATTAAAACACAAGGCAAGACACAGCATGACCAGTGCCCTCCGTGCATATGGGCATACCTGTGAGCAAACAGAAGTGCTGCAAGAAAGCTGACATTTGACCTGAGTCTGGGAGGGCTGAGGGCTGATGAAGGCTAGCGGAACCTGGGTGCTGGTTCCAGGGAGGACCAGCAACCGATGGGAGGCAGCTGTGGTCCTCAGATGATGAAACACGCTGGTGAGTTTAACTTTAATGCAATGTGTTTGTCTTTTACAGTACTGGGATTGAACCCATGGCCTGCCATACTCCAGGAAAACACTCCACCACCGAACACTACCCTCAGCCCTCAATTCCAATCGCTAATTCTTCTAGCAAGTTGTTTTCCTTGCCTGGGCCTCAGTCTCCTTATTTATGTAACACAGCCATTGATCTTTGATACCTGGACAACTGGCAGGAGGTGGCTTGTTGGATGTGCTTTCTCTGCACTCCCTAGGGCAGGGAGTGACCACACAAGGCCTCAGCTCGGGCTGTCTCTGAATCTGCTTGCCTTCCAAGTGCTCGGATTATAGGTGCGCAGCACTGTGTCTCACTTGGGTGTCTAGCTCTGAACACGAAGCTATTGTAGATGGTACCTGCACGTCCAGCCAGCCAGGTGTGGCAGATGCTGATGGGCAGGCCCATGGTCAAGAGAGACTGATTGTGATTCAATTCCCCAAATTGTCCGTTACCCACTCCTACGCATGCCCAGCACTCTGGCTGACTGAGCACACGTGGTCACTTCTCCAGGTTTTGTGGCTGGCTCATGCTGTGTGTGTGTGTGTGTGTGTGTTGCTGTTGTTGATGGTGGTGGTGGTGGTGGTGGTGGTGGTGGTAGTGATGATGACGGACGTCATATACTTCTACCCATAATCCTAACATGAGTGAGAAAACAAAATCTAATCCAAGAAACATGACACATACTGGTTTCATGCTGAATCAAAGAATATCTTTCTGTTTTGTAGGTGAGAGAAAGTGTGCACATCCTGATAGAATTGAGCTTCACTTATTCAGTGTTCATGTTAGCATCTGAGTTTGCCTCCTGGGCTTTGTGTCTCTACAGATTGGCCTTGAATTCTAAGCAATTGCATTACCAAGTCCTGGAGCTAGGGCTGGGAGAGACATCTCAGTGGTTAAGAGCACTGGTCGCTCTTCCAGAGGCCCTGGGTTCAATGCTCAGTCATCCACATGAGAGCTCACAATGGTCTGTAACTTCTACTGTAGGAAAGCTGAAGCCTTCTTTATCTGACTTCCACAGGTTCCAGGCACTGGTGCATGTCCAAGCATTCACGAAAAAGCCCAGGTCTGCCAGTACCTCAGGCTTGGTGGGAAGATTTCTAGTCCCCAAGACCACCTCCAAAGGTTTCCCTTTAACTTGACTCTTCTGTGGTTTCAGAGCCTCCAGATACCAAATGGTCTTTCTCCAGCGTCCATTGAAACAGGCACCTGCCCCTGCTCCATGGGAGTCCAAGAAGAAAGGCCCTGATCAGGCTCCAGGATGGCATCTGGTGTCATGGGTGCTCTGAGGTTGTAGGTCATAGGGAATTGTATCTTATTGCCAGGTGGGAGACATGCCCTTATGATAGATAGATTCCCTGCCTTTGCTAGGTATGTTGGTGCAGCCAACTCTTGACTCTAGGCTCAGTCATGTGACTTGTTTTGTTCAAGAAAATGTCAGCAAGCCATCAGGAAAGCCAAGGCTCACACAGCCCACTTCCTCTCTTGATTCTCTACCTTCTGTGTGTAAATACCTGGTCCAACCTGTGCTAAGATGAGTTTTATGGAGCAGAACTGAACTGACCTAGCTATCCTAGCCAAGGCTGTTCTAGAGAAGCTACAGCCACTGATCCCAAAAAAACAGAGAGAGCCAGCCAAGATTGGTAATGTTCTAGACTACCTGCATCTGACCCCAGACTCCAGCTGAGGACTAGCCAAGACCAGAGGATACGGCAGGGCAACCTATAGAATTCGGAAGCTGAGGAGATGCTCATGGCTTGGGCTTCGAATGGCTCATAATACAGAACTGTGCTTGCCACAGATGCTGACACAATAGCCCCTTGCCTCCAGAGGCTCACCCCCAGAGCACACAACTTAGTGGTTGATGTGTTTTAGACGCGGATCTTGGCTTGGCTTCCTAGCTCTGTGGACGTTCAGCATCACTTTATTTCTTGAGGCCTCCATTTCCTCAGCTGTCACGGTGATAACCGTAATGAAGCAGTACCTCCTTCATGGAGTGACTGTGGCCAGTGAGTGAAAAGAGAGCGCCGTGCTTGTCCGTATAAATGTTTAATCGTAGCAACTCATGGGAGCCTCATCTTTTCACTTCTTTCTATCAATTTTTCAGCATCTTGGGAGAGTTTTTCTTTTTTTTCCCATAGCAGTGGGCAATTCCTTTAACCTACACTCTGCTCTATGAAGCTAGAACACATACTTGCAGAATTTCCCTCTGGCAAGAGCCATGAACAAAACCTGGTTCCTCTGAGCCCCACAGAATTCTTCACATTCATGTGTGCTTGACATTATACTTAGAGAACATCACCCACAACATCCTAGAAGACAGCCTTTAATCTCCAGAGGCGCTGATTGCCCTGCTATAGTGAGTACCAGCCTCTCCTAAAGTGTGTACTAAGATTCTACAAGACACTCCCCCAGATGAATAATTAAGCAAATACATACAAGTTAACAGGTAGGATGGTCTACAGGCGAGTGAAGCTGACAAATTCTGAGCCCATACCAAACTTCTGACAATGAGTAGGAAGGAGTCCGATAATGGGCATTGCTTTTCTCCGAAGAAGAGGCAGAGGATTTCTTGAGAGTTGTTTAACCTTAAACCTCTCATTTTGGAGGCAGTGTTTTTTGAACCTACTAGGCTACAGAAAAATCCCGTCAGGAAATACGATTTTGGTGCTATGTTGGAAATGAGGCTGCAAGTGCAGATGAGACAGTCACCTTGGCAGGAGTTGCTCTCCACTATCTAGGAAGGTGGGGCGGGCACAGGTGAAACATCCCTCCCCCTTTCCTCTGTTCTCTTAGCTCCTTTGTCCAGGTCCCTCTTCACTTTTCAGTTTATTCGCTGGCCATAGGAGCCAAAAGTTAGGGCTGTCTTGCTTTGTTTTATTTCCTGTCCACGGAGCACATTGTGCAGCCAGTAGTGGACAATTCCTTATTCCTTCATCGTAGTGTGAACACACAGGAGGCGAGCAGCATCCTCTTTGTGTCTGAGTAAGGCAATGGTGCTGGAGACATTATTACCCCTTCATCGCCACTCCAATCAGATGAGGTTTAAATGGAATTCTGTCAGGGTCACAGACAAGATTTTTTTTTTTTTAAACAGGCACACAAGATACCATTACATTTCATCTCGGGACAATTGTTCTCCAGCAAAGTGTGTGACTTTCCAGCAGGTAATCCCCTACCCAGCTGTGGATTTTCCATGTTCAACATCAGCCACTACAACCAGAGAGCAACCAACTGTGTTATTGACAATGTTTTAATTACAATACAGAAAAGATACAAGGCTACAAAGACAAGGACATTATCTGGCTGTCGGACATTTGTATATATTTAAGAAAACTCTGCAGAGTTCATTCCAGCATCTGTATGTTCTGCTAATACTGAAGATTCCAGAGGTAACTCTGAGGATTGCCTGAGATGAAAAAAATAACATTCATAGAAATGATGGTCTCGGGAAGCACAATGAATGAAATTTGAAGCTCTTAGAATTGTGGGCTTGCACCAATGTTAGCGTGAAGCCTAATCGTTGCATGGCTTTGTTCTTTTTCTATCGAGCGTTGTTACCAGGCAAGCTAATCTAGGCTTCGGGACAGCGCAGTCCTGTGCATCTGAACAGGCAGCCGCTTTTGAAGTCCCACGATTCCTTCTGCTTGCTAATTCTTCCATTTGTTTGATTTTTGGTACAAAGAAAATGAAAGAATATGATGAGATTATGGCATTTTAAGTCAATATTTATTAAAAAATCAATCTAGATGAAAATCTGCCCATCCCTCTAATTAGACGAGGCAACTTGAGGTTGATTTTTAATTGCAAAAGTAATTACACGGAGCAGATAGCCAGTGACATTTGATTATGTAGGTGATTGATTAAAAAGCCGAGCTCACCGAGCAGATTGTCAGCCAGGGGATCCAGACAAAAGAGCAAATTAAAAAAGTTGTCCTGTTAGTAATCACCAAATTCAAGGATGAAATTACAGAGCCAAACACCTCCGTGGCCCCACTCTCATCCCTCACCCCACGCATTCACTCCAGTGCCTGATAAAGGAACGGATTAGTGTGAAATTAATTGAAGGGGGAAAAACTGGGGACTAGATTCATGGCTGAGAATAAGGCTTTTAACAAGTTGAAACAAATTTCTCCAGGTTTATAATATAACGTGTGCGTGTGTGTGTGTGTGTGTGTGTGTGTGTGTGTGTGTGTGTGTGTGTGTGTAAGAGGGATGTTCCTGTAAAGGATCTTTTCAGAATGTTTGATGGTATTAATTTATCTATTAAGAGAGAGGATAAGGGGGAAAAAACCCACACTCTATCAGAATGGGATATTAAGATGTCTTGCTTGTTATTCATTTCATTATAACATGAAAGCCTAGGGAACAGGCTGTACACTTGGCAAGAGGACCCCTGGATTTGTAAACATCCCTGCATGACATATTGGGTGGCATAATAAAGGACTTTCCCCACCCTTCAGGGCTCTAGTGGAGTCCATTTGAGGATATTGGGGATAACAGTAGAATGGGTCTATATTGGTATAGGCCTCAAGAGATCAAAGTCTGGCGTCTAGCAACACTTCCGGGAAACTGAGGCAGGCCCACCCAATGCAACTTCAGCAACATTGAGAGTCCTTGCTGAGCCACTCAAGCTGGCGCGGATGGACAGGCTGTAATGAAGTAAATCGAGAGATAAGAGCTGAACTGCCGCCTCTATCCAGCTCCTGCTTAGTCAGCAGATGCCGCCCATATAAGGCTCGAGATGGGCATGCGCTCCTCACTGCCCTGCAGGGCAGCTGTGTGTGCCCCCGAGATGTGTATTCCAACAGACCGGTGTTTGGACGTCTGTGCCTGGTCTGTGTCTGGTCTGTGTTACCCAGTCCTTTGCTTGGTAATTTGCAAAGAAAAAGGAAAAGAAAAGAAAGAAGGAAAGGAAAGGAAAGGAAAGGAAAGGAAAGGAAAGGAAAGGAAAGGAAAGGAAAGGAAAGGAAAGGAAAGGAAAGGAAAGGAAAGGAAAGGAAAGGAAAGGAAAGGAAAGGAAAGGAAAGGAAAGGAAGAAAGGTCCATCCCTCTCTCCAGCACACATCCAATTTGATCAAGAGTTTTCATCAAGTGCAATTGGAGGTATCCCTAGGCAACTTTGCTCTAAGTTTTGCATCTTAGAAACCATGTACCATGTACACTAGGAGCCATGGAGGAGGGCACTGAGAGCAAGGCTTTCATAAACGCCCCACTGTAGGAAGACCCTGATCAGCCTCTACCCGAGACATGGGGTAAACTCAGGTGCACTGTGCAATAGCCAGCTGTGTGCTCGCCAGCACTTCACAGTCACGCAATGCAGCCAGACACGAAAGAGTATGAACTGATATTTCCATGCCAATAAAGTCCAAATTCAAGAAAATAAAACCTTACCATTTTGGAATCTATAGGTAGTACAGGGGTTAGAGTAGGGTCAGGGAGGAAGTTTAGAGACACCAGGGCATTTAGAATGTTCCAGGCTTTATCTCCCACGGCAGTCATCAAGTTTCTGTCCAACCATCTATCTTTCCTGTTCTTTTTTTATTTTTATTTCCAGTACTGGGAATTGAACCCAGGGCTTCCTGCATGCAAAGCAGATGCTCTATTCCTGGGCTGCGTCCTCAACCCTCATGGGTTTTCTGATCTTCAGAATGTAGGCTACTGTTTTCTCTCTCTCCCTCCCTCTCTCCTCTCTCTCTCTCTCTCTCTCTCTCTCTCTCTCTCGCTCTCGCTCTCATTCTCGCTCTCTCTCTCACACACACACACACAAAGCATGGATGGATACATATGTATATATACACAGGATTCACAGCAAAGAAGACACACCAATGAATAGGGCTGGGTTTCAGTTTTACTACACATGTCTGTGTTTCCTCTTCCTCCTCCTCCTCCCCCTCCTCCTCCCCCTCCTTCCCCCCTCCTCTTCCTCCTCTTCCTCCTTCCCCCTCCCTCCCTCCCTTTTTTTCTTCTTTTCCTGCCTCTTCTGTTTTGAGATAGTCTCTCTCTGTTGCCCAGGCTGGATTTGAATTTATGGGTCATGACCCTTCCGTCTCAGTCTATTGAGCAGCTGGGACTACAGGTACACACTACCATACCCAGTTTATCTCCTTTATTTTATCAAAAGAAAACTTCCATCTTATTTGTTATGTGTCTTTCTTTCCTTTCAAATCTGGCAATGTTAATAAGCAAAATTTAGATCATGGAAACATGAATGCTTATCTTTGTCAATGTAATTTTATTTTTAAAAAAAACCCAAGAAATAAAAATCTATTGCACATGCTATATACATGTTGAGGTTTGAACACTCGACATCTGTTCGTGAGCTTCAACATCTGGTTCCCAGATAAAGACAGGCCTTGGGATTTCTTAGCTTCCTGGGGGCAGACACAATGGAACCAGCTGCCTTCAGCTCCTGTCTTCAATGTCTTCCTTGCCATGGTGGACTGTATCTCTAAAACCGTGAGCCCAAATAGGCTCCTCCTTCCTTCTGTTGCTTCTTGTCTGTTATTTAATGACAGCATTGAGAAAAGTAACTAATGCACTGCTCTAGAAAGGATGGGTGAGTTCTACAGGAGCCAAGGTGGGGAGATGAGCAGGAAAGCTCCAGGGGGGGGGGGGAAGCTGGGGGGGGGCATTTGACCAAATGCTTAGCAGAAAATAGGATTTTCATTAATATGCACAAAGAGGTCTGAGTCATCCAAGTGGAAGAGAATGTACCACTGAGCAGAAGTCCCCTCACCCTCCAATCCTTCGTTTTCTCCTCTGTAAAGTTAACCACTTTGCTGTATATTTTTATTACCTAACAGACTTCAGAAAATAGGGTGACCTTAGATAACAGTTAAAGTGCAGGCCTAAGCCAGAAGCTCAATGAAAGACCTGTGAGAAGGGGAGGTGGGGTTGAGGGACAAGAGGACACAAGCCACTCTGCTTATGTTTCCCCTAATGCTGTAACAGTGACAGTGCCAGCATGTGCCCTGTGGCTATAAGATGGAGGAGGACATCTCTTGGCTAGACACCTAGACACTGCTGGAGGTCCCACTTCCTCTCTGTGAAGTTATCAATGGCATCAGAAGGTCTCACCTCATGTCTTTTCCTCTGACACTATTCCACAAACATTCCACATCTAGGTGCTGCTAACATGTGAATTTGGGGTCCTATCGAAATGACTCAGTAAAGGTGCTTGCCACCAACTCTGATAACCTGAGTTTGACCCCTGGAATCTGAGACACGGTTGAAGGACAGGGTAGAGATTCCACAAAAGTATCTCTGACCTTCATGTATGCCCATCCCCCATACACACTTGGGGCATTAAGATTCCAACATAGAAACTTTTGAGGGACACACGCAAACCACAATCACTTGCCACCCTGGACTTCATGAGGAATCATAAAATTAATATACTTAAGATATGCAAGTCAATGCTGGCAGAGACAAAGAGCTTAATAACTCTAGAAACTCTTACTATAACAAGTATTATTGTTGTTGTTGCTGCTAATTATTTTATACAAGAATGCTTGTATCTGTGATGTCCTTTGAGTGAACTTTTAGAAGCCAAGCTAGGACTCTAGATCTGACATATACTCCACAGGTGAGCAAAGCTCCTGGAGATTCACTCCGTTGTCCTCTGAAGGAGTAGTCCCTGAGACCAGGAAAAACCAAAGCATGTTTTTTGCTTGTATGAAGAGCTTAGGGGCAGAGCTGTTGTCTTTGGTAGGCACTGTGAGGTGACCCTGTCCTAACCACGCTCCCTGTTCTTCAGTCAGAAGCACTATGGTGAGACTGAGTCCACTGAGCAAGTTGGGAGCATCTTCCCAGTACTCTTTCACTTAGTGTCAGATTGGCTTCTCGGTATGGTGGATGGCTATTCCTAGTTGTTAGCTTGACTATATCTGAAATGATCTACAATCCAGAAATGGCAAGCACACCTGTGACCCAGACCTTGTGGCTAGAAGACACAGACTTTTGACCTGAATCTTGACATGGGATGACACATGCTTTTGATGGAGATCTTGAGGTATAGTGGCCATGAAAAGCTTAGGCCCAGATAAGGTAGTACATGCCTTTCATCCCAGGAGACTGAGGCAAGCAGATCTTTAAGTTCAAGGTTAGCCTAGGACAGAGCAAATTCCAAATCCAGGCATGGTGATACCCACCTTTAATCTGGGCCACATCTTCTGCTGGAGGCCTACATAAGGACATTGGAAGAAGGAAGACTCATTCTTCTTTACCTGCTTTCCCTTATTTGCCAGCACATCTGTTGGAACCCACATCCTCAGAATTCCAGCTTATAGGAAAGACCAGCTGAAACAACTAGCATCGTAGGACTGAGCAACTACTAGATTTTTGGACTTCCCATTCACTGCTGCCTATTGTTGGGTTAGTTAGAATACAGACTGTAAGTAATTACAGTAAATTCTCTTAATACATAGAGACATTCCATAACTTCTGTGTCTCCAGAAAACCCTAATACACCAGGCAAGAAGAGGAAAAGCCCAGAGAAGGCCAAGCTAGTGTACAGCCACGCCGCTAGGTCACCCCTGTCTGCCACAAGACAATAGTTCAGTCCTTCACCAGCAACCCCAAGTGTGGTAAGTTTGTGATAAAATGTCTCCAATTTTCAATACTTCTCTGGGAATACCTCATTTGGGATGGGATTGCCATTTCATGCATCTAAAGGTGGAAACCAATTTTTTTTTCCTCACGAAAATCAATATGAGTTTGCTTGACAAAGTGCCGTAGACTGGGCAACTTAAACAATAGAAGTTTATTTTTGCATGCTGTTGGAGGCTGGACATCTGCGATCAAGCTCTTGGTATATTTTCCCTTTGGATTGTAAGTGGCCATCTTCCCATGTCTTCCATGGTCATCCCTCTATACTCACTGTCCTGAATTCCTCTTCTTTGAAAGACATCAGCCATATCGTATTGGAGCCACCCTCATGACCTTGTCTTACCTTGCTTATCCTTTGAAAGCCACCATCTGCCCCATTCTGATGACCTAGGGGTTGGGACTTCATTATATGAAGACTAGCTTTGGCCAGCAGAGAATAGCATAAGAAGTGGTGACAACTCTGGGCTTGGGTCTCACAAAACTCCCATGCTCCTGTTCTCAGACCCCAAGCCTAGACTGGCCTTCTGCCCACACAGAGGAGGGAGGAGGGATCCTACTTGCCCAGTAGCTGGCTTCTTCCAGAAGAGTCTTACATAGTTTTAATGTTTATATCTTTTTAAAGGACTAGGTTTTGTTTTAATTGATTTTTCTCTATTATTTTTACATTCCTGGCTTATTGAATTTTATTTTATCCTTTTTAGTTCTTTCTCTATTTTCTTTTGTTTTATCCCACACCTACACTGTCACCCCCAACCTCAACCCCATCCCTACCTACAACCCCATTTCAGATGCTGGGGACTGAAACCAGGGCTTCATGCTTGCTGAGTAAGAACTCTACCACTCAACTATAGCCTTAGGTTTCTGGTTTCTTTTTTATAATTTTTAAAAATTATTTTTTAAAAAATTAACTATATGTGTTTATTTACACAAATATAGGTGCCCATGGAAACCAGAAGAAGCTGTTGGCTCTCCTGGAGCTGATGTTTCAGGAGTTGTGAGTTACCTGATGTAGGTGCCTAGAAATCACTCTGCTTCTCTGAAAGGGTATCAAGTGCTCTTAACCACTGAGCTACCTTGTCCCCAGCTCACTCTCTGCTTTCATTCATTCATTCATTCTTTCTTTCTTTCTTTCTCTCTTTCCTTTTTTTTTTTGTTTCTTGTTTTTTGGGGGTTTTTTTGAGACAGTGTTTCTTTGTGTAACAGCCTTGGCTGTCCTTGAACTGCTCTGTTCCTGCCTCTGCATCCTAAGTGCTGGGATTAAAGACGTGCACCACCCACCACCTGACTCACTGTTTTCTTAAGTACACATTTAGATTCCCTTCTTCTTTTTTCATTATGAACATCTAATACTCTATATTTCCTCTTTAATTGCTGTTTTGTAGCTGAATTGTCTTATTAAAGAAAAACAAAACAAAACAAACAAAAAACAAACACCAACCAACCAAAACAAAAGTATTTTCCAGTTTGCCCAGAGATTTCTTCAACACTTGGATCAATTAGGACTTTTTCATTTGATATTTAGGATTCAATTGAGAGCATAGTTTGCATTTAGTTCTTTTAAATTTGTTAAGATGTGTTTTATGTACAGTGATATGGCTTATTTTGACTAATGTTCCATGGGTACTTTCAGTTGGTCATTGATGTTCTTTAGTTTGTCTGTAACTTGGCATTTTTCTGTCTATAACTTATTATTATAATAATTGAGAAGTAATGCTAAAATTCTATTAGCTTTGTATACCCAAGGCCTTGGGTTTGATCCCCAATGCTGCAGGAAGAAAAGAAAGAAGGGGGAAGCAAGGAGAAAGGGGGGGCTGATGGAAGTGGGGCAGAAATTTCTATTGATAGCCCTTTCTGCTCAAATAGTGCTCATTCTGTGAGAGGGGGCTCTACTGTCTGTGCACAGATGCTAAGAGCCATGCAATGATTCATCGATCACCCTGCTAGGCCCTTCTCTATGTATCTAACCATTTTTGTTTTTTGTTTTTTTCTTGTGGTGCTATCAAATCAGGGCCATTTGCATGCTCAGCAAGCCCTCCACTGAGCTACATACTCAGTCCTTAATTTTCATTCTCTGCTTTACTTTAACCCTTCTACCTGGTTTTCTTTCAAGTGAGTTTCTTGTGGACATCATATAGTTGGGTTACACCCATTCTGGCATCTGCCATTTAACCTGTCATTTCAGACGGTGTGCATTTGATGTGATTAGTGATAAGTTTGAATTTAGGTGTACAGCTTTATCACATCTTTCTTACTTATCTCTGGTTTTGTTCCTTCGGTTCTATCTTTTCTGCTCTTTTAAGTTGTTTGAGCATTTTCAGTATTTTTTTTTTTCCAGTTTTTAACCACACCATTTAGTTGAGCTATAGATTATAATATATATACCTAACTTTTATGGATTCTTAGAATCTTTATTTTGCCACTAAAAGTGGAAAGCAAAAAAAATCCTAACCTACCTCCTTCATCACATATGCTTGTTTCAATACATTTTATATCAATGTGCACAGAAATCTCCATTAAATAATCTCATCCTTTCTCTTTCCAGTGATTGAGTTTGCTTCATTGTCATTCTCTTTCATTTTGGCAACTAAGGGATCCAGGCAAGTGCTTAACCACTGAGCCCCCCACAGCTCCAACATCTTTTTGTCTCCATGCGGGTATCTGCTGATTACCTATTAAGTTGATATTTCCCTGATTCTTCATATGCCAGGTAATTCAGGTTGCTTCCATGGCTGTTTTGAATATCACATTGTAAAACAGCAGGTTCTATGAAAACTCTGTGTAGAAAGTTACTATTTTTGCCTTATCACATGACTGGACATTGTCTTGCTCAGATTGTAGGTTCCAACCTGCCTTCTGTGGACTAGGGGTCTAATGCTAGGTTACTTTTAAGAGACTTCTCAGTGCTAGTTGAGTCTGAACTGCATGTACACCATCTAGGGGCCAGTATGTGGCCTTGAGCGATGCTTTCTGGGTTATAACATTCTATAAAGTCTTTGGTATGCTAATTCAGATCAGATCCATAAGTGTGCAGGCAAGTTTTTAAAGTTGCTTTCCTGAATTCTCCTGTCTTTGCCACCTTATCGCTCCGGTAGTTTTGAGTACCCTGGGAAGTCCTTTTCTATTCTTCTATCAAGAAAGTGGCAGTTTGGTCACCTCCAATCATCCACATATTTCCATGACTATATTTGTACAGAAAGTCAAGCAGATTAGACAGAATTTGATCAATTCACCCCAGTTCAGTGACATTTCTATGTATGGGATTTTTTCCCCCCAAATCTTCCTACTTCTCTAAGTTCTCAGAGTCCCTGAATTTTTACTCTCCACAGTATTCCCTGGTTTTGCATATGCATTCAGAGGGAGCAAGAGAGGAAGTGAGCCATCTTTATCTTTCTCACTTAGAAGCAGAAGCAGTCCGTATAACCTCTTACAGCCAGCCTGGCATCACTTGTGCCTTACTGTCTTTGTCAAGGCAGTCACAGTAGCCCACACTCTTACAGAGAGAAGTGGATGGTGAATATAATACTTGAAATTATTCGATGTCAAGAAGTAAAACCTGCTATAAATGTTAAGAAAGAAGCTATAATGTATGGAAAATAAGGTGTACTGCCATCTTCCTGAGACCAGCTGGGGTTGCTTGGGAAAGATTCCAGCTGGGCTTACTTGACTGTTGACATTCTCCTCAGAGGAGGCTAGGGAGGGACACTGGGCCCCCATCTGATTATGCAACTAGCAGCTCCTCCCAGCCATGTGTATGCAATTCTGCCCTAATTGCACATGACCTCTTGCTGTGACCCTAGAGGCTTGGCCCCTGGAACACTGCCTAGGGGCAGCAATGAACCGAAGAAAGGACAGACACATACATGTATAGGAAAGCCAGGATCGGATAGGGGTCTCCTACCTCTGATGGAAGGCACCTACCACTGCTGAAACCTCATGGGGAGGAGCTAGCTAGCCTCAGTAGGCAGTTTCTGTAGGCCAGCATTCTCACACTGTAAACTTCCAGGAGGAGGGAGCTGACGTGTCTCGTCAGTGTACATACTGATCAATCCTTCATAAAGCACTCATATTCAGACCCTGGAGGAAAACTTGAGCCTGGCCCACATGGGTACCAGCTTTGCCAGTTTCCCATGGGACTATGGAATCTTCGATATGGTCATGCTTGTGTGAACAATACACACCCACCCAGGACTCCATCCAGGGCTTCCTCCACTTCCTCTAACCTCTAAGTCTCAGGGAGGGATTCTCCTATATATGCTGAAGACTGGGAGAAAGGAATCCCATCTGTCCAGCTGTGGAAAGCCATCATCTCTGCCAGATGCAGACCTTCCAGTGTGTGTCAGCTTTAGAGCCGTGTACACCTTTGTCCATTATCCTGTCATCCGTGTTCTTGTAAGTAAGTCAAATGAGCTCATTGGCTTGCCAGGGGGACTTTAGTTGAATCAAACTTTGGTTTATCATGAGAACCTTAGGAGTGTGTGTGTGTGTGTGTGTGTGTGTGTGTGTGTGTGTGTGTGTGTCTGTGTGTGTGTCTGTGTGTGTGTCTGTGTGTGTGTCTGTGTGTCTGTGTGTGTGTCTGTGTGTGTGTCTGTGTGTCTGTGTGTCTGTGTGTGTGTCTGTGTGTCTGTGTGTGTTGGGGGATAACTAGTGTTTAGTCTTAGGGTTTATTGATGTGAAGAGACACCATGACCAAGGCAACTCTTATAAAGAAAAACATCTAATTAGGGATGGCTTACAGTTCCAGAGGTTTAGTCCATTATCATCCTGGCAGGAAGCATGATGGGGTGCAGGCAGACGTGATGCTGGAGAAGGAGCTGAGAGTTCTACATCTTGATCTGCAGGTAGCAGAAGTAGATTGTGTGCTACGCTGGGTGTAGCTTGAAGAGACCTCAAAACCCGCCTCATAATGATGTACTTCTTCCAACAAGGCCACACCTCTAACAGGGTCACTCCCTATGGCTGATCATTCAAGAACATGAGTCTATGGGGGCCATACCCATTCAAACCACCACACAGTAGAAAACTCTTAAATTGCAAGAGGAAACTTGGGGCAATGTTTGCTCCACAGTCCATGGTTAAGTACCACTCACTTGGGCTGGAGAGATGGCTCAGTGTTAAGAGCACTGTCTGCTCTTCCAGAGGTCCTGAGTTCAATTCCCAGCAACCATATGGTGGCTCACAACCATCTGTAATGGGATCTGATACCCTCTTCTGGTGTATCTGAAGACAACAACAGTGTACTCACATGAAATAAATAAATAAATCTTAAAAAAAAAAAAAATACCACTCACTCTCCTAAGGCAGCCTAGCCACTGGGAGAAGTGGGAAGTGAAGACGTACAAGTCTATAAATCTGCTTCTTATGTCAAGAAGTACCTTACTGAGTGGCAGTGAGGGATTGGGGAGAGGGGCAGAATGGAGCATGGGTGACTTTCCTTAGAGAACTTAAGGTCACTATGGCAAGATCAGGATTTGTATAAACTCTACAGTGTAGATCTCTGGAAGCCTCACACATCCCTGTGCAATCCCCTCTGGGACTTGTCCCTGGTAGGAGAGGTTGGTTTCATAAGTTTGTGTCTAAACTGTAAGATTAAGTTTATCCCTCTAGGGCCAACTTGACCCTGATCTTCCATGGAGCCTCAGTAAAGCTACAAGGCACAAACAGAACCAGACTTCTTGGCATACCTGTGGTGATCCAGCACTTGCTCCCGTGGCAGCCAGGTTAAGCACCACGCAGCCACCCTGAACTCAAGTGTAGCTCAGCACAGCCCTGGCTTTCGAATCTGAGCCACTTGGACTTTTTGAAATCCAGCTTCCTCAAGTGGTGATGACCATATTCACCTCAGAAAGTTGTAGTGAGGCCTAAGTGAGGTCATAGGTATAAAACACACATTCTGGGACTGTACTGGCTGGTTTTGTGTCAACTTGACACAGACTGGAGTTACCACAGAGAAAGGAGTTTCAGTACAGGTGTAAGGCATTTTCTCAATTAGTGATCAAGGGGAAGGGCCCCTTGTGGGTGGTACCATCTGTGGGCTGGTAGTCTTGGGTTCTATAAGAAAGCAGGAGAAGCAAACAAGCAAGCCAGTAAGCAGCATTCCTCCAGGGCCTCTGCATCAGCTCCTGCTCCTTGACCTGCTTGGGTTCCAGTCCTGACTTCCTTTCGTGATGAACAGCAATTGGAAGTGTAAGCTCAATAAACCCTTTCCTCCCCAACTTGCATCTTGGTCATGATGTTTGTGCAGGAATAGAAACCCTGACAAAGACAAGGACCTAGCAAGTTCCTTCCTGAAGCCAGCTCCTCACCAAAGAGTCCCCGACCCTTCCAAGCCTCTGAGAACCAGAAGCCCTAGTGCTATCTATCTTCACAGTTGTTTTAAGAATTAGGCTCTCCAAGGCCATGTGCAGCCACCCTAGGACATTTTGATGTCCATGGGCCAGACTGCCGCAAGGGTCCATATTGGTGCCTTTGGTCCATGTTACCCTGGAGGCCATGTTGATGTCCTTGACCTGTGCTGCTGTCAAAGGCTATGATGGTACCTGTGACCCATGCTATGGCAGAGGGCCACATTGATGTCTCAGCTGCCATGGGAGGCCAAGCAGAGGTCCTTGGCACAGAGGTCCTGATGCTGGAGACCATGTGGGTGTTCATGTTCTGTGCTGTCACCAGAAACCTTGTAGAAGCCCAGGATTTATGCTTCCACTGACTATAAAGGGCAAGGAAGCTCCCTTTGCAGTAATATCAATGACTGCAAATGCACAGTTGAGAAAGAGGGACATAGAAGGCTTCTGTGACAATCCCTACCCTTTAACCCCTGCTCCCAAAACAGTAATAGCTTAAAAAAGGAAGCCATCAAAAAGAACTCTTAAAAATTGTGTTAAGGATGCAGGAATGTAGCTCTCCACAATGATGGCTTCTGGCAGGGATGCAGGTGAGGAAGGGCTAAGCTTTCTTCAGGGGGACAGGCCACTGGGAGTTTGACCACGCTCCACGGAGTGTATAAAGAACACAAGTTGGGGCTGGAGAGATGACTCAGCGGTTAAGAGCACTGACTGCTCTTCTCAAGGTCCTGAGTTCAATTCCCAACAACCACATGGTGGCTTACAACCATCTGTAATGGGATCTGATTCCCTCTTCTGGTGTGTCTAAAGACAGCTGCAGTGTACTCAAATACATAAAACAAATAAATATTTTTTTTTAAAAAAACATAAATTGGACTTGGTTTTTTTTCTTTCTTTCTTTCCCCTTTTGTGGGGGGTGGGGGGCTGGGGGTTACAAGGGTCAGGGACATGAGAGGACCAGAAAGTGAGTGTGACTAGGGTTTGTGATGTGAAATTTCCAAATAATAAAAATATTATGTAAAAAAAAAAAAAAAAAAAAGAATTAGGCTCTTCAATAAGTCTCTATAAGCTTGAGCAAGTATTGTCCTAAGGCTATGAACTATGAAGCTGAGGTACCAGGGTATGTATGCCTCAAAGTTAACTATGCGTGTGCCAGGAAATGTGGCCACACATGACTCATTTTCCTCGACTGTCAGTGTCACCAGGTTAAAGAAGAAAATGGACTATGCTAGGCCAACGTGTCCATACTCTACTGTTCTCTACTGACCTATGATTGACTCTCAAGGAGCAACAGAATTCCAAGCTCTCTCCCAAAGTGCGACTAGAATCCAGGAACCAGGGAAGACAGGATGCTTCGAAGTAGAGGCTGCTGAGCACTCGGATGTGGGGGAGCCACAGCCTTGGCATCTCTTTCTATCCTGCTGCTGAAGGCAGGGCCATTTTCCACATTCCCCTTCATTAAACAAGAAACTCAGATGTTGGTAATTAGACTGCCGTCCCCAGCTGCCAAGTCACATTCGGTTCCAAAAAGCCCTGTATACTGCTACTTGTGTGTTTGTTAACAATGTCCCCACAACAGGTCGGCAATTAGAGTCCATCTGTTCATTTTCTGCAATGATGGTGAACTTGGAGGATTCCAGGTAATGGATTCCTCCTGACTGGAAACCATGCTCCACAGGCCATGGGCCCCTTAGTAGGTACCTTGGGCTGGAGGCTCCTGCTACAAGTCCTAGCAAGCACTCAGTGTGGATATGTTTTGATAAGGGATAGCAATAATAGATCCATGCATCTTCTGGAGTTTGTGTGCTCACCCCTCCCTCACCCACAGTCTCTTCCTTTCCCCGGCTCACCTGCCCATTGGTCTGGAAAAATAGATAAATAAGTTTTCATCAAAATTAAGTATTTTTTCACACTGAAGGATACCACCAAGAAAGCAGTAGCATGGGAGAAATTATTTACTAGTGAGGTATTTTATAAGAAATTAGATATCCGGAATATATGAAGGATTTTTACAAGTCAACATCAAAATGACAACCCCATTTAAGAGTCAGCAAAGTTGCTAGGTGTGCTAATGCAGGCCCAGTAATCCCAGCACTAGGGAAGCTGAGGCAGGAAAGACCCCCTAAAATGGGGGAGGCAGTTGATTTCACTGGGAACATAGAGTGTTCCATCTAGAGATTTGGCAGACAATAGGGATCATTCCCTAAATCCATGATTTCATTAGAGATTTGAGAAATACAGCTTTCTAGTTCCTTCTGAATGGTTTCGGCTGTGACGTTCCTAGACGGCACTTTTGGACCCAAGTTCAAGGCCATCTGGAAGACATAGTAAGACCTGGCTCTGAAATAAATAAACAAATAAACAAGAAATGAGCAGAAAAGAAATAGGACAAAGGACTCAAAGAGATGGATCTCAAAAGAAAACACACAAGTATGTGTTTATTACACATAGGAAAATTCTAATGTAATTAGTCATTAGGAAAATGTAAATAAGCCACCATGAGTTCCGATTGTCCTCGGCTAACAGGGATACCACATAAAAACAAAAGGCAGTAGCTCATGTTAGCCAGGAGGTGGAAAACTGGAGCATGTATCACTGGTCAGAGTGAAAAAGGTAACACCACCATGGAAAAGGAGCAGATGGTTTCCCAAGTGTCTGAACACAGAACTGCCAGATAATCAATCCAGCAATTCTACTCCCGAATGTAATATTCTTTAAAAAAAAAAAAAAAAGCCGGGACTTAGGAAATATCTGTACACTGACGCTCGTTTTAGCATTGTCCACACAGAGCGATGGAAAGCACCCACGTCTCCATCAACAGATGAGCAGATAAACAAAATGTTGCATGTCTGTGCAAGAGGATGTTCTTTACCCTTAGAAAAGAACAAAAATGGTATCTATACCACAATATGAACAGGTATGAAAATAGTACGCTTAGTATAATTAGCCAGATGCAGAAGGACATGGTGTGGGCTTCTGCTTCTGTGATGCACCTAAGCAGGCAAAATGGTGGAGACAGAAAGTTGGATAGGTGGTACCTAGCAGCCAGTAGAGAAGGAAGAGAGAGAGAGAGTTATCATTTAGCTGTTTCTGTTGCTGCTGATGAGAAGGCTTTGGGCAGAGAGTGCTGATAGTTTATAGAACAGTGGGGATGTGTCTAATACCATTGACTTTTACCGTTATGAATGGCTAAATGATAAAGTATCATGATATACTTTATCAGTACATATAGACATATACATACATTTTACATATACATACATATCAATAGACATACATATTACCACAAGAAGCATAAAAAATAAATTAAAAATACTAATACAAGTGCCCTCCACAGACCAATCAAATCTGAACCCCTGAGGTCAATGCAGATGAGCAGAGATAAAAGACAAATAACACCAAGGTTGTTTGATAAAACCTCAAGGAATGAAATTAATTTAAATTATACAAACACAGTCACATGCGCACACACGCGTACGCACACACACACACACACACACACACACACACACATCTTAAAGGATTAAGCCATTTGGGCTGACACTACTCCCCACAAGAGCCACATAAACTAACAAAAACTCCAGTATCAGGTATGAGAAAATCTCCTTTTGAACAAATTCTTTTGGAAGTGACTCCCAAAACAATGTAGATTGTTCATGTAACCTTCAGTTGCCTCTCAAGAGTTGAAGGTGGACCCCTGTTGTTAAAGATGCCATGAACACAGATCATTTGAGCTGGATCTGACCCGAACACCTCTTTCCTGAGGTTTAGCTTCCATGGTTCCAAAAGATACTGTGCGAGCTGCCAAGGGAAATAAGCAACTAGATAGTCTTATCCAGTTCAACCATGTAAGCCACGAGAATGTCCACCATCACAAGGCATGCAGAAAGGTGAATACTGTACACTCACATGCTGGTGGCGACCAACAGCTGTCTAAGGCCCGCTCAACAGGAGAGAAGTCATGCCAGGGGCTGAAAGCTAGCCAGCTTGTGAGGGCTAGCGAGACCACAAGCCTTAGAAAAGAATCTCTTGCTGCTACTTTGATAGATTGGCATCATTCCATACTACGTTTTAAATCTTACCCTGACACCCAGGGCCCCGACCCCAAATGTTCATACACCAGAGCCCCTGCATGTGTGGCTTAGAAAGAGTGTTTGAGCCAAAATAGCAACAAGTCTGCTGTGAAGCATCCCCTCCTAGAAATGGCTGCATAAGCAAGACTGGAACAATGGCAGTATCGGTGGGCAAGTTAACACGGAAGGGGAAAAATCCGCAAGGTTGCACTTCTGGACAAAGAACTATAAGCAACCAATGACTCTGAGGAGAGGGAGAATTAGACTCTCCTAGGGAGGCGGTCCTCATTGGTTATCCAACGCAGAGTGGTCAGCTCTGAAATCACTCACACACAACAAAACAGACTCAGTAAGTTTTATATATACATGTATATATGCATATATAAACATGTATATATGTGTGTACATGTATATGTATATGTACACATATATGTGTGTATGGGTATACATATATATATATATAAATATATATATATATATTTGTTCACATACATACATATATATGTATATAACAATGATAATCAAAGAAAAAGAGGCTATCAACTTGAGAGTGGGTGGACCTGAAAGGAGCTTGAGGGAAGGGGAGCTGGGAAGGGCGGGAGGAAGGAAAAGGAGGTGAAGTGATGTAATTCCATTTCAATTAAAAATGCATTCTTTTAAAGTCACTTGGAGAGTCTGAAGTAGACAATGATCACTAAGCTGTGCTCGCTAAATATCAGCTCCCTGTCCGGTCGGGCCCTTCAAAGCACCCTTTCGGTTAGCTTGCTAAATAATCCTGTGAGGCTTATCTCCAGTCTCTCTCAGAACCTCCTCAGTGACTTGACTAATGCCATAGGGAGAAGTAGCAGGGCCAAGACTTGCACCCAGAACTAACACAGAATGGGATCCCTTAATGGCTGCTCCACAGGGGACAGGATGCCGCAGCAGTTGGAAGTTGTGTGGAGATCCCTGAAGGACCATGGGAGGCGGCTGCGGCTGCGGCTGCGGGGTAAAGGAGGACTCTTCCTGGGGAGGAGAGGCCGAGTGAAATGCCAGGCCTGGGAACGACTTGCCAGAAGGGGCCATGTGGAGGCTCTTAGAGAAATGTGAGTGGGCACATTTCTCTGTGAGCAGATAAGGAGCATGCGGAGAGTTGAGTAACGCGAGTTCAGGGTGAACTGAACGGCCATGCCAGTGGGAAGGGCATGGTGACTGTCATGGATCTGGGATCATCTAGGGCTGAAAACTGTAGATGTATTTTGAGGGAGTTTCTAGATAAATTAGTTGAGGCAGGAATGATAAGTTTTATAGCTTTCTTGTATCAAACCAGGGACCCCTATCCCCAACCGCGTCAGTATACAGGCAATTCCACTGGCCTACTCTCAGGGACCTAGCAACTGCTTAGGTCACCACCCGCTGCCACGCCAGGTCTGTGCTGCAGAGAACCACCAGCCAACCTCATCCCTTTCCATTCCTCCTCTCTGTGCTCTCCGTCTCTCTGTCTCTGTCTCTGTCTCTCCCTCTCTCTCTGTCTCTCTGTCTCTCTCTGCATTCTCCCTCTCCCTTCCCTCCCCCTCCCTGTTCCTCTCTGCCCTTGATCTTGTCCCTCTTTCCAGTCCTCTCTGTCTCCTTGTCTGAATGACAATCTCCTGAGACTGGTGCGCCCTCCTGAGAGCTAACCCCCAATAAACCTGCTTTTATACTTTTAATTCAGCTTGGATCGGTTTATTACGTCGGTGGAGAAACCTATTCCCTTGGGCATGGTGCCTCTTCACAGTATATAGTAACTAAGGCAGGTGGGTAATGGTCAAAGGAAAACCAGTCTCTACCATGAGGAATGCCGTGGTACTATTCGACGTGTATGGAAGACTGGCGATGCCATGAAAGCGCAGTTGCCTGTGGGTGGATGAGGTACCTTGAGAAAATGCTTGCACTGCTCTTCTGTGGCTAGATGAGAATCAACGCCAGGACCTGAGAGATGACTCCGTGGGTAAGAGCCACCCTGAAGACCTGGGATTCAAGCCAGGAACCTACAGTGGAAGAAAAGAACCCACTTTTCCAAGTTGTCCACTGACTTCCATACATGCACAGTGGCAGATATGCTAATAATACATTTTCGAAATTTAAAACAAGACAAAATCTCCCAAGAGGACCCTGGCCTAATACAGGGCACGCAGCACATTTAAATGTCATCAGCCTCCGTGGTCCTCTGTGCACTGAGGTGGGTGAAATCCAGATCCCCTTTTTGGGACTCTCAGTCTCTTTAATAAAGGAATTTAAGAGTTGGCTTAACTGGAAGCTCCAGGACTATCCTATTGGTGTTTAAGAGAACCACTCCAGGGCAGGCCAGCTATAAACATCAGTGCTGCTTGGAGGAGGAGAACTGGGGAGAGAAGGAAAAAGGCTGTGCCAGTTAAGCTGGTCCAGAGGTCAGACACTTTATAGGTAAGCAGCCATACAGCAGAGAGGAGGCTTCAGAGAAAGAGTGAGGAAGCCCAAAATATCAGAGAAGGCCAGAGTGCTAGGGAACACATGCTTAGAAGAGGAGGAGAAATTATACTAATTCAGAAATGCCGGCTGACTACATGGCTCATAAGTTACAGGAGGGGCAAGGGTGCTGGGAGGAGATTCACAGTATCTCATTAAACAGATAATTCTGATTATCTCCTTATCGTGGCTTGAGGTGAGCCTACCTTAGGGATACCCCCTTGGCCAAGTGAGTGACATGACTCCATTGGGATAGGTCTCCACCCAAGCCACAAATTCTATTCTTAATATCTCTCTCTCTCTCTTTCTCTCTCTCTCTCTCAAAAGATTTATTTTGTGTGTGTACACTGTCGCTTTCTTCAGACACACCAGAAGACAGCACCGAGCCTCATTATAGATGGTTGTGAGCCACCACGTGGTTGCTGGAATTGAACTCAGGACCTCTGAAAGAGCAGTCAGTGCTTTTAACTGCTGAGTCATCACTCCAGCCCCAGATTCTATTCTCTTAACTAGTTCTTTTCTACATAAATAGCACCAAGTCCAGAGGCGATGGCTTTAGGGACTCTGAAAGCAGAG
This sequence comes from Uromys caudimaculatus, assembly GCA_028551405.1. Lineage (NCBI taxonomy): Eukaryota > Metazoa > Chordata > Mammalia > Rodentia > Muridae > Uromys > Uromys caudimaculatus. The sequence continues at coordinate 22,876,034 of CM052707.1, read as the reverse complement.
AAAGTCAGCTGTCCAATTAGAGGTAGAGAACTCCATCGTGATTTAAACATCAGCCCAGGGTGTTGATGGGGAAGGCCAAGAGCTTCTCCCTGAAGACACAGGCAGCCTTGGGGCTGAGGCGTGCTTGGTGGTGCATCTGCATGGCACCAGAAAGCCAGGCTGGATGAAAAATAAAACATAGGCAAGCAAACAGGAGCAGCAGACTTACTGAGTGCTGGGCTATGGCAACCCCGTGTCTTATCTAGTTGGCCAACACACAACAGCCCCGTGTGATCAGTCCTAGCTCCACTGGCTCCTGACTCCAAAAACCTACGTGGCATCACAGCCAGTCAGGGGTTTATCTGAGGCTGAAATCATTCACAAGGCACTCATTTGTGCCCTTTCTAACCTCTCCACCATCCAACTCAGGGTGATCCAGATGTGTATACATCATTTTTCTATAGCTACAATAAAACCGTGACCAAGAGAACTTATAGAAGACAGAGTTAGGATGCATAGCGGTCAAATGCTGAGACCTTACATCTTCAACTACAAGCAGGAAGAAGAGAGTAAAATAGAACTTGCAGTAGTCTTTAAACTCAAATAGCCCAGACCTCAGTGACACATTCCAGCAAGGCCACCCCTCCTAATCCTTCTGAAACAGCACTGCCAGCTGCAGGCCAAGTAAGTATTCCAATGCCCAAGACTATGGGAGACATCTCATTCAAACCACCAAGAAGATCTGTGAACTGCACCAGACCTTCTGAAAACAATGAGACCAATTTGAAAAACCATAAGCTATTGTGAGCCCTGTGACACGTCCCACCTCCCTGTCCCCCTACAGTGTCCAGCCAGTCAGAGCTAATTCTTAGATGCCATGACTAAACTAGGGGAGAATACCTAATATAGACTGCCCACGTCTCCCTGTCTCTCTGAGTGCCTCAGAAAGCCTTGGCCTCTCCAGAGACCTCCATCACTGCCTCTTGTCTGTCCAGGGTGAGAGACCTGCTCCCAGAGGTGAGGTGTCATAGAAACTTGCAGCCCCCAATGGATGAGCATTCAAATATTAAGTAAACAGGAAAGCTGTCCTGAAGTGGGTGGTTTGTTGTCTGCAGACCCAAAGAACCCTGCAAACCTACCCAGCACAGGCTTGATCCGATCACCAGCAGGGTTGAGAGCGTGCTTAGGCTGTGTTCAGACATGATGGCACATGTCCCTAATGTGGCTTGCCCACAATACCAGAGGGAATCAGAGGGTGTTTGCAAAGATCTGCTCCTTTTGCCAAGCAGTTTACCCACCACCAAGTCTGCTTTGAACCAAATTCTCATCCTTAAGTAGCAGCCACCTCGAGCACATCCTCAGGCTCCCTGTTGCTTGGAAAGGTCTGGAATGAACAGCCCAAGAAGGCACCCCACAGTGGTTTTCCCTACCGTAACTGTGCACCATTGAACACCTCTACCCGTTCACATTTCTGAGTTTAAGAGCTGAGCAAGGGAAGGAAGCGAGCTGAGCCACTGAGATCCCACAAGGACGGACCAGAGCACCTGGAGGTCCCGCCTATTTGCATTCACCTCACCAGGCTTCCTGCAGCCACTGTGAGTTAATCTCACTGCGAAGATTAGTTGATTCGATTAACTGCTCCCTGCAGACTACCCCCGGAGCTCTGAGCCCTCTCTCCCTGATCCTGCCTCACCAACCCTCCACCGGTTAGGAGAGTCCACACAATCAGCCCTATCATATGATTGGAAAATAAATTGAAAATGAATTTCAGCCATTGCTTGTGTTTTAAATATGAGATAAAGGGAGGTCCCTATGCCTGCAAGTTCAATCAATGAAAGGGGGAGGGAGGGGCTGTCAGCACCCTGGTGCTCTTGTAGCAAAACCGAATGTCCTGCAGAAAATGGCAGCTCACTAACAATATTTGTGTAATTAGGCAATTGGTTTCCACACCATTCACGGACAGAGTTCGTTTGTGGGGAAACAGAGGGTACCTCCAAAAAGTGGTACCTAAGGACCTCATCTTAGGATGTCATTCAAACACAACCCTAGGAAAACCTTAGCTTCTCGGGTACTCTGACTTAGTCGGGGAGCTCGGCCTGAACGTGGAGAATATTTTTTCAGGTATCTATATTTTCAAAATTATTTATTTAATTATTATTTACTTAAGAAATAACAATTAGTAATGTCCGACTAGCAGAAACAAGGCCCTGGACTCGATTCTAAGCGCTGCTAAAAAGTATGTATTTACTAATGCTAATTTTAAAGATGATTCTAGGGGTAGCCAAGATTGAAACTTTTGTCATCAATATTGTCTCATGTCAGCGATGTCAGATGAACCCAGAGATGTGACGATCTCAGTGCCCTGTTCATCAGGACATGTGCTCTCGAACATATTAAAACTTGAATGCATATACTGTAGGGCCCTTGGCTAGTTATTCCCAGTGGGTGCACTGACCAAGTCGGAAGGTGTTGACAGGAGCTCTTAGTGTACAGGCTCCCCTAGGCTCCTCCCAGGGACCTAGCAATAGCTTGTGCTACTGCTATTACCTGCCACCGCCAAGTGCCAGCAACATAGAAAAGGGCTGCTTGCCACCCCAGTTCTCTTTCTCCCCCCTCCCCTTTTCTACCCTTCTCTGTCCCCTTTCTCTGCCCTCGTGGCTCTGCCCCCTGTCTGCCTCTACCCCTTCGCCAGGCCCGCACTTCCTCCCCTCCTCCAACTAGCCCCCCTTTATGACCAGATCTGTGCATGGCATGGTTTTTCACGGGACACCTCGGCATGGGTCCACCAGGTACACACACCGCCCCCCACCACCATTACATTTTATAACGGGAATGGTCTTGATGAGTGTTTACAGCCTGAGTCACCACTGTCACCAAAGAGAAAAGGATGCTAGAGCATGCACCAGAGCATCCCCTGTACCCCTCCTCTTACTCTGGTTTACGATGTCAAGCACTAGCCCGTGAGTGGTTACTTTTGAGTTCACTCGGGTTGGTAATGTTGACAGTAAGATGGGGCTACATTCGGACATTGGCCAAGACAGAGAGACCGTGAAGAATCTTCCATGGGGAAGTGAAACTGGAAGAAAAATGTGTACGTGTAGATGCTGGGGACAGAGAGATGCCCTGTGGTTAATGGGTTCTTCCCACTCTTCCAGAGGATCTGAGTAAGGATCCCAGAAACCATGAAGGACAGCTCCAATCATGTGTAAGTCCAGCTCCAGGGGATCCAACACCACCTTCTGCCTTCTACGGGCACACACACACACACACACACACACACACACACACACACACACACACACTATTACTGTCTACAATAACTATAGTTACCTTGAACCTCAGCTAAATTCTATTAAGACATTAAAACAATGGATTCCTTTTAAGAAAGAAAAGCAAAAAATTATAATCACAATTTAATACCCATCTCTGAGTAAGTGATTTCTATCCCAACCAAATTGACAAAATATACCCCCAACTGGCTATTGTCAATTCCTTTAATAACTCCGATCACCAGAACTAGATTTCAAATGACTTCAGGCCCTCCTCCTGGGGGTCTTTGAAGCTATTTAACTCCAGGCGCCTTTTAAATACACGTGTTTTCAGGTTCTGGTGGAGAACTAAGCTGCTCTGCCCAGATTTACATTTCAGGGATGCGGAATCCTGCCCCCCACCCCTACCCCACTTCCTCCCTAAGATTATTTTTGGACCAGCCAAAGTCACACGTTTTGGATTCTGTGATGTTTAGCCTTCCAAACTAGAGATTCTTTTTGTTAGAGTGGTTTAAACCATCTTCCTTCCGAATATTCCCAGTGTTCTCAAGTACGTGGTCTAAAATGCACTTGGCATGGAGAGCCAAGCGATCGTGGTAGTGATGGCCAACTGCCTTAGATGCTTTGTCTACCGTCAGTTCCAGAGGGGAACAGGAAGGGTTTTCTGTTAGTTTGCTAGTGGAGAGGCTGTGACCCTAGGGCAGGATGAGTTGAATTTCCATTCACCTCTCCTCAGGGCTTTGTTTAACAGATTGCTCGGCACACAGTAGGCTCTTGATAATTAATTGCTGTTCGCATAGCCATTACCATTCACATCTCCTCTGAGGCTCTGTTTAATAGATCACTCCGCACACAGTAGGCACTTGATAATTACTATTAGCATAACTATTAGTTTGTCAGTAGTTTGCCATCTACCACCCTCACAGAAGAAGAAAATCATCAGGGATGGGCAAATAGTCTCAGAGGAACAGCATCCCCCCCACCCCCCCAGCTCCCATGCTTTCAGAAGTGGCTCTCAGGGGTCCTCTGCCTCTACATTTGGTGAGCCTGCTGGTTCAGCTGCCAGGAGCCACCATGCTGAGTGTCACCTCCCCCAGAGCCCAGCAGCCTGGCTGTTGGCTTGTTCCCCATCGTCTTTTTTTTTCTGACAAAGTGCAGAATAGCAATAGTGTTTTGGCTTAGGAAGTTCAAGGGTCAATCTTCAAGGTGCTTAATGCTGGGGGAAACTCTCTAGAGACTTAGAGCCAGCTCTCAACCCCCAGCAGCAGGCTAGTGTCCTCAGGGTGCCCAGTACTCATATCTCCAAGTAAATAGAGGCACCCAGTGTGAGAGCGGCCAGCAGGCCTCATGCTAATTAAACAAACCAATTATGCTAATTAACTGGCACAAATGTTTAAATGGCTGTGAATCAGAATGAAGAGGCTTACCGCTTAGCTCCCACACAATTACCCAGATGAAAAAAGAAATAAAGTAGATTTCTAAACTGAACTATAGTTTAAAATGTGGACAGGTCAGGTCCAGTACCTGCCGACTGCTTTGTTCTGAGCTAAGGACAAGGAAGATGAGGAAGGATAAAGTGGGGAGGAGGAAAGGACCAAGACGGCCTAAGCTAAAGTTTGGGAAGCCCACCCCACTGAGGTGATGCTTTGGTGTCCGTCTCGGCTCTTTTCAGCTATGGGGGCTTTAGAGACCAAGTTTTATGAGAAAGTTCACCTTGACTTTAGGAAGGAAACAGAGCCTAGTGATGTGTCAATTAGGGCTAGTTTCTTGGAAAAGTTTCTAAATGGCTAACTATTTATGTGTATATTTACCACGGGCCTGATTTTGGCATATACAAATAATGACTGTGCTATACATATATATGTATAAATTTTGGTATGTATACATAGATGCATGTGTATGTGTGCATGTATGTGTGTATGTGTGTATGTATGTATGCATGTATGTATGTATGTATGTATATATGCATATATGTATATATGCATGTGTATATATGTATGTGTATGTATGTATATACGCATGTATGTATGTATATATGTATGTATATATGCATGTGTGTGTATATACATGCATGTGTGTACATATGTATGTATGTATATATGCATGTGTGTATGTATGTATGTATGTATGTATGTATGTATGTATGTATCAGGCCCTTGATTAAAAAGCAAGTTTTTCCTTTCCTTTCTTTTCTTTTTGTTCTCTTCCTGAGGAAAGATGCCTGGTCAAGCTGATCCCTTGTTGTTGGAATTCAATCAAGGGCATTAAAGTGTAAACCAGTTGGAAAAACAAAGAGCTTTAGGCAAATTAGTTGCCTCAACAACAACAAACAAGCTCTGGGTAATCTTCTTAGAGAAATTAATGAAAGGAAAGCCCCCTTCAGTTTGGGAAGAGAGTGCTCGCCGCTCCCCAAGCACAGGCCTGCGAGGTTTAGCGAGAAGGTGCGTCTGATGAAAGCCGGATTAAACCGACCTCAATGGAAACACAAAGCAATTGAGGGGGGGTCTGCGAACACAGCACGCCCATTTTCAGATGGAAGGGTATTGTAGAGGGCCACTGGGCCCTAATCCTTTATGCAAATCTCCTTAGATTGAAGTTTGCTTAAGTGTTTTATTTCTTTGCATACAATTAACATGTGAAGCTCTGAAACGATGAAGGACTTCAAAGAGACCCCTGTCTAGAAGCACCTAGACACCCAGCAAGCCACGTTTAATAGCCTTCCAAGCAGTCCTGATGCTGTAGGATGCTTTCTCACCAGTGGAACCTTGAGAGTCTTGGAAACAGGAAAAAGACCTACATTAAAAAATAATAATAAAACAAACAAACAAAAATATACCACCACCTCCAAACAGACACCGGCTTGCTCCTCCTGTTTGCTGACTTGACGAGTGTCTCCTATTATAGTTTCTGTCCTTCCTTCCAATTTAATCATGTTTCCTTAATTTGATGCAAGAACTGTAGTTCTGAATAGGGAGTTCTGTCCGTCTGGAAGTCATTGCAAGGGGTACAGAAAAGCAATCGAAATTTAAAGTAATTCAAAACATCCCCCTCCTTGGCACTTGCTTTTCACATTTTATCCCAACTGCTTTGCTGTTTGTGCATGTAATGCACACGCGCACGCGTGCGCGCACACACACACACACACACACACACACACACACACACACACACACACGGGCGCCCAGAGTGCAGGCACACAGCAGGACTGCTCTCCAGGTCCCTTGAAGTCACTTGTACACTTGCAGCTCTGTTGGGTGGTATCTTCTGTGGGGATTTCCTAGAATGGACTCCCATGTTCCCTCACACTGGCACAATGCAGGCCTGACTGCAACTACTTTAACCTGAAGAGATTTCTTTTATCTAACGGGGAGGGGGGTTGGTTTTGCCACCCAGCCCAACCACACCTGGGCATGTGTCCCTTTCAGTCCATGAGTCAGTGCAGGGAAAATGAGACTGGGGAAAAATGTTTCTAATTTTATATAAATTGCAAGCAATTGGGTTTTTAAGTTTTTAGATTTATTTTTATTATTTTATGTGTATGAGTGGTTTTGTCTGCATGTATGCCACTGTATCTATCACACATGTGCCTGGTGCCTGAGCAGGTTATGAACTTCCACTGGGAATTAAACTCGGGTCTTTCCCAACAATAACATGTGCTCTTAACTACTGAGCCAACTTTCCAGCTCACATTTGTGTGTTTAAATATAGTTGAATTCAATAAATTACTGAAATGGTTCTGTTGTTGTTGTTGGTGGTGGTTTGTTTGTTGTTGTTGTTGCTGTCATCATTGTCATTGTTTTTTGACAGGCTAAAGTTTAGAAATTCTAGAGAGGGCTGGAGAGATGGCTCAGTGGTTAAGAGCACTGACTGCTCTTCCAGAGGTCCTGAGTTCAATTCCCAGAACCACATGGTGGCTCACAATCATCTGTAATGGGATCAGATGCCCTCTTCTGGTGTGTCTGAAGAGAGTGACAGTGTACTCACATACATAAAGTAAATAAATCTTTACAAAAAAGAAATTCTAGAGATTCTAGAGGCAGTAATACTGCCTAACCCCCATGGCCCTCTGTGAGCAAGGGCAGTGATTCTCCTGGATGACACCTGTTTCCAGGGCTTCCTTCTCCCTCCAAGTATCTACCTGAAGGGGTCCTTGGGAATGTGCAAGATCCCATCCCATCCCTCCTGAGAATCCCAGATCTGTGGCTGGGGGGAGAGGGGGACATGAGAAGGCACAAAGGGCTTCCACGTGCCAGGTCTCATCACCCTCACCTCACATGCCCTAGCTGCCTATCTGGACCCACACAAACAGACTGCTGCCGGTTAGATCATACTACATGCAAAAAAACCAGATGTGCAGACAGACAGACAGACAGTCACAAACACAACTGTTGGGGTCTCTGGAGCCATGTCTGTTGCCACTTGAAGATCAATAAAGATTCCACAGTACTCAAAGATGGACTTATGGCTATTCTCAGATTCTATCCAAACTATCACCTGCATAAACAGAGGGGGGAGGGGGAGGGAGGAGGGGAGGGGAAAGAGGAGAAGGAGGAGAGAGAGAACCTGTGGCTGTTTCCCAGCTCCACTGCTGCCTTGTGGGTACCCTGGCTTGCCGGTGAGCCTTCTGAGGTTTGCCTTCTTGTCCAGGAACAGAGGCAGCAAGTCTACGAGACCTGGCTGCAATCTAGAACCTTCACTGTCATCTCCACCTCCAGGGTTGCTGTGCCGCAGATGCTTTGGGATAGCAGCTAGTATGGAGAATGAGGTGGGTCTATCTACCTGGGAGGTGAACGGACAAAGGAGGGTGGGGCAGGATGGGGAAACATGTCTAGAACATGAACACTGCACAGGCAAAGCTCAGGGGTCTCTAGTAGAAGAACAGGAGAGCAGAAACATGGTGACCCAGGGAGCCAGGAAGAAATGCTGGGGGTCCAGGAAGTGTAGAGAAAAGGCTCTGACCTTAAGGACAGTGGCTCTGCCAAGATGAAGCACTGGGCCAGGAGCAGCCTATGTGTGTGTGACCTCCAGGAGTATCCAAAATGACTCTACAGAAAGAAAGGAACTAGGGAAGAGGAGATGCAGCTTCCTGGTGGCAGAGACTGCACTTATGCAGATAACCAGAGTGACTTTTGCATGCAACTCTATTTTTTGTGGGCAGGTTTTATGTATGAGGCACATGCAAGTCCTAGGTTACAGTAGCTGATAAATCAGACAAGGTCTAGGACCTAGACTCTAGATGATAATGATGGGGACGGACAGGAGGCAGGCCAGGAGAACCATGAGTGGATATAGGAAGGAAAGGCTGTTTCTTTTAGAAGGGCCAAGGAAAATCTCTCTGATGAGGTGATATTGGAAAGTGACCTGATACAAGAAATGATGATATGGACCAGTTGACTGTTCAGGGGAAGAGCAGCCCAGCAGAGGGACCCTCAACAAGCACAGAGGATATGTGGTGTGTGCGTGTGTGCATGCGTGTGGACGTGTGTGTGCAGATGAGAGTTTAGATAGAATCTGAGAATGGCCATAGATCCATCTTTAAGCACCGTGGAATCTTTATTGATCTTTAAGCGGCTACAGACATGACTCCAGAGACCCCCAACAGTTGAGTCTGGAAGATTCCTCTAAGCAAATTCTTTCATGGCATTTCCTTATTGTCTTGCTGCAGGTTTGGGGATCTGGGGAGCTGCAGTCCTCCAGGTAGGATCTGTGACCCTGAAGTGCTCACATGAGAGTTCTCGCCCTTTGGTACGTGAAAATGTATCCACATAAGATTCATGCGTACCAAGCTGAGTGGGGTGTATTCTGGACTGATGACATCCTTCGTCACTGTGGAGATGAATGGAGAGCTCCATGTCACCATACTTCCTACCCACACCATCTCAGGCATATTGTTGACATTTTCTTAGCCTTGGTTTTCTAATTGGTAGAATGGGGAGGGTTGATTAGACCTACTCACAGAGTCTGAAGTCTGACACACATGGGGACAAGACATGTCAGTAGCATGTAGGGGAGATAGCACTTCTTGGGGATAATACTCTGCCCTAGGGCAGCGGCTTAGAAACAGAAAGTGGACTAACTTGTTCTGACCCCTGAGCCATCCTGAATATCTCAAGTGAGGTATCAGCTCTTCTTCAACCATTAACATAGGCCCTGGAAACAACTATAGCACCTTGGACCCTGGCACATGGTAATAAGTCTAGCCAGGTCTTCCTGAGTACAGATGTAAAGGCGATCCATTTATCTGCATAGTGGACTATTATTGGTTCTGGCTCCATCTCTGTCTGACTTCCCATCCCTGAAGCTCCTTAATCTCTCTTCCCTGAACTCAAAGCAAGTAGTTCAAAAGGTGTGAGCTAGCCTATTGAGTTCCCTTCTGGTGAAGCCTCAGTTGAGGCTGGGTCCTGCCAATATACTGCCATAGAGACGGCTAGGACCTGGGCACAGCTGGTACTTGAACTTGTAGAGAAAGGAAACTAATTTTCTCAGTTCCAGAAAAAATGGCTTGAGGCCTCCTAAGTGCCCCCTCCTGACAGGCAGCTGCAGCAGGCTGGGGAGAGCAAACAGACAGCACAGGCTTCCCAAGGACCATATGGGTAAGGCGCTCACTCCGAGGCTGCGCCCGCCCTGCTTGTCACCCCCAATCACACTTGCTCTAATCTGTGTTTTAATTTACTCGGCTGGTGCGACACCCGTGCTGCCAGGGCGGTCCTTGGGGCCCCCTCATTCCTGCTGCTGATGACAGGATGTATGCAAAAGGTACAATTATTCACCCACCAAGGTGACAGAGAAGGCCTCTGACTGGGAATAGGTTCCCAGCTCCCAGCATTTTCGTGTCAGCCACTGAAGCACTTTGCAGCTTGCAAACAATCCTATGGAGACCTCCCCCCTTCTTCTTCTTCTTCTTTTTCTTTTAAAAAAATAAGCATTTTGATCACAACCAGTAAAGAGGTGGATGGCAGTCATTGATTCTACAGGCCAGTGTGGAGAGGGGTGGCCACACACACTCCTCCTATCAACTGAATTATTGGATTTTTTTTTTAATCAAATAAGATGATTCTCCTCCTCCTCCCACACAGCCAGTCGTTGCCTGTTTGGCCTCAGACAAAGAGAAATATGTCAAACCCAGCCTATTAATTCCTACCGATTCTGTATTGTTTATATTCTCATGTGGACCACATTCCAAAGCTCCAGAATAGAAGAGCTCTCAGCTCCGTGGTGTATTTCATTTGCTACGGTCCGAGCCGTATTAACAATGCCTTTCATTTCCTTATGGCCTAAAATGATTTTCTTTCCGAGAAGATTTTTTTTTTTTGAGGGGGTGGGGGAAGAACTAGAGAGTGGAAAAAAGAGAGCAGGGGAGAGGAAGAGAAGAGAAGAACAGAACACACACCCCCTCCTTTTCAGGGTATCATTTGCAATTTAAAGCTAACCTGGGGTGTGAAGTAACAATGGGACTGACCATAAAACGGCCTGGCTGGGCTGCTGCCGACTGCGGTGATGTTGTGCTATTTAGCTCTCTTCTACCAGAATATCTACTTAATGCAGTTCAATGGCCGAGGATTGTGAGCGGCATTAAGGATTCTATTAAGTTCCGCAGCGCCTTGCTACCCATCTCCAGCTGGAAAGAACTTGCAGCTTAGAGCTGAGCCAGGGACAGAACCTTTTGGGAGCACCTTTGGAGAAATGGGTGCACCCCATACCCTCTTGATGTAAGATTTGTGCTGTAGAACGAACTCTTGCTGTGGCTAGAGAGGCATTTTCAGATTGTATTATTGCACCAGGCCCCACAGCTTTGAATGTAGGAGCTTCCCGCTCCCGGTCTAGTACTTTGTAGAATGCCCTTCTTGTTAAGTTCCTTCAGAAGGAATTTACCATCTATATTTATCCCTCTGGGTTCTGTATTAGTGAGAAGAAATTATCTAGTTTGGTCTTATGAGTCGTTCTTTGCTGTTTGGACATTGTCGAAAGAATCCAGCCCTTCTCTTCTCTCTTTAGATACTCAATGAGACATTTCCTAAATTTGGTCTTGTGAGGTTGTTGCTCTGAATTTTGAAGTAGTCGCTTGCTTGAATGCAGGAATTCTTCCCAAAGGCCATACCAAATGGGCCTTGGGCCAAGTGAGGAAATTCTTTCTAACCGGTAAAAGGTTCTGACTTGACATTATTCTTGCTGAGTCAGGTACTCTCCCAGAGGCAGCCTTTAAAATTTTCTCCTCCTCCTCCTCCTCCTCCTCCTCCTCCTCCTCCTCCTCCTCCTCCTCCTCCTCCTCTTCTTCCTCCTCCTCCTCTTCCTCCTCCTCCTTTTCTTCCTTTCTTCCTCTTCTGCTTTTTCTTCTTCTTTTTTGGAGACAGGGTCTTGCCACATAGCCCAGGCCTTGAATTCATGATCCTCTTGCCTCAGCCTCCCAGGTATTAGGACTAGAGGTGTGCCTCACCACAGCAAGCTTCAAATCTTTATTTAACATGCTAAGCTAACTTTGTAGGATTTTTTTTCCAGACCAAACAGAACCAGGTGGCTGGGTTTAAATTTTCAGCGGCTGTGCCTAGGACCCAGCGATTCCCCCGCCGTGCTCCATGCAACAATAATTTGTTCAGGAGTCTAGGACAGCCGTGGAGGATTCAAATCTCTTTCCTGGGCCAAGTGTACCCCCAAAAGACACAGGAGCAGAGGATGTCCTATTGCCTGTCACAGCAGGGAGGAACTGCGGCAGAGCAGTCCTGGCCTGGACAATGTCCCCCCCACCCCCAGCAGGCTACTGCTGTCTCAGTGCTACCAGCTCTGAAAGGCCAGAGCGAGGGAGGTGAGGGGGCCAGGCTGTGGGAGGGATAGGCAGGAGGGGAAGGGGCCACACCAGAATTTCACACAGTTGGCTTGAAGAGGCGAGCACTAAGCTGCCTTTTCAACCATGGTAAACTCCGTCCATCTGGCCACCCTAAAACTCTGTCAGCTCGTTCCCCTGCCCAGGGCTGATTGGACCCCCTGAAGCAGAAGTAAGGACATCAATGGTGTAAACCCTGGTCACAGCCACTTGACGGTATTCCATTTCATTTCATGCTTGACTTAATCAAAACTGGGGAAATGAAATGTACACCTTTTTGATGTTCTTTCCCTGCTGTTTAAAGGGAAGAATCTTAACCCATTTGATCTTCACATGCGCCCAGTAAATGACCAAATATGCCAAGCTGTCAAAAGCAGAAGGCAGCCAGTTGCTGGGGGGTGTTGGGCCACTGGGAAAGCACTTAAGGCAGCTAACTTAAGTTTGGAGTCCAGGACTGTGTGCAGCAGATGCAGCCTGCAGTTGGGTAGGGAAATAAACACGAGACTCAGAGAAAGGAAGTCCAGGCTGTCTTGGCTAAAAGGTTCTCTTTCCTACTAGCCTTTCAGGATTTTGGTGTGTTACCTCATCCCTTGTCCTACTGTTGGTTAAGCAGGAGACTCCAGCAATGCTGTGTTCTGAGGCAAGTTGCTCAACTTCTTTTGGAGCCTTGTTTGCCTCATCTGTACAATGGGCCTGATGATCATTGCTTTGAAGTTGAATAGCATGGTATGTCCGGCATGCAGTGTGCGGCTCAGCATGTAGGAAGCTTTGTTTCCTTGGATTTATTTTTAATGGTATTGGGTAGGTGGATGGGGGTGGAATTGTACATGTGAGTGCAAGTGCCAAGGAGTACAGAAGAGGGCGCTAGATCCCTGAAGGAGCAGTTAGGAGTGGTTGTGAGCTGCAAGGTGAGGGTGTTGGAAACTGAACCCCAGGTTCTCCATAAGAGCAGTGTGCGTTCTTAACCACTGAACCATATCTCCATCCCCTGTAAAGTCCTTAATAAATACAGGCTAGTGCTGTTGTTGCTATTGTTCGTTTGCAATGGGCTGAGCTGTCTTCCCCTCCAAAATGCGCATGCTGACCTCTAACTCCCAATCTCCTTGTGTTTGCAAACAGTGCCTTTAAGGAGGGAACGGTTAATACGGGATGAGGATGCACACACCGGTAATCCTAGGACTCTAGAGATTTAGTGAGGAGATGGAGAATTCCGGGCCAGCCTGGGATATATAGTAAGACTCTGTCTCTATACCAGAACCAAAATGATAATATAAGCGACTCGGTAAGTGATGTCATACTAGGTAAATGACAGGTCCTGATCTGCAAAGATTGATATCAGAAGAGGAAGAGGAGGAAGAGGAGGGACATCTAAGGTGCCTTGATAGATCTTGGACCTTAGCCTCCAAGGCAGTGAGCATGGCAGTGGCACCTGTGTCCCCATCTGTGGCTCTGCTCTATGGCAGCCACACTGGCCACCTCACTGACCATTGAGCTTGCTGCCAAAGTATGTTGATCTTGTTGTGTGGGTGCTCACTCACTTTCTCCCAGAAGTCTTTTGTTTTGTTTGCTTATTTTGGAGACAGGGTTTCTCTGTGTATCTCTGGCTGTCCTGAAACTCACTCGATAGGCCAGGCTGACCTTGAACTCAGAGATCCACTTGCCTCTGCCTCCCGAGTGCTGGGATTAAAGGCGTGCGCCACCATATCCAGCTTCCATGCCATCTTAAGGTCACTGAGGTAGATCCTGTGACTTAAGTGGCTCTGAAAACAGGGACTTGGTAAAATGGCTGGTATACAGTGGGCGCTCAATAGGTGCTTGTTAAACACATAAGCACATGGGAGCCATAATGTATGGCAAGAGTCCCAGGTCTTTTTGTCGCCATTTGGCCCTGTACGTGCTTGGTGTCCCCAGGTAAGTTGCTTACTGTTTTGGTGCCTCAGTTGTCCACCTGTAATCTATGAAGATGGATGAGTTGATTTTCAGGACTGTTCAATTCTGCCTTAGTCAAAGATTGAGCTGGGGGCAATGGGACAATGGGACAATGGGACAATGTGAAGTTAGATGGAGTTACTCTGTCTCCTCTACTCTATACAGTAGTCTATGCAGCAGGGCAGCATTTAACCCCTCCATTAAACTGGCAAAAAGTTGCCAAGGTATGTTCATCCTGTGAGCTCATCTGGGGGTCAGAAAGGTGCAGGCTATCAATTGGAGACCTTACCCTGGAGCCCTGGGAGCCCTGGCATGGGCACTGGGAGAGAACCGGTCTATCTCTTAGAGTTCATGGGACCATGGCAAGACTGAGCCTGTGGAAGTGTAAATCTCCACACTGCACAGCTGAGCCTTGGCATCTTCTCCAGTTCAGTTAGGAATCTAACGTGGGCTTGTCTGGCTTCTAGGATATGCTTCTACTTAGCCAGACTTCTGCCTCTAGCTCACTAGCGACTACGTGCAGGTCATGCTGATTCTCTGAGCCTCCATGTCTTCACAGTCAAGAGTAAAGATAAGGGGGACAGGGCTGGAAAGATGGCTCAGCACTTGCTGTTCTTACAAAGGACCCAAGTTTGATTCCCAAACCTCCAGAACATCCCAGAGATGGCTCACAAAATCCACAACTCCAGTTCCAGGGGATCTGTGGGCACCAGGCACATGAGTGATATTATACATGTATACATACATGCAAGAAAAACATTCATGCACAAAAAATGAAAAAAAAATATTTTAAAAGAATAGCAAGCACCCGCTCTTTGTCGGTAGCACAAGGGCTTAGTTTGCTAAGGGAGCCCAGGTTAGTTTATGAATCAGCTTCTCACACACACTCCTGCTGTCTGGAGTAGAGTCACACCAGCCTCAGCAAGCGGCCCTGATGCTGCTCAGTGCTGTCCCTGCCGTGTTTGTATATCCACCGTGTGTTTGCTCACACAACAGGGCTCCAGGATGTAGATAGGGTTCTTCTGATCTGAACTCTGCCCCTTCATGGCTTCAATAACATGCATAGGTTGCAAAGACCCACAGCCTGATGTCCTGCCTAGAAAGTGGAGAGGATAGTTTTCTGCATGTCCCGTATGATTATTAAAAAGATGAAGTCAGTTGATACCATGTGAGAGGTCTTGCTTGGGCTCATCACGGCAAGACCATAAGACAAGCGTAATTATTTGTTCCATAGAAACAAATAATTTTTAAAAACCTGCAAGTAGTTTAGAAGGCACCCAGATCGTTACCATAGTCTCTTCTCATGTGGGTATTAACCCACAAGGAGTTGATCTTTTGGAGACTGGGAGATGGCTCAATGGTTAGGAGCACCTGATGCTCTTAAAGAGGACTCAGGTTCAGTTTCTAGCATTTGTGTGGGGGCTTAAAACCATCCTTAAGTCTGGTTCCAGGGGGTCCAGTGCTCTCCTCCAGCTTCCTCTGGCATCTGGCACACACACCATGTCTGTGGAGGTCAGAGAATGACTTGTGGGGCTCAGTTCTCTCTATCATGTGTGTTCCAAGGAGTAAATTCAGGTCATCAGGTTTGGCAGCAAGCATCCTTACCTACTGATCATAAGAAGGGATCTTTTCAAAGGACGAAAAGCACCAGAGGGAGGCTTGGACCATATCTTTTTTCTTTTTAAGTTAATTACAATTTTTTTTTAAAAGATTAAGGTTTATTTCTTTTATGTGTAAGAGTGTTTTGTCTGCAGGGATGTGTGTGTACCGTAGGCACGCCTGATATCTACAGAGGCCAAAAAAGGGTGTCAGATACCCTGGAACTGGACTTACAGGAACTGGTTGTAAGCAGCCACATGGGTCCTCTACAAGAACAAGAATGCTCTTAACACCGGAGCCATCTTTTCCAGCCCTGTTTGTCCATGATGCATGGAAAAGTAGAAAGGAACCTTGTGCAACAGAGCATCTGCAGGGAGCTCAAGTTGTCCTGAGGCTAAAGTCTCAGTTGTTGCACTAAGAAACCCAGGAAAAACTTCAACCAATGCCAATGTCAGAAGCAGTGTGAATTTAAGGCTGCCTGATACCTCACTAATGCAAGCTACCTATGGGTGGCCCGAGACTCCGCCCCTCCTGAGAGAGAGCATGCTACCTGCCTCATTCTCCTTACTGCAGACTCCTGCTCTGGAGAACGAGAGTCTATAGATCTTCACCCACTGTGCCTGTACTTTTGCCTCATAATGAACATGTATTTCACTGATGAGGCGGTTCATTGGTAAAGATAGTAATAGTTACTGCAATTATTTATCCAGTTGGATCTCAGATTCACCTACCATGGCTCTACCTAGCCCACCATGCTCACTAATATAGCTATGAAATAACAGTTGCAGCCAGCCCCTTGTGAGCCCTCGCTGTGTGCCAAGCCCTGTGCTGTCATAGGGATTAGCTAAGCTAATCCTCCCAACAGGCCTTCCATGTAGGGTCTGTTATTATCCTCACTTTAACAAGAAGTTCAGAGACCTCAAGAGACTTGTTCAGGTTTGCACAGCAGTAAAAGCTAGAGGTAAGATTTACATGTTTGCATCCTAGAGTCGGATCCGGCATTGAGGATCCTGGTACATTTCCCTCCTGTGGAGTTGCATGCAATAGGCGCTGCTTGGTGTGTCAAAGAGCCCAAGCGTCGTACCAAGAAAATCCAAGTCTCTGTTCAATCTCCCGGCTGCACCAAAGATTTTTTTTTTCTCTTTTGTTATAGGGTCTCATTTGTGACTTGATGAAAACATTTGTAATAGATAATCAAATGCTGATATGTTGGAAGGGACAATGGTGTGTTTGTTAAATATAAATGAACAAGAACACGGGTCTTCAGTGGCAGAAAGGCAAAGGGTTTGACGCCTTTTCAGTGATACAGCCTTTGCCCCAGGGAAGAAAGCTGCAAGCCCCTAAAGGCTCTTGGTGATCGTAGACAGCTCTTGTGTGACAAGATACATAGTTTCTTTTCAGTAGCAGGCAGATTACCGGTTACTATAGTTTCCCTAATGCTCAAATATAGCCCAGGCCTAAGCTGAACAGAATAGTTTAAAAGTGCCGAAGTTTGGCCCTGGAAACCACGTGTTGAGAATCAGACACCAAACAAAGCGAAAAGCACATCTCTCTGGTCTTTGATGTCTTTTCTGAGGGCCATAGAGTGAGAAAAATACAACGGGTGCTCAGGCCAGGGGCTTGATGGGCCCCTGTGACAATGGCCAGCAGAGCCAGAGCCGAACAATGCTGAACAATGTCCCCAGTCCCAGGCGTCCCTGGACATGCAACTCACAAACACCCCACTGGAAAGGCCATTGCAGCCCCTGGTTTCTGAGAAAGTCTCTGTGGCCCCTCCAGACCAGCTGAGCAATCAGTCTTTCCAACACTCTCCTGTTGTAAATTCCCTCCTGGAGCAGGGGACTGTCTCTGGAACAGGCTTTCTAACCTTGTTCCCAGTTACCTAAACATCAACACCTTCAGTATCACTTTCTGTCCAATTTCAATTTCCCTAGATTTGCAAAAATGCTTTTCCCCATCTCTGAAAAGAGTTAAGTTTTCTTCCCTCAAATAATTCATAAATACTGTAAAATACCTCCTTCCCGTTCCCATTGGAGGTGACAGTGTGACTTTTTTCATAAATGGGATTAAATTAACCACTACTTATGCTGTCTATATGGGCTTCTCTTCTCTTTCCAAGACCTGTTTATTTCATTTTGCTTTTTATTTAAATCTAGGGAGCAAGATAAATGTGCCTGTGTATCCGAGATCTCTATCCATCACCAACTGGCTGCAGGAAAGAAGCGGAAGAGATATTGAGCCTGGAGAAGGAGAATAGAGTGTACCAGCTCATGGAGCTCTGAGTGGTTTCAGTGGTGGTTGCAGTATTGTGCTTCTGGTTGTCATTAGTTTTTTATAATGTTTCATGAAAAATATCTAATTGTAACAACTGTATCCTTGAGTGAACATATTCCGGGAACTGAAGCCCGGACAATGGCCCTAGGGTAACTATCCTTGAATTTGAACCCTTTGTGAGCTGCCAATAGGCTTACAATGTGGCGAGTTAGGAAAGCATATTAATGGGTAGACGCAATGACAGCCATTCTTCAACCTCAAATCTCCTTATGCAGATATTCCCCATGAATTCAGTTCAAAGTG
Organism: Uromys caudimaculatus; assembly: GCA_028551405.1. Taxonomy (NCBI): domain Eukaryota; kingdom Metazoa; phylum Chordata; class Mammalia; order Rodentia; family Muridae; genus Uromys; species Uromys caudimaculatus. The sequence goes on along the minus strand of CM052707.1, from coordinate 22,857,863 downwards.
CAGCCTTCAAATGAGCTGAGCTCCTCTCAGAGGGGACCCCGGGAAAAAGTGACATGAGAAAAATTTCGACACTTGTTTTTATAACTGAACATGATCTTGTTATCATAATCTGATACTGGTCACTTGCATGGCCGGCTTGTAGGATTTAAAAGCCTTCAAGAGACGGATAATCTCCCCTTTTGTGGAAGTGTGGACAGAATCCCTGGACCCAGGAAGGCGGCAGGGAGAAAACAGAGTCCGAGCTTTCTCCATACAAACTTCTCATGATAAAAGCGGTTATCCTTCGACAATCACGGGGCACATTTCAGGGTATTGTTAAGGTTAGCAGAGGGCAGGGGAGGGGAGGTGCTTAAAAATGAAAATAGCCAGTTTTTGAGATGACTCCCAACAGCAAGATCCGCACAGTGACTCTAAAGACCCTTAAGAAACCTGAGCCCTTGTACCATCTCCCTGGTTCACAGGACACCACACAAGGATGGCTGGCAATCTGCTCATCCAAAGGTGCTGGGACTTTGTATTTCATTCTTAACCTTTCATGTGGATCAGCTCGCTTAGCTCTCACAGATGACCCTTGGCACAGCCACTATGATTAGTCCCGTTTTACAGATGGGGAGAGTGGGGGGAATATTCAGCTCTTGTCAAGTCACTAAGAAACTTGGAAGTCCCCTTAAGAGAGGAAACCTGCTTTGGGAGAGGCAAAAATTCAACTCTGGTAAGAAGTGGGGATCCTGTCAGAAGAATCTGTCCCTTTCCCTGACATGCATCAGGACATCTGACAATTGGACCCAGTGTTCTCTTCTTGACACAATAAGCTTACATTTAAAAAAAAAAAATTCCAAAGTGGAATCTAACTTCATAGTGTCTTTCTTTGTAGACTCATCAATATGAAGGTACATGTAGCTGAATCCCATAGTTGCCTTTGTGTTAAATACACTGAGACATTTACTTTATCAATTGAATGTCGGTCATATTGTTTAACAAGAAGTGGCGTCCAGTAACTGTGTGGTCCAGTAAGAGCCGGCATCATCTGGACTGTTTACTTACCGAGCATCAGGGCCCTCATTTGTCATTCACATGCTGTGAAGAATTCTGGGTATGATTTCCATTTATAGCTTAGGAATTGAAACCTTGATCAGAGTGGCTGAGATTAGAACCTGAGGGCATGGGGCTGGCTTCCAGTACTGTTCCATGCCACGCAGGGTGTCCCAGGCATCCTGGACTGGGGACATCTGCAGTTTCCCTGGGTGCACCCTGAGTTCTGGAAAGGGCAAACAAAAAATTGGACTAAGAGACAGTGAATTTGCCTACAGTCTTAGATTTGAGGTTCCCTCCATGATAGCCAGGCAGGCAACATCTCCCTCTCTATGGCTGATGACCTTACTAGAACGTTCAATCAAGCAAAATATGTCTTGGCTCACCAGAATCTATATAAAATATATAAGGGCTATAAATAACACCTTGATACGAGCAATAACTGCCTGTGAGTGTATTGACTGGCATTACTTAGAGATGACAGTGCTCCAGGCATTGGCTGGACTTCCTGTGGATCACCAGTAGCCACGGATCAGGTAATACCGGAGTGACCGCTGTACATGTGGAATACTGGGCTAGGGGCAGGAAAGGATAAATAAGGTTTCCATAGCAGGGGACCGGAGGGCTTTGGTTTGTAACATTCAGAGAGACTGCAAATCCAAGGTCAGTGCTGCCAGGAGCTTCTTGTGAGGCCTCTTCCTGGTTTGTGCATGGCTACTTCATGTGTATTCATATGATGCTTCTGTCTGGGAAGAAAGAGAGAGGGGAGACCATGCATTTTGGTACCTGGATCAGGTCAAGACTCCAGCCTTATGACTTCATTCCACCTCCATTCTCAGTGGGGGTTTTACTGCTGTGAAGAGACATCTTGACCACGACAGCTCTTATAAAGGATGACTACATTTAATTGGTGCTAGCTTACAGGTTCAGAGGTTTAGTCCATTATTGGCATGGAAACATGGCAGAGTGCAGACAGGCACGGTGTGGGAGAAGGAGCCGAGAGTTCTACATCTTGATCCTCAGGCAGCAGAAGAAGACTGTGTGCCCCACTGGGCAGAACTTGAGCATAGGAGACCTCAAAGCTCACCCCTGCAGGGACACACTTCCTCCAGCAAGGCCACATTTACTCCAACAAGGCCACACTTGGCAATATTGCCACTCCTATATGAGTCAATAATTCAAACACTATGGGCCCCAAAGCTACTCAAACCACACAGCTTATTCACCTTTTGAAAAGCATTGTCTCCAAGCATAGGCACACTAGGAATTAGGGCTCTGCATCTGGATATGGTCCAGCCCACCTCCAGTAGGGGTCAGAAGTGCGTGCAGATGTCAGCATCCCAAGCCTGCTCTGAATGAGTGATTTGAGCACAGGAGTTGGGTAACTTACACTTCTCCTCATCATGACCAAATGCCTCAGAAAAAGCAGCTTCAGAAAGGAAGGAGTTATTTTGGCTCACAGTTTAGAGAAATACAGTCCACCATCACAGGGAAGGCATGGAAGCAGGAGTGGTCTGGTCCGTGTGCTGACCACGAGGGGGAGAAAGGGATCTGGGGATGCTCAGACGACTTTTTCCTCCCTTGCTTTATATTCAGACTGGCATCCCAGCTCATGGGATAGCACTACCGATAGTCAGGGCAGGGGAGACTTCCTGCCTCTGCTAAACCTTTCTGGTTCTAAATGTCCTCAAAGATACACCCAGAGGAGTGTCTTCTAGGGGGTCCCAAAGCCCACCAATCCGACGATGAATATTAGACAGCATGGAGCTGTGAATGGCTGCTTGGATTAGCTGGCTCTGCATGGGATTTTAAACAGTGCAGACAGTAAGATATAGACAGGAAGTATAGCGTGTATTTTCTTTTAGTAGCTTTTGAAAGAAGTTACATGGAGGCTTATGGAAAGGTAAAGTTTACTTTCCCAAAGTCTCCACCACTCCCTATTGCACAGGTCTGTAACTCTTCACCAGAACTTTGGGGTTTAAACATATGTCTTGCCTCTCCAGCTCCTCTCAGACACTCTACCACATCTCCCTTCCAGTTTTAAGTACTCTTTAAAAGATTATTTTATGAGTATGAATCTTTTGCCTGCAAGTATGTATGTGCACCACATGCATGCCTGGTGCCCCAGAGAGAGTTAAAGAAGGCACCTGTAACTAGATTTGTGAGCCACCATGTAAATGCCAGAAATTGAACCTGGGCTCCTGCAAGAGCAACAAGTGTTCTTAATCACTGAACCATTTCTCCAGCTCCATACATTCGTTTATTATATTTAAATTTTGGCTACTTGTCTACTTAGTACTGCCAGTATGTGCTTAGGTCTAGGGCCATCCATCAGGACAAGCGCAATCTAGCAGGCGTTGAATCCCTAAAGAAAACCGACCATCTTTCCCCAGCAATTGAGCTCCTTGGTTATCGTAGAACATCTGAGACTCCCCACTCTTGCTGGAAGTTTTCTTGTGGGTACAATCACAGCTGTTGTGAGTTCATGCTGTACAACAGGCCTGCCATGTCTAGCCAACACTGTTTTGCAGTTGTCTTCCATAACCTATGGGAATAATGCCTTTCTCTCCCAGATGCTAACAACAAAATGTCCAGTGCCAGGGATGGGCTGCCTCTCTTCTGATTATTGGCCAGGGGTCCGATAAACCCATAAAAAAAATGTAGGTTGTTACCATTGTTCTTGATTACCAACTAGAACGTGAAGGTAAGACCCTGGTGCTAAAGGTAAAGAGTCATAGAATATGTACAAATCAAGCTGTGACTGAGCTGGAAGCTTCATCCCTACTGGCTAGCATTCATGGTGCTGGAAAGTGCTATGCAAACTTCTGGAAGAGAAAAGTATTCAATAGTTTCAGCCAGCTGCAAACCTCATGAGCTAAAAGACAAAAGACTTGACAAGATATGCCCATTTGTGCAACAGTGGCAGGAACGCACAGGAGTAACCAACCACTTTCTGGCTCTCTCCAAGGCAAGCACCATAAGATAGAACTTGTGCTTTAGTTCTGTTAACTGGATCAGGAGCCTGTGGCTGCGTAGGTCACAGGCCCTGGGGGGATTCTGCTACTGTCGTTTGCTGAGCAGACATCATATCCATCATCCCTCTAAGTAGCTGCTTTCCTATCAACTGATTAGTGCAGCTCTCAATGGTCAGACTCACAACTGACCAGAATATAGAGAATAAGCAATCTTGGGGGGGGGGGAGGTTCAGCCTTTCATAGGACATCTACACCACACTATACTCCTCGAAGCTCATATATCATCATGGAAGAGGCAGTAGAAAGATTATAAGAACCAGAGACTGTGAGGGAAGGCTGAGTTCACAGTTTTAATATCACAAATGATCAGAAGAGCATGTATCTATTGTCTTATCTCCCTCACACCTCTAATTGTGTCTTGGCCATAACCAGTCACATTATCATAAAGATCATGAGTATTTACACTAAATGAGATGAATAAAGGTTTTGAAGAACTTAGTCAATGCCAACTAAGATCAGGTTAGACCAAGTTTTGGTAAGAATGACTTCCAGCAAATTTTCAGTGTCAGAACATCTTAGATTTGGGTACTTCAAGTCAGGGATATGACCTTGTCATATGACCAGCCTGCTCCACTCACCTGGGTTCTGACCTGGCCTGGTGAACACCTACATTTTACCTTCTGCTTTAAGAGGCACAGAGTGGAGAAAGATGCTTGGGCTGAGAGAAGGGTTTCTGGACACAGAGCATCAGAGACAGAAGTTAGATACATTTTGGGAAGGTATTGCTGGCCAAATTACAATGAAACCAGTTCCTAGGAAGGGAAACATACTTCAAAAGATACTTAATATCAAGAAAAAGATCATTGTGAACTAAAAAGAAATGATGCTCTGGCCAGGAGAACAGTTTGGGAAACCTTAAGGCGTGTCACTAAGGAAAGGAGAGGCTCAGTGTGGAATACTATCCAATTCCAACTTTGTAACATTCCTAAAAATGCGAGACCACCAAGGAGCTAAAACTCTCTAGGTTCCAACGGCTTGGTAATGGAGGTATGACGGGCAGAACACAGGGCATAGGGAGTGCAGTGAAACTTGCCTGAGCAATACTGCAAGGGTGGACATCTGTCAGTATGTGATTGATCAAACCCATGGAAAACACAGCTCCAAGAGTCAGCCTGAAGGTGGACTATGATCATGGTGTGTCAGTGCCTAAACACTGACTGTGACAAAAGGACCACTCAAGTGGGTGGACTTGATGGTGAGGCTCTGTGTGTACAGAGACATGGTGTCGATGATAGGGATTTCCATCCTTGGGGACAGGGATCATATAGGAAACATGTGTACCTTCCTTACCACTTTGCTATGAACACTAAAATGGCCTTTGAAAGCCTACATACAAAAAAAAGTCCATAACAAAATCACAATGCATTCGTCCTGTGGTCCTACTTCCAGAAGCTCACTTCAGGCATGAGCTGTGATTTTGTTGAAGCCTCAACAAGAACATCATTGGCATTGACACTATCATTCCAGAACTGCCCCATGACTCTCTCTGCTCTGCCACTGAGCTGGAAAATGGCGGCCATGCCTAAGAGTGATCAGACATTAGTCTTCAAACACAATGAAGTACTGAGCCATTTCACCCAGGGCCAAAGTACAAAGGAAAATACTTCTGGTTCCTCTTCTTCTGTTGTTATTCCAGAAATAAAGCTTACTAATCAACACTTAAATAGATCATTTTAAGACATATATCAGATCAAATCCCACTTTACTTAATGACTTCATGGCCATTTGGAAAATAGGCAATGTACCATCACAAGGGGGCTGTGAGGGGAGGGGGACAGCTATTGTTCCAATGGTGAGTGCACTCCGTCAGCTGAGAGTGTCTAAGTACAACTGATTCACCCATAGAGATCTCTAAAGAGTGGAAACTGAGTCATGTCTTGTAGAAGGAGGAGCCTCTTTTCCTGATTCGGCCATATTAAATTACTTTTATGTGTTAAACCATGTTGTGCTTCTGCCTGAACACTTCCCAACTGGAATGTTGCCCTGAAAAAAGAATTTACTCTCTCTGGTTTCGTCATTTGCCTTTGCCCTTGACCATGGATGCAATGAGGTTCTTAAGAGATGATGACAGTTCAGCTCATGGCCTCTCTGAGGAACCATTCTGCACTGCAGAGGGGTCTCAACTGCCCCGAAGTTTCTCCTGGAGGGTAATTGGAAACTGTGGTTAACGTAGCATGGCTTTTCAAATTGAGTTGAAAAGTTCATCAAAATGTCATTAATCTGCTTTACATAGCCTTTCTTGATTGAATCTAACTTGGGTCTGACCAATTATTTATGAAGTTGAGCCTTAGGCGGGGATGTTTTGGCATTTGTAGACCAACATTAAGTTGGAAAAAGGGATGAACACACAGCCCCCAGGGACTCACTTATGACTGCTCAAATGCCATAAGTGTCTGCTCTATCATCAAGCAGAGACTCTGAGGTTTGTTTGTCCAGGCAATCCCTAACCTGCCAATAACGCTGGATTTCCACATCAGGTTCATTCTTCAGATACCATGGAAGAATACACGAATGGGTAACAAATGAACAGATGCAGTCTCTAAGATCTTGGAAGTCCATGTGAAAGAAACTTGTAGGCTGAGCATCCACAATTAATCCTAGCATACAGGAAGCAGAGGCAGGTGGATCTATGAGTTGAGGCCAGCCTGGTTTACTTAGTGAGATTCAGGACAAGAAGACCTATCTCAAAAAAACAAAGCAAAAACAAAACAAAAAAAACAAAAAAACAAAAAAAACAACAAAAAAAAGGCTAACAAAAAAAGGAAGGAAGGAAGAAAGGGAAGAAGGAAGAGGGAAAGAAGGAGGGGGGAGAACGAGAAAGAGAGAGAGAAAGAGAGAGAGAGAGAGAGAGTTCTGTGCTGTGCTCTGAGGGGACTCTCAATGAGGGGACTCACACCTTTCTCTGTGGTTATAAAAATAGCAACGATGACAGCTGTGGTGGCACCTGTCATGTATCTATATCCCAGGACTACCCTGATGACAGGGAGGTAATCGAACCTTCTTTATAGGGAGATGGAGGTTCCAAGAGGCAAGATTTCCTGCTCAGGGTCACAGAGTCAGCTCGCAAGCCCAAGTGTGAACAAGACGAAGACACACGGCACTTCATTATTGCTAGTGTATACAGTCTGTCCCTGCCATTTTTCTCAATCCACTTGCCCAAGAGCCCACCCTCTGGCCCCATTGGTATATGTGATGTAAATTTTTTTTGGTGACTTGAGCACAAGTCATGAAACCACTGGAACTTACAAGAATACACAATCTTGCCAGGAACTACAGGGTTAAGGACCCAGAGAGCACCAAACCCCAGGGAACAGGAAGTGGGTACACCAAGGCCCCCAGCCACACGGTCACTGTGAGAGCAGACTCTCAAAAGAAAGAATGGCTTCCCATATTATTTGTCTTTTCCCCCAAGTCAGACCACACCCAGCTTTATTAAGGAGCAAGTGACATCTTTCCAGACAGGACACAGGCAAATGCCATGTAGGATCCAAGAAGGAAAGGCCTGTTCTGCTCAGGAGCAGCCCTCCTTCCCCCTGGCAGCACTGCCCCCACCAAACCATGTACTCTCATTTCCAGTTTGTCATGGTGACAGGAATATGGCATCTGTACCAACGAGCTCAACAAATATGAGTCACCAAGCAGTTGGGCACTTTTCATGTGGGTCAAGTAGCCTGGAGAAGAAGGAGGGCACTTGGTCTCTGGAAAGCTTTTGACAGTGGTCTGGGCAACTATCACCCTGTAATATCTCAGGCTCAGGAAGACTGATGAGCCTCTGAATCCCCTACAACTGCTGTTATTAAAGACCCTCTGCAGGGACACGGGACTTTCCTGAGTCAAGTCACCCATCTGGTATTTTCTGCAGGGATAGGCAGGTCATAGGCAGGCAGGATTTCTGGGTTCCTGTCTGTTGGCTTGCTTAATTGGGTAGTCTTCTTCTTCTTCTCCTGTGCTCTCCCATACCCCCTCCTCTCATTCACTCTCTTCTTTCTCTTCTTTGATATTTTGTAGCAAGTATATTGCCACATTTCCCAGCAGGCCATGCAGCTTACTGTAACATGCCCTCAAATAGACTTAATTCCTCCAAACTGGAGACATGCTCAGATGCTTGAAACTGTTTTTGATAGTGTGTCAGAAAATCTAGTCTTTGCAGTTATGCCTTTCAGATGGTCAGCCTTCATCTTTCCATGGTCCTGTGGCTCTTCAGTTGGACAATTCTACTGCTTTCATTTCATTTTCTGATAATCAGGGTCAGCTTACAACGTGTTAAACTGTTAAATATCAGCCCTCACTCTCCGTTCTCCCAGCCCTCAGTCTCCATTCTCCCTGTTAGAACATGGTACAAAGACCCCACTGCACCATACAGTGGCTTTCTGATTTGGGTTGTCTATCCAAGAAGGAACTTTGAAAATCTTTGTGCTATTAGTGACCATCTGCTCATATCCTGCCTGGAAGACCATACTTGCTTCTGAATAGCTTCTTAATAAAGCTGGATGTGGTCTGGCTTGGAGGGAAAAAAAGACAGAAAGCCATTCTTTCTTCTATTGGTCACGCTTGGACTTATTTGTGAAGGAGGGACAAATCCTACGAGAAACACCTTTAGCAAAAATGGGATTTATTGAGTGTCTCATCATTGAGGAGTCCTGAGTGACAACAGCTTCTTACTGAAGCCATCACAGGCGATGTTAGCAAGGTCGGCTCTTTCCCTCCTCCTTGTGTTCTCCCTTCAGACAAGGCATCTGTTTACCTTCTCGGGGTCCCAGTGGCCCTGGCTTTTCTGCTATACCCACACTTATGCTTCTTCTTTCTACAACCATCTCAGAAGGACTCATGGCCCATCTCTGAACCAAATGCAGGATCATGGAATAGGAACTGTCATATGGTCTCCTTTGGTTCTCATTTCATTCCTAGGCTGGGCATGGACTCTCCGTAACCCTGGGGATAGAAACATGAAACCACATCAAAAGACAGTCAGGAAGGAAAATTAGCACCCAAGATGAATCTGTCTGTATCCAGATTCCCTGAATGTATGGTGTGAACAGTGCTATCATCTACCAGTCCTGGTACTGTGGGCGTGCAGCCTTGCTGCAGAACATAAACTAGCCAGACTGTGGAAGCTCCAGGGAAGAGAATGTGGCTATATTCCAATGCCACTGTAATGCAGACAGTACATGCTTCCAGAACCTTCCAGCAAACCTCCAGCAAGCAGCCACCTGAGCCACCAACTCTGGCTTCCATTAGAGACAACGGCAGGGAGGCATGTTATTTTCTGCTGACTTTAGGAAATACAATGTCCTTATCAAGTAGACCTTTGTCTTATGTATATTAAATAATATATAGATGTATATATTAAAGCTTAGTTTTGATCATTAAAGCAATCTAAAGTAAAATACCATATACTGACCATTTTAATTTTCTAGTTATAATTCTACCTAGCCTTACTTTTGACCAACAAGTAGCTGGCAACAGTTTTGCCTCATCAGAGACATTTGGTAATGTCTGCAGATAGTTTTCTTCGTTGCATTGAGAGAAAACTGATAGCGATATTTATCGGGTAAAGACAATTGTAATTGTTTAAATAGGTTTGGCCCCCATAAACTCATATGTTTGAATGCTTGGCCCATAGGGAGGTTACTATTAGGGACTGTGGCCTTATTGGAGGAAGTGTGTCACTATTGGGGCAAGCTTTGAGGTCTCCTATGATGAAGCTACACCCAGTGTGGCATACAGCCTCCTTCTGCTGCCTATGGATCAAGATGCAGAGCTTTCAGCTCCTTCTCCAGCACCATGTCTGCCTGGACACTGCCACGCTACCCATCATGATGACAACGGACTAAACCTCTGAAACTGTAAGCCAGCCTGGTGAAATGTTTTCCTTATAGGAGATCACGGTGTCTCTTCACAGCAATAGAAACCCTAACAAAGACAGCAATAGATGCTTCTAAACCCCCCTACAACAGAGAGAGGGATAACTAAGATCAGAAGTGCATGGGACTTCCTAAGTTGGTGTGACTCTAGGATCCCTAGAGAACTCAGCTGTTGCAACAGCTCATGGCTCCTCTGTTATAGCACACTGGGCTTTTCCACATTACTATTGCTAACAACTTGCTATTCTGATCAGTTTGCAGACATCATTTGTGTGCCCTCATCATTTTGTGATCCCCAAGTCTCTCACAGGCTTACTTTTAACTACAACACAATGACCCGAAACAATAGTTCAGTCCCAATGTATCTGGGGCTCCAGCTCTAGGCAAAGGGCAAAGCCAAAAGGAAAGTGTCTACCTGGGAATGCTCCTGCAGAAAGATCAAGATGAACTGTGGGCAGTGGCAGCTACATCCCATGAGTAACACATTGAAGGGACTAGTCCATGATAGGTATTGAAAGTAATATAGTCTTATCTGGAAAAGAAAGGATCAGAGGAAATTGCATATAGGACAGTCAGCATGACTACGTAAAATTTGTTTCAGAATTGTACACAGCTATGCTTCCATGTGTGTGTGCATGTGTGTATGCACTTGTATGTGCCTATGCATGGCTGCAATGTAAATGTATTTTTTTAAAACTATGAGTCACTGTGCAAAACTGTGAAAGTTCTGTATTTCCTTTGCCTGGAAAGAGCAAATAAAAGCAAAGGCAGTGGGCGAGGCCCAGGCTGTGTTGATGAGATCATTAATGAACTGTCCTTTTGCTTTCTAATTATCTTGAAGGGCTGATTGAAGAGGGGCATGCTTAATCTAAATAACTCTTGTGTCTTCCCAGATTTAGTGGCCAGTCGACACTGACACCTTTTCAAGCCCTCTGGTTAATTAGAGCTGGTCCCTGTCTGCATTGCCCTCCTCTCTGGCACCTCCAGTTGTAATCTGGGGTACCTGGAAGCTCACCTGCCACCAAGAGGGGAGGAAAAGTGAAGAAGTCAGCACTGATGTCTTCCCTTCAATCTTGGGCTTTTGGGATTTGCAGTTCACTCTTTGACTCACTCTGTATCAGAGCAATACCTACTCACAATAAAGGGGAGCCAGTATACAATAGCTACTTAAGATACAGGGGAGCCAGTATACAATACCTACTCACAATAAAGGGGAGCCAGTATACAATAGCTACTTACAATAAAGGGGAGCCAATACCTACTCACGATATAGGGGAGCCAGTATACAATAGCTACTCACAATAAAGGGGAGCCAGTATACAATAGCTCTCTCCAGCATTGTTCTCTCTCTCTTTGAGAGTTGCCTTATGCTCGTCCCCCAGAGCATGTCTGTTCCCTCTAGTACTTCCTCCTAATATAAGCTTCAGAGGGAAGGAGGGAGTAAGTGCAAAGAATGCCCCTGAGGACCAGTGATCTCTCCTAGTGACCTACATGCATCATGTTTTTAATGCTAGTTGTGGACCACTCCCTTGAATTTGATACCCACTCATGGGCTGTAGCTGCAAACATTAGCCAGAAGAAGTCTTGAGAACAACAACATCAATATAGTGTCTGTGTTACTGACTTGTATCACAGCTATGAACAACTAATGTGGCCGAAGCAACTTAGGTGAGGAGAATTTTATTTTGGCTCATGGTTTCAGAGGTTTCAAGCCATGGGTGTTTGGTTTCACACACTGGGCAGGACATCATGGTGGTGTAGGAGAGCTAATCACTCCAGGGTGGATATGAAACAGAAAACAAGACAGGAAGAAGCCAGGGACAATATGGCCCCTTAAGGCTCATCTCCAGTGACTACTTGCCCCAGCAAGGCCCCACTTCCCAAAGTTCCCAGAAGCTCCCAACACAGCATAGCTAGCCAGGGACCAAGTACTCAAAGCACAGGCCTCTGGAGGACATTTCACACTCAGTCTACAACGCCGTCTCTGTCCAGAATACTGGGTATCATCCTTAAATCGCTACTACCATTACCATTATCCGTGTCTGAGCTTGAAGATCAGAAACTGTACCTCTGGCCTCCTTATGTGGCATCAATGAAGTATGTACAGCAGAACTCAAGATGACAACAGCAACACCTAGTGCATTTTCTCAGATTGATTGCATCATTCTCTAGATCTCATTGATCCTAGCATCTTCCTGTTTAAGATAGCATGTCTTGGGTAAATATGAAATCTACTCAAAGCCCCTTGGTGGAGTTATTTCTTTAGCTTCCACATTTGCCTTACCATTTTCAATATGGCAGCTGGCCAAGAGGAGGCACTGATGGTGATGGTCCCTGGGCCATTCTCTGGGGGGCTGGCTTAGAGGTCCTATATCCTGTGGTAGTCAGCCCATACTTGGTCTCACCCTACGAAAGTCTCACTCCTCGATACTCAAGACTTCCTTTCCTGTCTCTTCCCTACAGCATATGGGAAGCCCTGGATCCCAACACTGCTGCTGGGAGTGAGAAGGCCTTTCCACCTTAACTCTGCTCTACGTGCACAGTTCTGGGTCAGTATGATGGTATATGGGGAGGGGTTAACCTCAAGCAACCAAAGGGACCTATTCAAAACAATGACCATCTCCCTACTAGCAGTTCTCAACCTTATGGGTCACGAGCCCTTTGGGGTAGAATAACTCTTTCACAGAGGTCACCTAAGACCATCAGAAAACACAGATATTTACATTACAATTTGTAACAGTAGCAAAATTAGTTATGAAGCAGCAATGAAAATACTTCTAAAGTTGAAGGATCACACCATGAGGAACTGTATCAAAGGGTACCAGCATTAGGAAGGTTGAGAATCACTGCTTTAGACTCTACGGGTATTGAAGTTTCCACCAGCTTTTGACACCCAAGGGGCTTTTCAAAGTTTCCATTTCCCTTCTTCCAAAAAAAAAAATATCAACATCATGATTGTCTCTTCATTACCCTCTCCAAGGGACTTATAGTTTCATACACAAAGATGCTGGGTGCTATCTTTGTTTCTGTTTACCTTCCCAGAAACAAGCAAAGATGAAGCAGCTTGTGAGAAGTTCAGCAAGCGACACCCCTGGTTATCTCCTGTACAGCACAGTGATTCAATCTGGAGATATGTGGACACCTTCCTGTTCTCTCAACTGCTGTATAAATCACTATAAAGAGCCAAAAAATAATAAGTCAAAGTTCCTTTGCCCAGCACTTAGAGAGGCCATTCATTGGCAGAATTACTGGGACATTTTTGGCTGATGTTGAGCCACCATAAGCTAAGCTACGTATGGCCCTGGAGGGTATGACCGAGGATGCGCAGGCAGGAAGTTGCTCACAGAAGTTTGGGCTGAGAGTCTGCCTAGCTCTGAGCTCAAGGCTGGCAGCCCCGGCTTCAATCAAATAACAGGGGAAGCCCCTAATTTAGCCAGATTTAATTTTCAACTTTTATAATTCATTTAAAATTTGATCAACGAGTTAATTTATGGCAAGGCCAAGAGGTTTCTTGCTAGCTCATCTGGTGGGCACAGGCATTATAACTTAATTTATGATTAAGGCAGCTTGTTATGATTGAGTGCAAAAAGGTGGTTTCTTACTTAGGTTTTGGAGTCTCAAGGTGCAAGAAGAGAAGGCTGGGTGCACCAGGCTTTCACTACAGAGGCAGGAACTTGGGTAGAGGTCCACAAGAGGTAGAGCATTGGAGGAAGGCATACTTTGACTGTGATCATCCATCAAAAGCCCTTCACAAGGACTCATATGGCAACTCCAGAGCCGGACAAGGAGTGCTTTTCCAATGACCCTTAGACAATGGGACATACTGGGCAGGATAAGAAGGTAGATGGATGCCAGCCCATCCCAGAGTGGGCTCCCGTACCCTCAGACAGACAGATACTCTCTAGCACCCAGTTCTCAACTATACCACCCAACATCCAGAGGCTTCCTTAACCCCAGTTTCCTTGGGTCAGTCATCTGATCAAGAAATATACGACCAGCACATGACAGAACCAGAGATAGGAAAAGAGTGTCACCCTGAAACTATACAACTTCAAAGACGGTCCTGTTCTGTACCCAGCACCAGTGCTACAGCTCAAGAGATCCTAGCTCATCCATTTAAGCTTCAAATAGTGTCAAATAATGACAGGAGTCATTATTCCCACACAGAAGCAAATCACTGAAGCCCAGAGAAGTGCAGACATTTGTTCAAGGTCACACAGCTGCTGGGAAGGGGGTGGTGGGCAGGAGGAAATATGAACTCAGGATGGACAATTCTAGGAGTTCATGTTAATTCATGAGATGCTAGAGATTTAAGCTAAGACCATGGCTTAAGGATCTCCTCTACCTGTTCTCAGCTGACCTTTCCAGATGCAGTCTGAGTTCTGTCCATCCATCATCCATCCACCTACCTACCCACCCACCCACCCATCCACTTGTCAGTCTATCTGTCCATCCATCAATCCATCAATCCATCCATCCATCTACCCACCCATCCATCCATCCACCCACCCGTCCATCCATGCATGCATCTTTTCCTGGAAAAGGAATGGTCGAGTCCTGACCTGGTCCTTACACCAAGACTCCTAGGACATCTGGGTGCAAATTAAAAAACAAGACCTGTCAATCTGAGCCTGTAAGATAGAGGGTTGTGAAAAGGTACAGTTGGCTCTCTGTGGCACACCCTGAGTATGGCGGTCCTATCCTCAGCTCTCCCATGTTTCTAGGCTCAGTCCACAAGAATTTTCTTCAAAGTCAACTCAAGTTACTTTCAGCTTTCCCCGCCCCACCCCACCCAAAGGTGGCCCCTTGCCCCACTGTTCAGACCTCTCTGATCACCTACCTCTCTATTCTGTATCAGAACTATTTGCAAGCAAAGCTGGACCCCCTGCTAGCATTCTGAAGACTCCTTAACCCCAGCAGCCAGGGCCATCCATCATTACTGTGCCCATGTCATTAGCATACCAATGCTGCTGGGAGCTTGGTGCTGTGCCTGGTGCCTTAGCCTCCTTCATATTTAACCCTCTCAGCCACCTTGCCAAAGGGGGCCTGCTGTTTTCAGCCCCACTTTACAGATGGCATAAAAGAGGCTGAGAGAGGTTCAGAAGGCACAGCCAATATACCAGGATTTTATGTACTCTAAGGCCACTGTAATAAATCACGATTCACACATCGAAGGAATTGTTGATGAATGACAACTTTTCCTGATGTTGTTTATACCTAAAAAGTGGCCAGACAGAGAAGGCAGCTTAATTAAAAACAAACAAACAAACACTCCAGCAACGGCACTCTAGAGACGTTGGAAGCAGAATTGGTGGGGGGGGGAGGGGGGAGGGGCACAGTTGACAGGGTATTACTGCCTGGCTGGCCTGCCAGGCTCACACCACCCATTTCAGGAGACCCTTTTATAGCTGATGTTCTTACAAGAGGGTTATGATGAGCTTCCACTAATGTGGGTCTGGGACAGATTTTAGCCATTCTATTGCATGTAATACAGTTATGGTTTTTATAGCTCTGGGAATGGTCCTCAGCCACGCCGTCCCTCCCGCAGCTTAAGGGCAATTGGTGTTCCAAATACGGCTATTACATGAATCAACAAGATTTTCTAGAACATCCTTACTTCAGCTTTGTAAAAGGTAAAAGAAACTGCATTCAGGGGTGTGGCCCCTGCACATTTAACAGAGCCCTGTGTTTCTAGTATGTGCAGAGGGAAGGAGGGAGTTGCTTTGGAAACAGACAGACAGACACACGCATGCATGCACTCATGTGCACATGTGCGTGCACACACACACTCACACATGGGCAGCCTTTCTCCACAACTACCCCTGGGCTAGGACCCATGGTCCTTGCCACCAACCCCCCTCAGCCTCTCACACCCCCCTGGAGCTCAGGAACAAAGGGTTAAATGAGCAGTGTTGACTGCTCACTCTACCAGAGTCCTCTTCAACCTGCTTCCTCTGAGTCCCCCTCTGGTGGTGGTTATTCAGAGATTGTGTGTCACCATGTATGGCCATGACAGCCTCTTGGATCCTGTCCTGCACACACTTCCTGAATACCACTGTGTGTCTGGCACTGAATTAAGTGAATAGGAGTTCCCAATCACACTGCAGACTTAGGGCTTTGGAATGACAAAGCAAAGATGTCCTCAAGTTATTTGTCCTCAGAAGGTCAGAGATCAACAGCAGAATAATTTAAGTATCTAAAATGACCAGTATTTACTGGAGAATGAGGGGTTCTTTTTTTTTTGTTGTTGTTGTTTTTAAATACATGTGATCTGTCTTAATACTCACATCTCCTCCAGGAAGAAAAAACAATGTGTCTAAGAAGCTTGTCCAAGCCACACAGCAAATGCATGGCAAAGTTTGGCCTCAGTAATCAAGCAGGCCCAAGTCCAAGAACCCATAAGATGTCTTCCTCCTAAGTGCATGAGTTGAAGAAATTATATGCAAACTCTCTTACTACACTTGATCTTAGCCAAAAAGGCCAAGAGATCCATCTTACTAACTTTCATTGCTGTGTACCACAAAGCAAGTATCAGACATCAGTAAACTCTAGCCCTAAACATACCTAAGCCTGGATACTGCTCAGCGAGGCTTAATATTTGACCTAGAGCATTCTAAGTATTTACAGTCATCTATGACAGGCATGTTATATGTGTGTTTGTATGTTTTCAACAAATGCATTTTTACCACGGAGCACACATCCCCTCCAGATAGACTATGAGGTCCCAGCCAGCTCCTCTCAGTCTTCTTCCCACTCAATTTCTGACTATACACTGCAGAAGCAAGGATTCTTCTCATTAAAAAGAAAAATCACAAATTAATTTCACCCATTCCAGAACTTCCTTAACCCTCAGTGCACTCAACACTATATCCTCCATAATATAAAGGCACTTCATTGAGCATCATGTTTTGAGGACCTATTTAGTTTTTTATACCAACAATCACTTCCTTTTCTTGCTAAATTATGCTATCAGATCATATCTTGGTTTATTCATCCATCTTTCTAATTATGAACAGTAGAACATTTTAGGGTTTTGGCTGTATGAATTATACTGCTTTAGACAGACTAACACAACTTTTTTTTTTTTTTTTTTTTTTTTATTTATTTATTTTTTGATATTTTATTTACATTTCCGATGATTCCCCTTTTCTTTAGAAACCCCGTGTCCCC
>CM052707.1:22828154-22840262 GCA_028551405.1 Uromys caudimaculatus | reverse complement strand
GTATGTTGTACTTTCATTTTCATTAAATTCAAGGAAGTCTTTGATTTCTTTCTTTATTTCTTCCTTGACCAAGTTGTCACTGAGTAGAGCATTGTTCAGCTTCCATGTGTATGTGGGCTTTCTGTTGTTATTGTTGCCATGGAACACCAGCCTTAAACCGTGATGATCTGATAGGAGGCATGGGATTATTTCAATCTCCACAACTTTAATTTCTATACCTACCCTCTGTGTGTGTGTGTGTGTGTGTGTGTGTGTGTGTGTGTGTGTGTGTGTGTGTGCCTGTGCATGTGCATGCAAGTGTATGCTTGTGCATATCACATGCATGTGACTACCATGGTAGGTAAAGAGGGTGTGGGACTCCCTAGAGCGGGAGCTACAGATCGATGGTTGTGAGCCACCCCGTGTAGGTTCTGGGAACTGGACTTGAGGCCTCTGAAAGCAAGTTCTCTTAACCATTGAGAATTCTCTCCTCCCCCCAACCCCCAATTCATGTAGAAATCATATGACTGTGTGTCTCTTGTGTAAATATCAAGAACTGAAAGCCCAATGCTACTGTAAGTTCAGTTCCATAAAAACATCCTATGTTCAGTTATGTATACAAAACCCTATACCTTCCCCCAAAGTAAGGTATCATCCCACGTGCTCCCCAAGGATGAGCATTCAGGATGCTCCATATGCTTGTCCACATTTGTCACTGTTGTTCTCTTAAGTTTTAACTGTTCCAGTGGGTGTATGTTGGGATATCAATGTCCTATTAGTTTTCACTTTCCTGACAACTCACGATGCTGAGCGCTGTGTCTGTGGGCATCCATCCGTCTTCTTTGTAAAATATCTGTTCAAGTCCTTTGTCCTCTTGAGTTTCCTGCTAGAGGAGCCCTTCAGTCTAGCTCTTGGCAGATACAGACTTGAGAGGCTCTCAGGGAAAGAGGAGGGGCCTTGGAACATCCGTGAGAGTCAGATGTGGTACCTCCCCATACCCAGGGTTGAAAAGTGCTTTGCACATCCAGGAGTAGATGGAGTCAGAGGGTAAAGGTGAGAGAAGGGAGAGGAAAGTGGGAAATTAGGGACTGGCAGAACTCAGGAGCTTCAGCCCACGTCCGGATCTCCTGTGTCAAGGTTTTACTATACAGTTCTGGAAACTTTAGCAGTTATCTCTGCCACCCACCACTATCCCTGGCTCTTTCTCTTTCTAACATAAGAAGGGGTCACACATTCTGTCTCCTTTGAAGTCAACATAACTAGGTGACTGGTTCTGACAGATGTGAATCCTGAGCAGAACAACTTGAGAACCTGTGTCTGAGTTGGGCTCTCTACTGTTGGAATCAACACCATGATCAAAAGCAACTGGAGAAGGAAAGCATCTGTTTCAGCCCTCTCCCTCAGTCCGTCATCCATGATAGTTAAGGCAGGAACCTGGAGACCAGAGCTGATGCAGAGACCATGGAGGAATGCTGCTTGCTGACTTGCTCCCCATGGTTTGCTCAGCCTGCCTTGTTATACCATCCAGGCCTACTTCCACTTTCCAGTGCTGGCACGGTCTCTGGGAGGACTGGGCCTTCCCACAGCAATCAGCCATCAAGAAAACACACCACAGACTTTCTTTCAAACCAATCCTATGGCAACAATTATCAACCAGATTCCCTCTTTCCAGATGTATCTAGGTTTGTGTCAAGATGAACCCCCCTCCAAAAAACAAACAAACAAACAAACAAAAACCCCAACCAACACATTATACAATCCCTGCCTTCCATGTTTCATTTGAACTACTATGGAAATTGTGGTGTTGCTGCCTGGCTACCATGACCAGAGCTTTGCTGACAAAACTTCGATTCACAGCACTGGTATGAAGTCAACTGTTCTGGCAAGTGTTGGTTGTTTCTGCACTACAGTCGGCCCTCATCTCTGTAGGGTCCCTTTCTCTTTCCAGAGGCTGTCTAAAAGGTGTGTTGGACTTATGTGATCCAGCTCTTCCTTCCCACATCTTCAGACATGTCTCCATTTCTCTGTGAAACAGATAGCCTGATCATTTTACAGGAAATGAATAAATGTAACAGTAGAAACTTGATCTGGCCACTGAACGTTTACTCTCTTCTTGGCTTTTTTTATAAGCAGCAGGAAACCGGTTTTGATTTTGAATGTAAGCTAACCAACAAAGTGAATTAGGGCCCATTTCAATTCAAGCAATAACAAACACAACTTAATTCCGTTTTGAAGGAAGGATGAGAAAGTATAAAGATCACAGGAACATTAGCTCCCCCCTGGGATCACAGAAGGCTTTGAGTTGGCAAGCAGTGAAGAATCTTCCCTGGGAAGTTAGGACACAAGAGGAGAAGCTCAATACCCTGGATGACGGAGAATCTTCTTTCAAATATACATAAGACGCAGTGTTGAGATCAGACATCAGAGCAAGAAAGGATCAGCCAGTCAAACCCATCTCTACCTTTACATCTTCAGCAGAGCCCCACAGGCCTGGCTGATCTATGGTAACCAGTCCCTGCCCAGTCACCATCAGCAGCAGATCCATAGGGTCTGAAATTGATGTCCGGGTCAATGTTTCTGTCTCATTAGCATATCCAAAGAGCATTGACTAAGGGTTTGCCATTGGCTTTGGGAGTTAACAAGTAAATAAAAGTCCAATTGATTCAGCACAAGTCAACAAATATTTATTGATCATTTTACAGAGTCCAATAGTCGCAGTTCATCTATGACTTTGTCCAAGATGAAGTGAGGGCCGGTTAAGTCCCAGGGATAAGAAGATCAGCAGGGGACTGGCTGGCCACTAGATTTTTGTCAGCAAACACTTGGAATCACAAACAGTTGGCTCCTTGTACCCCATGGAAGCAGCTACACATTATCAATTGCAGGCTCCGTGGTCTCAATCCTGATGGCAATATTCACTCTTTCCCTCTGTCTGGCTTCTCTCGAGGGCTTAGCCTTGGGATCTGGGCTCATTTTTATGGCTATATTAATATCCTTCGTGATGGCCCAGCTTGGGTTGAATGGATAATGACCTGCTATTGCGATTACCCTTCATTTTGCAATTTTAGTTCAATCAAAGAGTGAGGCTTAGGGCTTGTAGCCCTACCCAACTCTCCTAGGTTGAGGTCTTAACTCCCAGGCCTGGGAGTCCCTGGTGATCACACATGGAACTATTTAGTTACCAGACAGCTTCACATCAGGGCGAATTACACTAAAGCCGGCTTCTCCTGGGCCTGAGCCTCTAGACTGAGCGTTTAGCTAATGGTGGGGAGGAGTGGCCAGGGGCCACACAGCTTAAGGCTCTGTCCCTGCTTCACCTATCAACTTATGAGTACAGGTTGCTTCCTAGTCTCTCTCATTTCACACATATGGAAACTGAGGCACAGAGACCCAGGGACAATGAACTTGTCAATGGCAGAACCATAATTTGCCTCCTAAAAGTCTGACCTTAGAATCACAATGAACTTTCAGAAGCTTGGCCCCTAGCAGGGTCTGCAGTGTTCTGGCATAAAGTAGAGTCAGAATGGAAAAGATCCAGGGAGGACACTGGGCTCTAAATTCTAGGATAACTGTAGAGAGACCTATAACAATTAATCCTAGCCATTTAAACAGTATTTTAAAAGTAATTTTAAAATTTTAATTTTGTATTTTGCCTGCATCTATGTCTGTGTACCACATGCATATCTGGTGCCTGAAGAGACCGGAAGAGGGCGCCAGATCTTTCTGAAACTAGAGTTACAGAGGATTGTGAGCTACCGTGTGGCCATGTGGGTGCTGGGAATTGAACGCTGGTTCTCTGTAAGAGTAGTCAGTGTGCTTAACTACTGGGTCATCTCTCTAGCTCCCAATTTATTATTTTTTCTTTTACAGATCTATGAGAACTCATATAAAACAACAAACAACAGTCACACAACAGCATGTGTATTACTATCATATTTAAGTAAAAACAAGCCAGCTATGAAGAAAAGCTACTAGAAGGAGATGTATAACCCTGTGTTTCCCTCTGAGGAAGGAAGAAACGTTTTCCTGTTCAGTTTCATGGTCATGGCTTCCCTTTCCTTTTTTTTTTTTTTTTTTGAGACAGGATTTCTCTGTGTAACAGCCCTGGCCTGGCTGTCCTGGAACTTGCTCTGTAGATCAGGCTGGCCTCAAACTCACAGAGATTCTTCTGCCTCTGCCTGCTGGGATTAAAGGCGTGTGCCACCATGCCTGGCTTCCCTGACATTTTTCAATAATTATGGTTTATTAGTTTCATTTTATGTCTCTGTGACCAAAATACCCAAGAGAAACAAGTAAGGGAGAGGGCTTGATTTTGGCTTACAGTCTCAAAGGGTGACATCGTTATACTCATTTGGTCCCATATGCTTGGGTAAGAACATTTCGGTGGCTGCAGCATGTGAGAGAGAACGTTGGTCCCAGCATGGCTGACCAAGAGAGTGAAGTAAAAGTAGCCAGGGATGATATAACCTAAGGACTCACCTTGTCCTCTTCCTCCATCTCCGCCCAGCTCTCTGAACCTCCCTAAGTAGCAGCAGTATCTAGGGACCAAACACTCAAATTGCGAGCCTGGAGGGAGAGTGCACATTCAAACCATAACAAATGGATTCGTGTGTTTTAGGATGCAGGTCTATTAAGCAGTAGTAAATGTGCTCATTAGGATGCTGAGACACTGGGCGTTTAATTGCAAAACGGTACAGTTACTTGGAAAAATGCTTTGATGATTCCCCAGGGTAGTAAATGTAGAGTGAACATTCCATGTAGCAGTCTTACCAAAGAGCCTGTGCATGCGTGTTCACAGCTGCGTCATTCACTGTAGACCCAAGGTGCTCGTCAAGCAGTAAATGGATGATAGACTATGGCCGAGCCACAAAGTAGAGTATTATTTGGCCTTCAAAAGGAGCAAAGAACTCAACCATGCTACCATAGGACTGCTCCTTGCAGATGCATCCATATGGTATATTAAGGTGATGGTGATGCTAAAGACTAAAACCAACCCTAGAAGAATCTACGTATAAATCAGAGTTTCCTTCATTGTCCAGATCACCCACGTACAGCAACTGAAAGGGAAGAGGAATGCACCATGGCTCGTGATTTCAGAGCACACGCTCTTTCTCTCCACGGACCATGGTGAAGCAGGTGCCTGTGCACAGAGGACCTGTCTCCTCGTAGAAGACAGAAGCAAAGAAAGAGGCGCAGAGGTGGAGCTGTACGTAGGCCAGGTAAACCCTTCCACAGCCCACCTCCAGGACCCGACTTCTTCCAGCTAAGGCCACGCCTTCTGAGGTCTCCACTTCCTTCTGAAAGCTTTAACCACGTGAAAGCCAGTTTTTCAACAGCTAAGTACGGAGGTAATGGGGCAGAGGTGGGTGGGGGTGGACAGTTCTAGTTAAACCACAACACCATGAGCTATGAATTTCACTTATATTAAGTATTCAGAAACAGGCATAGAAAATCTACAGAGATGGGCTACAGATGTCTGATCCCGTGCTGAGGGTGAGGAAGGCACATGAGAAGAGACGTTCCAGACTACTGAGGTAAGAAAGATGCTGTGAAGTCAAATTGCCAAAATCATGGCAGAACTCCCAACACACTGAAAACTACTGAACTTTAAGCAGGCAAATATTATGGTATGTCTCAATAAAGCTATTATTTCAAAATATAAATAAATGTGCTTCTTCAGGAACTGTTACAGACTATATAACTTCAAATGCTAGCTATATATTATGAATGAACATGTTTACTATGAAACATTTAGATGATATAGAAAGACATAATTAAAAAATAAAATCAGCAGAGACTGAGTATTTTTAAATAAAATAATACCCATTTTTATTAAATCTTTAGAAAACATGGAAATCTACCTAAGAGGACACAAACCTTACTTGCATCCGAGAGCCTTGAGATCCCCCTCAGTGGTAACCAGTTCTGTTTGCTCCTTATAAAAGATCTCTGAACATTTTCTTTGTGTATGTAATTTGTAGATATTATTAAATATATTATTCATTTATTACACATATATAGTTAAGACATCCATATGCACATCTACACACACTTAAAAGTACATCTCTTTATATTGTAAAATTATATATATGGGGCTTTGGGTGCAGTACAGCATAGTGTGTATAGTATGTACAAAGCATTGGGCCCAATGCCTGAAACATATATGTATACATAAAAATACTCTTTTAAAGATAACTGAGATTACAAATACAGATTATGATTCTTGCCTTTTCTTTCAGTATGTGTGTGTGTGCATGCACTCGAGTGACTGTTCATGCACACGCATGCATTCACATGTGCATACAGAGACCTGAGGTGGCCGTCCGGCCACTTCCCCAGCTGCTGACCACTTTACACACTGAGGTGGGTCTCTCGCAGAACCCAGAGCTCACCATTTCAGCTTGTATGGCTAACCAGTTTGTTCTGGTGATTTCCTGCTTCTATCAAGTAGAGGTTGGATTTACAGGTAGAGTGTCATGTCTATCTGGCTTTTTCATGGGTTCTTGGGATCTGAACTCTGGTCCTCATGTTTGCATGCCAAGAACTTTATCTACTAAGTCACCTCCCCCCATCCTGACTTTTGCTTTTAATCCCAGAGATCTTTCTGTATCAATACCCATGGGCCTAGTTTGCCTTTGAACAGCTGTGCACCGCTGCACAGGTGGCGGCCTATTCTTCACTTGCTCATTGTCCCCTACTTTGCTTTTTGCTGGCACTCCTGCCTCCCATATCACACACAATCATAGGTGACTAACAGGAGCAGTCCTCAGGTTGGACCAAGAGGACACAAGATGCTGCTGATCCACGCCCTCCCCAGCTTTGGGATTTATTAAAGAACTAATTCCTACCCTTGGTGGGACATTCTAAACTAGAATCAGATTTCACAATAAAAAGGTCCCTTCACCTCATTGCATCCATCCTTGTCATAACATAAGCATAAAATGCACACACATACATATGTATACATGTACAAATATTTATACATATACATATAAGACATATACACATGTATATATAACATAGACATACATACATATATACTCATGAATGAACATGTACATATATACAGACATTATACACACATGCACATAAACACATGTACACATATGTACACACATGTGCACACACGTGCACATATATGTATATATGCACACATATATACATGCACACACACATAATCACATATATAAGCATAACATACACATCTATACACATGCATGTACTCACACATATACACATACATCCATGCATGCCAAACACACATACATACACACTCATATACATGCGCTCAACCTGCTATGGGAGAAAGTTGCTGGGCTTTGACTTATACAAGGTGAGATCAAATCCCAACCTCATCTTTCATCTACAAACTAGAAATTGTAGGTGTGCCCTCTCTCTGACCTACAGCTCCTGGCTATGCACTGAGGATGATACTGGATGACATTGGTCTCTTGGCAGTTTTAAGGGCAGCAGGGTAGAGTCTGGGTTAAGGTACATGCTTACACTTGTTTAGGGGTTCCAAAACTCCAGTAATGAAGATAATGTTTTAGCATGCTAGTTCAAAAATGAAGATAGCCAGACATGGTGACTGCCTCTGATTTTTACAAGTAGTTTTACTGGACTGACAAGCGAAATTTTAAAGGGCATTTGTTGAATCCTTGGTCCACAGAAACCTGCAAACACCATTGCCTGGTGATGTCCTATCATCCTTCCCTCCCGCCATGCCCGTTACTCTCAGAGGAAATGGGGCTCTACTCTGGCCCATTCATCAGAATGCTAGGTTTGAATTACACAACAGGAAGTTTCTGTTTGTAACATAATAGAACCCAATCATCAGTCCGCTATTGATAACTCATTATGTGTTGCTTCTCCTGAGCCTCAGCTCGGAGATGCTCTTTGCCATAATGATTCCACACCACTTCGATAATGGCCTCCTGACGGTGTCAATCAGCCCCCTCCCGTGTCCAATAATATTATTCTGCAATCCGTCTTGGGAGGATGCTTAAAAGCTTTCTCTCATTTTCTCCATTTAACTCATGTATTATCTGAGATTTTACATTAAATGGCCATTCTTAATATCCCTCGATGTGTCACCTCTTCTAGAGAGGACACTGACACAGTACTTACCCTATTCCAGTGTCTATACTAATCGAATCGGCCTCCCCACTTCAGCCGAGAGCCGTGCGTTCCTCGCAACAGCATTTAATCTGGACAAAGAACTTAGGAAAGAACAAAAACAATTTAAGCTGCAGTTGCTTAAATGGGAAGGTGATTGAGGCAATTTGTTTCATAAAAAGGAATTAGGAGATATTGAAGTCAAGTTGTGGAATGAAGGTCAAAAATGCTGGGATTTATCTCGCCCTGGACAACCCACAACAATGGAGCTTTAAAAGCCTTAGCCTGACAAATGGCGGATAAACATCTGGGTTTTGATGCAAAGAAGAAGAAAGGCAGCTAAGGCTTCCAATCTGCACTGTGATCTAGTGATCTAGTAATTGAAAGGCCCTGAAATCCACCCGGAAATCCTGATGCTTCACCTCGTCCTCAGCCAGGCTTAATCTGCCTGCCCCGCGCTGTGGAGGCCCAGGAGCCCGGAAGTCCACTGAAATACCTATTTTTTTTACAAAGGATGTGTGGTCATCCAGCTCCCTTCCCTGTGAATTCAAAGGAAAAATAAAATAAAAGTGGGGGTGCTGAAGCCCAAATTCCGTTACTGGGCAACCGAACAGACTGCCTTTTGCCTGGAGGGCTCTGGGACTAGGTATGTTTTGATTTGAAGAGTCAGAGACCCCCTCCAATGTGCAGGCTGATTTCTTTCTTGGGGAGATAAAAAATTTGCATCTCACTAAAAGATTTGGGGGCAGGACATGGGATGCTCTTGAGGACCTGACAAGGAGAAGATGCTCACTCCAATCTGAGAGTGCTGGTGCAGAGAGGAGGGCAGGCAGCAAGAGTCAGCCAGCCAGCTGACATGGGTGTCAACACGCAAAGGAATGGACGAAATAGACTAAACTACTCAGAATCCAAACACTAGTAGATCAGAGAAAGGAGATGGTCCTCAACTTTGGAACTAAATTGATCCAGGTTTGAATTCTGACTTGGCCACATCATCACTATGTGACTTTGGGCAAGTCACTTACCCTACCTGAATGTATATAGCAGGATTAAAAATCTTGTAAATATATGTGACACACCTTACACGTGTTGCACATAGTAGGTGTGCATCTATGTGCCCAGTATAAAGTATACACCCTTCTGTGGCCAATTATCACCTGATGGACTGCCATTGCTAAAAGTCCCGATCATTGATTGCATTGCAGACTGAGTTCTTTATTCCATTTGAAAACAATGGATAAACACACCAAGAAATTAAAATAGTAGGGAAATTTACATGATAGGATTTGCTTTGCACTTTAAACATTAATCTTCAGAGACTCCTTCCTGCCACTCTGATTAGCAGAGTGTCACTGGCAAACGAAAGGACAGAGCAAGCTGCCTTCCCACCTCCTTTATCCGAAGGTATTTATTTTATTCTCTGTTTGCATTCTGGCTCCCAGAGTCTCTAGGCTGGCATCATGTTGGATGATAAATCCATTTGTTTGGGCAACTTCAGGAGGAATTTACCCAGAAAACTGGCTGGAGTTGCCTTTGAAAAAGCCAAATTAAGTCTCCAGCAGACTGGGGTCCCTTCCAAATGAGTTCCCAGTAGGCAGGAAGCATCCGGTTGGGTACCGTGTGCAGCCTGCATTTGAGAGCCCCAGACCATGAGGAACAAAGACCACCAAACCATTGGCAGGTGGATCGATTGGCAGATATCAGATTGCATTCTTTTGTCTGCCACCCGGCTTATTTTCAAACCCTGTCCAACCTTTGTGGCGGAACAAGCTTAAATGCTGACAAATTTCCCCCTCCATAAGAAATTGCTCCTGTAATTTGTCTTTTTAGCTGAGCTTCTGTGGGCCCGTGTAGCATTAAAAAAAAAAAAAAATGTTGTCCTTGTCACCTGACATTTTTCCAGCCAGCCTGACACCCCCGGGCTTCCCAACAGCTCTCTCCAGCAGGAGCTGTCTGCAAGCTCTTAACACCACCAAATAATTGAGGGTGACACATCTCTTGTTCATTGTTTTTCCGGCCCTGCAAAAATGCAAATATTTCATTGTAGTCATTAATTTTCCCATCCTTTTCTGCAAGCGTCTCATCGGTGTGATCTCATGAAAAAAAAAAAAAAAAAAAAGGCTGAAGGCGTGATTACAAACTGGTGGCACCGGGCTCCTGCCCACGGAGGGGAGAATCTCATCAGATCAAATCTCAGGGAGGTGATCAATCACACTGGCTGACAACCATTTTGCTTCGTTTGTTACAGATGTGAACATGCTTAATTATTTGTAGTGTAATTAGTTCATGAAATGTCAGGAAATGTCAAACTGTGTTCACAGCACAGGCTTTTTTTTCCCTCACCACAAAGAGAGGCGAGAGCAAGTGTCACTGGGAAATGAGAAGGACGATGTCTACAGGCAAATGAGGAAAAAAGGCGTGGGGGACAGATGAGGGTCAAAAATATTGAGATTAGGCATTTTGGAGAATCCAACTTTAAACAAATTCCAGGTGTGTGTCAGACAAGTGGGATGTGACCAGCCAGATACTGCTAGGGCCCGGCCAGGGGAGTTTGGGTGTGAGTTTCTTAGTCATGAAAAGCAATGGATTTGGATGTTAAGGGCTGGCAGATTTGTAGCAAGATCTGCAGCTGCAGAGGCAGCTTCTCCCACAAATCCCTGTGCCAGAAATCAGAGAAATTGTCTTCTTCCTCGGTTACTTATTTTTGTGTGGATACAAGGCCAGGCATGAAGTCCGTCTTTGGGTGAAGGAAGAGCATCCTGCCATTGGAATCAAAGCCACCTGCGGCAGACTGGCAAGCAGCACCCTCCAGCTTGGTGCTCATCTTCTCTCTGACACGAGCAAATTAAAAAAAAAAAAGCAAAGATTCCTGAAACAGGTTATCAGTAAAGGAGTTTTTTTGGAAAGGTTCCCACCTGAGGAACAGTGTAACTGTGGCCCTTTTGACAAGCAGTGTATACTCTCTGGTGACTGGATCTGTCTAGGGTTTTGTTTGTTTTGGTTTGTTTTGTAAAACTGATGGATGGTTGGGTGGTGCTAAAGCTGAAACTATCTAGCCACAAAACAGGAGTCTGTTAATTCCAAAAAAGTGCTGTGACCTGCTTGTGAACTCAGGGTGCCACAGACGCACCCTTTGACAAACACCACTCAGTAGCCTGACCACTTCCTGTCAACCCGACTACTAGAACCCAGAGACTTCCATGCTACTCCACAGAAACATCCTTACATGAAGCTGAGAGTGAGTTGATTGACATCCTATAGATGCTTTTGATTGACAGCCTCCTGTTGAGTCTCTCTGGTTAGCGAACAGCCCAACAACCTTCAGATGGCAGAGCTGGGCGCCAAGGCTGGCCACAGTTGGTGAGCGCTGACAGACACTTGCTCCCTTGCTGAAGACTGGTCAGGTTTGAAGATCATACCCCAGGATACTCAACTGCCTGAATTCTTCATAAACTCCTGAAAGAATGATCAGCTAAGCCAGACTATCTCTGGATCATCTTATCTCTTCCTCACACTTGTCCAGTTCCATCGGCAAAGGGTTCCCAGGGACCTGTATGCCTACCTGGGCTACTAGCCTAGGAGTCATCAGATCAGCACATGTGGTGACCACTACAGCCAACAGGGCTCTGTTTTTAAGTGTTCTTTATAGTCCATCATGGAACTCTCCAAGGACTGCGCTCCTCCCTGAAAATGAACTTGTGCATAAAATACTCCTGACTTTTCAAACATAAATGTTTAGCAACAGAAACTATTCTCCCAATGAGGTCACAAGACCTCACCAAGAGATACAGACTTAGCTAGAAGCCTTTGTTTATAACTCCAACATTGATAAAATTTTAAGGGGAAGGGAAAGAAAAGATTCCACACACACACACACATGCACACACACACACACACACACACACACACACACACACACCCCATACATACACAGACACCAAACACATACACACACACACAAACACCACACACAAATATACACTCACAAACATATACATACACACCACTTGCATA
>CM052707.1:22783154-22825654 GCA_028551405.1 Uromys caudimaculatus | reverse complement strand
ACAGAGCCAAATAAATCTGGGCTGGTGACCTCATGGTGCACCATTTATCACGCAGCTGTCACGAGGAGCCATCTGTACAGGTTCAGGACGATGGGGCGACTGGTGGGACCTTTTCAACTAAGAGTTCTGTAATATGAACTTTCATTCCCTGTGGAGATTCTATCAGATCTGTCTCCCTCACCTGCTTTTTTTTTTTTTTCTTTTGCTTGGATTGTAGGGATCCAGCTGCCAGCTGTCTTAGCTGATTTAAAGGGTGTGTTGATCTTGGGCGCTGCTTGTAGTTCTACTTACTCACTGGCCAGGGGTCTGAGTGTCTGATGGCCCTGAGGTGGGTAGTCTTGTCTTCTCCCCCTGGTGGAATTCTGCAGAGAAAGGAGTGAACCTGCCAAGACGCAACCATAGCTGCAACCCCAACAGCTGCGGGCTAGCTGAGCAGGTTTGGTTTATTTGAGGAAATGTACGGTGGTGAAAGAGACGCCCGGGACACTGCACTGACTCGGTTTCTTTCACAAGAACGTGTTCCCTGGGCTCTGAGAGTGACAGGGCAGCCGAATGGTGACTCAGCTTTGTGCAGGCCGGAGCCCCGAGGTACTTCAGGACAGCTTTATTTCACCCACAGTCTGTCTAGAGCTTCCCGTAATCAAACACACCATCCTGTCTTCCGGGAGCATTGTTTTATAAGGTGTCTACCTTCATTCTCATCCATTTGGATAGTTTCTGATGGAGAGTGAGAATGTTCTCAGTAAGGGGAGTCCTGTTGGCAGCACTGTTTCTGAAAAGGAATTTAATAGCAACTGCTAAGCTCTCAATTAGAGCCAAGTCATAAGGATTTGCCACTAATCTACAGCAGAGGCCAAGCTCCTTGGTTAAAAAAAAAAAAAAACCCCGCCTAGTGTTTGCAGATCTCAAACATATCCTGGGCATCCCTGGAACGCACTTCCTTCTCAGATTTAGACATTAGAAATGCTATGCGATTAAACTAAAACAATCATTTTTCTAGCTACCGTTGATTGTTTTCTCTCTGCCAAATCCTCAGAGGCACTGAACTCTACATAGACCTGGCAAGTGGGGCTTCTGATTGATTGAAACACACAAGATGTTGCCAGAGAACCGTATAGTTAAAGTCAGCCATATCTATGGGGTTCAAGAGAAGGCCACCTCAACCACTGTTCAGGTAAGCAGGGCGTGTCTTATGGAATTTCAAAATCCAAGCTTCACTGGCTTCTGTAATCACCTGCTGCAGGGATGTAGCCCGTAAGGTTCCTCCCAGTCTCTGCTGCAGTCCTGCAAACCCAGCATGGAGCTTCTGAGAGGAACTGAGCTCTTCTTGGAGAGCACCTGACTCTGTCTTACTCCTAGGCTGCAGGCTGGTGATTAATAGCTAGGTCTCTCTCTCTCTCTCTCTCCCTCTCTCTCTGATGTGTGTGTGTTCTGCGTTCATGTGTTGCTGCTCATCTGTGTGCAGGTTTATATGAAGAGCTGTGCTTGTATTTGTCATAAAACAACTTTAGGTGTCATTCCTCTTGTGTCATCTACTTTTTTTGAGTCACAATCTTTCATTGGCATGGATTTTTCAAGATCAAACTGGAGAGATGGCTCAGCGGTTAAGAGCACTGGCTGTTCTTCCAAAGGTCCTGAGTTCAATTCCCAGCAACCACATGGTGGCTCACAATTATACATATAATGGGATCTGATGCCCTCTTCTGGCATGCAGGCATGCATGCAAATAGAGCACTCATATACATAAATAAATGTATACACACACACACACACACATAATAGTGAGCCCTTGGCTTTTTAAAAAATGAATTTTCTTGGGATTAAACTCAGATCTTTGTGCTTGGTAGTAGCTACTTTTAGCAAACAATCCATCTCCCTCCCCCAAGGTGGACCTTCTTTATCTAAAACTGG
Source organism: Uromys caudimaculatus (assembly GCA_028551405.1). Taxonomy (NCBI): domain Eukaryota; kingdom Metazoa; phylum Chordata; class Mammalia; order Rodentia; family Muridae; genus Uromys; species Uromys caudimaculatus. The sequence continues at coordinate 22,823,743 of CM052707.1, read as the reverse complement.
TCCTTACCTCAGGGGACCACCCTGGGCCCTCACGTGTAGTAGTACTGGCCCTTTGCTTCTTCAAAGTGTTCAACCTTCCAGGGTCCCTTGGGCCTCTGTGGTCTCTTCAGATGAAATTATGAGCAGTGATCAGATCTGTTCCTTTGGTACAGCAAGATGATTTCTGGAGGCCAGACACCTGGCTGGCCTCGAGTGGTGATTAATTTTACGTGTTTAGGGTACAACCATCACTCAGAACAAAAAAAAGGTTGAAGGGCTGTGCAGATAGATGACAGCCAGGAAGGAGGTGCCCGTGGAGCTGTCCGATGCCATCGGCTCTTTGATCACCAGCAGAAGTCCAGAGGTAACTGTGCTGCATCTGCCAAGATTAAACGGATGCCATAGGCCTTGCAGAACGCTGTTCTCAAAACAGCTGGAGGACCACAACGCAGCAACATCTGGAGGTGAGAAAGGATTTTTTTTTTTTTGTATGTGTCTCCAGAAACACAAATCAATCTCTAGACGGCATTTATGTTTGGTAAGAGGCTGGTGAATGTGGCGGATCCTGTGGCAGGCTGTCCAGACCACACCCTCTTTCGAGACTGAGGCGGCAGTGTATTTTGCCCACCCCACACCGCAGGTTTCAACTCTCCATTCCACTCTGGAGCTGCTAACTCTGCTTCTGTCTTTCGGCAGGAGAGAGTGGCCTTTCTCTGGAAATTCCTGTCTGAAGACTGGTCAGAAATCAAGACACGGAAGCAAGCCTTTTTGTTTCCTTGTGTGACTACTTTGGGCACCCTGGAATCTGTTTCATGTATGTCTGGATTGGTTTTTAAGAGCTTCCTCTGTATACAGACCTCCATCCCAGGGTCTACTCCAGAAAACCCAACTGGAGGCAATGATGGGAAAGAATATTATGAGATGGCAGCAGATGAGCTTCTTGTCCTCTAAACTTCTATTCATGTCAAAAGTGAGAACCCCAGTCGTGCAGATGTGGTTATACACCATCTTTCTGTTGCTCTAGTGACACACTGCTTTCTCTCTGGTTGAAGCTTGACTCGGCAAACACGGACATTACCGAACAACTGCTAATCGGAAAACCGATGTCTGGATTAAAGGAGCATTCCTGAAGCACTGTTACTCAATCAAAGAGATTTAGAAAAGGGATTCTTGCACCAACCAGAGGAAAAAATAAAATGCCCCTTTTGTACTTCAATTAGCAAACAATAATTTGGGTAATTGGAAGCAAATGTTTCTTCTTTTATCATATGAATTCCGCAGTTCTTTGCCCGGTGCTGATCCCTGCAGGGTAGAAAAAAAAAAATCAGAAGAATCAGTGCCACTCTCCAGTCAAGAATCCTAGAAATTAAAGCTCTGGGGACTAAGGTCATGTTCCAGGGACCAGCACTCATATCTGTCCGGAAAAATGCAACCTTTTCCTAGAAAGTCATTGCCTAGCCATCATGCAAAGATGCTCTCTGGCATCTCCACCATTGCCTGGGCTTTCTTGGTTAAATGTGGGCAGGATCCCTCATTTGTCTCTTCTGGGTCAAGGATTGGTGGTGTATTTTGAGAAACTACAGAGTGACAGCAAACCCAGACTGGATTTTTCATGAGCACAGCATTCTCCCAGATAGAAAGGACATCCTTTTTTTTTTTTTTTTTTTTTTTTTTTTTTTTTTTTTTTTTAAGAGTAGAGCACCTAAAACCTCAAGGAAAAGGCTCTAAGATGTGGTAAGAACAGAAAACCAGAAACTCTAAGCTTTGTTCCAGCAGGCAGCATCCTCCAGAATGAGAAGCAAGACTGGAGATGTGCTGGGAAGACTGCAGACAAACTTGAGTTTCATTTCATGGGGCCATCACAGACCTAGTCACATCTGAACAATAGCCTCCTTTCCAGGAAGGAATGTCAGTAGCATGGTAATCCTGGGAGACCAGTGTCTGCTCTGCCTCATGTGATCCCCACAGACTTCCCAGGAGACCAAAATGAGCATCTCTGGAAGGAGTGTGCCCTCTATTTGCATAGAATGGAGAGACTTGATTTCATGCTTTGTGTGTGTGTGCACCTGCGTGGTGTGTGTGTTCTTTGCAGCCTGCAGGGTTTGGGTAACAGCCTTGTTTATACAGACAATGGTAGCAATGATGATGATGGTAGTATTTTACATGAAACAAGTTATTTATTCCTCACGATGTTTTTTACAAGGTAAGGCTTATAATTATCCCATTTCATAGATGAGTATTCTGAGATTCAAGAATGAAGTCATGTGACCAATGTCACATAGTCGCTAAGGGTGGACTCAGGCTAAAGGCTTCTTACCCTTAGATCTATGGAGTCTTTCCAGCTTGTCCTTCAGAGGGATGGGGAGAACACAGGTGTGCTGCTGGGAACCATGCTTTAAAATGTTAACTCCTTAGATGCCAGGAAGCTAACGGGGGGGGGGGGGGTGGTTGCTGGAAAGAGGAACTAAATCTAAATCTTAGGTCCCAAAGAGATTAGTGACAGTATCTGAAAAATCATTCATTCGGTGCATGTTTACACAGAACACTCTCTATGACAAGTCCTGCCTGGAGACAAAAATTGGCCATGACCCTGATCCTTGGGTGAGCACTGGGTTGGTGGTGGAGGGTTCTGCTCACTTTATGACCTCCCTGCTTAGGGGCTAGTGAGCTGACTCACATCCTGCATGCCCTCTGAGGAGACAGTAGGTTGAGACACATTCATTTATTCTTTTCCAGAATGGGTTAGTAAGCACTTTTCATAGATTTGACCCTGTTAAGCATAGTCTCTTAGTGTCTTAGTCAGGATTTCTGTTCCTGTGCAAACATCATGACCAAGAAGCAAGTTGGGGAGGAAAGGGTTTATTCAGTTTACACTTCCACACTGCTGTTCATCACGAAAGGAAGTCAGGACTGGAACTCAAGCAGGTCAAGGAGCAGGAGCTGATGCAGAGGCCATGGAGGGATGCTGCTTACTGGCTTGCTCCTCCTCGCTTGCTCAGCCTGCTTTCTTATAGAACCCAAGACTACCAGCCCACAGATGGTACCACCCACAAGGGGCCCTTCCCCCTTGATCACTAATTGAGAAAATGCCTTACACCTGGATCTCATAGAAGCATTTTCTCAACTGAAGCTCCTTTCTGTGATAACTCCAGCTTGAGTCAAATTGACACACAAAACCAGCCAGTACAGGTAGAATCCCTGGGAAATGAACAGTGAGCTAAATGAACATAGGACTTCATTTCTCCAATTGCCTTCTCCCCACAGGATGGATGGTCTCTGTGGATGGTTGGCTCCTTCCTGAAACAGACCATCTCCATTCCTTGAATAGAAAGAAAGAAAAGGTCACCTCTATTCATGTGTTGTGGAACTTGTGCATTGCAGAGAGTCACAAGAGCTATGCTTCCTACTTTCTGACTGGTTGGAAACTCTGTCCTTCTAGTGGGAGCCACAAAGCTGTAGAGACTCACCCCACAAGCATGGCCTGCTTATGAAGCTTGAAGGCCAATAGCTCAAGGCAGGTATAATACCTAGCCTTACACAAGCTTTAGGGTTCTTTTTGTTTTTTGCTTGTTTTTGTTCTTTACATTTATTTATTATATTTGTACTGTGCACTGTATCTGTTTTTAGACACATCAGAAGAGGGCCTATTACAGATGGTTGTGAGCCACTATGTGGTTGCTGGGAATTGAACTCAGGGCCTTTGGAAGAGCAGTCAGTGCTCTTAACCAATGAGCCATCTCTCCAGCTCCCCATAAACCTCAGTTTTAATACCATGCTAACCTGCCATTTTTCTTAGCATGTCCCATGACCTGAATCTGTGATCATTAAGAAGTTTCTAGAGTCAGATGGATGTTCTAAACATCAGTCTCCTTCACTAAAAGCGCTCTGCTTTCCATCAGGTAGACACTTTGACCTTTGCTTAACATCATTAGGAAGAAGAGAATAAGCTAATCTGCTGCCCAAAGATGCCTGACCTTTGAGAGGAACAGGAGCCAGGGTGCCGCACCATCATCGAGGTTCATGTGCAGGAGCAGGCAGTCTGTGTATCCAAGCAGGTGACTTTGAGGACTGTGGCCCATCTGGGAAGCTCTGTATCTTAACTAGATCAGCTTGAGATTAGACACAGTGAGTTGAAGGAGGATAACCTGGCAAAGCACCACTCAGTTGGCAACCCACCAGCTTCATCTCTGAAAGCAGATGTTGGCCTACAGTGTGACTATGGGATCCAGTCGACCAGAGGCCTGTCTGTCCCTTTACTCACTGACAGCGGTTTGTCAGATATTGTGGATGAGATCCTTCTGTGAACAAGGCCAATGGCAATGAAGAAAACATCAAAACTTCCTGGTATCAGGGAACTGATATATTCTCATTGAAAAGATAGAAAACAAATCTAATACACACAATAAGTAAGGAAATAAGATACATACATACAGTCAATAAGATAGTGGCAATTCCTAAAGAAAAAAAAATAATCAAGAAGGGCAGAGAGACAGGATGTATGTGGGTGGTATACACTGAATCTTAATTCTGGGAAGAGGCTGAGAGGGGGGAATAGCAATTGGGTTTGTTTCTGTTCTCTCTCTTCTGAGAGAGGCAGGAAAAAAGATCCGCTGCTGGCCAGGGCAGCCCATAGCTGATGCGCCCCTGCAGCCTCTTCTGTGCTTTGTAGCTGGACATTATTGCAATACAAATTCATGCTGGGCCTGAAGAGGCTGGGAAGTCCATCTAGATCAAGGAAACAGTCTTTTTTCAGTAAATGCATCAAGTAGGTGGAAGTGAGCTGCAGCGGGATTTATAACCACCGTTAGGCAGGGAGAGTGGCAGATAGCCTGCAGAATATAATAATAAATATAATAAAACAATCCAATCCAATTGAGATGATATTATATAATGGAAATGATACGGTACAATTATTTAAAAACCAATAGCATCTTCTATTCACACTAACGTAGGAAAGCTTTACAAAATTAGCGAAGATCTAGTATGTGGCCTAATTGCTGACTGATTCATGTATTCCTTTCCTAATTCCTCCCCTAGTCTGTGTCCTATGACAGGGATTCACTACTTCAGGCTAAGCCCAGTGGTTCCTAGAAACATTTAGCTTCTAGAGATGGAACATTAGGAAAAGGAAGAGAGCAACCCCCTCTCTCATTCTCTCTCGCGCTCTCTCCTCTCTCTGCTTCATGGGGCTGGTCTGTCAGAAGCCACAGCTCTACCTCAGCACGGTGTCAAAGGGCAGCCTCTCCACCTTCAGTGGAGCAGTTCCATTTCATCCATGTAGTACGTCCATCCTGGCTTCACCAGCCTCTGCCTGGTGCTGGCCCCTGAGCTTGACAGCAAAGCCTGTTCTAAGAGTCTTAGCAGTGGCCACTGTGTTTCAGCTCGGCTATCTGAAATGGTTCTGCCTCTCTAACTGGACTCCGGTGTGAATGTGGACTAGCTTCCGGAGCTCCCGTGTTGAGCAATAGGAGTTGCATTTACCAAGTGTCCAGGTAATCCTTGTAAGTCAGCAGGAGCAACATGAATCAATCACAAGGCATTCTTATGAATTAATGTTCTATTAGCCTAGTTCCACCAGCCCTCCCTGATCTCTATTACCATTTTTCACTAAAGGACCCAATTTCTTGCTCCCTGATCACTCTAGCCCTTGGCTTCTTGGTTCCAAGAACTAGGCCAGTGCATTGGTTCATGGCTTGTGTTTGAAAGCACAGTCCAAGCCTGCATGTGGAACCCTGGGCCTTGTGGCCTAATAAATATGAGTTTGTTTGCTTTCGATTTTTGTTTAAAAAAAAGTCAGTCTGACTTCCATCTTGGATCCTCTGATGTGAGAGAGCAGCCATTCATACCTAGGAACCCGGACAGTCCCTTGTCCTAGTAACTCGCTGTACAGTGATGTCATAGACACCCAGCCAGACACCTAGCATAGCAGACAGTTGAGATGATTGTTTTGGTCAGTATTCTACTGCTGTGAAGAGACACTATAACCATGGCAACTCTTACAAAGGAAAACATTTCATGGGTGCTGGCTTACAGTTCAGAGGTTTAGTCCATTATGGTCACGATGGGAAGCATGACAGCACACAGGCAAACATGATGCTGGAGAAGTAGGTTGGAGTTCTACGTCTGAATCGGCAGGCTTCAGGAAGAGAGAGACTTGGCTTGATCTTCAGAAAGTTTACCCCCAGTGACGCACTTCCTCGAACAAGACCAAACTTACAATAATGTCACTCCCTATGAGTCTATGGAGGCCATTCTAATTCAGACTACCACAGTTATGTAAACCCAATAGCCAGACATTTGTCACATAGTAGGTCCTCAATAAACTGGTGTTGGATCAAGGCATAGACATGTCCCTTACCAAGCAACTTTGTTCTAATGAGTTAAACCAGTCTCCTTGGAACCTCTCTATCCCCTTAATGGCAGCATCATAAAAATAAGGGTGAAAAATAAGGTTGATCTGGGGTTCCAACAGCCACTTCGAGATTGGCTCCTTTTAGCTCCTGGAGTCCTAGGAGTGAGCACAGATATAAACATCAAATACAGGGTTCCAGGACTGTAAACGGTTTGTGTGTATGCTGAGGAAACCCACTCATTGCCTGGGCAGGCCACTCACGCCCACAGTTCTTTCTTTCCTTGCAGATGTCACACAGATACTCTTCTGTTGGTGGCAATGAGTCCTCCCTGGGTGGCCAGGTTGAAGCTGAGTCCTGTGGCGACAGCCCAGGAGGAGAGGCCAGCCAGGGTGGGGTGACTGCCTGCTACCATCAATTTTCAGTGAACGAGTGCTGTGATTTTACCCAACACCTAGTTTATGTGCCTGGCAACCACCTCCTTGGCCAGGATAGAGTTTGCAAAGCAAGAAATCAAATGTCAGAAGTACGGCTAGGCTGGCAGGAGGGCCAGCTTGGGGACCTTTACCTGCTGAGCTTGCAGCTGGTGCTGGAGCCATCAGAGGGTTCCTGGAATTCGCCCCATGTTGGGTGGCAGGAAGATTGATAGAAGAGAGATGGTCTGCCCACGTTGTCCCAGAGGACTCTCTACCTCACAGAACACAGCACAGAGCATCTGAAGAATGTGGAGACAAAGAGTAGTCTGGAGAGGCGCACAGCTGGCTTGGAACCAGGGATCCATGGAACTGCTCTCTGGCAGCGAGGGAGCAAGGCATGTGCCCTCTCTGCACTGTGTTCATCTAGGGTATGGAAGGGTGGTGGCCTCCAGATTTTATAGGGTGCTCTTGGGGACTGAATGAGAGAGTTCACTTACATCCCCAGCAGAGTCCCCAGCACATGGTGACTCCACAATGAGCAAGTGATTGTTGCACCAATTATAATCATGTTGTAGGTCTGGGCTCCGCAGCAGCTTTCTGTGTGTGGTGGGCTAAGCCGGTCCTCTGGACCTCTGGGCACTGACACACTTCCACACTCCATCCATTTGGATGGCATTGTCCTTTTAACAGAACGAGGTGTTACCCTGGACAGGTAACACTACTGGTCCATTCTCCTACCTCCAGCGCGGCAGAGTCCCCCACTTCCGGCATGGCACAGTCTCCCACTTCCAACATGGTGCAATCCCCCACTTTCCTGAAGCCATATTTAGTCACCATACAGCAGAAACAGTAGTTGCTGCCTTTCGCAGTCTTTGTGAGTTTCTGTGGAGATGGTGGATATATGTTCTCTGGTGCTGTCAGGCATGCACTTAGACAACATAGACAATGACTATAAATATTCCAATGATCAACATAGTCCTTGACCATGGATGTCTGACAGGACCCCATAAAACAACTTTTATTTGAAAGAGAGATCACCCAAAGGAGGCCCACCAGCCTCGGGATAGGTCACATCAGATGGCAGATTCAATAGTCTCATATTCCCAGGCTGTCTGGATAAATCCCCATGAAGGAAAGAAGATGACCCATGTTCCTTCTATGTTAAAGGGGGAACTTCACGCCCTCATTACGTCTCCATAGCCTGTGGGACAGTGATCTGTAACAGGCAATTTGACATCCAGTTGAGTTCAGGCAAAAAAATTTTGGGAGACCCTGTGATATTTTTTCACAAGGGACCAGACCATGCTTTTAGCCAATGCTCCCGGAAGACTCCTGTACAGCTGGTCACAGCCTTTACAACCCCTGTATAGAGAGAGCCTGGCGTGTGAGACTTGTGTGAGACTTGTCACGTAGAAAGCAACCCTGAGTCCCGGGCAAAGGAAATGAGGCACCAAAAGGTTCCCAAGCTGGGCCAATGGAAAGTATCAGCTACCAAACCCCTGTCCCCTCCCAGAACAATATAAATAGAGCACCCTGACCCGAGTAGCTCTCTCTCTCTCTACCCTCCTTCTCCACCCGCCTGCCCTGTGAGCGCTGCCCACCATCCAGAACGAATAAGGATGAAAACTACTTTGGTGTCGAAGAACTTTGTCTAAGGGGCTGTGACAATTGGGCCCACGAGGAGACCCGCTCTACGCTGGCGGAGCGCTCCTAACTGTGGCAGGTACTGCAGGAAGTGCGCTACGGTCAAGACCTGGCGTGGGACGGAGAGTGCTCTGAGCACAACGGAGCTGCTCGCAGCGTTCCCTGGCGGGGACGGCCACAGCATCAGGCCCGGGACTGGAGAGCGCCTGAGGCTCGCCCCATCTCTAGCTGCCTGGACCTGGCTCAATTCGAAGCCCACGCACCCACCCGCAGGCAGGTCTCACAGAGATCGCTGGAAACGAGCACTGAAGGAAAAGCACCAAAAGCGGCCAGCGCTCTTTACACCTGGCTCAATTCGAAGCCCACGCACCCACCCGCAGGCAGGTCTCACAGAGATCGCTGGAAACGAGCACTGAAGGAAAAGCACCAAAAGCAGCCAGCGCTCTTTACACTTGCGCTCCAAACCGGAGCCAGGGGACCCGCCCACACCTGCATTTTTCCCGCGTGGGAGAGTGCGGCAATAGCTTGGCAAGATCAGATCCAAACCAACCTAAACTAAGGTTGGGGATGTTGGAAATGAAGCTCAGCATTGAGTACTTGCCAAGCCCGCGTAAGGTCATGAACTGGTCCCTATGATCACCATGAGAAAGAAGTAGGAGGGAGAGCAGAGGGAAAAGGAGAGATGCAGAGAGAGGCGCACGCACGCACACACGCACGCACGCGCTAATGGCTCAGCGGTTAAGAGCACTGACTGCTCTTCCAGAAGTTCTGAGTTCAAATCCCAGTAACTACATGGTGGCTCACAACCATCTGTAACAAGATCTGATGCCCTCTTCTGGTGTGTCTGAGGACAGCTACAGTGTACACACATATAATAAAATAAATAAATCACTGGGCCGGAGCAAGCGGGGCCAGAACAATCGGGGCCGGAACGAGAAGAAAAAAAAAAGAGATAGCTGCACACACAGAGGGTGTAGTGAGGGACTGAGGGGGAGATCTCCAAAACCTTGAAGCCTGGAGGTCCTTTTCCTACTCCAGTAGGTCTCAGTCATCCTAGAGGAATGAGGTAATGTTTGGAGATTATTGTGCTATTATGACACAGGTGATGCTGCTAGCATCCAGTGGTCAGAGGCCAGAAAAGCTGTGACAGGTCCTACAGTGCAGAGCTTGCCCTAAGATCGTGGATCAGCCATTCTCACACAGCAGAAACAGGAAGCAGACTTGCCTGTCTGCTGCTGCCCATCAATGTGCCCTGACCAGTTGGGCTCGGGGACCTGCAGGAGAGACACAGACACAATTCCATAGAGGGCGGGGACATCTAAACACAGGTGTTTACCTCCCAGAACCTAAACATGGAAGCTGGTCTTGATGATCAGCTCTGGTCTGAGCAATGTTTTTGGTGCTGTCTGGCATTGTGCTTGGTATTGTTGGTCTCACCTGAGTCCCAGCTCCTTCACTGGTACATGCGAAGGCTCACCCTATATAGCTGGAGATGGCTCTGTGTCTTGCTTTATCCGGTTACACATTGAGCCAAGGAAATATCTGTTGCTTCTGGAGATGCTTCACAAGGCAGATAAAACATATCCGTGCTTCCATTTCACCAGCTTGAGGAGGAGGGGAGGGTATGGGAGGAGATGAGAAAAAAAGAACATAAAACACAAGAGTTAAAACTCATGGGACCACATCGTGTGTTTCCAAGAAAAGGTGGCACAAGGCAAACCCAGTGTACATTAATTACATAAAGCATGAGCGAGAAGTAATTTCCATTGGTTCAGGCCTTCTTCACTGACAAGCTTTTTGGCAGGAGAACTAAGCAGTCCTGGACAGTACTGTTCCAGCACTTCAATATCAGAGTTTCATGAGGGAACCTGGATTTCCCAGTCACCAGGGGAGAAATAAGTTCAGGGAATTCCAAAATTCACAACTTCTACACGCGGGATAGCAGTAGCTGCCCTTTGTCAGAGGTGGGACTTCTGCTATTCAGTTTGTCCTGGCAACACAAACCCTGATCCATGTGTTTTCTTAGCTATTGGGGAATCTGGGTTTGTAAGCCCTGAAACAATTAGCTTTGCCAAATCAGTGAGATGGTATTTCCTGTGTTGAGACTGGAGATAGGAGAGATGAAGTATACCAGTGGAGAGAGCTGAAGGGAGACAGGGAGAAGCGAAGGGACCAGCAAGAAGAGCTTTGATGGCTACTCCTCACTTCTGAGAAAGAGATGGAACTACATAACTGTAACTTCAACACTCAGCAAAAAGTGACTGAAGGGTTGCCTAGACTACCGTGTGATTTCTGGGATAGCCTGGACTACATGGTGACACCCTGCATTAAACAAAAATAAAAATGAATTAAATTATATCTTATATTTTTTCACAAATAGGAATGAATAAATGGTTATCATTGTTATTTTAGGTGACATTGTTTTCAGATGGGCTTTTACACATCAAAAGATAACTGAAAAAATCATGAATCTGTTAGGAATTAGGGATAATATAAAAAGTATGAACTGCTTTCTTAAGCAATTAGAAATTTTTTTTAATTTTTTTATATTATTTATATTATTTTATATTATCAAACACACCAGAAGAGGGCATTGGATCCCATTAAAATGGTTGTGAGCCACCATGTGGTTGCTGGGAATTAAACTCAGGATCTGTGGAAGAGAAGTCGGTGTTCTTAACCACTGAGTCATCTCTCCAGCCCCAATTAAAAATACTTTGTGTTAGAATGTTTTGCCTACGTGTGTTTGTGCATCACATGCATGCGGTGCTTATGATGGCCAGAAGAGGGCGTTAGAGCCCCCTTGGAACTGAAGTACATTTGGTTGTGAGCTGCCATGTGGCTTCTTAAAGTGAACTTTCTATACAAGAGCAGCCAAAGCTCTTGACCATGGAGATCTCTCCCCAGACTCCAAACTGCTATCTTATGTTTAATAGTGTTGTTGCAAAAGTACATTGAAGAAGAAACTAATAAATTCTCAGGCATATTTTGGAGAAAATACAACAGATCACGAAGAGTCTCTGCAGCCTGTAAAATTATTCTCAAAGTCAAGAATGACGTCAGGGTACAAACTATTTAGGCATCGCCATAAAACTCTTATGAAGGACATGGAAAGTTTGAAAGATGCTTAAAGCTCGTAAACCATCTTAGCCAGGCCAAACTAGGCTGTAAGAACCCTGCTCAAAAACAAGCTTCAGAGATTATGGACACAGCTTTCGGAGCATGAAATACATATCCTTAAGATTCAGAGCTAACCCACACAAGATTCAAGAGAATTCTGTTGGAGGAAGCATCACCTGCGTGGATCCTGAGTGACAGGAACCATCCAAAATGAAAGGGGCCTTTGAGCCCCCAATTTTAAGAGTAGTGAGAGACGATGACATTGGATAAGGGGTTGTGAGAACTGGCCATGAGAGATGGCCAATCGGAGTAAGGGTGGCCCAGGCAGAACACGGCAAGTCATATGAGTTATTGATAGGGAGGTAGTCAAAATAGCATGGGGGGTTGATATCTGTCCGGCTCCAGTGCTGTCTAAGGCTTATTGTAAATATAAAAGGTTTGTGCATTTTATCTGAATGATCTAAGGTGGGATAGAAACCTCCTATTGAGATTAAATATTTACTACAACGGTGAGCATGCTGGGGAGCTACTCAGCTCTAAGTGGAAGCCTGTTCTAGCAAAGATCATCTGAAGCAAGGCCTACAAGCCTCCTGACAGGTCAACAGGATCCCGGGCTCAGTAGTCTCACGTTCCCATTCAGTCTGTACAAAATTCCATGAGGGCAAAACTATCGTTTGTCTTTCTTCCGTGTTAAAGAGAGGGTCTCAGGACCTCATTACATCTCCTGCAAGCTGAAGACATGCCATTGCGGTGACCTCAGGAGGCTCTGCTTTGGGTGTTTTTTGAGGATGGGTGTAAAGTTCTATCAACCTCAGGGTCTTTTTATAACATGAGCCAGTCCCCTCCCCCACCCAGAGATAAATACCTGAGGACCTTGTTATTTCCTTTGCCCTGTAATGTTGGCCAAGGAAGAACTGTCACCTCGTCATAGCTTCAGAAACTTTTAAGCTTTGTCCCACCCCAGGACTCCTGCCTGTGATTTACATTGATGGGAACTTCCGGTGCCCTGGGCAGTCAACCACTGATACAAAGTCCCATGAAAGAACGAAACCACCCTGAATGCTCTATGGCCACACAATGAAAGATGGTGACCCTATAACCACTAGATCGGGGTGAGGGAATTGGTTCCACAGCAGTAGGGGTGGTGGGGTTCCCCAGCAGTAGGGGTGGAGGGGCGATGCCGGTACCTTCTTGGGCTTGCACAGGATGAAACATCTCCGAACTCACTCCAAGTTAAAGCTGGCTCTCAGAACACCAAGTCCCAGTTCAAGGCATTTCTTCCTGACAGGCAGTGCAGCACTTCCCCACCATCTGTGCTAAGAACTGATCAGGGAGCCACGCTGCTGAGAGCTTTTCCTTTGCCAAGTTGAAATCTTATTTCTTGGAGAAAAAAAAAAACCAAACAAACAAATGAGGAGCTAGAGCCAAGAGAAGGTCTGATCCTCTTTCCAGATTCCCAGGGGAATGCTTTATTGTGCTAATTTTTTAAAAGTTGGTGATACTGCCAGATGTGGCCTTCCAAGGAAGGCTCTCTCAAAATTCCCACTTTGTAGGTGACAAGACTGAGAATCTTCAAAATCACACAGCTGAGCTGAAGTCACTCAAGGAGGAAATGAGGATCTGCAACAGGAATTCTCTCTGGCTTCAGAAGCAAGCCACTCATTTCCGAGTCCTGAACTGTCTTCTTTGGGATGGGTGAGCTATGCTTGCTCACTAAGCTCTGAGTTTGCCAAGTGTTTGAAAAGTTCGGTAACAATAGGTGAACTGGGCTGGAAGAGGCGGAGCTAAGGTGACAGCAGGAAGTGGAGAAGTCCATATTTTTAAATGGAGAATGAAAAGCAAAACTCAGTTGGGGCCAAATTTGTGCTTGATCTATGCTACAAATTCATTATTTGGTTCCACACAAAGGCTTGCTTCTGAGGCTTGCCAAGGAACTCACCCAGGGTCACATAACCAGTGACCAGCAGAGAGGTTCAAATCTAGTTCCAAGTCCACCTATGAGGGAATGCCACCACCTCAGCGTCTATATTTTTTGAACAAAAATACGGTCTCTTTGCCTGTATTTCTCTAAGGTTGGTGCTCAAAGCTCTTAGCAGCTTTGTCTGGCCCACCCGCAGCTTGAGGCAGCCGGTGACGTTGGTCTGAATATTAAAACTGGCTCTTTAGAAAGGAAAGTCATGCCATCTCATAGCCTTGGGCCCGTCTGGGACAGTGCACCTGACAGGGTACTCAACCATCTCCCTGGGTTCGTTTCACTCCTCCCATGCACAGTCCTCCCCCCAACGATGCGCGGCCCATGGTGCTGATAGTCTAATATTAAATATTTGTAAGAGGACAGTGGCACCTCCTACCCTCAGGAGAGCTGCATTCTGAAAAGAAAAAGGCCATATATAGGGTTTCTCCTAAATAAACAAGTGTGTTTTCTAAATTTAGAAATAACCTAGAGATTGTCTGGGGGAAGGAAAACAGCATATTCCCCCACCAACCTCCAGTTTCTATTTATTAAAGTCTGAGCAAACTTATCTGGGTGAAGCTCAACAATACTGATCATGGCCACCCCTCCCCCATCAGGAGGCCAGGGCATGGTTTAAAGGGTATTTAGAACCACTTGGCTATGAAGCCCACCAGAGGCCCTCTCCCTTCCCAGATGACCCCAGGAGCTCTTACCCAGGAATTCCCCTTGCCAGCCCAGCTCCAACATGCCTGTTAGAAATGAGAGAAAATGTCTGTTAGAGACAAGCCACAGAAGTTGCAAGACATACTTTTGCTCTTACTGGTAGCAATTAATGTGTAACGAGTCATTGCCAAAATAAGTTGCTTATTTCAAAGCAACTCAAAGGGGCTATTTCATTTTGTAGCCCATTCATTAAGATACTGAGTCATTCGGTAGCAGCAACTGAAACCCGGTTGAGGAGTGACCCTTCTCCCCGCATGAGTTGAGCTCCTGGGACTCTGAGGTTATTCATTCCCTGGCCATTGGAGGAGAGCTGGAGAGTACCTTATTTTGATATTTCCCTCAAATGCAGAGGTCATTTTGAGGGAGGAAGGAGCAAAATCACAAGTTAGAATTGGTATCGCTGGCAAGAGTTTGTAAGGTCACGGCAGTGTCGTCCACCCTCACAGATGACAGTTCCAGAAAAAATAGCGGTTCTAAACGGGAAAATGCCGGTTGTTGTCTTGTCAAACACAAAGCTAACCATTGTGTCTTGCATGAACACCCTGTGGCTTCCACCAATTTTACAAAGCACATTTCCCCTTGGGCAGGGCGTGTCCAGTCTCCCCCACCCACCCACCCACCCACCCCATGACATCCTTCTATTGACATACCCTCAGCCCCAAGGGAGGAGAAATCCACCCAGATATTTGTAGCTCTGAAATTTCATTTGCGTCATCTGTGTCCAAGATGGGTCATTATTCTAGACTCTAACCACATCCTGCAAAATGAAAACAGCGAGGAGACCTTTGACCAGAAGCTGCAGAGGAGGTGGGACAAAGCAGGGGACTGGAAACAGGGAGGTGTGAGGTGTTAAAAGCCTCAGGGGCTCTGGAGTCTAGAAACAAACTCCCCGGGGTGCAATGTACTGATCACCTCTTCTTGGCTAAGTGTGGTACCCTGGATTACTATAAGTAACTTATAATAGAAATTTTATTAGCGGCAGTAATTTTTTATGATAATTAGAGTAATCAGCAGCCCATAAAATGCGAAGATATATAGTTATATCTTTTATATGGAGAAGTGTTTCTCCTAACTATAGAAAGACCATAAATGGCCAAAGCAACTTTATGAGCAGCTCTGGCTTTTATGCAGGCTGTTTGGTGTTCCCTTCCTTATTAACACCCTTCATTGCATTGGCAGTAAACATTTGACGACAAAGTCAAAGTGTGCTCAATGAGATCTAAAGCTGCAGAGGCGGGCTACAAAGAACCTGCTGCACCCCACCCCCATAGCCCTTCCCTCCCCCCTCTCTCCCATCCTGGTCCTGAGGCTTCTTAAAGGAGAGGTTGTAACAAGACCCCACCTGGAGTTCAGCCCTGTTAGCCTATGTGTGTACTCTGTTTTGATGCAGGATGGCACAGAGCAATTCTCCTAGGCCACCATTTCAGGAGAACACATGGGACTTTCTGAATGCCTAGAGGAATGTTGGGAAAGGCTGGGAGAAGGCTCCTGTCTACCCTCACCCCCAGACACACACACACACACACACACACACACACACACACACACACACACACACACACTGATAACAGGGCACTGTGCTAGCTGTTGTAGCAAACAATGCTGACCCAACAGAGACTTCAAGGTGCTGAGGTGAACTTGGCTCTCATCTGTGAGTAGGACACCTGGACAGAGACACTCTTTATTTTTTTTTTTTCTCCCAGTGGTGATTTAGACAACCTGGTTCTTTCTCCTATCTCTCCACCATCCCCTGGGGACACATAATAATCACTATCTATTTGTCAAATGCACATTCCCCAGCCAGGGTGAGGTGTTCCATTGATGAGAACTTTCCACACTTCTGTAGCTGTGACAATGGACATTTAGTACTGGACATGGCAGCCCATGCAATCTGCACTCTCTGGGAATGGAAGTCGGAAGGGGGTTGGGTAACTAATGCGTTCTGCTCCATGAGAATATGTGTGTACAGGCCTGGACTGTATTTATAGTCTTATGGAGACAAAAGAAGATGCCCAGTTCTTCCAGCCATAATCAGAAAGAGCAGAAAACATAAGGATCAAATTCTATAGCCAGACCATCTGTGTTGATAGCCAACTTTCTTCTTTCCTGGCCACCACAGTACTGTCTAGGTTGCTTGATCTCTTTGAACCCTGATCAGCTCATTCTGTTGTAAAATGTGAATAAAGGCTGACTGAGCTAACGACATAAGCTACATTGTACCAATGCCACTGTCCCCTTTATCCTCTCTATAGCTCTCATGGTTGTGCAGATGGGGAAACTGAGGCACAGAAGGCTTAAGACAGCTGTGCTTCCTGCACAGGTTTAATGGACCTTGCTTCCATCTTAGTCACCTTAGGCACTAGTCATATCCAGAGTCGCTGGGAAGATGGGTGAGGTGATAAACAGGAAATCAAGGTCCTGAGAGCTGGGGCACTAGGAAGCACTTGCATGGAGAGATTGCAGAAAGTGAAAGAAAGGAACAAACTTTGAGTATCTAGTGAGCATTCAATATATTTAGATGTGTATTTTAAAAATGATTGTATTTTATGGGTATGGGTGTTTTGACTGATTGCATGCCAGTGTACCACATGCATGTCTGGTGCCCATAGGGACCAGAAGAGAGGACTGGAGGTACGAATGGTTGTGAGCTGCCATATGGGTGCTGGGAATCAAACCTGAGTCTACAAGAGCAAGGGGTGGAGCCGGGCAGTGGTGGCGCACGCCTTTAATCCCAGCACTTGGGAGGCAGAGGCAGGTGGATTTCTGAGTTCGAGGCCAGCCTGGTCTACAGAGTGAGTTCCAGGACAGCCAGGGCTACACAGAGAAACCCTGTCTCGAAAAACCAAAAAAAAAAAAAAAAAAAGAGAGAAGAGCAAGGGGTGTCCTCACACTGTACCTCCTCTCCAGCCCTTATTTACCCTTTGTTCATTTGTGCCCTCAAATACTCCTGCTCTCGTGTCACCATGCCTGAAAGGCACATGGCTGGAATCATTGTTTTAGGTTCAGGTGACAGTGTGGAAAGAATTTTCTAAGTCTGTTCTTGTCTTAGTCAGGGTTTCTATTCCTGCACAAACATCATGACCAAGAAGCAAGTTGAGGAGGAAAGGGTTTATTCAGCTTATAGTTCTACATTGCTGTTCATCACCAAAGGAAGTCAGGACTGGAACTCAGGCAGGTCAGGAAGCAGGAGCTGATGCAGAGGCCATAGAGGGATGCTGCTTACTGGCTTGCTTCCCCTGGCTTGCTCAGCCTGCTTTCTTATAGACCTCAAGACTACCAGCCCACAAATGGTACCACTCACAAGGGGCCCTCCCCCTTGATCACTAATTGAGAAAATGCCCTACACTTGGATCTCATGGAGGCATTTTCTCATCTGATTCTCCTTTCTCTGTGGTAGCTCCAGCTTGTGTCACATTGACACAAAACCAGCTGGCACAGTTCTCAACAGATGATCCTCAAGAAGGGGGCTCTTCAGTCAACAAATGTGACTTGTTGAGCCCCTTGCCTTGGAAAGCCATAGACAAATGACCTTTGAAAAATGTGTGGGTGTGCTCGCAGCACATGTATAGGGCAGAGGAAGGCATTGGGCCCTCTGGCTTCCATGCAGTTGAGAGCCACCTTGTGTGGATGCTGGGAATGGAACCCCAGGCCTCTAGAAGAGCAGCAAGTGCTCTTAATTGCTGAGCCATCTTACAACCATCTCTCTGGGTGATTCTATTAAAGGGTCAGGTGAGGCCTACGATAAAGAGACCGGTTCAGCTTTGCTTGTCACTGGGCCTTAAATTTATTTGCTTCTGCAACGTGTCCAAGAGTGAAACTGAGAAGAATCTTGATTGGTTAATTGACTAGAAGTCCACTAATTAGGATTCTCAATTAACCAGAATCATATCTCTTTATGATGCATTGGAGAGAGAGAAAGAGAGAGAGAGCGAGCGAGAGAGAGAGAGAGAGAGAGAGAGAGAGAGAGGAGAGACAAATGACAAGTTAATAAGTTGATAATATCAAGTTTAAAGCAATAGCATGAAATAGTAAGGTATTTTCCACATAGTGGCAATTATATCATCCTCAACAAATAAACACGTTATCAAAATCTATTCAAAACACTAAGGAATTGCAAAGTACAGGCAAAGGCCAAGAATGATTTCAGGAATTAAAATAAAAGTTTCTTAAAAATGTAACAGTAGTCGAAGAAGTATAAAGCAAAATAACCAAGCCCATTTTCAACATCTCAATGAGCAAGATTTAAGATCTTCTATGCTGGTAAGGGGTACTAAGCAAAAAAAAAAAAAAAAAAAAAAAAAAAAAAGTTTACACCCAAGAACCTGGTCATTCCATTTTAAAGATGTAAACCAAAAACCATTAGCATGGGAGTGTAGCTCAGTGGTGGACTTCTTGCCTAGCATGCACAAGGCCCTAGGTTTGATCTGCACTGCCACAGAAACAGAGAAAGAGAAAGAAAATGAGGAGGAGGAGGAAGGGAGGGAAGGAGAGAGGGAAGGAGGGAGGAGAGGAGGGAGGAAGAGAGAAATGAAAGAAGGAAAAGAAAGGAGAAAAAATATATAAAATAAATACAAGCTTGTATGTTCATTTGTTTACCCTAGTGCTATTCATAATGCTGTCACTGAAAAAGGTAGCCCAGTTGCAGAACACTGCAGCATTCATCCACAATGGATGTGCTCAATCTAGAACTGGGTGTGGTAGCACATGCCTTAATCCCAGCACTTGGAGAATGAAGACAGGAGGGTCAGAAGTTCAAGGTCATTCTCTGCTCAACAAGTAATTTCAGGATAGTCTGGGCAACACGTGACCTTGCCTCAAGCAAAACACAAATAAAATGGTGTTTTCCAAGAGGTGTTGGTAATAAAGAAACATGCTCCCAACCTAGTAGGTGGACAGAAGGACAGAGGACCATATTCATGGGATTCACTAGAAGCTATGGATGCATTGAAATAATTAATTAAATATAAATCCCGTTGGTGGTTTTGCTACCCACCTCAACGTTTTATGTTCCCAAAGGAAAGACACACACACAGCCTTTATATTTTGATATAACTTAAACAGCTTAATAGCTGGGCCACTGCCTAACCTCCATGAAGTTAATCCTGATTTATTACTTACTAACTCTATGTATCTTGGCTGCTCGGGACCCACTGGGCTGCCCAACTGGGCTGTGCTCTCCCGGCTCCTTCACATCGTGGCTATGCCTCTCTGTCACACACTCTTCTCAAGCATGGCTTCTCTCCTCTCCTCCACACTCTCCTGGCATGGTAGATCTCCTCTTCCTCTCCTCCACACTCCCTGTCCCAAGTCCAGGAATTCCCCAAATCCCCCCTCTGTCTGCCCTGCCCAGCTATTGGTTGTTGGTATCTTTATTTACCAATCAGAACCAACTGGGGGCAAGTTCCCAGAAGCTATGTGCAGACACTCAGACACTCTTGTGCAAACAGCATTTTAGGGAACATAATTAGCATTCATAATACAAGCAGCTACATGGATGGACCAGCAGTAGAAAGAGAGAGCAAGAAAAAAGACAACAAATGGACCCAGAATGGAAACGTGGCTCTCCTAAGCTATAAAGTGAGAAGATGTGTTGTACCCAGCCTTTGCTTTTTTATTTATTTATTTTTCTGACCAGCGTCTTTACAACCACAAATGATTGCGGGCTGTTTTGGTTTTTTCGCCAGAAGAAAAAAATAAAGCAAAAAACAAATAGACAACAGAAGTTGGGCTTAAAAAAAAAAAAGTAAATATATCAAAGTAGACTTTTTGTGCTGCTGGCTCCGGTCGCCTTCCTCTCATCCCGTGTCTGGCTGCATCCCGACAGCTGCTGTTTATTCAGAGTGACAACCCAGCACCAGAGCAAGCTTCAGTAACCCAGAAAATGTCCCGTGGCTCCACCATGCAAACTTCGGGCAAGGGGCTCCAGGGTTAACCCCTACTGACCAAAATATGATGTTGGCCCAAATAGTATGTTAACAGAGAGGTCCGATGGGGTGAGACTGGAGCACAAATGGCCCTTAATTAATTTGACACTGTAAATAACTAATCATATCTTTTAGATCTTTTCCCTTTCTTTCCATCGTCCCTTCTTCCACCCTTCCTTTCTCCATCTCCTCCCCCCACATACTTTCTTAATAACACAGTGATCCTGCTTGGATGCGATAAGCTTAGAGATCCACTAGGCTTCAGGGTGGTACCTTTGGGCAGTAGTGAAACCTTGAAGAGATGAGGCCTTGTCTCAATTAGGGTTATATTGTTGTGACCAAATGCAACCCGGGGAGGAAATGTTTATTTGGCTAACACTCCACATCACTGTTCAGCACTGGAGGAAGTCAGGACAGGAACTCAAGCCGGGCAGGAACCTAGAGGCAGGAGCTGATGTAGACGCCATGGAGGGGTGCTCTTACTGGCTTGCTCCCTGTGGCTTGTTCAGCCTGCTTTCTTATAGAACCCATGGCTGTCAGCCCAGGGATGTACAGCAGAATACTCTACAGGCCTTGGGGATAGGAAGCCATTAGAAAAGAGAAGACTGAATCAATCAACTATATAGAGCAGAGCAGATGTGTGGACACACGCACATGTGCATACACACACCCATACCCGCACACGCTCGTGCATACATATGCATGAGTGCACACACACACACACACACACACACACACACACACACACACACACAAGTGCACGTGCACAGCAGACCCTTTGGGAACCATCATAAATGAGAAACAAACCATAATTATGTCATAACCCTGAAGAAGCAGTGTTAGAACAGCCAGCTTAGCCTGGCTACTGTGTCACCTGTCCCTATGGCTATTCTTCTCAGGGCATTAGTCTTGCAAGGATGTTGGGTGAGAGGCATTTTGGACTCATCCAAAGACTTGAAGATCTTCAGGCTTGGATGTCAGTCAAACTCCATCGCTCCTTAGCTTCAGAGTTTTTGAGTTGTGTTGTGGTGGCCACAATACCTGAAAGAAACAATGTAGTGCAGGGAAGGCCTACTTCAGCTTTGAGTTCTGAAAAGGTGAGGAAGGTGCAGGGGCAGCAGGCAAGCAGCTCTGTTCCTGACAGCAGGAGTATGTGGCAGGAATGCTTACATCCTGCTGAGTCCAAAAGCAGCTGAGGACGAGGCAGCAGTCTGCTGTAACTTTCACAAGCCAGTCCCAAGTGAACAGCTAGGCTGCCCTTCTTAAAGGTCCCGCAGATTCCAAATGCTGCCACTCACTTGGAAACAGCATGCAGAACAAGAGCCGGCCCTGGACTTTGAAGACTTCAATCTCATGGGCTTTGAGCACATTAGCCCTGAAGCTCAGTTCCCCCTTCTGCAAATAGAATATTAAAGACAATACGCATCTCAAGGTGTTGTCATAAAATTTAAACCAATGTGTGGAATTAAGTGCTGAGCACACATCCAGACAAAGATGCATGTGAATGTTCCTCATTCTCCTGTGACTAAGACCCAGCTCAGCAACCTGCCCCCACCAATTCAAAAGCAGAGACAGAAAGCGAAGGTCCCATTGTCAGTCTGCACCATTCCCCAAGGAGGAGGACTGTGTGCATCACCTCATTCACAAATCTGACTTACTCCAGTCCTGTATGCCCAGGATAAACATCATCAGGCATTCAGGTAGTGACATAAAAGGCCTTCATTCACTCATTCATTTGTTCACTTGAAAATACCATAATTCTCATCAGACCGCTAAGCATCATGGGAGATTCCAGGGCGGAAGCAGTGGAAGGAGCTTGTGGACTAGTATATGATCTACTGGAGTAAAGAGATATATAAAACAAATATAGTAGGGATAAGGGCCACCATTCTCTCAGACATTCAACAAATACTAGCACGGGAGTGTGTCAGGCACTATTCCAGGGTGCATCTGTGAGCAAAACAGACAATTAAAAAAACCAATTCCCCACATTTATGATGCTGCTGTTCCCACTCCTGTACTGAACACTGCAAATACATAAAAGATACCCACTTCACAATAGATGGTGGGCATATCTAATGGGAACTTGAAGCTGGCTGGTGTGATGGGCCTGGTGGAGGGAACCACCCCTGCAGGGTGGCACAGAAGTCCTCACTGGGTGGGAGATACTTAAGCAGGAGCCTGGAAGAAGTGAGAAAAGGCATCACATTGATTCCAAGAGAAGAGGGACCCAAGCAGAAAGAATGTCCAGGGTAGAAACCTCACAATGGACATTTGCAGGGAGCTGAAGGGCAGCCCAGCCAGGCCACTGTGCAGAGTGAAGGGAGGCCCCACCCTGAATATCTGGTGATGCCCATGGTCTCATGCTAGGATGGCTCTTGCTCTCCTACTGGGTCTAGTCAGGGAACATGGCTTCTGGTAAAAGTAAAGGGTAAGCATTGGACAATATGGTCACCCAAGTATAAGATAGATGAAGACACAAATATTCTCACAGTAGCTCACAGACAGCACACAGTACCTTAGCGTTATGGACATAAAGATCTGGCTGCCCTGAAGGTCATTGTGGAGAAGAGGCTGGAGACAGCCATCATTCAAGCTCCATGGGAGAATGCTCAGGACTGTAGCTGTCACGTGGTGGTGTGAAAGAAGCTGGAAACCATGAAGGGGCTTAGTGGGCAGGGCCACATCGCAGCACCAGACCCAAGTGCTTCTGTCCACCTGTGTCGATGTGGCAGTGACACATGTCCAGGAGGAGAGGGCCTGCTAGGGAGTCACAGGTTGTTCCCAGTCTACCTTGAAGCCAGCTTGCTTGAGAGTGGTCTCATTCAGTTGTAAGGTCCTCGCACCCTTGACAGGGCTAAAGCTTAGGAGAGATCAGGATCACGGCAGTAGGGAGTCCCCTGGGGGTCTGGAAGCCACACCCCTTAGTCTCCCTCTTTGCACATCCAACTTTCAACATAATTATTTCAAAGCTCCAAAAAAAAAAAAAAAATACTTATGTATGAGCTTTTGAAAAGGAGTTTTCAGTATGGATTCTATTCATTTTTGAGTAGGAAAGTCTACATAAAACCCTAAGTCACATGATGAAAGCTCCCTACTATGTCATTCCCACTCAGAACTCCCTGTCAGACCATGAGAGTCCTCAATGACCTCCATGTCTTGTGTACCCACAGTCAAAGAGAGAGCGAGTTACTACCTGTCCATCTCCCCCTCAACACACATCTGGCATAAATGTTAACACCTTGTTCCTTTGACTCATCCATAGCTCATTGCAAGGATAGACAGCTTGGTCTTGTTTTATGACGGTGTAGTAGTTCATTGTGTGGGTGAATCGTGATATATTTAACTAGTCCTCCACTGATGGATCCTTGAGCTTTTGCCAATGTTCTACTGTAACAATCATTGTGGTAATGAGTAGCTTTGTGAATGCAGCATGTGTCCATGTTTGAATTCATCCATAGTATGGCTTCCTGGAAATGGGATCGATCCCATCCACTAGTGTCCGCACTAGTGATTTGAAAGATGCTATCAAAGCCCCTTCTTGAAGTTTCTTCTTACTGACTCTCCTGCAAGAACAACACACAGTGGCATCTTTTTCTTCCACATCCTCACCTCTGCATAGCCTCCCTTGCTTGCCCTCACCCACACAGGTTGTCCTAAATGTTTACAAGGTGTCGTGAAAGTTGACTCAAGTCACTGTCCTCTTTGCTGAATTTGAAATCACCAAGGAGGCACATCCCTGGGACTGTCTGTGAGGGCATTTTTGGAAGGGGCTTTAACTGAAGTCTCACCCTGAGTGTAAGCTGCAGAGACTGAATAAAGAGGTAAAGGGAGCTGAACACCAACATTCATCCATCTCTGCCTCATGACTGCAGACATGACCCTGCCAGCCAAACATTCTCCCTTGCTCAACTTGCTACTGTCAGAGGTTCTGTCACAGAGATGAAAAAAATAGCTAACACACCCGCGAACCCAATAAAAAATTCAATTTATTTAACTTGATTTCCTTTTGATTGCCTTTTTGAGAGTCAAGTTGTCTCCTTGGAGTAGATTATGCCTTCAAGATCTATGCTCTGCTTT
Organism: Uromys caudimaculatus; assembly: GCA_028551405.1. Taxonomy (NCBI): domain Eukaryota; kingdom Metazoa; phylum Chordata; class Mammalia; order Rodentia; family Muridae; genus Uromys; species Uromys caudimaculatus. Next base: position 22,799,553 of record CM052707.1, on the reverse strand, counting down.
TCTGTCCAGTGTTGGACCTGGAAGGCTGGCTTCTATGGACGATTACATCATTCAGTTGTTGCCTCTGGCTAAGTGGGCACAGCCTTTGGGAGGGATAAGGAAGAAAGAGTCCTAGGGAAGAACGAGGTAGGAGGAGACTTCCTCCAGCCCTACAAAATTCTGCTGGTATTCCATTGGGCCAGGGAAGGCTCAACTGTGGGTGCAAAGCCTTGCTGGAGAACCTCTCATGTAGCTGAACCTCTCACAAGGACCCATAGCCTCACTCTCTGTCCTTGCTTCCTTAGGCCCAGGGGTGATAACATTCTCTTGCCGGCACCTTTAAACTCCTAGCCCAGTCCAATGTTTGCAAGTCAAACTGTCACCATCTCCTCAGCCAAGCCCTTTAAATGAGTCATGCATTTCCTGACAGGACCCCCATAGTTGCAAAGTTCTCCTCAAACAGAATACCACAGTCTTTGGGGGAGTTTGGTGCCAGAGATCAATTGACAGATTGCTCGTCTAACCCAAGAAGAAAGGGTGTGTCAAGAACGTTACACGTATTTTCCTGGAACAAAAGGCTACACATAATTCCCGTTATTAAGCAGAGATGTAAGTCTGAATCTTTCTACTTGCGGAAGTCCAAAATATTCACATTTTCTCACCATAGCCACTTTCCCCATAAAACTACATCTGTGGCCACCACCACCATCCAACCAGAGGCTCCACCCTCTCCCTGTATCCCAGCACATTTGGAATGGATATGTATTCACATCAGTTGCTGTCAATCACTGCCAACCACATCAAAACACTTCAATGCTTTGGACTTCTATCAAAATAAATTCTAAACTCTGTCAAGGTCATCTGTAGGTTAATTTCATAGTGGCTGGTTGAGCATCTATTTCATGCTGGGATCCAAGAAAGGAAACAAAGACAAACAAGATACTTTGCTTCTTTTAAGTGACCAGAGTGTGGGTAAAATATACAAGTCAGTAACCTGATAACTGACATTTATCTCCAGTTGGATTTTTACAAAGATAAGGATAATTAATGACCTTACATTGGAAAGATCCATAAATGGAACCAAGAAACCCTGAGCCTCAATAACATGGACTTTCCCTGAAAGAGAAAAAAGTGAGTCTGGAGCTCGGGAGGTGTGCTGTGTTCCAGGAAATGCTGATGAACATGATTGACACTGAGTCATTTCCTGCCCCAGCTCTCAGACTTCAAGGGGAAAGAAATATTTGCTGGTCTCCAGGAACCACATCAAGGCATTGGCACCAGAAAAGTCATCCCAAGGAGGAGTGTTTGGAGCGCATACATGACTGGTCTGCAGAGTTCTGAGGAAAAGAAAGTGTGACTCAAGTAAATTATACCCACTCGAGTTGTCATAGAAGTGGAAAAGCCAGAGGGAAATGTTTTGGGGGAATAAAATATAATATGGAATAGGGTGCCCCTGTTTCAGTGAAACTTTAAAAACCTGTCCAGAGATAAATGAAATCACTAAGCAAATGACACAAAGGATGTGTACCATTCAACACCAACAGATATTGCAGAATAGTACTTCACAGAATTCTGGGGGAAAGCAAGAATTTTATACCCAGCCAAGTGGCACGTCTATTATAAAAGCTACAGGCAAAGTGAAGCACACTTGAATTCGAGGCCAGCAGACGACTGAGCCTGTTTAAGTAAGCACGCTTGGTAGCAAGCAGAGAGGATTTCTTCATAGACACATAGATTATAGTAGCCTCTGAACCAATCCTCCTAGACAAAAGCATTCAGGTCTTGCAGGACCCATTTCTATGAACATGTTCCTTGCCTAAGACAAATACTGAGCCCTGGTTTCCTAATGTGGGAGTTCTCCCTTCTTGGAAGATTTGGGGACCAATACCACTAACACACTTCCATTCCACACAATAGAACACACTTTCACATCTAAAGAAAACAGTCACATACTGGAGTCCCCTGTTTATGCTTTTCCACTTTTTGAGAGAAGTGTGGTGGCTTAGCCACCCCTGTCAGCACTGTGGAGGAGATGCACTCTTGGAAGCATGGATTTGCTGTTGTTGGGGCAATCTATGGGAGTTCCAGACTTTCATGTGATATACATAGGAAATTTTCACTGACCCTAAAGTTCCTGTGCCCCAAATGGCTCCTGAACATGTGTGGGACCTCTGTGCTACCTCCGATCATGGGAAATATGCAGGAAATGGTGAAATAGACAGCTAGGTGCTTCCTTCTTCCTGGCCTCCCCCACAAGTTACACCAGCTCTGAGGTGCAATGCAGATCAGCTTCTCCTGTTCAAGTTCTTGCCTACAGTAGCCTTGGAAAGATGAGCCAAAGGCCAGGCTCAGCCTTTAGAAGCTTATCTTTATGGTTTCTATTTTCTACTGAATCTCATTTTGCTAATTCTTTATGATTCTACACTCACTATTAGCTCTAATGGGCTCTTTATTGGTGTACACCTAATAATATGTTAATTGGCAGTCCTTATTGCTTAAAACCCAAGCTCCCCCTCACGAAGAATCCCAAACCATCCAGGCATTCCTAATAAAGCCCACACTCTTTAAAGCACTCTTAAACTTGTCCAGAGGAAGAAAGAGACTCTGTAGCAAGAGTTTACCCTAGAACCCCTCTGCCTGTTCCAGACAAGTAACTGGTGGCAGGCAGGGCAGGCTAGTGGTCAGCCCTTGTCCAAAGAATGCAATGGCCTTAAAATACCTCCTGTGACAGGTGCATCTGTGAGGTTGCTCAGAACTTGCTTGTCGTCACACCCTGAAGACACAACACCAGGACAACATCGTGTTAGGCTACTTGTAAGCAGAGTAGGAGCAGAGGAAGCACCCTTTCGCAAGGAAAACATTGATCCAAAGAGCCGTGGAGAGGGCTGGGGCCTCCGTGAGCAAGGAAGGGAGGAAAGGCCTTCTTCAGCTGACACAATAAATTAGTTCAAAGCCGATGACAGCCCGGAAGATTGCCCACCACCCCACAAAGGAGGGAACACTCTGGTCCCCTTCACAAAACATAGATAAAAATTGTGTTCTTCTCCTCTAATGAGGCAAGCTCAGATCTAAGGCAATAGAGCAATTCATTAACAAATCTAATGAAATCCCCAGGGCTGCCAGCGAGATGGCAGCGAGTCTCCTTGGGCCGATAGTCCATATGTTGAGGGTCAGATTGTTGAGTAGGCTCCTCCGGCCTATTCACTGGCTGCATATGGCCGTTAAGGTCACTGTTATCAGACACTTTCTCTGTACACAAAACAAAATTTCCATATGGCCCATGGAAATGGCCCAGCCCGGGCTCCCAGCTTCCCACGGCTCTCTTTGTGAGGCGCTGGTTAGAAGTGTAAAAGAGGGCGTGAGGGGTTACCTCCTCGCTCAATCGCTCTCCCTGCTTTGTGCTTCAGGCCAATTTAGGGAAAATCTGCATCCCTCTCTCCCCCGTCTTTCAGGCTCAAATGCCCATGTCAGTGTATTAGAACGTGATAAAAGTGCTGATTGCTGCCTCTCTATTTAAACCCTTTTGAAGCCGCAGTGACCTGCTGGAGAGGGTTCTGAGGGGAAGAACGGTCTCAGGGCTCTTTCAAATCCACACAAATAAAGGTCTTTCCTGGCTTAAAGTGGCCCCTCAGATTGAGCCCCACAGAGTCCCGGGGAAAAAAAAAGCGCAACACAATTGTCATGGATATTACATGACAGTAACAAGAACAGGCCAGGGGACACAAGGCTCCTCACCACACAAAACCAGACGGGTTTGTTGACAGCCCAGTAAATAGGCTGTTTAACCCTTTGAAAGTGAATAAAGAAGGTGTAGACAAATGCTTTCTGATGGAGCTTGTGCATGTAACGGGCAAGGGAGGACACACACTGGAGGACGTTGCGGGGTGGAGGGAGCCAGTTCAGGAAGGCGCAAAGCGGCCTGGGGGTTCTGTAAAATTGACAGAATGAGACAGGGGAACAGGGAAGCCAGACCCTGATGCCTGAGACCAGGATGTGTGGGATATTGAGTGGTCACCCTCCCCTGGCCTCCCTGGCTTGTCAACATCTGGTACTTGGGAGCTCTGGGAAGAACTGAATTCCAGGACCCACCCCCACCCCAAGCCCTGTGTTTTCAGAGTTACTGTCTTCCAGATATCTTCCAATTAGCATGCCCTCCTGGGCTGTCAGGGAGAGCTCTATGGGAGCACAGGGGCAGCACGCACTACCATCCCGAATTCCTGGAACCACTCTCCAAGGCAGAGACAGCAAAAGGGACGCTACTGATGTGGAAACTGAGGTACAGAGGGGGTAAGAGATTCACATGTGGCTTAGAACACACATGCGCCCTGCACTCCTGTTTCTAGGCCTGGTCTCCCATTGTCTGAAAAGTGGAAAATCCCTGTTGAGTTGTCAGGGAGCAGATGAGAATTGTTTTAATAAATGCAAAAATACCCTTTCTCTGTTCCTCCCCATCTCCCTCCTTTGCCTTCTCTCTCTCTCAATCTGATTTTGGGTGGAAATTTATTTCTCTTGACCTAAGAAGCCAATATAAACAGAGGCATGAAAACTGCCTCCCAGAAATGTAGAATTATGCATATTGCCTCCAATTTCATAAGCCGTTTAGGTTACCACTGAAACGACTCCCCCGTGACCCACAATTCCTAGGACTTGGCAGCCGTGAGGCTCCTATAAATCCAAGTGCTACTGCTCCGAGCCTCTGCCTGTGCTTTGGTGGGGAAGGGCCCTTTTAATTCATTTAGCTCCTTTTAATTGTCGTTGGGGGTGGGGGTGGGTGAGCACTTTCTTCGGCCTGAGTGGTTAGGTTGGCAGGGAGGCTGGAGCCCACGCTGCCATTCACCAGGGCTCTCATGAAAATGCATGCTGGGCCTCCGCACCCCTGGTAATTGTAATATTTTTTCCTTACTGTTTATGTCAGAGAGTCATTACCGGGAGAGGCTGACACATCTGATGTGTGTGGCATCGACACACATTAGGTGGTCCTTAGATAATCTTCAGACTAAGTTTAGTCGGTATGGCAGGAGTCCAGCCCTGTTCTAACCAACAGAAATGAAAGGGAACCCCTTTCCTCCTGGTACCTCCTCACATTATAATTAGCCCCACTTGTGTGGGTCTGTTTCTCCCCTTCTAGAGACCTGTCCTTACAGAGGCTGGACTAGGCCTTGTTTTTGTATCTGTTCTTCTCCTGGGTGTGGACAGTGTTCTATTGTCAGCTGTAATATCTGCAACATTGTGTTGGACAATTGATTAATCGGATTCCTTTACTGTTCATAGCAAGCTAATGATACACACTCTGTTACCACTTAAAAGAGGATAAGGCTTCCTGCCCAGAGAGGCTAAGTAACTCAATCCAAAGTGAACAGCTCATAGCCCTCAGTTCAAACCTCTGTGAGGTTTCTACCTGGTGTCTTGCTTAGCGTAGACCTGGACATTCAAATGCCTGGACCATTCGTAGACCTGGACATTCAAATGCCTGGACCATTCGAAAATCACTGAGGCTGATCTGCACTCCCACAGTAGGTAGAACTAAAGCTCACAGATACCCTGTCTCGTTCCATCAGGTGGATCTCGGATTCGCTGGCCTTCCTCTTTCCGACACAAGCTTCAGACAGTCTGGGATTTTGTTTAAAACAAGATCAATCCATTCTAAGAAATATTCTGTAATTGCTTATGTCTTACTGAGTATTTTTTTCATCTAAGATATGAAACAAGTAGCTAGTGAGAGAAAAGAAAGCCTTTTAAAAAATTAGATGCCCAGTCTCTACGTTATCAGAAATTATAAGGTTAAGACCTCTTAGATGAATCCTAGCTGCTTAATAATTTAAAGCTCCAGGGAGAGCAGAGATGTTCTAATAAGCTTCAGGCTGCTCCCTCTGGGCATCCAGGAGGGCAGCATTGCTTCCCAGGAGCAGGGGGGGTCAAGAGGAGTCTGTCTGGAGTTAAGGAAGGACAGTTTAGGAGAGACATTTATGGGGTGGGTTCAGGGGGATGAGAAAGGTACCAATGGTGGCTCAGAAGGTTCTAGCTGAGGCTAGCTCGTTCTCTGAGGGAGAACTGTCAAACTCGAGATTCCTTCCAATGTCTCCATGGCATTGAGGGTTTCTCAGCTCACCCTTCAGGCTCTGAGGAGAAGTGAGGGAAGTTCTTTGGGCTCTTCAATCCCTTTATACCACACCAGGCCTAGAGAGGAGAGGGAAGGGAGAGGAGCGGCTACGTGCTCAGGCACATGCGTGAACCTGCATGTGTGCAAATCTTTCACAAGGAATCTGAATTAAAATCTCTAAGAAAATACGGCAGGCTGAGGACACTCGCAGCATTTATTTTCCCAATGGAAATGTAAATAGTGGTGGGAGAAGATCAAAATATTTACAGAACAAACTGACCTGACCCAATTAAATGCTCCAAGAAATGCCTGCCTCGCCAAGGAGGCCAGACACTGACGGGCTCCACTCACCCTGATGGCATGTGCCACACACACACACACACACACACACACACACACACAACTGCCCTGGATCTTCTGCCTTTAGATAGCTGTCCAACTCACCCACAGCACACCCAACCTCAGGGCCTGCCAAAGGAGGGAAAAGATACAACAGTGCTCAGACTCTTGGTCAAGGTCCTGCTGGTGTGTGATGGAAGAGTTTCTTGTGGGCCCATCTCTTTTTTCAGCTTCATTCCCACAACTCAGGTTCAAGAACAAGGTGACACCATAAAGTAGCCCAAGGTCCTTCCCTCCCCCACAGCACAGTTAGAGTCACAACTGGGGCTAACACTAAATCCCCAAATGACCTTAATTTTAATTAAGGATGCTAAAATGGACCATTTAGAGTGAGCTCCTGTTTGCTAAACACGGCCTTTCTCAGTGGGACCCAGGTCGGATGTGAGCTCCACATTTGAAATTAAATTATGCCTGGGATAATATTGTCTTGAGCACACAGTTGCTGACACGATGTTGACAAAGACTTAGCCGGTGTTTTAATAAGAAAACAAAACACAGGAAAGAAAGCGGCCGAGTTTTCAGGCAGATCATTAAGGTGCACCACAGAGGCCAGGGGCTGGTGGTGACTGCATCACAGTTCGTCATACAACTTAAACTTCTTTTGACATCTAGTTATGTCGAAATGTGACTGATCACCCAGGGGTTGGAGCTCCTGAGAGGGAGAGGCTCACTGACAGGCAGGAGCTTAAATGAGAATCAGGAGGAAGTGGTACCCGGGCTTCCTGACAGTCCGCAGCTGCTACCTGGCTCCATCTCACCGAGGCAGGCCTGTTCTGATGAGGAGACCTATTAGCATCTGCACACTTCTGTCTCATTACCACGCATCTGCCCACCTTTATTCTGCCGCCGCCGCCTCTCATCTGACAGCTCAGGCGTTGTCAGGGGCTGGATACTGCAGAGTGGGGACCGCAGGCTCACTAGCTCTGCTTTTATTTCCTAAAGACTGGTGTGTGGTTTTGACAGTACCATGCTGAGGAGGTAAAGCAGGTAATTAACATATCGAGCAGTTTCTAAACAAAGCTGAGATATAGATTCTGCATAAAAGCACAACGGAGTTGGGGGCGGAGGGGGAGGGTGGGGAGGTGGGGAGACCTTAGCTCTGTCCAGTCCCATAGATCCACTAATCAAAGATGGGCTTTTGACATTTCAAATTAGGGAGGAGGAGGAAGGAGATGGAGGAGGAGGAGGAGGCGGTAGCTAACCCTTGATGTTGGTCAACTTGACGTTGGGACAGGAGCACAGCATCTCTTGCTGTCTATGCTTCCAAATGCACTCCCTGCTGAGAAAGGGAACCCCATGCTGCCCTCAATTAAAACAATAGGCAAATTAATATCCACTTCTGTCAAACAACTGCCTCACATACCTGCCCTAAAACCAGAGATTTAACAGTGACAGGAGCCCCACCGAACCCCACTGGAGTGCTATGGATGTGGCCAGGGTCATTGGATGTCCTCCACTGGCTTCCTGCAGCCCAAAGAGCTGGCTTAGCCTCTTCCCTAACAGCAGCCTTCCATGTCCACCTAAGCTTAACTTTTTCAAGGTCTGCGGGGGTTCTGTATTAAGCTGGAGGTTCCTGGCATTGGGAAGATACAGGGTGGAACACTGATAAAGGAGGGAACACTCAACTCTCTCATCACTGAGGAGCCATTAGGGCTTGGAAGGGAGCACAAAGAGTGCCCGCCGAGACCCAAACCTCAGGGGACCCAGAAGGAAACCCACAGTGGCATCCCTGCGGAGTCCCAGACAGCCTCAGATGGCATGTCGTTAGCAGCTCTACTTGGAGCCCGTGAGGAAACTCCTGGTGCTGGCAGCTTTCATCCTCCGATACCTCTTTGTTCTGCTCGGCCAGGGTTTGTATGGGTTAATGGAAAAATTACTGGTATTTTGCAACAATGCAATCAAAGTCAGTTCAGCAAACCCTGATAAAGTGAGAATAGCTCATTCAGATGGAGCTGGCAGGCCTGAACTCACAATTGCAAAGTTTGAATACAAAATAAGATATTCCCCCTTTAAAAAAAAAAAAAGACAGAATCCGTTGTCATTCATGCTAAAAAGGCATTACAGACTGTCGACACTGTACAGAAAAATAGGAGATGTTGACCTTTTTATTATAGACTTTTCTCTGCTGTTGCCCTCCTTTCAACTGCACATGGCTTCCCCCAGCTCCCCCGCCCGCCCTGCACTCATGCACGCTGTCTTCAGCTGTATGTTATCTCAAATAATTACCCTCGCTTCTGGCTGTCCCTGGCGACTTCTGCTGCTAAAAAAGCTACTCATTGTCGGAGACTGAAGAGGGATTTCCAGCCTGCTTCTTGTGGCCGGGCAACGGCTCTTAATTAACCACTCAGGTATTGTGGGAGCTCCCAGCCCGGCTCGCTTCCATATGGCGCGAACATGTCCGCAGTGATAAGCACGGGAGGAAATACTGTATCAAAAAGAAGCTCACACAACCGAAAGCTTGTGCAAATTATTTTTAATGATTCTTCTCTGGTAAGTCGGCTTATTTGTTATTTCAAGGAGAGAGAGAGAGAGAGAGAGAGAGAGAGAGAGAGAGAGAGAGAGAGAAATGCACTTGCCTTTGACCCAGATCCCCCTAGTCCATGCCTTATGCTGTCCCTCATCCTAAATCTCATCCTAAGCACTGTTCTAGAGAGTATTACAGGAGAGAGAAGCCCTTCCTATCGTCTCCCCTAGAAGGGTCCACTGTCACGGGCTTTTGTATCTATTGGATGCTTTGCTGTTCTGGAACTCACATGCACACACACACACACACACACACACACACACACACACACACGTTTCCCATAAGCAAGTGATTGTGAATAAGTCAAGAAGGGAGCTGTTTGGCCTCACATACCCTTGGTTCTACTATTCCTGCTTGAAATAATCAGGAGCAGGAGGGCCGAGTGGAAGGGATGCCTCTTATAAATCTAATTAAAGAGGAAGTAGCATTTATATTTTCAAACCCACCCACCGGCCAGCGCAAGGTGTCACTAGACATTATGTATGATTTTCCTTTGCGACAGAAACCATTACATTTAAAAATTCATTACAGCAAGGTTAGTTAGACACATGATGGATGCAGCCCTAATCCTGCCATAGATTATCACAGTTAAAATGTAAACGAAGAAAAATATTTTGTGCTTATCAGCATGTATGCGGAAATGTGTTTTACAGTGATGTATGGCGTTCTGTTTCTATTATTGTGACAGAAAGAAAGCAATACAAAACAATCCAGTGTTTATTGGAACATGCTTGCCATGATAACATGACATACCTGTTGTACATGACTTTTAAGCGCTCTCATTGAGGGCACTTGTCCAAAACTATGTGAAATGTGTTGGCGGTGCAAATCCAGCTGAAGTATGTGTGTGTGTGTTGTGTGTGTGTGTGTTATTCTGATTGTGGCTCTTTTTTAATAGGCTAATATTAATTTAAAATCATGTAGAAGGTTACAAAGCTGGCAGGCTGTTAGCCTGTTTCCTTTCTGACATGCTTAAAAAAGAGTGTGTGTATGTGTTTCAGAGATATCAGCTAAGGCTATAAAAAGGAGGCTTCTGTGTTTATTTTGTCTACAGACTGCCCAATGGGATGGAGTTTCCAGTGTGATGTCACTGGAAACATTGCTCCTCGGAGCAGTGAAATTAGCCCGATAGAAGAGGAACATAGAGCCTCACTTTCCAAAAAGGTGAGCGTGAAAATCAAAGGCCACATTGGGGACATCCTGGTCCCATCAGGGCCCAGGGGTGCTGCAGCTGTGACCTGGGCAGGATTGATGGCCCGAATGCACTGCAGAGTCCCTGTCTCCTGGGGAAGTCACCTCCTAACTCTTTTGGCCAAGTTCACTCACAATGTGGTTCCTGCCTTCCCTCCCCTCTCCTTTTTCTGCCAGCCCAGAACAATAGTACATCCAACTACAAAACGAACCAGAACACAAAAAGAAAAATAAACCCCTCGTCGGTCACAAGAAAAAGGGGAAAGAAAATTTATGACTAAACTCTATTTAAAGAAAAGGAACAGAAGGCAGAAGGCCTTCCTCTACTCCACAGCGTGCATCGCACATACCAGGTACCATCCCCAAGGCTTTCAGACAGGACTACCAGCAGACCTGGTGAGATATATACGGTCACAGTGGCTCCCTGTTACCCGGTGCATTTTGTGAACTGTAGCTAGCTTGCGCTCTCTCTCTCTCTCTCTCTTTCTCTCTCTCTCTCTCTCTCTCTCTCTCTCTCTCTCTCTCTCTCTCTCCTGCTTCCTATTGATAACAAATCTTAGAGTAGATTTGGAATTGGCCCGACTTGAAGATCAATTCTACCTTCCTTTCATTTGGTGTCTGAGCATCTCCCAGCTTGAGAGTGACCCAGGCTTACTGCGGAATTTCTCCAAGGCTTTACTCCCCAGCTCTTTTTCTTTTAACTTGTGTCTCCAGGAAGATGTCATTGTGAACATTAGCAAGGTGAAGCTTAGCACCTTCTGGGCCACAGCTGGCACAGGAAACAAGGAGCCAGCCAGCCAAGGATAATAAAGGCCTCAGCATTTCCTAGGCTGCCTGCTCCCCGGTCCTTCTCAGCCTGGTTGTTATCTTTAGGAAGTGCAAGGTGGAGGAGAGGGAAATCTTATCTGGCTCCCATCCCAGTTATAAGATGCAAAGCCCCTCCTATACACCTTGGGAACATTGTCACGGCGGGGTCAGATCTTGCTCAAACGGACTCCAGTGACTGAAGGGGCCTGTGACCTACATTGTCCTCCATGTCCTTTGTGGCATAAAACAGACTCAGCTGATTTCTTTCAAAGCTCATGTTATCGCATTTGCGAGAGTGTGGAGCCTCAACTCTCTTTTCGCAATGTGTGCTTCCTTCTGCATTTAATTCACCGATGAACATTTTATTTTTATTTTAATCTCTCTCTCTCTCTCTCTCTCTCTCTCTCTCTCTCTCTCTCTCTCTCTCTCTCTCTCTTTCCTTTCAGAACATTCTGGAAGCAGCTTGCCCCAGTACACCCTGTCAGTCCATTTCCCAGTTGAAGAATTTCCGCAAGCTGGGATCGTGAGGCTGTGGACTGACCCGGAGTTGCCCTATTAAATGCATTTGCGCCTTTGAGTTGAAGAATATTTGCTGAAAGCTGGATTACCACTTGGTAGACCACCAGCAGCTGTTGAAAAGCAGGGCATAAAAGCTTGTTTATGTCTTTAATGGCCCACTTAATTGATGAAGCAAGTATGTTCTTCATAATAAAATGCCAAGGAATAATCTTAATACCCCAATGTATGCTGCTAGTGAATTAAGAAACATCTGCTGTAATGTAAAAGAACATTTTATTTGGGGGTCTTCATTAAAAACATGATTCTATGGAGTTCTGCTGATTTATATTGTACACAACAAATTAGGATGTCTTGAAGTAATTATTCTTTACAATTAAACCTACAAGTCCACTCTTAGAGGGGGAAAAAAGTCTGCCTTATCTTCCTTTCCTTCGATCCCAGTGCACACTGGGTTCCTCCATTTCATCTAAGAGATGTGGAGTCCAACGTGGAGCACCCATTTGTGTCCACTCCTCTTAGGAAGACATGCAAACCTAGCCCTGCTCCTGAGGGCTTCTGCAGAATAAATAGCTCTAGAGAGTTGCCGGAAGCTAAGAGTAACTCCTTTCAGTAATCTCTTGTCTGACTCCAATGTGGAGTTCACTTTAGTGGACTCAGGTTTGGGGCTAAATGGAGGAAAAGAAGATGTCCCCACCCTGAAGGCTGAGTCTATGACTTGAAGGTGGGCTGGAAGGAATCTATCCCACCCAGAAACAGAGCTTTGAGAACCCAGGATTGAGTGGCTGTAGATTGTCTGAAAGAAAGAAGGTGCTGAAGGGACAGAGTGTGACCAGCTTGCCAGTGCTGGCTCCCATCCCCCTTCTCCAGATGGCGTCTGTCTCCCACACACCCGCTATCACACCAGGAAGCCACATGTCACCACCCCTGCACCCAACACCACTCATGATACAGGGACATGTCGATTGCTTCCTGGAGTTTGGTCCCTAGAACAGCCCTCCTGCTTCAGAAGCCAAAAGACAAGTTATTTTAAAAACGAACACAGGGCAAGTGGGTGGTTCAAGGGCAGAGATTTGCAACCCTGGCAGCTTTGGAGAGTGATTTGGGAAAACAGAAAGGCACCTGTTCTCTGATCTCACTGTTGGAGATGCCTTTTGAATACACAGAAGCCACAGGACGTTTCTGGTTTTGTTTTATAAAATTTTATATTGAATTAAGTTGAATTCTCCATTCTCATTTTCTTGGTCTCCTGCATGATGGGATTACACATTGATCTTTTTTGGGGGGGCAACTTTGGGGACTGGAGTACTAGACATCAAACCTAGGGCTTCGAACATGCTGAGCACACTGCCGTATAGCTATACCCAGCCCATTAGTGTTTGCAGACACAGGAAGAAACTACTGCTTTGGAGAGAAAGATAGGTGTTTTTGTTTGTTTGTCTGTTTTAAGATGGATGGCACTTTTCTCAGTCAGATGTTTCCATGAGCTGTTCAGGCTTTAAAAAATGCAATACTAGCAACTGTTGGTAGGAAGGTTATATGGTATGGTTGCCATGGCTGACGGTATGGTTGCCATAGCTGACGGTATGGTTGCCATGGCTGGCAGCATAGAAATTCTTTAAAACATTAAAAATAGAGTTGCCTGGGGTTGAGCAATTCTGCTTCTAGGCATGTACTTCAAAGAACTGGAAGCATAGTTCTCCAGACAAATGTATATATGTTGGTTCACAGGAGCCTTGTTCACAGCAGCCACAAGGAAACAACACAAAGACCCATCAAAATGTGCTATGGAAAGAGGGTGGAATATTACTCAGCCTTTAAAAGCAAGTAAATTCTGAACCAGCCTACAACATGGATCATGCCAAGTGAAGTAAGTCAGACATAAAATAATAGATACTGTATGTCTTAGTTGCTTTAATGAGATTCCACTCCCAAGGCAACTTATAGAATAATGAGTTTATGGGGTCTTATAGTTCCTGAGGGATGAGAGTTCATCACCATCACGACAGAGAGCTTAACAGTCAGCAGGCAGGTACATCTTGAGATTAAGCATGAGACAGAGAGGACAAGACACTGGGAATGGTGTGAGTTTTTTGAAACCTCAAAGCCTGTCTCCCAATGGCATACCTCCTCCAACAAGGCTACACCCTCCCAATCCTTGCCAAACAGTTCCACCAAGTAGAGACCAAGTGTTCAGATGTATTAGCCACTCTAATTGAAACAACCATACTGTATGAGCCCTGTACATGAACTACCTAGAGAAGTGCAGCTTAAGAGACAAATGGTAGAAAGGTAGCCGCTGGGACTGGTGCGAAAGAATGAAGAGAAATTGTCTGATGGAGACAGAATATCAAATTGGGAAGAGCAAAGAATTCTGGAGGCAGATGGTGGTGACTGCCTCAGGAGGACATGACTGCCCCTCTGCTGCTGACCTTGACAATGGCCATGACAGCAAATGCTATTGTGTGAATTATACTACAATTTAGCAGTATTTTTTTTAAAAAAGGTTAATTCGAGGCTATCATGACTGTCATCATATGAGGCTAGTGAGCAAAAGACAGAGAGCTAATAACTGCATAGCAAGTATTACAGGAGTCCTTGAGGCACCTGTGATCTGAGAGAGGGTAGGGAAGTGGATAAGAGAGGCTGTGGGGGGGTTTTCCTGAGCAATGTGGTGGCAGAGGGAGGAAGAAGCTCTCATCTACCTGGGGCCAGGGGAGGGATTCAGCTAGGTAAGTGTTTTCCCGTGTGACTGACAATAGTCTGTGAATTTCTGGGAACTCCTTATGAGGATGACGACTTTACTATGGAAGAACCCTTAAGTGAGTCAATTCCTGTGTAGAAATTTGGCCTTAGTTCTTCCTCACAGCCTCAAGCTCCCAGAAATAAGACTCAGACTCAAAATATATGTACAAATCCCTGGCCCCATAGCTAGGCTCTTCTCTGACTAGAACATAAATTATCTCATTTATTCTAATCTACATTCTGCCACATGGCTGATCACCTATGCTTAGGTATCATGCATCTGTCTCCTCGCTTCTTCGGGGGCAAATCTTCCCACACCTGGCTCTATCCCAGAATCCTTTCTGCCTCCCAGATATGCCACCTCCCATTTCCTGCCTAAGCCATTGGTCACAGGCTTTTTAATTGACATGTGATGCATCCATACAATACATAAGATATTCTCTCTACAGTCCTGGGCGAATGTGTTGTTAACATGTTGTGCCATGTTGAGTATCGCAATGCCTCCTCCCCATCGGCAACGGTGAGGCCTTCTCTTGGTCCAAATGTGAACGTTGGCAGTGCAGAAATGTCCACTGCAGCTTTCTCCCCTTGGATGTTTGTAACCTGAAGACTGTTCCCTTACCAAGATTAACTAATCCTGTCCCTTGGTTTAGCTATTTACCATAGCCCAGCCTCCTTGATTCAACTCTATTTGTATGTAAAAGCCCTGCCTCCATTATATATATATATGTGGTGTGTGTCTGTGTGTGTGTCTGTGTGTGTATTAAACATGCAGAGCCTCTTGGATGCTGCATCTTCTCCATCAGAAAGCCCAGGCTGCCTGGTCCTACCCTTTCTCTGTAAGTATACCTATCTTTGCTTCATCCCCTCACCACCACAGTCAGTTCAAGTCCCTGAGACATTCCCACACTCAGATGTCCTTAGACTCTGAACAAAGAGGTCCTACCTTTTGGGCTATCTTTATTTGTTTATATTTTTATGAATTTAGCCCAGGATGGATTAAACTCAAGATCCTCCTGCCTCAGCTTCCCAAGTGTTGGGATTATAAGCATGAGTCACCACGTCCTTCTGCGATTTTGAGGCCTCTCTTCTGTCCCTCTGTGGCTGTGGCCACTCCCCCATACAAGGACATTGGGATATCTATCAAAGTCTGCAATCTGTCCTGCTCAGCACCTATTGCCCTGTCCAGAGTGACAGAAAGTCTCAGGCTTGACCATTTAGTCAGTTTGATGAGCATACTCCTGCCAATGACAGCGCCGGTTATATGGAAATGAAGCTTCTTCCTTGGGACTCGGTAATATTTCATTTGTGGACACAAGTTTTTGAGTTTATTACATTTTCATATGCCATGTGCTTTTTTTTCAATCATTAAAAAAGTACAAATTCTCTGAGACTGGTAGGTTGGTGACTGGATCTCCTGTCAGTCATAGTTTGGCAGTGATTGTCTAGATATGCCCAAGAGCCTGGAATTCCCTTTTTGATCCTCCAACACCATTTCTGGGGTTGATTTCCTGCTTTCCAAGGGTTAACAGGGACACAGTGTGTGTACTCCTAGGTATCAAACAGCTAGGAGTCACATATGGGCATAAGCTGGATGTGGGGTCTATGGCCGAAGAAGAGCCCCTCTCTGTGTGCAAAGACCCTAGGACTGGGAAGAGGAAGCAAAGGTATGACTCTGAAGAGTTCAAGAATTCTAAAGTCAAGTGCAACTTCTGGCCATTGGTTCTCCATTTTCATCTCTTTTTTTTGGGGGGGGGGGGGTTTCGAGACAGGGTTTCTCTGTGTAGCCCTGGTTGTCGTGGAACTCCCTCTGTAGACCAGGCTGGCCTCGAACTCAGAAATCCGCCTGCCTCTGCCTCCTGAGTGCTGGGATTAAAGGCATGTGCCACCACCACCTGGCCATTTTAATCTCAGTGTGTACAAATGTTGAGGAGACCCTGGCCCCACCAATCTACAGCTTTTAGTCAGGTCTGTGCCTGATACAGGCTGGGTCAAAACAGCATTAGGGTTCCAAGAGTAGGTAATTTAGTTCAGTGTGGGGTTGGAGAGAGGCAAGACGGTCCCCTTCCCTAGCAGATGGGTGCTTACTTTTTATATTGATGCTGAAGAAAGAGGAACCCTCAAATAATGTAGGAGCC
>CM052707.1:22732555-22783054 GCA_028551405.1 Uromys caudimaculatus | reverse complement strand
TTTTTTTTTTTTTTTTTTTTTTTTTTTTTTTTTTTTTTTTTTTTTTTTTTGCCCAGCTCATCATTAATCTTGTGAGTGTGGCTGAAGTCTCATCCTACCTCCAGCTTCTGCCAGAGAGGAGCTGGCAATCAAGAGAGCAGTCTCCTCTGCAAAGGTGCTCCCAGGTCAGCCTAGCTGCAGGGAATGAAGGCTTGCAGGGTGGGGGCGGGGTGGGCAGGCTGGACTCAACCTTTCTCGGGATCGATGCAGGGGGAAAAAAAAGGAATAAAATATCCTTTTCTGAACACAAAGTTTTTAAAATTCACTTAAGTATGTTAAACTTTTGTGTTACCCAAATATTATTGGTTTGGTGAGGCAATGTGCTGTAAGGTTATGGAGTCGCTGAAAACAGCCCAGGGAAACTCCAAGCTGGCGCAGCATCAGAAAACAAGCTAGAAGGCAAGCAGACCCTCCAAGGTGACCCTACTTCATACCACAGGGGGCAGTCCACCTCCCAGAATCCTGCATTGAGAGAAAAGCAAAAGCAAGCGCCCAGGTAACACAACCCCCATGGCCCTTGTATCCTATAGAACTTGGTGGTGCCTCCAGCTGCCCTATAGTCAGCAATCACCTTTCCATGCCTATACCTTGGTAGCTGTTCCCTGGCTCACACTCCCTCCCTCCTCCAGCTGGACACAGTCACTCACAGTTGGTGTTGTTCAGCCTGCGCTTACACTGTGGCATTTCCCTTAGCTGCCTGTCAGAGTCTCCTGGGTATAGTCAGACTCTTCTCCATCAGCCAAGGGACCATCTCTCTCTCTTCTTCCTTTCATGGAACTTCAGTTTGTAGTCTTTCATCTTGTCCTTGGGTACTGTGATTGAGCCAGCCCACAATCCCATCCATGTGTGCATGATAACTCGTGTACCCTTCTGGAATCTCTGATTTTCCTATATCAAAGGAGGGAAGGCATGAGTAGTTCATGTGGCATGGGGGCGGTTGACCCAAGGTTCCAGGAGATGTGCATAATGCAAGAGGACCCACTGTGTGTGACTTTGTGTCTAAGCTGAGTCAAAGGAAGCACCTGTCAAGAATTCCCCTAAGGGCACAGGTCATCATGTCACTAGCAGATTTCCTGTTTGAAACTATTTTCTTGTATTTCAATTTTGGTTCTTGAACAGAGCATGGGACCTTGTACTTATGTGGCCCCTCCTCATCTCTTCCCTTCTTGTTCTTGTCCTCTGTCCTCACTGCCACCCTCTAGATAGTTATGTTCCAAACCAAGTTACTGACATCCTTTTGCCAAAAAGCTTCACATATCCAAATGTATTCATTGAAGCTATCTGTATATAACAGTCCCCAAATAATGCTGGCTTTGGAGAAGAGAATGAATGTTTTCCTCATTTCCAACATCTGGAAGTAGTTATTTCAGGATATGGAATAATGAAACCTAACTCCTCCACGCATGGGTGCCATTCCAAAATCCTCATGGGTGACTAGAGCTCCAGTGGGAAGCTGGGAGGGACAACAGACAGGTACTTCCCCGAAGAACAAATCTAAGGAGTCACGTATACTACCGTTCTTTCTAACTGGTGGCCCAAAACCTAGCTGCAAGAGATCCTAGAAAAATTAGGGTTTTGTTATTATTTGTTCTTTTCCCAAATGGACAAATGCCCAGTGAAGATTTCAGGTTCCATTTCAAAAGATGAAAGGAGGAAGAGATGGGGCATTGAGGAGTTTCTGCCCTATGTGAAGTATCTATGCCATTTCTTTTACTTTAAACCTGTTTTATGTTTGCCAAAATGATTCAGGCATGTAACCGAAATAGTTAAATATAAAAGGCTTGTGAAGGAAATATGATATTTTTTGCTGCTAACTCCAAAGCTCTGTACAAAAGCAATAATTTTAGTTTTGGGATTTGTTAAAAGTAATTCTGAACAAATAATAAAATTATAGTTTTCTCTATATCCCTTAATTTTGGGCTTTTAAAATTGACTTTCTACTGTAGTCAGCAAAGATTTGTCTGTCTTCGTCTCTCAGACATACATGCCTGACCAGTTCTGTTCTCCAGATTTTCCCAATGAAATCATGTAAAATTTCCCAGTTAAGAACTGGCCAATGTATTCACTGTTGCAGACATGTAAATGTGGCTCACTCTGTGGCATCACAAACACATTTCATTTTGTGCCTCTCCTTGGAATGAAAAATCACCCTGTCTTTATCATTTCCTTAGGTTTTTGTTTTTGTTTTTGTTTTTAAACAAACAGATAAATAAACAAAAAACTCCCTGGAACCTCAGAGGTAGCTTAGTTTGCCTTGTAAGCATAAGAGCATGAGTTTAGAGTCTCAACACCAATGTAAAACATCCTAGTTCTGGAGAGGTGAAGACAAGAGGATCCTGGGGACTCAGTAGCCAGCTAGTCTAGCCAATAGGCAAGATCCAGGTTTTTTGGGAGGTGGGGGGTTGAGACAGGGTTTCTCTGTATAGCCCTGGCTGTCCTGGAACTCACTCTGTAGACCAGGCTGGCCTCGAACTCAGAAATCTGCCTGTCTCTACCTCCCAAGTGCTGGGATTAAAGGCGTGCGCCACCACTGCCCGGCAAGATCCAGATTTTAGAGAGACCCTCTAAAAACAAAATGTGGACAGTGATCAAGCAAGAAACCTAACATCAACCTCTTGCTTCTACATGGACACGCACACGCACACACGCACACACACACACACACACTACAAACGTGTGTGTGTATGTTTACATGCCTACATATAACACATTTTTAAAAATTAAACTTTCTTATTTCCTCCAAGAGCCTCTTAACATGAGCCATGTTTTTCTCTCCAGCAGACCCTTCTCACAAAACCTTCTGCCTTACTCTAAAGTAATTATTCTTTAGAACTAGAGTAGAGCTGCTCATTACCTCATTCTGAAATTTTCTTTACCCCTTTCATGTAAGAGATTTGCTTCCTAGATCCCAAATTTCCTTAGTCATTAAAATGCATCTTCTCTGTGTTTTCAAGGAAGGATCCACAGGAGATCAGTTTTCTATCTAGAAGATGTCTTGATTCTACCTACCACTGGATAGTTTGGCTGGGTATGGAATTTATGTTGAAAACTCATTTTATTCAGTATGTTAAAGGCTATATATGTTATCTTCTAGTGTTACTAATAATCTAATTCAATTGCTTTACATCTTTTGTATACTGCATAATTTCATGTTTCTCTCAGAAAATTCAAGAGTCTCTGTGACCTCTGTTCTTGTATATCTGTTATACCACATTGATGTGCCTAAGATGGGCCTTACAGACATGATGCTGGGCTTTCAACCCATAAGGAAATTCATGCTCTTCACTTCTGAGACCATTCTTGGTGTTCCTTGCTTGGTAATTTCCTCTCTTCCATTGTGTGTCTTCACTGTTTTTTCTTTATAGAATGCCCAGCAGTCAGGATGTCAAAGCTGTGTTAGACATCAGTTTTAACTTTTTGCCCCCCCCCCAGTCTTTTTTGCTTCATTTTCTAAGAGGTCTTTTCAGCTGCACCTGTCAATCTTCATGGTGTATTTGTCATGTCTGCAACCCTGCTCTGAATTTACACAGCTCTTTCTTGATTAGTTTTGACTGAGTTTTAAAACTCTGGTTCCTCATTCTGATGTTGTAACCATTATAGATTTTCATCTCTGCAAACATACTTGATACATGTTTCTTCCTGCACAGCTCTGATACCTAAGAATGTCCATAGTTCTGAATTCCTGTTTGCCTCTCATTATGGCACATAGGCTCATATTTGCACCTCTGGTTTGCAGCTGGTTTTTACTGTTTTGAGAACTTATGGACGCTTTGGCATGTGGGGCCTGGCTGGCAGGCCTTTGCTTATGGACCAGTTGCCTGCTCAGCTGAGATATGAGAAAGCCTGTACTCACTCTGCCATCAACTCTCTTTGCTTTCCATACATGTTCTCACCACTGTGACGCCCACTTACTTGCCTTCTTCAAAACTCCCACCCCTTTGAAGCCCACATCACCTTCATGATAGACTGAAAATGGAAGCCAAAATCAGTTGTTTTTCCTTCTGGAAATGCTCTGTCATATATTTTGTCACAACAACAGTGAAAGGTACTGAAAATAGTCCTTGTTTTTCTTTTTAGGAGTTGACTTTCCATAACTGTGAATCCTCTGGGGCAAGTTTATATTTAAGAATATAGCCGGGATGGTGGCACAGGCCTATAACTTTGGCTATTTAGGAAGCAGCGGGAGGAAGATTACAAGTCCAAACTTGGCCTGTCTGGACTGCGGAGCAAAGACCAGTTTAGAAAACTTAGTGACACTTCATTTCAAAATGAAACTTAAACAGGGCTGGGGCTATGCTCTGTAACAAAGTTCCTGCCTGACATGTACAAGGCTCTTGCACACACACACACACACATACACACACACACCAATCACAGAATAATATTAACTGACTAACGGTCCCACTTGCCTGATACAGCCTGTTGACTGGTGAATGATTTGGTAGCATATTGTATCATAAGTGTGTTCCTTTGTGTCTTCTCTGGTTCTAGATCGATCGGAGAGGAATTCCCAACTCTTCTTCCAACTTGTAGGTTACAAGTCTGGTGGTTCATTCTGGGACATGGTGAAAATAAGTTTCCTTGCTATTTCAGTGGTTTCCTGGATCTACCTGTTTCTATTACAGCATCTCATCCTTTCTGGCTAAAATGTTCATCTCATCTCTAGAAATAGTCTATTCTAATGTAATGCAGCTAAGCATTGCAGGAATCTCTAGCTCAAGTACAGTGGAGATTTATTGAATGTATTGAGACTATAGATTGCAGAAGTCTCTGATTCTAGCAGAGATGGGGAATGCATTTACAGCTAGGCATTTATCCCAGTGGGGTTACACCTCCCTACAGACCCATATAGATGCTCTCCTATCATTATCCTGCAAAGCCACCCCAGCCTCTCTTCCCCATGTCACTCTTTTCTGTGTCCTTTCTCCATACTTGTTGACAGTTAAATGAATCTGTTCCTTACTTTTACTAGAATGAACACTTCATGAAACCATTATCTACTGAACTGTTCTCACTTAAACTATGGACTGGCACATAGTAGATGCTCAATAAAACCCCATGTACTGATAAAATGCTTGCTACTGAGTTCTGGGTTTTTGCACACACCTTTCTCTCTAACAGTCTCCTCTTCTGTGACCAGAAAAGTCTTAACAAAAGGTTGAAGCAGAGTTGAAGGTGTGACACCTTACAAACCAGCTCCCAGCCCCTCTCACAGGGCTGCATCTCAGCACAACAGGAACTGGCCAGTTACAAAGCAATTCTTTCACCTTGAAAAATGAGAATTGAAAGGATTAAAGGCCCAAAGGTGACTTTGCTTGTTGTACATGTAATTACAGAAAAAGAAGGCCATCCAGTTGCATTCTCATGGTACTAAAGCACCAAAAAAAAAAAAAACCAAAAAAACAAAAAAAAACCCCAAACAAACTCAAAGGAAACAGCAGACTGGTGTGTTCAGTTTCCTGCTGTGAGTTAAAATCGCATTAACATCCAAGTGCAGAAGGGATTCACGTAGATTTAGACTTCCTGCTATTCTTATGAAGTTAGAGGCCCTCTTTATGGCAGGCCAGCATTCCGAGGTAGGGAAGCATCATGGGGGGTGTGGGACATCATCCCGTTTGGGTGGGTTGACGAAGCTCACACTGGTTTCATCCCCATGTGACCCTCCTGCTCTGTCATGCTGATCACGGGAAGCATTTGTTCAGTGTCTTCTAGATGAGAGTACATCAGGAACTGAGCATTGGGTCCTTAGCCCCTCCACATCCCCTGAGATTGAGCTTGGTACAGACAATAGGCAGATGTTCAGTGCACAGTCTCAGGGCGTAGCTCTGAGGGTTTCACCTGGGCTTGAGCCCCCTCCTCTTTCTCTGCTTCCTCTCTGTCAGTAGACGACGAAGCATCTCCACACACATGCCGGGCTCCATGTGGTCCTGCTGAAGCTCCCAGGGCCAAGCAAACATGGACGGGCCCCTCTACGACTATATGCCAAAGCAAATTCTTCCTCCCTTAAATTCTTTATGTCAGCTGTTTTGTCAAAGCCGCATACATTTCGACAAAAGATTTCAAATGTCTCTGCTCGATGGATGTCCTTTGGGATGGCTCATCATATCGATGTGACTGGGTTGACTTGTCACCCTGGGTGTGCCCATGAAAGCATTTCCAGGGAGCTTTAACTGAGATGGGGGAGACCTACCCTGACTGGACGTCCCATGGGCTGAATCCATACTGAACAAGAAGGAGGGTCTGCTAAGCTTCAATGTTCCTCTCTCTGCTTCCTGACTCAGGATACAGCCTGAACAGCCACCCGGCTCTCTTATTTCCATGCCTGCACTACCACAATGAACCATATCCCTTCTTACACCCTGAGCCAAAGTAAACCCTTCCCTCCTCAAGTCGCTTGTGCTGTGTATTTCATCCCAGGAAGGAGAAAATGAAATGAATACACAGCCCTTAAGAAGCTCTCTCCCTCGTCTGTTACTGGCCTCTTCCAGAAATAAAATAGACATTATTTTTAAAAGAACAGGCTTAAGATAATTCTTTTTTCCCCCAGAATCAGGCTGACAAATACTGACTACACAGGAGACACTTCCCCAGGGACAGTGAGTACTTCATTTCCTTCATATAAACAAACACAGGCCTTTTCTCAAAACAAGGTGGTGGTGCTCACGTACAAGCCAAATGGTGAGGTCACTGCCTGCGAGGCCCTGCCAGGCAGTGGCGGGGACCCACTAGGCAAGAACAATTTCCTACGGTAGCATGTGTGGTCGGAGGCTTCCCTTGGCCCTTCCACATAGGCAATTCCTCATTTGGTAAGTCCCTGAAGGTCAAACGGACTTGGAGAAGCAGGCAGGAGCAACTGAAGGTGACCCCCAGGTTTCGAACTACTAGCCAGAGACAGAGTCAGCTAGACCCTTCTGCAGTGGGATATTCTCTGGAGATAGACGCAGTGGTTGCTCTCATTGAAAATGATGACTCAGCAAACAAAGGCAGCTTGCGTAAATCGCTTGCTGTTCTGCACAGTGAACTAGGATGTAGAGATGGGGAGACTGGGGTGGGGAGGCTGGAAGAGGGAGACTGGCCTCAACTAGCCCTTCTCGTGTGGAGAATCAGGCCTAAGAGTGAAGCTGATGAGCAGCCAACGGAGTTTTGCAAGTGTCTGACGTATAAACACGAGCTGGTTCAAAGTGATCCACGGTAGACAGTCCGCCCCTGCGACTTTCCAAGCAGCCGTGAAAGGCTGTGGTTATGAGACATGAGAAGTGCACATCTCTCAGATCCCAGCTCCTCTGCCAAAAACATGTCCGAAATGACGTTTCCGACATGCGGCTATTAGTCTCCGGCTTCCATTACTACAGAGATTAGCGCCTCTGCCAAACTTTTTAAGGTTAGGCAAAACCTGGCGTTGAGAGGTTGGTATATATTAGCACAAAACAAAATGTTGCAGAGACTGCTCTTTTATGCAGAAGCAAAGTGAGTGCCAGCAGTCACCTTGGATAGCTGTGTTGTTACTCTATCTCATTCAAGAATGTCTACCACCAGCTCCCCAAGATCGTGGTGCAGGTAAAAATGCCCCCTGCAGCTGACCTCATGCCCCTCCCTTCGTCCCTGTCTTAGGCTCTTCCTTCTGTCTTCTGGGAAGCTAAGAGTTGCAAGTCTAATATTCCTCTGCCACCAAACAGTGCACTGAACCTGAAACTGAGCACCTAGTGATCTGACGTCACACAAAATTCTATCACTTATAAGTTATATGTGCCTCAGTTTCCAGAGCTGCCAGATGACTGTGGCATTGGCTGTCATAGGAAGAGAAAACCAGAGTTTTTCCGCAGGATAAAGTCAAAGCCAGATGACTTGTGAAGCTCACCACACCTCAGAACTGGTCAAGGCCATGGCAGTGAAGGAAATCCCCACTGTCCTGACATCACACTGATTACTATGTCACCCTGAATACAGGACTTTGGGGTCAAGGGATGGGACTGTGCTCTAGGGAAGAGGCTTGCTCAAGTGGCATGTCAGTCTCTAAGGCACAGTCACCAGGATCCCAGGAGAACCTCGAAGCAATACTGAGAGGGCAGCGTCTTAATTTATCATTGTCGTTATCATCATCATCATCATCACCATCATCATCATCATCACCATCATCATCATCATCATGTGTTGTTGTTGTTATAATTTTTCGAGACAAGGTTTCTCTATGTAACATCCCTGGCTATCTTGGAACTTGCTTTGTAGGCCAGGCTGGCCTCAAAGTCTCAGATCTTCCTGCCTCTGGAATACTGGGATTAAAGATGGGTGAAGACAGCCTCTTTAAACGTCGAGAGAAACCTGGATCAAGCACTTCGGCTGATAAGTAGCAATAACTTGGGAGACTACAAAGGGGACAGCAACTTGCCCATTGGGAAGGAATTCTAGAAGCAATATTTATTCCAGGCAACACAATGACTCTCAAAGGCTTCAGTACTGGGAAGGTAAGAAGGTTCTGGATCTTTCTCAGGAACATAAATAAGTCCCTCCACCTGTTTCTTCCTCTCCAGGCCTGATTGCCCTTCAACCTCAGTGGCCACAGCATGCCCCTGCTGGATCCTTCCCAGCCACCCTACCCCCATACCAACCCAGCTCTCTTACAAGAACTGGGAGAGCATGCCCTGGCTCATGCAGGCTGCCTGGGTCAGAGTCCTGCTTGGTACCATGGGACTAGGACCAGGCAGGCTGGAAGCCTGTCTGTAATTCTTTGTTTAGGTCAAGCAAAGGAACACTCGTGGGTAATTCGCAAAGTGTCTGTACTCAGAGGTATTGCCAATCTCATTATCATTAATTTTTGCATATTTAACTACAGTTTTTAATTAGATGGCATTTTATTATTCATGCACATAATTTGTGTCGAAGTCTGACTGCTCCCTTGAAGGAAAAAAAGGGGGGGCAGGAGTCAGATATTTCTGAATTGGAAGTCAGGGTTGCTGCTTCTATTTGGCTGGAGAGCAGAGAGGCCTCTGAGTCTATAATGGTTCTCTTTTAATTTTGCTAATAGCTATCATGTTATGTACCTTTATAAATTTGTTAAATCCAGAGTGCTGGGAGTAGTCTCTGTATGCGGTGACGGTAAACAGCCTGCTCTGTTTGGTCTGCGCATACAAACTGTTTGCTCAAGCTCCTTGATGTATTATTAAAACGGGTAATGGGCCCCTGGGAATGCATCTAGTTATAGGCCTTCATTTGCAGAATAAACCATGCGTTGTTTTCATCTTTACTCATGATTGTTAATGGCGCTGATGATGAGATGGGTGGGTTCTCTGGGCTCGGCCTCGATCCGCGCCTGCTTTATTATGCAGGCAAAATGGCCAGGCTGCTGATTTTGTGGAAGGTTTTCAATTAGTCATTTGGCTGAACACATCTGTGCTGGCATCCACCCAGAGCTGGACGGCAGCTATTACCCGTTTACACCCGCTGAACCGTGGCCATAAACTCGGATGGGAATAAACCTAAATTGGCCTTTTAGATATGGCTGAAAAGTTGTAATGTTGCAGTGTTTTATAGCAGTGTCAGGAAGGTGTGAACTTTCCGCCTTCAGGCCTAGGAACCTGCTGTGATCTTCCAGTCCGTCCAAAAGACTCACTTATAGACTGGCTCTAAGATCTGTTTACCAGTTCGTGTCCATGACTTAATTGGCCTGCTAAGTGGGTAAGATTGCACTGTAGTGCTGTGGTGGCTTTTTAGTTTAACTGTGTTGGTAAACAAAGCAGAGAGAGGCTGCCTTGGCGTTATTGGGCAGTGGTTGATACAGGCTCCCGCACCTTTTAACCGAAATGAACACCACTTTGTAGCAGACCAGAGAGGCTTCCTGGGGCTGAAGTGCCACCCGACTGCACTAGGACAGAGAATTTGTCGCTGATATGCAGAAGGAGAAGCAGGTGACCAGGTGACTGTGGTAGCACTGTGTCTCTTTGATGCTGAGCTCCTGAGTGGCGTGCTGATATTTCTGAAGGCTGCGCATCAAGAGGACCCTGTACTGTTCCCTGCACTCCCAAGGAGCAGTAGGCAAGGTGGCTGAGGGCAGTCGTAGGCTTCTGAGGAGTGATTGGCAGTGACCTTTCCCTGGGGCTTTAGCTTTTGGTAGTCTCACTGTAGCCTCCTGATTGCCTATGCTCACCCTCAGTAGACGTGATAAACACAATGGCTCCTGGCAAACCCTGACTCTGTCTTCTGTGGGAGGGCTCATTTCCTGTGGCCCCTCCCCTCCTTATATGTCATCTTGTTTCCTAATTTCTGTTACCGCTAATCTTCTCCAGTCTGTGAGTGCTGGTTGGAATTTGGTTTCACTCTCTCCTGTGGCACGCCCGTGCCTTTCCCCCTTGCTGTCTGAAGTCCTCAGACTCTCGGCCACCACCATTGCCATCTCCATGGTGCTCTTCATCTCCAGCGTTGCCCCATCCAACCCCATGGCTTTGTTACCGTGTCACATAGCACATAGGAGAGTCCACACGAGCATACCTTTAGTCTTCATAGCAGGAGCACCGGGACCAGGGCACAGTCATCCTGCCCACCTCAGGGATGAGGAAGATAAAGTGTAAACAGATACAGAGACGGTGGAGAAAACTGCTCTAGGTCACGCCCACAGCAGGCAAATGCAGGGACTTGAGTGCAAGCAGCAGGGTCCCCAGCGAGGGCACGTTCCTTAAGCCCTGGGTCTGAAAAGGCGAACTGAGATCAGGATGGCGTTCATCAGCGGGGTCTGCTTTATGTTCATACCTTTTCCACACTGGTGAATAACTAGGTGAATACGTGTGTGTGTGTGTGTGTGTGTGTGTGTGTGTGTGTGTGTGTGTGTGTGTGTGTGTATGAACATATATGGACATATATACATGTATACATATATACATGTGTACATATACATATATACACATATATACATGTGTACATATACATATATACACATATATGTATGCGTATACATACATACACATATATGTATGCGTATACATACATACACATATATGTATGCGTATACATACATACACATATATGTATCCATATATACACACATATGTAGTATGTATACTTACACATACATATATGCGTACATATATATAGTATGTATACATACATATATTTACACATATAAGAACTATACACAGTTACATACACACTTGCTCTTTCAGATGATGAGAGTAGCAGCAAGGAGTCAGGGGATGACCTGCCCAGTTTGATGTTATTAAACTCCTTAAGTTTTGCAATACCAAATACATCTGTCAGAAGTTGAAATTTTTCTATTTCTTTTCTTTCTTTTTCTTTTTTTTTTTTTTTTTTTGGCTGCTTGTGAAATGAAACCATTGAACTTGTTAGCAGTGAAGTTAATAATCTCTCTCTCTCTCTGGCCATTCGACTTCAGGCCCTCAAGAAAATTGAGATGCTCCCTATTAAAATTAAGATACTCTAACGAACACGCCCAATCTCTTCTCTTCTGGTAACAGAGGCCTTTTACTACATAGCTTGTATTGTGGCTGGGAGCGGAGGCTGGGGGTGAGGCTGCCTGGGTTCAGATCAGGCAGGACAGTTCCTAGCCGCAAGATGACAGGAGCCTTCCTGAATTATAATTTCCTCCTTTGTGAAATGAGAACTCCTAGAGCGCACCAGCCTCCCAAGGTGGTTACAAAGACTAAAGTGGGCATAGTACTTAGGAAAGTGTCTGGCGCTTGACTAGTATCCTGTAATTTTTTATGGACCATAAACTTTATGACAACTTAGCCTAACAGGCTGGATGCCAGGGAAAGGAATTCTGTCTCTTGTTTAAGATGTCTGTTTTCAAAAACAGCTTCTTAAAGGTTATAGGATCTGAAATGTTATGAACTGTAATAGCTGTTGAAACTGACTAACTGACTCTTTCGCTAATCTCAAGGACAAGATTGTATATATGTGTGTGTGTGTGTGTGTGTGTGTGTGTGTGTGTGTGTGTGTGTGTATATATATATATATATATATATATATATATATATATATATATATATATATATATGCCTTCGCCAGTCGCATGCATAACCCAACTCCTGGTGTACTGTGTGCCCAATAAATGATGACTAGACAGGTGGGACAATAGCACACATGGCTCATCAGCCTCTGCTTTAGTCAGTCTTCATCACTATGGTAAACACATGAGAGAAACAATTTAAAAAGAAGCGTTCTTCATGGCTCCTGATTTCAGAGGACTCATTTAGCCAGTGGTCTCTCGGTCCTATGGCCTCAGTAGGCAAAATTTACCATCTTTAAAATGTGAATCCCTCGGCCCACCCTTGACACACTAGACCACAACTCTGCATTTTGAATAGTTTTTAGCATTGAAAGCCTTGCATGTGAGCTTGCAGATAATTCTGTATCCATAGAAAAATTATTTCTAGCCCTTGACTAGTTTCTCACAGGCACGTGGTATTTGATGAGCTATTGACCAGTTGAGTTAATCACCCCTAGTGGTAGCTGAGGGACTTTCATATTCATTTGACCCCAAGAGATGAAGGCCTGTCAGATGCTCCCTGCCACAGGTCCTGGACACTCCAGTGCTATACCTGGTTTCCAAAAGGAGGGGACAGCAGTCCTCTGTGGAAATTCCACTTCCCCTATTGCTTCTCCAGCCTCCTGGGGCTACCTTCTGTCACCTCTGAATTCATCCCTTATTTCCTTGATAACATCCAACATCACTTCAAGCTCAAGGTCAGGGTCATCTCTGCAGCCTCTCATGGCCACACCTGTGCTTAGCAGAGCCCTGAGATCGCAGAAAGCGGCTTGCTGGACTTCCAGGCTAGCAGTTCCTTCTACATTAGTGATCTTTTTTTTCGAACATCACTTTCCCCCTGGACCAATGGTCCTTGAACCCTGGCTTTTAAGGCCACTCTCCCACTGCCTGCATAGACTCTCTTTCCTCTAGATTCAGCCCATGCCCACTTCTCCCCCTTCTCCTGAGATCCGCCTTACTTAGTGAATTTAATCTCCTGAGAAATGACTCCTACAGTACTTTATTACAATAAGAGGAGCAGCTGACTGAAGACTCAAGAACGCTCACCTGTCATTGGATGGGCGGCAAGGTTGGCTGAGTTGTCGTCAACTTCTTTGGCATCTTAGTTTTGCTTCATAAACATTCTTTCCGCTCTATGAAGCCGCTTTTAAAATATTAAGGCTTTTTGGACTGTGTTCAAGTGAAAAATTAAATGGCTAAGTGGATATTTTCAGTGATAGCTGATGTCTGTGGAGCTTCTTCTTTCTCTTTCCCCACACCTCCCTCTTCCTTCTTTCTGACTTGATCTGGCTATTTTACATAATTCTGATTGGCCTCAAATTTTTAGTCCTCTCGAGTGCCGGGATCACAGGCTATGCCATTCTGCCTGACTCTGGTGGAGGCTTTTCCAAGACCAAGAAGGATCATGGGTATTGTGTGCACAGTGACTCCCTGTATCCTTCATGGCATGCCATTGACACCCATACCACAAGCTGGTGGTAATTCTGTATCCATTCTACAGAAGAGACTAATCAAGGCAACACTGAAACACATTGTTCCGGGTTAAATAGCTATGAAGGACAAAGTTTAGATTTGAACCCGGGGCTCTGGCTCATTAGGCAGCTATGGAAATGAGCTGCTTGTACATTTCTGTCATAACCTTTGCTCCTGTTCCCTTCCTTACACAGGAGATATGCCCACAGGCAGAGACACAGACAAGACTATCCTTGTTGAAAGGGAGGCCGGACCAGTTGGACTAGCCCGGGCTGAAAATTTCTCAGGCCAGTTTCCCAGAAATTATGAGAAACTGCAGCCGCCCCTCCCCAGCTCTGGGCCTGGGTTCTGCAGAAGCCCTCCAGCACCCAAGTGGGTACCTGCTTCCAGCTCAGACCCTAAATTGGCCGTACTCGCCTGGGTCCAAGGAGCCTTCTTTTCTCTCTGTGTGGTGGCTGGACAGATATCACCGGCAGATGAAAGCAGGGGTCCAACAAAGGGAAAACGAAATTTCCCTTCAGCTATTTGCCCTGGCTGACTAACCTGAACCTCCCTTCCCAGGATGAAGAAGAGTTCTGATGCTCTGATGTTGAGAGCATCAAAGGCTGATCCCCTCAGCTGAGTAGTGACACTCGGCAGCCAGGCCTCCAGAACACCGCTCCCACTGCTGCTGAAGCCAGACACTTTGAATGTCCCCTGCATCATTACTAACACCTCTGCCCAGGCTTACCTGGCCTGCCTTCTGCTCCTCTTCACCTGTCTCTGATGCCACGGTCAGACAGAGACTGGACCTCTCTAGCCCTTCCCTGAACCTACCTCAAAGTTCAAAAGTCATGGAAGGAGTGCCTCAGGAAGCACAGGCCAGCTTCTCTTTCCAATGATGCATCCAGAAAAAGGTCGTTCCCAGCAACTACATCTTGTCTTCATAATTTCAGTGCCAGCCATGTTCACAGCTGACATTTCAACCATCCAAAAAAAAAAAAAAAAAAAAAAGGAATCAGATGGATGACCACACCACACGCCACACAGATGCTCCCAGCATTAAGATTCTGTCCATGAGCTCGTGTGCCTGGTGCTAACTTGGACTCCAGTCTTTATGTGGCCCTGTCACCCGCCCTCTCCTCACCTCAGGATCGCCATCACCTTTCCCTCCCAGAGACTTTTTAAGGCGTCTCTCTGAATTAAACATAAAATCTGAGCTGCTTGCAGCATTTCTCTTAAAACACAAGGGCTTCAAGCTGTCGGTGAGTAGATTTCCAACTCTGCTTCCGAGCTAAATGGAACGCTAAGAGACTGCTGGGAACCCGTTTAGACAGCCGCAGTGGCTGGGTGAGATGAGGGGGCCTCTCTTTGAGATTTGGAGAAGACAAACATGTGCTCTCCCCTTCCCTTTGTTTTTAGAAATTAGGATAGCTTTTCAACACACTGCCCTCTGCTACTCAGAGTGAACAATCGGAGCACGGCTTTTATTCCCAGCTCACTAAGTCAAGTAAATAGAAGCTTACAGCATGGAACGAGGAGTGATAAGCAATTCCCACTGCTGCAAGTTCTTAATATATAAATTCATCCCGCAGCAGTTGAGTAGCAACTGGCAAAGCCAGAAACAATGGAAAGCCGCCAGGCCTGGCTCCGACGAGGTCAACCATCAAGGTTATCTATACGCAATTACTGGTATCTACAAACTTGCATAGCTGTCAGCTGGTCAGAGCCCAGATGAAAACTCACCATGCGCTCAGAAAGCAAATATAGTTTCTGAGGAGAGCCTCAAATTAGCTCCGTGAATGACTTGGCTTCCAGCATGCACCGGCCACCCGCCTTTGGGGAACATTTCTGCAGACAGTTCTTCAGTGTCTAAATTTGGGCATTATCTTACAAATCTCTGTTCCCGAAGTAGGAAAGAACTGGAATTGCTCCTTAACCCTCAGCGACGATAAATTACATCACTTAACAATAGATAAACTCGGGACACTTTTCCTGTGCCGAGCGCCTATTGTGAAGCACCTTCTAATCGGCGGCATCTCCTCTCCCTGGTCAGCCTCACTAAAGACCTGTCGGTGGGAAAGAGACACAATAATTTGTTTTCTAGCTCCTCCTTCAGCGCCATCCATCATGTGTGGACACAAAGCTGCTCAGCAGCAGATATGTATCTGCTTTCCCTGGAGTTCCTCTTCCCATCAGACTAAGCCAAGGGAACGTGATTTCAGAGCGGTGCTGCTTCCAGAGCCTGGAAATGGGGCCCCTGCCCTCCCCCGCCAGCGTGGAGACAGGGGAGAACGGGCATGCCAAGCTGTGTGGGAAAGGAAGCTTCTCCATGCAGCCCCTCAGGGGCTGCCCCATAGGTCAGTGCGCTAAAGGTTTCATCCCCTAGGGGGCGATGTTAGCAGGTGGTGGGGTCAGTAAAAGATGAGGCATCTAGGAGAGTTGCCTCGTCATTAGAGACATGTGGGCCTCAGAAAGAACTGTGAGAACTTGGCATCTTCCTCTTTCCTGATTTTGGTGGATTTTTGTTTTGTTGTAGTTTTGTTTTTGTTTTGTTTTGTTTTGTTTTGTTTTGTTTTGTTTTGTTTTTCTGCTTCCTGGCCAATGAGGTGGGCAGTTTGTCTTACTGAGCATTCTTGCTATGATATGTTGCCTCATCAGGGCCCCAAAACAAAGAGCTCCCTCAGCCAGGCACTGAAAACTCGGAATTGTGAGCCCTAACAACGCCTGCTCTTTGAGTAGTGAAGGGGAACTAACTAGCCACCACCTCAGCCCTAACCAAGGTCCTTGCTGGAGCTATCTTCCCACCAGGACCTTCCAGGGCCCCCACAGAGACACTCTATGTATGAGTAGGGGTTAATCAAGGCCCAGGTGATTTTCAGATTATCTGGAAGAGGCCACACGTTGGGAGCAGGTTAAGAACCAGCTGCCTTTGATCTTGTCCTTGGACCATTTGAGCTGTGACTCAGTTTCCACTCTGTCCCTCTCACCTTCTTGGCCATCTTTTGCTGACACCTCTCCTCCAGTCCTGCTCAGGCTTTGAACGTCAGCTGTGGGTTCACTCTACCTGCACTACAAAATCAAGGACCATGACACATCTATAGTATAGTCTTCCCATTAATCTGCCCAGGCTTTGTGTCTTAGTTAGGGTTTTACTGCTGTGAACAGACACCATGACCAAGGCAAGTCTTATAAAAGACAACATTTAATTGGGGCTGGCTTACAGTTTCAGAGGTTCAGTCCATTATCACCAAGATGGAAGCATGGCAGCATCCAAGCAGGCATGGTACAGGCAGAGCTGAGAGTTCACATCTTCATCTGAAGGCTGCTAATGGAAGACTTACTTCCAAGCAGTTATGATGAGGGTCTTAAGCCCACGCCCACAGTGACACAGCTACTCCAATAAGGCCACACCTAATAGTGCCACTTCCTGGACCAAGCATATACAAACCATCACACTTTGGGACAGAGGTTTGGCGATGGTTTTCTTCATATGAAATGATTTTACATGGGGCCACAGAGTGAGGAAAAGGCCAGATGTCTGTTCCAGCTCTTAATCAGGTCAGCCACAAGTTGATACCTCCACCTCAGGCTTCTGGGCCCACCTAGGTGGAGCTTTCATATGTATGGTTGCACGCTGCACGAGTTCACACCTGAGAAATGACATTTACATCACTGCTTTTAGAGACAGTTTTCTGGCAAATGACAACTCAAAGCCTCAGATCCATAGGCTTCGCCATCTCCAGATTCAGCCAACCAGGAGGAAAAAAAGGTTCTTTTTCACAAAGCTCCGACGAGTGAATTTTGGCATTGCCCCATGCTGGACACTCTGCATGAAGGGTAGGCCTTACTCACGCTGCTGCAGCCTACTGCCTCCCCCAGCCCAACCCCTCAGTCTCCATCAAGCGCCATTTGCATTTGTATCATGAATCTCATTCATGAACTGTGTAGTGAACTGAATGGGGACATTTTTCTCACTGTTACTCTCTAAGCGATGTGAGACAATAGTCATTCCATAGCATCGGTGCAGCGTTGAGGCTAACAAGTAACCTAGAGCTGATGAAAAGTGGGAAAAAAATGCGGTTATGCACAGATACTGTCCAAATTACTGAAGGGACTCGACTTGGCGTCTTCAGATTTTAACCCAGGGCAGGTTCTGGAACCATCTTTCACAGATACCGAGGGATGGCTATAAGTTTCAACCGTGCGAAGGGTATACTGAGAAAAGGAGCTTTTATTTCAGTCACCAAAAAGATGCTAAGTGGGCAGGGACTGCCCTGCAAAGGACCCCATTCCTTACCACTGATACCTGCAGCCATTCTAGGGATTGCCTTCCATCTGTCAGGGGGGATGGTCACGATTGAATGAGCTGTTCATGGATTTCTCTTCTCCTGCTGGATCCATCTTTGTATCCCAGTACAGAGCCCAGTATCCAGCTTTGGATGGATGGATGGATGGATGGATGGATGGATGGATGGATGGACGGACAGACAGATTAAAATTGCATTCTTCAGTGGCTACCTCGGCCTTTAATATGGAGCAGTTTAAAACCAAATGTCCCAATAAACCAATCCAACTCAATCTGTACTTAGGCTAAACAGATTTGCTGAACAGAAGGTGGGCCTCCTGACTGGCAGGCACACTTGCTTTCCCACAGCCCAGCACGGAGAGCTTGATGAAGAGCAAGGTACTATGCTGCAGGTTTCAGGAGTCAGAGCGGAAGAAGCTGCTGCAACCAAGATGGCGGGGACAGTTTGGTGGGGGAGGGGAGGGACCTGTCCGGAAGTGTTCTTCTGTCATGGGGTATAATCCGTGTTCTCACCATTGGAAGTGCTGGCAAACACAAGACAAATATTTCAACAGTGGGAAGATGAGGGACTCTGTGAGAGTCCACAGGGAAAATTGCAGGATAACCCTCCCTTAGTCAGTAGAAGAACAGGCCTCCTGTGCCCTCCTCCTCAGAAAAGTCCAAGGCCTGGGTATTTCCTTCCTCTGCTTCCTCGCAATCCTCCCCAACCCAGCTGCTGTTACCTGGGGTCAGAATTGTTCAAATGACCTCAAAGAGGAAAACCACCCACTGCCACCCCATGTCAGAATGCCCTGCTCACCCTGCAGACTGGTCATGTCTGCATATGTGTTTGTGCATATGTATCTAGACACATATATGCGATCAGGACACATGAGTTGAACTCTGAGCAGCTTTTTAGCTCTGTGATAAAGACATGGGAGTGTGCATATAGGTCTGGCCTTCCAGGTCACCACTCAACTGAGATAGTGGTATTTTTAATGAACAAAGGTTTTTACAAATTATTTGGCCATGGAACCAAAGCAGGCATGGAGAGAAGAGGGGAAGGGAGAAGGCTGGCCAAAATCCAAAATCTCTCTGGAGCTAGAAAAGACAGCAGGACAACGGAAGTGGGGCCACGTGCTTAGAATCCCAGTGCTCAGAGGCTTAGGAGGAGACACCCAAGAGCATCCTGGGCTACAGAGCAAAACCCTGTCAAAAGGAGAGAGAGAAGAAAGAAAAGGAAAGCAAACAGCATCGGGACCACCCATGAGGAGAGTTCATGAGCTCCGTCAAGGACAGCTCTCTCTCTCCCACGTGCCATGCACTGCTGTGTGCTGCTGCTCTCTGGCTTTTACCAGTCTAACCTCAGCACAGCCCTCTAGGCCAGATGCTGATGCCTACGAGAAAGGTGCAGGGGCAGGACCGGAATACAAACAACAAAATGGCTGTGGACCCTTAAGTGACTTCTTCCTCGCAGCAGGAGCATGGTATCGTAGTGCTGTTGAAAAGGATGCTCTCGGGCCAGGGAGGTTGGGCATGGAGAGGACGTTATCATGGTAATGAAAATGGTGTTGGTTCAGTCATAGAAATGGCAGTGGCTAATGACATTTGTGTTGAATTTGAGTGTTAGTAATGGTTGGTGACAATGACAGTTTTGGAGACAGCAGTGACAACTGAGATGCAGTAACCTTGCTGATGTAGAGCTGGCGGTGCTAATAGAATCTCATGGCAGCACTGGTGGTGATGGTGATGGTGATGGTAGCGATGATGCTGGTGATGATGTTGCTACTGGTAGAAATGCTAACGCTGGTGAGAGTGGCAGAGGTGGTAATGGTGGAGGTGACCATGGCAGTCATTATGGTAAAAGTCGTGGTAGTAATGGAGATGAGGGAATGGTATTTATGGTTGTGATAGCAGTCATAGCAATGATAGTGATGTCAATGGTGGTGGTGGTACAGTCATAGTAACAGTACCAACAGTGCTGGTGACAGTGCTGGTGACAGGAGCAAATGCCATCGTAAGGATAGTGGCAGCAGTTGTGATGATAACGGTGGTGGTAGCCATGGTGGTGATGGTGCAATCATAACTGCGGTGGTGTTATTGATCATTCCAGCAAGAATTACAAAAGGGAAGGTGGAGGCAAGCATTGAACTAACCTGCTGTAGAATTTATCAGGAAACACAGCGGTAACCCAGAGTGTCAAACCATGCTGTGCTGCATGGCTGAACAATTACGGCAGACACCGTAAGCAAAGACGGGAAAAGCCCTGGCTCTAGGCTTCTCACTGACAACATTGTTAAAAATGTCTTCTCCAAACCCTGAAGAATACCTCACCTCTGCTCCACCCAGTCAAACAGCTCGGGAAATATAATTACTAGCACCATCTAATCAATAGCTATTGCTCCTGGCCCTGTCTGTCAATACCAGTGTCTGGATCCCAGAATCCTGATATGCCCCCTCAACCTGTCAATTTCTGCTTCATGTTAGGAAAACCACATCTAGCAAATCCATGTGCTGATAGTATTGTATAGTATCATTAATAATACACATCTTAAAAATACATTTTAATTAAGAGAACCTGAGGGGTGAGGTTGAAAAGATGCTATATTTCCCATCGTATCCTTCCCAATGCACCAACATCAATGTTGTATTGTGGAACACCCTACGTCAATGTAGTATGGTGCCATCTCACAAAGTGATCTCGAAAATTAAGAAAAATCTACAGGTCAGAGGAGAGGAGCTCCATCCTGCTGGGTTTTCTGAGTTGGATAGAGACTTACAAAGCAGTCTCTGTCCCCATGAAGAGGCTGCTTAGGGAACTTCACTATGAGCACTTGTCAGGACCAGAGCATGGGAATTCTCTGCTGTAACTTTGGGTCACATGTACTGAGCAAAGCTTGTCTTTACCTGTGGCCAGTAGCCAGCTGCTTCGGCTCAGCTGGGTGCACACACCCAGAGGTGCCAGAATGCCTCCCCAAACATAAAGCATTTCAAGGAAAGGCCAGTGGCAAGGAAAGGAGCCTTGATGTGGAAATTCAGGTTTAACAGCTTTACTGTGCACTTTCCCTGTATAGAAGCTGGTTTCCCCTCTATCAGTCCCTTATTAGAAATACTCTTGTATTTGGGGACAAGGCTTTTAAACAAGCAGAGGGAACATGAGGAAACGCTTGTGTGACTATTATGTCAGGAATATACCCTCACTTTCTATTATAGTGTAGTCAAGAATATCTTCCACTGATAAGACCGCGGGCCAATGTGATCATGGCAGATCTTCAACTGAGGTTCCCTGTTCCCATGTAACACTGGTTTATATCAAGTGAACAGTAAAGCCAACAGACACTCCCTATTTCTTCCTTCCAAGGGTGTGCAGTGTCTTGAATCACTTTTTAAATTTTCTCCCATTTCACTGGATCCTGGAAATAACTACACAGCCTGGCAGATAGAAGGTCATACCATAGGTTTCCCAAAAGTATCAGTGAGGTGGTGTTGGAGTGTGTACACTGCTAGATTTGTCTAATGTCAATCAGACATCCATCGCCAAGATAAAAAGCCCAAGCTACATCAACCTCATAGAAGAAAGGTTTCTTGTGGCGGGGGGGGGGGGTGTTAGCTTCATCTATTGCTGTGGGTCAGTGCAAGACAGACATCATGGAGGGAAGCATGTGTACAGTATACTGCTCCCGTCACAAAGGCTAGGGTCCCCTTCAAGAACACATTTCAGTCACCCCACTTCCTCCCAAGGGTTTCCTACCTCCCAGTAGTAACACAGATAGATGCTAAACCTTCAACTCATGGCCTCTGGGGTCCACAGCATGTAATGAAGGGAAGAAACAAGACTGTGTGTGGGTACTGATGTGTTTGGATGCTGCGACAGGGGACTATAATAAGCGTTTTCACGTTTTTACTGGGTTGTCAAGTCATATAAAATATAGTATTTATTAAAAGCATAAAGTTAGTAAAATTTAAAGCAAGTATGAGAAACATTGCCTTGGGTTACCACGTTGGCCTTTGGGAGTTTTCTGGCCATTGGCATGTGGAATATTTTCTACATAGACTTGTCACACTTTTACATAGAGTCACTACACTGGGTACAACCTAGTGATCCCAAGTAACTATTGAACTTATCGTTTCCCAGTGGTAGGGGCTTGCAGACCTGGACATAGGCAATACATGCAGAGGAAGCCACAGAATATTAGATCTGAGAACATTGATATGTGGGGAAACTGAGGCAAGGCACATAGAGATTTTCAAGTGATCCTCAGTGTCACCCTCCATCGTGATGGAAAATCTTGAGAGGCTGGTGTTGATCTTGAATTCTCTCAGCTCCTACCCACAAGCTACCCAGGACAACTTGTGGGTCCCCAGAAACAGAGCATGCCAAAAGTATTGTCTTAGGGTTTGTATTGCATCATGGCAATGCTTATAAATGAAAACATTTAACTGAGCCTGGCTTACACTTTCAGAGGTTTAGTCTATTACCATCATGGCAGGAGGCATGATGTCATGCAGGCAGACGTGGTGCTGGAGGGGTGGCTTAGAGGTCTACATTTTGATCCTCAGGCAGTAGGAAGAGACAGTGACACAATGGGCTGGCTTGAGCATCTGAGATCTTAAAGCCCGCCCCCAGTGACACACGTACTCCAGCAAGGCCACACCTACTCCAGCAAGGCCACACCTGCTAATAGTACCTTTATTATGAACCTTTGGAAGTCATCCATTTTCATTCAAACCATCACAAGTATTGTGAGATTGCAATGAAGGACTTGGCTTGACATCCCTTGAGGACATGCAGAACTTAAGGAGAGGTAGCTGGTCCTGCTTTTGTCTTCTGTCTTTGTCCACATCCATAAGGAAGTGTCCTTATCTTCCATCGTTATGTGAGAGTCCCACATGAACAGGACTTAAGATTTCTCAAGACAGACAAGAAACCTTATCTTCCTTCTTTATTACAGCCAAGTTTCAAGCCTGCATCTTGGCTTATGTAAAGACTACACCATGACAGTCACTTGGGTTTTGAAGATGCAGTCATACTGAGGCAGAAAGACAAATAGCAGTGAGTGCCTTGGCCAGAGACAGCATCTATGTATGAGCAATACAAATAACTCAATAAGCTTTAGGACTGTAGCCACTGAGAAAATAACACTAATATAAGACACATGTGGGTGCAGACCAGGACATGTCCCCAGAGCTCTGG
The DNA here is from genome assembly GCA_028551405.1 of Uromys caudimaculatus. Lineage (NCBI taxonomy): Eukaryota > Metazoa > Chordata > Mammalia > Rodentia > Muridae > Uromys > Uromys caudimaculatus. The sequence goes on along the minus strand of CM052707.1, from coordinate 22,760,086 downwards.
AGCAGCCCAAGCAAGGGATGGAGGCTGAGAGCTTAACCTTAGGCAGAAGCTGCTAATGTAAATCAGGGAATCCATGTATGTCCAGTGTCAGCTCAAGAGGTTTTATCTTGACCTATTAGATATGAAATCGTTGGCTTTCAAAATTCTGAAAGCTTTACAGAGTTTTGCCTGCTCCTTTTCAGGGGAGTAACCCAGAAAGATTAAATGACTTTCACAGGTCACATGGTGAGCATAGCAGAGCCCAAGCCATCATCTAGATATTAATGATTTTTTTTTGCTTAGAATGTTGCCAAAGAAATGAAGCAACTGAGACCTCATTTCTTTTGAGTGCCTTGATCAGTTTGGGTACCATTCAGAAACATTGCTATGATCATGACTCTTAGCGAAGTGATCTGGAGCTTCTTGGTTTTCATGGCTAGTTCCATTAAAGAGCCTTTTATCTTTACTTTTGTCTATGATCTGGCTCCTAGCCAGATGAGCCCCATTCAAAGAACCTCAACTCAATGTCACCTCTCCCCTCCAGTCTCCACTTTCTAGCTTCTAGACGTTACCCATTTCCTTCACGGTAATCATGAGCCTTGTTCATCTATTTGTTTACTTGCTCTCTTTTTTGCATTCCACTCCCTTTTTATTTTATGAGACAGGGACTCACTATGTAGCCTCAGCTGACCTCAAATTTATGGTCCTCCGGCTTCAAACTCCTGAATGCTAGGATTATAGGCATGTACCACCATTTTGGGGAAAAAGGGGGGGGGGGAGCAATGAGCTTTCATGCTCAAAGCTGTATTCCAAACCAACCATCCAGTAGGCACCCAATTTTGAATGCCCAAGAACAGGGATGTATTCCACCATGGAATCAGGTTCTTCCATTTAAAACTCACCCATCCACTTGCAAATATTTGTAGGACTGGCCAGGTTGCCTGGATCCTCTGCCAGGCCAAGGACTTTTGGAACCAACTCCATCCAAGTCTGCATTTGTGTGCAGTGCTATACCTCACCTAGATTGGTTCTGAGATTGGCACATGGAACAGAGCTTTGGGGCCTGTCCACAAAGACCCTATGTTAGTGGAAGGCATAAGTGGGCAGAGAGCTTCCTGGGGAGGCAGTTAATGGTATGTTTTGGCCTCTTCTTTTCTGCTGCACTTCAAGGTGGGCACAGCTGAAACCCTGTGTCCAGCATACATATTCTGGATTTGTTTTTTTGTGTCTGGAGCAGCTACCTCCAGCTGGCTTTGCTTAAGTGATCACAGGATAAAATTTCTTCCTCATCTCTAGCCAAGGTGATGAAAGACTGCTTCATCTCTCATCCCCAGGGCCAGTGCTCAGAGTTCCTCAGCCCAAGAGGAGACATGAGACAGAGAGGGAGCCATCACCCACCCTCAGACTGCCAAAACACAAAAGACTGGCCCACATTCCTATGCAGAGGGGTTGTGGTGGTTTGAATATGATTGGCCCAGGTAGTGGCACTATAAGGATGTATGACCTTGCTAGAGGAAGTGTGTCACTGTGGAGGTGGGCTTTGAGACCCTTCTTCTAACCATGTGGGAGGCAGCCTTCTACTGTTTGCCTTCTGAACAAGATATAGAACTCCTCCAGCACCATGCCTGCCTTGGATGCAGCCATCCAACCTACCTTGATGGTAACTCAAAGCCAGTAAGCCAGCCCCAATTAAATGTTGTCCTTTATAAGAGTTGCCTTGGTCACGGTGTCTGCTCACAGCGGTAAAACCCTGACTAAGACAGGGGTGGTTGCTCTTGTGGATTGGATCGAGTTCTAGCCATAGCTCATTTAAAGAGCCAGTGTGATATCAACTTCTTCATCAGAAATGTGGGAGTCATACCTGAATAACATGGCTACTTCCTTCCAAGCCCACAGCATGGCTGCTGTCTCATCATGGGGCTCTCATGTCCCAGAGGCCTCCTTCCATGTCCTCATCCAGAGTAGCCCCAGCCTATCGCCTGCCTGCAGCCTGCTTCTCACCCCCAGATCATCTCATCCTCAGTATGGGTCCTATCCATTCAAGTAGTTTTGGGGTTTCTTCCTCCACACATGGTGGCCTGAGTCCTCCCTCAGAACCAGATGCTAATCTGGAGCCAAGAACCATACTAACTTTCCTGCTGCTGCATCTCAAGCTCCTGGTACACACTTGCGGCCCAATAAGGATAGACTGACAGAAGGGGCATATAGACAAACACAAATCCCCAAGCCATTCCCCCAGGGTTTACAAGCCCTCATAACTGGACCTGTGATGTGTTTTACAAAGCCCAATACAACTACAGTACTCCAGGTCCAAATATTAAGAGTTCTGATACAGTGACAGCAGACCCTTAAGCCAAACATGAGGACCTTTGTGAGCAGCTGCACAGATCCCCACCCATGGAGCCAGGCCCGAATGTTTATGCGTGCACCTTGCAGTAGCCTGGGTGTGACAAAGCCATGGAGCAGCCCTGTCTGTGCTCAGCACCTTGAATGTGGCAGGGATGAATTCGCATGGTGGTACTGCCAAATGAAATTAAATTCTTTTGTTCCCTCAGACATAGAAACTGAGGTAGAGAAAACTCACCCTGCCCCACTACTACCAGCTTTCCTCAGTGTGACCCAGGAGGTGGCTGACCTTACATTATTCAAACCCTGTAGACTGGCTGGTATGAATTCCCACTTTGCAGGTGAGGAGAATACAGTCCGAGTAGTTACAGACTAGAGTCAAGGTTCCTGGAATTGAGATGAACCCTCCTGGGATGGCAACCATCTGAGGATCTGAGACTTTTTCTTTTGCCTCTGCTTCCTTCCCAAAGCAAGGGTGCCATGTCAAGTCCTACTAGATGTGGGGACTTCTAAAGGCAGCCATGGAGAGGCAGGGTGGAGCACTTCACCCAGACTGAAGGGAAGATCCACAAGACCTCTGTGGATGTCAGATTTGCCCTTAGCGACCCAAGTCCTGTGGGCTACTGAGAATCTCCCACTGAACATGGGCATCAGACCATCTGCAAGTCCCAGGTGCTTTGTGATGGGGTCCAGGAAGGGGTCTAGCCAAGAGAAAGCACATCCTGGGCCTATCTGTTAAAGGGGCAGGACTCTCCTCCACCCCGGCTGGTATAAGTAGAAGCAAAGTACATCACTAGCAGGCTGCAAAACCCAAGCAGGGAGCCTTCCCAGCCAAGTCCTCTCATGGTGTCTACAGCTCCTGGAACTGGAAAAAGCCAGACATCTAGACCCCAGAACTTCCTCATATTCTAAATCCTGTGTTTTCCCACAGTGAGGGCCTCCTTTTAGACAGAGACCAGTCCAGTGTGCTGATGGAGGCCTCCAAGGCTAGCCCTCAAGGGGAAAGCTTCCTGCCCTTTGCAAGTCTGTCCTCTCAGAGTTTATTAACCAGAAGGCAGGGAGCTGATGCTGGGTTTGCAATACCATTTACCAGCTGGAGGAATCACATAGCAAAGCCCTGTGTCCTCAAACCAGCCTGGACAATGTGCCAGGCCTCCAGATGGGAAGTGAAGTCTTCTAAACAGCTGCCATCCTCGGCATGCCCCTGCTGGAGTGTAAGATTAGTTTCTAGAGATCATGGGTGAGCAGAGTCCTTCACACTGAGAATGTGCAGAGGTGGGTTTATATGCCAAGTGTCTCGGGACTCTGACTGCATCCTAGATTTAGTTTGGGAACTATATTAATTGGGGTTCTCTAGAGGAACAGAATTTACAGAATGAATATATACAAATATATATATACACAATCCCATATATATATATATATATATATATATATACACATATACATATATATGCATATATATACACATACATATATATATACATATACACATACAATACACACACATACATATATATGATTTATTAAAATGACTACAGGTCCAGCTAGTCCAACAATGACTGTCTATCAATAGAAGGTCCAAAAATCCAGTAGCTGTTCATTCACGAGGCTGCATGTCTCAGTTGGTCTTCATTATACACCAGAATACCAAAGAAGTAGGTTCTGATGCCAATAAAGAAGTGGCCTTTCTAGAGAATCGAGAACAAACAGGCAAAGAGCAAAAGCATCCTCTTCCATGTCCTTATATAGGGCCCTTTGGGGGCTGTCAAATGACCCTTCCCCAGGGGTCACCTAAGGCCTTCAGAAAGCACAGGTATTTACATTACAATCCACAACAGTACCAAAATTACAGATATGAGGTAGCAATGAGATAATTTTATGTTTGGGGGGCACCAGCACCGGAGGAACTGTATTAGGGCTTTAGCATTAGGGAGGTTGAGAACCAGTGACCTAGAGGAAGGTGGTGTTAATGGTAGCTCTTTTGTTATGGCGGTTATTCGACATGTTGCAATGATCTGGGAAAGAGTATGTGTTAGCCCTTTGTTCTGGGTCCCTAAGACCGTGTCAGTCTTGTCTATCCTGGGAACCTAATCCCACTTTGTTCCCTGGAGCCAGGCTAGGCCGCTCTGTCTTTCCTTTTTTTTTTCTCTCTCTCTCTTTTTAGAAAGTTCTTAACATTCAAACCAGATCCCCGTTAACCTTTGGTCAACCTAGCCCTGCCCACTTCAAACCCCTCTGACTCTCAGAGGTCTGGCTTCCTTCATGCTCAGGCCATAAACGCTTGACTTTGATTTGAGATACATGACAATAAATTAGGAGACATTTATCAAAGCTGCCTTTTGCATAAGTTACTGCATTATACAAATACACTTAGCAGGCTCCTGCTTCTTTGATGTTCGAAGCAAAGATTTACGTGCACCGGGGTCCTTATTTATCTGCCCTGTTCACCTCTACAAGAGTTGGACATATTCCTCAATTAGTTCCATACTTCTAAAAATGACATGTATCTCTCATAACATGAGTGGAGAGAACAAAAATACTTAGACCCCGTCATAGCGGCCGTTTGAAGGAGAGAGGGTCTACCTGAGAAGGGTATCACCAGGCGCATCTGAGAGCACACTGAGAGATGTTTAAGTCTGCTATTCGGAAGCCTTCTCTCACTATGAGACTGAAGAGGAAGGATTTGCCCAGCCTCATCGCCTGTCATTACCACATCCTTCTGAGTGCCACAGAAGCATACGCTTCTATTCTCCATACTTGAGTAGGTTAGAGAGACAAGCCGTCCCCTGCAGTGGCTTCCGGTCTCTGTATCCCATAAAGTGGCATATGTGTTGCCTGCTGGGACCCAGCAGAATATTTAGGCTCACTTGTCATTCAAGATATTCTTTAATTTTCTTCCTTTCCTCCCTCCCTCCTTCCTTCCTTCCTTCCTTCCTTCCTTCCTTCCTTCCTTCCTTCCTTTCTTTGTTCATTTCTTCCTTTTTCCTCTCTCTCTCTCTCAGTCTCTCTCTTTCTCTCTCTCTCTCTCTCTCTCTCTCAGTCTCTCTCTCTCTCTCTCTGTCTCTCTCTGTGAGAGAGAGACAGAGACAGAGAAGAGAGACTGAGAGAGACAGAGAAACACAGAGACGGAGACAAGGAGCGAAGATGAATGTGAGCATGCGTGTGCCATAGCATGGATGTGGCGGTCAGAGGACAGCTTTCGGCACTGACTGTCTCCTCCCACTTTCTTCTGAGACGGGGTCTCTCTTCTTATTTCTGCTACCATGCTGTACTCCAGGTTCTGCTGGCCCTGCCTCCCACAGGGCACTAGTGGATTATGACCAGTTCGGAAGATGGACAGAGAGCTGGGTGAGAGGCCGTCAGCCAGGGGCAAGCAGGCAGGAACAAGGTAAGTAAATACTGACCAGCACAGAGACATGCGGGAGGGGATGCAAGGACCGGTCCCCATTACAGCCCTGGGAAACAGCCTCTGCACCTGCTCTAGGCATTCCCTGCTGGCAAGTGTCCAGAAACCTGCTGCCCAAGGCAGCAGCAAAAGCACACCCCTATCCTTCCCCAAACACCATGGGCACAGCTGCTATCTGCCCAAACTCTCTGGTGGCCTTTCCTCATCTCTAAAGGCCCAGCTAGGTACAGACATGGAGCAGAAGCAAGAACAATGCCCGGCCCTGGGAAGCACTGGGAAAGTTTGGGCCAGCTCGTCAAATAAATAGGGCGCATGCGCAATAGATCAAGGATGAAGATGGAGGCGCTATTATTTAGCCTTCCTCTAGCCTATGAGGTCGGTAGAAAGTGTTATTGAACACGTGCTGCAGAGGACGAAGCCTAGCTCCTACTCTTCCTGTGTCCCTCACAACAGAGCACTGGGCATACGGCTGAGGAGAGGAGCTACACATGGAGCTGCGGTGTCCTCTGAAAACCTCTCAGTCAGGAACATCAGCATGGTGGATTCAGCAGGGTTCCCCAGTCATTTCTGCTGGGTGGTTTAAGGGCCTTGTTTGATGATGTCACTTTTGCTTGCTCTCCCAACTGGACAAGTCCTGTCATTTCTTCCAGATGCTCTAAGTGCTCGGTCTCAGTTATTGGTATTTTGTTAACCCTCTTCTGATTCTATCTCTCTGCTTTTTATTATTTTTTCACATTTGTTTGCTATACACACAAGAATCTCATACAGTCAAAACCAAAAGTTCAACTATCACAGACCTCTATACACAGCATAAACAAAATGATCTCAGACTGGTTTCATTCACCTAACAACACATACAGATTCACCTCTGTGGCTTGATAGTCTGTTTACTGTAAAATGAGGAATAATATTCCATTTTCTGGCTTATACTACTATTCCCTGATTTACCTTTTCAAGAACATTGGTTGCTTCTGCTTTGGGGTTGGCTTTTGGTAAAGCCACTATAAACACCAATGCAAAGATTTTCTTATTTACATGTTTTCAATTCAGTTAAATAAATAACTAGAGATCCGATTGTAAGATCACACACTAAGACCATGCTTATCTTTGTGAGCCATCCCACAGTCTTCCAAAGCCATTTTCTGTTTTGTATTCCCAATAGCAATGGTTGACAGTTCCAGAGGCTGCACACCCAGCCAGCAGGGCCACCAGGTTTTGGATTTATTTATTCAACTGGATGTGTAGTGACATCTCACTGTTCTTTCTACTTGCTTGAAGCTTGGAACTGATAAATGGTGTTGACCATCTTTCAGTACGCTCAGCTGACATCTGCGTATCTTTTTTTTTTAATGTATGTGAGAACACGTCACTCTCTTCAGACACACCAGAAAAGGGCATTGATCCCATTACAGATGATTGTGAGCCACCATGTGGTTGCTGGGAATTGAACTCAGGACTTCTGGAAGAGCAGTCAGTGCTTTTAACTGCCAAACCATTTCTCCAGCAGAATCTGTGTAATCTTTTTTGGTATGGTGTCTATTAAAACATCTTGTTCGTTTCAAAATTATGTGGTTTGTGCTTTCTTATTGTTGACTCACGAGAGTTCTTTGTATATTTATACAACGTTCTTGTCTCTGGGCCAGCTCTGCCCTTGTTACCCCTGATACCCTGCATCTTCAGAGCCTGAGCTCAGAACACATGGAACATTCTACCACCAGGCCTCTCATGTCCAGGCTCAGAAAATTTGCAAGCGCATTACTAGAATGGTGAATACACACTTATCTACCTCCCTAGGTATCCGGACTATGGCAAAAACGTTCAGGCAGGTTCCCATCATTCCCTTTTGACGTCTCCAGGACCCTGATAAGCATCCTTCTCTGCCCATGCACCAGTTTCAGTGCAGACTTGACAACAGCGTCAGAGAAATGGTCATATACTTTGAGTCACGGGATCTCTAGAAAACCCCAGGACTGTTTTATAGATGAAGCCCAGCTCAGGGACGTGGCTAGGCATTGCACCAGGAAAAGATAGGCAGTATTTGATATGTTTTGGATGGAGACAGATGAACTAGAAGTCCTTGCTAGTCACTCCAGAGCCAATGGCACATGGGAGCAGACAGACACCAGGGCCCCATGCCAACCCAACTGGACTGGACTCTGCACTTTAAACAAGCTCATCTGCTCTTGCTGGTTTGGATTAACACAGTGTTAGTTTGGACACTGTCTGATTCCGTGTCTCCTCTCATCATCACTGAGCATCGAGTGTGTGGGTGACGCTGACCTGAGGATTCATGAGGATGCTGTACCCGGTGTCAGAAAATCCATCTCGAGTGATTGAAGACATCATAAAAATGTGTCATGAGGAACTGTCCTCTGGACCCATGCTATTGAATTCTACCATAAGGGAAGCGTCCTTACAAACCAGAGACCTGAAGAGCCTTTTATTTTATTTTATTTTATTTATCTACTTAATCTTTGGTATGTATGTGCATGTGTGATCTGCATACATGTTTTCTGTGTATATACAGATAGGGGTGTATGTGTGTGTGCGTGTGTGTGTGTGTGTGTGTGTGTGTGTGTGTGTGTGTGTGTGTAGGCCAGAGGTGGACAAGTGTCTTCATCTATTTCTTTCTAGCTTACTTTTAAAAAAATTTGAAAAAAAATTTTTTGCCTCTATTATTTATTTTATTTATTTACATATATCCCAAATGCTGTTATGCCTCCTAGTCCCCCCATTCCCTCTCTCCTTCTCCTCTGAGAGGGTGGGTCCCCCTGAGTATCCCCCACCCTGGCAGGTTAGGCACCTCTTCTCCCACTGAGACCAGACAAGACAGCCATGGAGACTGAGCTATACACCGGCTACATATGTCCCGGGGGCTCGTTTTAGCTCTTGTATGCTCTCTGGTTGGTGCCTCAGTCTCCGAGAGCTCTCAGGAGTCCAGGTTAGTTGACTCTGCTGGTCTTCCTGTGGGGTTCCCATCCTGTCCAGGACCTTCAATCCTTCCCCCAACTCTTCCATAAGAGTCCCCGACCTCCCAGCAGCTGACTGAAACAGATGCGATAGCCATCTTATTTTTGAGGACAGAGACCCTCAATAAACCTGGAGCTCTTTAGGTTCCATCTAGGCTGGCTGGGTAGCCAGTGAGCTCCCAGGATCTGCCTGTCTCTACTTTCATTGTTGGAGTTAGAATTGTCCACCCCTAGGCCTCGCTTTTACACGGGGGTACTGGGGATTCAGATCTTCATGTCTACAGAGCAGACATCTTACCAACAGAGCCATCTCCCCATCGCTGGGTAGGTGAGACTCATGGGACAGGATAGAGCCTAGATACATCCCCATGCAGGTAGGATTTTTAAAGGAGGGTAGGAACTGCAGAGATCCCCAGACTTTCTGTCCCTTGGTACCCTGCAGGATATTTTCAGAGCCACCATGCCACAGAAAATACCCTCTTCAAAGAGCTACCCCAGAATTCATGTCACCTGCCCAAGACCCAACAGCAGGAAGAGAGTAGCTCAAACCCAACTCTCCTGCCTTAGTCAAGACTGTATTCCTGTCCCTTTCTCTGGAAGCACCCCACAATCGTTCAGAGAACTAAGGCCCTGGGCATCCAGCTGGCTGCCAGCCAGGCTGGACACACATGTGAGTTATTTTCATGGGGCAGCAAATTCTGGAAAATATGTGGTTTAGAAGCAACATAATTATAATCCTCTAAAATTAGGCTCATAGTCTAAACAACTCCAAGTCTCTCTTCTACAAAAAACAAACAATCGGAGGCAGGAAGCCTGCAGCAGTGGGTGTCACGTTGGCCAACAGGCCTTTGAGTTTCCCTGCTGAGCGAAAAAGGCAAACAGCATACAAAAATGTAAATATTATATTATTTTCTCAAACACACACCTCCTCCGTTCTCACCCCAGCTGCCTTTGCCTGTCCACCTCGGCACCAGGGAATGACCCCGCCCACCTACCCCCACGCTCAGGCCAAGGAAGATGGAGATGTGTTTTTTTCAGAAGCCATTATCTAAACTGCCGCTGTAATAAGGCGGCACTATGAAATTCCCTTAATAACTCCCGCTTAGTTATTTATTGTGAACCGGGGAGCATGCTCCTTGATTCCATTTCCCAGCGAACGTAAGTGCGGCTTTCATCGTGAGCGCCTGAATTTATGGCAAACAGGACCGAGTGACATTAAGAAAGCCGTACAATCCCTTCATTCAGGCTTTAATAAGGAAGCCGAGGAAAAATTATCCTAGCTGGTTTGCGGGTGACAGCACAAGAAGTTTCTGGAGTCAGAAAGTTAGCGCTGCGCCTCCTTGTCAGCCCATTAAAAAGGAAAGCTGGCATGCCACGATATTAGAACCATGTGTGAGAAAGAATTTCTCCTCTGGTAAGACACTCCAAATACTGTCTCCCAACCGAAGACTTTGGTGTTAGACTAATTTAAGCAGCATGCTGAACTCAGCGCTTGGGACTTTGATCATGCCGGGATCGTTTGTAACAAATTGAACTAACCCAGCCTCGATTTCTGGCGGATCAGAACTTTGGATTTGTTGAATTAAATGCCTCATTTAGTGCTGTTTGCACATGAAAAGGAACGCTGTGCTCAGGAATCTGATAGCGAATTTTTCACCTAACCAACAGGTCTACTTTTTTATTACTTTTAAACCTAATCCATACTCCATCCACACTGTTCCTAATGACCCCAGGGCTGTTCAGAGTGAAGTTTTAAATCAACTCCCATGTTATTGGGGGCTGGGGAGGCAGCGGCAGGGCAGTAGGGCTTGACTGAGCCATCCTTGAATTATCAAACCGTGTAATAAAGAACACATTGGAACCCGGTACCGAGAGAAAACGAAGGGAAAAGTAAAATAAATTAGTCCTCGATTGTTATTTACTGTCTAAATAACCTGGTCTCCTTTCATGACAACCGTGGGCTAAAATAACAGGATGATTTGTGCAGACCTACAATTTTTATATGTTGCCTGTCTGGTCCAGTTGAAACTTTGAGAGAGAAGGTTAAAAGGGCATGGGATAAGCCATTTCCACATATGGGTACACTTTCTCTAGATTTTTGAAGTTTTAATATATTTAACTGTAGATAATGATATTATAAACTGTCATTTAGTGCATTTTAAGTACATTACATACACGAAACACAGATCTAGGAGGAGCTGCTGCTGAGATCTTAACAAAAGCACTCACAAGTGTGACTCAGATCTGACGAGCAGGACGTAGGAAGTGGGCTGGCCAAGAACCGGAAGAAGATCGACGTAAATGAGGACAGCCCATTTCCAGAAGGTAAAGCCAAGACTGGCCAAGGACCACTCTGTCTAAGTAACAGTCAGGGCTCAACAAGCAGCCTTAACTGAGATTTTACTCCTGCTTTATTTGATTCTCCTATAACTTTGTTCCCATGATGAGGGTGTTCAAAAGCCATCTCTGTATCAGATATTCTGCAGTCTTGACATCTCAAATAAATGCACACATAGGCATACACTCACATGGATGCACACATGCATCCATTCACATGCACACACACAAGCTCAAACATACACAAACATGCATGTACATACACAAACACATGAACACGTGCATGTACTCAGATACACAGATGAACTCAAACACATGCGTGCAATCACATGCATGCACATTGGCTCAAACATATGTATAACCATGTACACTCCAATATGTAGATATCCATACACTTACAAGCTCGTGTACTCGCTCATATGCACACGAACCCGCGCACACAGTCACAGGTGCACAAGCACAGCCACATAACTTGCATGCATGCACATACAATCAATATTTAAAGAGCCAGTTTTTTCCCCATCCCTGTGTGCTGTTACACAGTCACCTGCAGGCTCGAATGTCCTCTGGAATGAGTGCTGCCTTCATTTAAAAGGAACATAAGTTAATTATTATTTTAACATGTCACTGCTATTGCAGGCCAGAGAAATCAACAGATGATTCTTCCTTTTTATTGGCATGAAGACGGCCTTGGTTTCCCTCCCTCCTCTTTGGAGAGGGAAAACGGTTACGGAACAGATAGCGATAATAAATGTTTTATTGGTGAAAAAAGAAAGATCAAATCTTTAATGAAATCAGGATGGGCTTAGAGATGAACTCCGCCTGAACTCACCAGGATTCATGGAACTTCAATTAAAACAATTTCAGAAGGGCATCTGACAGCGAGGGCTGGGACTGTAATTAAAATTGAGCAACATTTTAGCACCAGGCTTTCTCGAAGGACCCTGATTGTATGTCAGCCCAGGGGAAGAAGGCCAGGGCACCAGACAGCACAGGTAGGAGATTCCCATGAGAGTATGAATTTTTCTACCCTTTATTTTCACTGTATCTGTATGCTTCACAAACAAACAAACAAACAAAAACAACAGCAAAAAAAAAAAAAAGAAAAAAAAAAGCCCTGGCTCTTCTCAGCCACAGACTGGCATTTTCAACCCAAAAGCTTCTTTAAGCTTAAAAAAACACAACAGCCTTTTGTGAAGTCACATAAGAGGACCAGTTAGATCTAGGTTGCACACTGCTGTAGTTAAGGCACGCACTAGAGAGCCAGGACACCTGGCTTTCAGTCTTGTTTTCCACATGCTAGCTGGCTGACCTTAGCCAAGTTGACGTCTTTGAGCCTCATTGCCTCTCCTGTAAAGTAGGACATTAACATCACCTAGAGTTACAGAGCAATTCCAATGGAGGATTCCACATAAAGTCTGTGACACTGTGCCTGTCTCCTAGTCAGCATCCATAACTGTGAGCAAGCATTGTCCTTAGCGGGACTGAAAGCCAGGGATATTAACTGCAGATGTCCAGCTTCTCCTGTGAAGGTATGAATCCTCCTGTGTCATGTGGCAGTCCCAAAGTTCCGGAAGGTGAAGGTTCATGTGGGGATTTGTGGGGCTCTTTGGCCATGGCTGGGAGTTTAGCATCCATTCTGGATGCTAAATCCACACACCCCTTTTAGAGAAGTCCCCTCACATAGATTTGCTACAGAGATCCAGAAACCTCGAAGAACTGGGGTTCAATCTCTCTCAGTCAAGAGAGAAAGAGGGAGAGGAACTTGAAGAGGAAGGGAGGGAGAGAGGATGAGGCTTGAATCCTTGTCAGCCATAACTCTGCCCCATTGCCATGAGTCCCACAAGGGTCCCCTGCCTGGAACTCTTCTCAGGTTTGAGATAGCATGAGGAAGGCCTGTTCCATGGTCACCAGGAGCTCTCTACCGGGCTCTGAGCTTTCACAGGAAATGCAAGAGAGAAAAGAATCCATGCTCACACTTACCAAATCCAGAGAGGACAAAAAGCCCCAGGGTCTGCCCGGGGAGCATCCAAGTCTACTAGAGAATCACCCAGAACAGATCAATACTAACTAGCTGGCCCCAGTAGATCACTGGCTTCCTGGAGGGGCAACCCCATGGCCACTGCTGACCAGACCAGAATGTTGGAGTTGACTGATACTTTCTAGGGGCATCCAGCACCTGAAGGAATTGAATACAGGCTTTGGGACCTGTCTCCTGGTATTTCTGTAAGTCAAATTTCTAATAGACTGGAGAATCCCAACCTAAGGATACCAGGGAAAAATTAATTACATATCCTTTGGTTTGCCCTCTAATATTTTTATAGCTGTGGCAGCAGAATTGTCTTCCAAATTATATTGGTCCAAGTTATTAAAATGACTTTCAGTTCCCAGGAATATAGAAAGAGGCAACAAGGCAGGCAGCTGAAACATGGGGAGTCTTTTCCTTTCTTTTCTTTTCACCCCCTAAACTTACTGTGGATAGGCCGTGTGCAGATAACTGAGAGGTGACTGCTTCCATTTTCAATTAATCCATTTCCTCTGGTGTCTGGTATTTAGCCCTCGACTTCTCCTGGTTTACCGTGCAAACTGACACTCTCTTAACACTCCAAATCCATTAGACACTTTTCTTTTCCCTCATGAACAAAGGAGAAATGTTTTCGTGCAACTTTATGGAAGCCATCAATCTCCTTGAAAGCCTTGCCACGCTCAACAGAATCCACATTTTAACTTATGCAAAACAGAGGGTGGGCAGCATGGGGGGAAAGCCCCATTTCTCAGAGCAGTAGCAATGCATTAAAGAAAACATGCTTTTCTGCTGGAATTCATATTGGTAAATGGATTTCCCATCTGAAACATTGTTTTTCACTAAGAGAAGCTTTTAATCCCCTTAAGTTCCTTTCTAATCTGCCTTGGAAGTGCCTGTCTCAGGAATATAACAGCACTGATATAACAGATTTAATTTATTAGAACGAGGAGGCAGCAGCCAGCAGAGTCCCTGAGAGAGTCTTGTATGAGACTGGCATCCTCATTCCCAAGTGGGTACAGCCCCAAGTTCAGATGGCAGCTCCCTGGGCTCTCCCTATGGCAAGCCCTCCACTTTCACAGAACACCTTCTACTGACTAAGGGGTACAGGATTGCTGAGGGAATCAGGCTTCCAGACTCACTGTCCCCTGCCTTCTTCCACTGTTCAGTTGTATCGGGAATGAGCAACAGGTCTCAGGCAGAAACTGCCAAGTCCAAGAGGGCCTGTGTGCTAAGCTTGGAGAGGGTTCACAGTGGGATGCTCAGCTTGTCCGGTGGACACCTTGAGTAGGTAGCATGTGACTCCTGTGATGCAAAAGTCAGAAGGATAGGAGAGGGCACTGTTGGCATCACCACATCTGACTTCGTTCCCAGAGAAGACAGAAGAAAATGATATGAAAGTCAGCCAGCCCTACTCAAGTCCAAAGCTACCCGATTCAGGGAGGCAGTAGGGAGGTCATCCTTGTGACTTGGTTTGTTTTACCCAACTGGTGGAATGGTTGACTGGACAGCATCGTACTGGCACCAGACACTCACACAGAACTCAAGCTCCAGAACATAAAGATGTCCATGTATTCACCCAGTTCCTGCTTATTGATGTGTTCAGGAGCCTGCCCCTGACTCCCTGAAATAATGCTCTTCCAGTCCCAAGATGTGACCTGATTTTCGCACAGGGCAATCATGAAACTTTTTAATGTCAGTGTCTCTGCTGTCACAGTATCACAGTCAAGAACATAGCTTCTGGAAGGAGAAACAAATCTCAAACCCACTGCTTACAAGGGAAGATGCATGTAAGTCAGCTCTCACTGTCATGGTTAATCTCTGTTGTCAACCTGATGTGGGGGGAATTTTCTGAAAGTGGTATCCACGTGATATTAGTGGTGAAGCCAGGCAAGATGCAAGATCAAGAGGCTCATGAAGTCTTGCTTCAGAGAGCAGCTCAGGCAGAGCAATGAGTGGCAGGCTATTGTGTACAGCTGTGAAGGGAAGACCTGAGTTGCAATGGAGACCCTAGGATACTAGAGATGCCAGAACTATGAGACATCCACTGAAGAAAGCTGAAGATATGGGATGGAATTCCCCTAAGAGACTACTTGCCCTTCAGGTGACAGAAATAGAAGAGTGAGGCTATCCAAAATCTTAGGTACCAGATGATTGTGAGTCCCAGATGCCGGACATGGAACCTCAGGATTTGGTGTTTTCTTTCTGGGTTTTGGTATTTCTTTATTCTGATCATTCCTTGTTATGTTCCAATTCTCCCCTTTTAGAATAGGAATGTTCAGTGTGTGCCATTGTGTGCTGGAAATTGTCCTTGATTTTATAGGAACTCACAGTTAACAGATTGCCTCAAGTCTCAGATGGAACTTGAACTTTAGGCTTTTAAATTATCAGAATGGTTAACCCCCCCTCCCCAACAAACAAACAAATAACTATGGAGACAAGAAGTAAAATGTCATTATTTAAAGTGATATGTTTGGGTGCCATGTTGACAAGGCATGGTATTGTAATGGTTAATCTCAATTATTTACTTGATAAGATCTAGAATCACCTGGGAGAAGTGTTCGGGCAAGCTGTAGGGTACTATCTTTATTAGATTAAGTGAACTGGGAAGAGCTGCCCACTACATGGTAGAACCATTCCCAAGGATGAGATCCTGTACTATCTAAAAAAGGAAAGTGTAGGCTGAATGTGCATCTTGACCATGAATGACCATGACCGTGAAACATGACTAGTTTTTCCAAGCTCTTGATGATGTTTCCCCTACAATGACTTTTTACAACCTCAAACTATGAGACACAACACACTCTTCCTTCCTCAGTTGCTTTTGCTAGGAGATTTTAACACAAAAACAGAATATAACTAAGATGTTCAACAAGCTGTGCTGTCTCTTTTATAGACTCCAACAGGACCATTTACAACCAGTGAGAAATAAAAGCTATGCAAACACTGTTTAATGACAGCTAGTATAGCTGAACTGTGGTGGCACATGCTTTTAATCCTATCACTTGGGAAGCAGAGGTAGGTAGATCTTTGAGTGTGAGGTCAGCCTGGTCTACAGAATGAGTTCCAAGACAGCCGGTGCTACAGAGAAATCCTGTCTAAATAAATAAATAAGTAGCATTGCATGGGTAGGTTTATCTATGCATATGTTTATTCTATCCATTTGTTAGCCTTTTCAGGTATTTATTGAATACTTATGAGGAACCTGGCTGGGTAACCGAAATGGTTTGTGT
This sequence comes from Uromys caudimaculatus, assembly GCA_028551405.1. NCBI lineage: Eukaryota > Metazoa > Chordata > Mammalia > Rodentia > Muridae > Uromys > Uromys caudimaculatus. The sequence goes on along the minus strand of CM052707.1, from coordinate 22,743,790 downwards.
GGTGATATGCCTCCTTTAGTCTCACGTGTTTAGACACTTCATCCCTAGCTAGTGGCACTATTTTTGGAAAACTGTGGAACCTTTAGGAGGTGGGCCCTCACTGGAGGAAGTGGACCACTGGGGGTGGGACTTGAGACTTTATAGTCTATCCCTACTTTCTATTGACACATTGTTTCCTAATAGCAGGTACAATGTGACCAACCCCGCCTCCCTGCTCTTGACCCCAGGCCTTTCTTGCTAGAATGGACTGAATCCCTCCATAATCCATGGGTCAGAATAAATGCTTACATCGTTCCTGTCAGGTATTCAGTCACAGCAACAAGGAAACCATGTCTCAAAACACCAAACAAACAAAAATAGATAAACAAACAACAACAACAAAAACCTTGATGGAAATGTAATTTTTATTCATTCTTTCATCTGAATTTTACATTCAGTCATTCTTTCATGGTACCTATTTAGGGAAGATGTAATCTCCTTCACTTTAGAAAGAAGTAGAAAGTTCCTTCAGGATTAGGAAACTTTGCTGACACCAGAGTCTAAATATCCAGGACATGGCATCTGAGGTAAGCCTCAGCTTGAATCTCCCCTTGGGTAGGATTTTCCAGACAAGGTTCCTGGATCTAGGCAAGGTAGTTGCAGTAACTCAACACGCCAGTGGACATAACCCCCACAGTGTCAGGACATACCCCATTCTGGGACAAGTGTGTGCTTCGTAGGAAATCTTGCCCCATGCTCAGTGGGAGCTGGAGGTCTGATAGGTCTGGCATTATGAAGGAGGCCAGAGAGAGGAGCACAGGGTAGGCAGGAGCTTGATGCTTATTAAAATCACTTGCTGGCAGCTGTGCTCAGGCCCCATGCTGCCCAGAGGCAGGAAGCTGAGCGCAGGGGGGATCAGTGGCTCATCCTGACAGGTAGGAACTGGGGAGTCTGAGCTGAAGACGAATGAGGGGACACACCAGCTCCCTCTGTCATAATTTTCATGGCCCAGCAAGGCAGGTTTCCAGTCTAGCCACTTCCCCAGCTCTTTATTTGCAGGCCCAGAATGGAGGGGTGGGGTGTCTTTTCATCATCTCAGATACGAATAACTTCAAGACAGTGACAACCTTACATCTGAAAATTAACTACTCCCTGACACCCGAAACTCTCTGTGGCCAGATTAAGTTTCCAGGGAAGAATTGCCTGTGGGAGGCAAAGCTCCAGCCACATGAAAACTCCTAGGGCTCTGCCATCAGGGGTCCCTGGTTAAAATCCTGTTCAGAAGCAAACCTGCTTCATGCCTCCTCTTGGCTCCAAACACTGGGCTTCACATCCTGCTGGGCTGACAGCTCTGCCTTACCTTTGGGGGAATGAAGGCTCCAAACCAAGACATTTCCCTTCCACAAACCTGCTTATTATATTTAAGTCCTGCCTTCTTTCAACCTGGATATAGTGCAAGCCGTGTGTCTCTTCTCCTGACTTCGCTTCAACCCCAGTCCCACCCTTCACACAGGCCAACCACCCATTGTTTTGAATTTTCACCAGAAATTCTACATACACAATTTCCACCTCAGAACAACAAACCAGGCATGTCTTCCTCCTTGTTCTAAGTATGTCTAATTCTCTTCTTTCTTGTTTGGGTGAAGTACCTAGCAAGTGTCATCTTCAAGTTCTGGCTCTATTTCTTTGACAAAGTCTAACTGGGTGTTGTGCCACTTCGCAGAAACAGGCTAAGTTTCTTAGCTAAGCCCACCAGTGATCCCTGGGCCATCAAGTCCACAGGTCCCTCCTCCATATTAGTTCTCAGATAGCCTAGGCTTCTTTCTGTGTCCCTTCTCTTGGCTTCTGGCCTCACCCTATCACCTCTCTAGCAGCCATTTCTTATTGTGCCCCCAAAGCACTCTCCAGCCCCCCACCTTACTTTAATTAGGGTCTAGAAGCTAGCCTGTGTTCTTAGTTCTGTCATCTCTCAAAGATGAGCTCATTTGTTCCCATGATTTAAAATAACAATATACAGTGATTCTCAAATTCTTGCCCTGTTTCAGAAGTGTCCCCAAAGTTGTGCTTTGGACATCAGTTGTCTTTATGTAGATATTTAATAGACCCCTCATCTCATCAAGCCCACAACCAGAAAGTCTGCAGGACAAGAAATATAAGCTCTCTAGATGCCTCAAAGATGTTCAACTCCAGTGGAAATGAACAAGATGGAAACCTCAACAAAAGTGGAGTAAGCTCGTCAGTCTGACAAAGGGAGAACAAAGCACTCTCTTAAGCATGGTGGTAATTAGGTGTTTTTGGATATGGGTGCCTTTGGAGACTAGTAAAGAAAATATATTGGTGAAATCTCTGCCTAGACAAATTGTTAAGAAGTGTCAAGATGAGAACGCACATCCCCTTTGACCCAGCAACTGTACTTCTGGGACAGTGTGCAATGGATGTACCCCAATATGTACTCAATATGTGTATTTTACTCCCTTAGTATTTGATGGACTGATGCAGTCATCTCTTGCAGGTAGATGCTGAAAGTGCTCAGAAAACCACCTACCGGGGTTTCTTAATTAATGATTGATGTGAGAGGGCCCACCTCAATGTGGGTGGAGCCACACCTGGGCTGGTGTACATGGATTCTAAAAGACAGCAGGTTGAGCAAGCCATGGGGAGCAAGCCAGTCAGCAACACTCTGTCGGGACCCCTGCATTAACTCCTGCCTCCAGGTTCCTGCCCCATTTGAGTTCCTGTCCTGTCTGCCTTCTATATTGAACTGTGATATAAAAGAGTAAGTAACAGAAACCCTTTCCTCCCCAACTTGCTTTCGGTCCTGGTGTTTCATCACAGCTAGAGAAACTCTGATTAGGACACCAAGCTACTGGAGAAGAAAATAGTCATCAGTGTCATCCAGCTATTAATCTTGTGTGCTACAACAATGACCCACCCAAAAAGACATGCCCACTCCTGCAATAGTAGGATTGTAAAAACACAACTCCAAGGGGAGCTACCAAACTCACTGATGGACAAATGGAAGGTGTGGTAGTTTGAATATGCTTGGTCCAGGGACGGCACTATTAGGTAGGTGTAGCCTTATTGGAGGAGGTGTGGCCTTGTTGGGTTTTGAGTCCCTCCTCCTAGCTGCCCATGAGACAGTCTTCTCCTCTTTGCCTTGGAACAAGACATAGAACTCTCAGCTCTTTCTCGGGTGTCATGCCTGTTTGGATGCTGCCATGCTTCCCACCATGATGATAATGAACTGAACCACTGAACCTATAAGACAGCCTTTTATGTTGTCCTTTATAAGAGTTGCCTTGGTCATGGTGCCTCATCACAACAATGGAAACTGTATGACAGAAGGTATCTTTACAAGCCTTTCCAGGATGATTCCTAAAGTTTAATATGACTTTTAAAAATTAAGGTGCAGTAGGTCCTATACAATCTGCTTCCATGGGAATCTTAAAAGGAGACAGGAACTGGGGCATTCCATGGATGTGCTTACACAGATCAAGAGTGGTTAGAAGGAGACACACACATTTGTTCCAGGGCCTGTCTCTGGGGCAAAGACACAGCTTCTAAGGGGCTAGGAGACTTCCCTTGTGTGTGGTTTGTTTAGTTTACTTACACGTTCATTTGTTAGACCTTCAGTGTTAACATGGATTGGTGTTTCCTTTCCCCGCCTCTCACCTCTGGGTCTTCCACTTGATTGGTGCCTCCCTAGACCATTCTACCTACTTCAAACCCCTCTTTTCTCTGTCTGCCACAGAGTAGCTCCTCCAACTGCTGTTTAGAATACTGGGTTTTCAGGGAAAATTTAGTCCAAAGTTCTCTGCCTAGAGACTTTTTTTTCCCTTTCAGAAGTGGTGTCCTTCCTGGTCACCCTCCAGACAGTCCCTGCTCTTGCCTCTTTATTTCAGTGCATTCATCACTAATGTGACATACAGTTGATGGTTGTTTGTTTTTGTTTTTTGTTTTTTGTTTTTGGTTGTTGTTCATAGCTGGGCAGGGCTCTTGCCCATTCTTGTCACAGCTCTATCCTCTGTTGTAGAATAGCGCCGAGTGTTCTGCAGACTTTCAAGAAATATGCATTAACTCCACAAATGATTCAATAGCACAGGGAAAAAATAGTAAAGACATTTAGATGTCACACACCCAGAAGAAGGGATTCAGAAGCCACCAGTTTAAAGCTGAGTCAGAAATCTGCAATCAGCCGCAGCATCCCAGGCTGCCTGCATGGACGTCAGTTTGCTGAGCAACACCAAGTCACAGAATGGAGCTGCAGGGGACTTGCAGCAAGAGATCTTTGAACTAAATCTTCCCTGAAAACCCAATGTTCTAAATGGCTGTTGGAGGAACCGGAGATGAGTGAGTCTGAGAACTGGGAGCAACAACAATAAACAGACATACAGACAGACAGACAGACAGACAAAAAGTCTAGCGGACTGGAAAGGGATGGGAGTTACTTCCCCAAAGGAAGTGTCCTTCCTTGCTGCACCCCTGTTTAAGGGAAGATGGGAGCTGGAGAGATTATAATCCATGAAGATGCAGGCAGGGTCTTGCTTGGGCCTTTCTGCTGCCTCACTGTGTCACAGCCCACGTTGCTAAGGAGGGATAGGATGAGTTATTACCCTGTTCCAAACTCCAGGACCTGGATGAAGGCAGAAGAGCAGTGAGTCTGTTAGCCACTGGGAGTCAGAGTAGTCCAGCCTGAGCCAGAGCATCCTGAGGTAGGTGGGGGTGGGAGGCACACTTCATCTTAGGAACCATAGCTTTGAGGAACACTATTCCAAGTGTCCTGTTCAGACTCAGGCCCTCTTCAGGTAGTGCTCTCTGGGCTTTTTAACTGAGGCAAGGCTAGGGAAACATACCAGCTATGTCAGATAACTGTTCATCCTGGAGTTCCAATGCTAGTGTCTCTCCTTGGGGGCCTCCTGGGAAACCTTGTGTCTTTCTAAATAGTACTTTCAAGTTCAGCAAGCCCTCAGGCTACCTGGTTAAAAGTTGACATTAAAAAAATCCTCTGTAATTGGTTCCTTTGAACAATGTCTTCTTCAGAGCCATCAAGGCAGGCTTGTTCATTAGCCGCCATTCCCATAAAGCAGCCAGATGTCAATCAGTCCAAACATTCAGAGCCTTCCTGGGGCTTCCTCTGGCCCTACTTCATTGCAGCATGGGTGAAAGCAGGCAGGATAAGCACAGTGCAGCCTGTGAACCTGGAGCCTCTCCTGCTGGCACTACCACCACCGAGTGACAGATAATCTTTATGTGTGCCTGTGCACTCCTACGCAATGTAGAATATTTATCATCGTTTCTAGCCTCAGCCCACTAGATGCCAATATTCTCTTGGGAAACAAAACCAGCCTGAGAACCAGTTTTTTAAAAGTTTCTCTCCATTTGCACAGCTGAAGGTTCAGGACAGAGAGTCACCAGCTCAGAAAGGATAGCTCTGGAGTGTGTTCTACTAGAAGGCAGATCCTATGTTAAAGCACCAGCCATGGTCAAAACCCAAGTAGTACATGTGGCCCTGGGCTGCTGTTCTGGAAGAGGGTGCTAAGCCCTTAGCTGCTTAGTAATGACTTGGTTCCCTGTGGGAGATTTGCAGTAAGAGGTAAGAGCAGAATGATGTTGGGTGACTCCTCAGGAGAGAACAGAGGTGGATAAGAGCTCGGAAAGCTCCTCTGGGGAGAGCACCAGTCATAGTTGCCAACCTCATGTGGAATTAAAAGCCCCAGGCTTTGAGAAGGAGTGACTGTCATCCAGTCCAGTAATGAAGAGACGAGGTTGATTGTTGAGATCAGTTGGTAAGGCTGGTAGAGTTGAACTTGTCACATCAGATAGCCTTGATAACACAAAAGAGGACATTCTATTAACAAATGGCCCTGCCATGGCTACAGAGTGCTCACTGCTCTGGGAATGTCCCAGTAGAGACACCTTTAAGGGAAACAAAGGACATTTTCCCTTAGTGTAAGCAGTACCATTTTCCCACACTGTGTTCTTGGAGGCTGATGGGTGGGTCCAGCGGGGCCATCCTGATAGCAGAAGTTTGTTGACCGGCCGTGGAAGGTAGGTGTAGAAGGCAGGCAGATAAGAGAGGTGGCAACACAGACATGGTGGATACTTTCATTGCTGAAGAGCTCATTCAAACAAAAACAACGTGATCCCAAGAACTTGGCCCTGGAAAAGCCCAAAATGCCCAGAGAGCTTCAGAGCCAGGTGTTCAGGCTGCCTGGGAAATATCAAGGACTATGGGCATACAAGAAACAGGAGAATTTGGTTACCTGGGAGTGATTTCGAATGGACAGTGAGGAGACTGGAAAGTAAGGAATGGAGATCTAGGAGGGGACCGTTATCTAGAAAGAGCATTGTTTCCAAACGTGGCACCACTATCTCAGGGAGCCCAGAGGTGATCTGGGTGATTTTGAGAAGGGCCAGAAGAGGCTCAGTTTAGTATTAAGAAACTCTATTCTGCCTCCCTACTTGGTTATCTGTTTTGAGAAAGGAAAAGGAGACCTTGGGCTCAAACCTTGGGCAGGAAAGATGCTCTAGCCAGAACCCAACTTAACTTGCCAAGCAAACTTTACAGTATACTTCAACCCTTTGTAATATACAATTTTATGAGTTTTGACAAACACGGGCAGTTGTAGAACTACAATCCCAATCAAGAAATGGAAAATTTCTACCACCAAAGCTCCTTCTCATATGCCTCAAGGTCAACCTCCAGCCCCAGAAACCAATTATTTCTTCTGTGTGTGCATGTGTGTGCGTGTGTTGCATCCAGGCCAGAGGTTGATGTCAGGTATTTTTTCTCAATTGCTTTCTACCTTATTCTTTGAGACAGGGTCTGTTACTGTTGCTGGAGCACATCGATTCATCTAGACTGAATGGCTGGGGCCACAAGTCTCAGACGTTCTTCCTGTCTCTGTCTCTCTGGTTCTGGGATTATAGAGCCCACTGCTCTGCCTGGCTTTTATATGGGCAGTGGGCATCGGGCTCAGATCATCACTCTTAAACAAAGAACACCTTACAAACTCAACCATCTCTCCATCGACATGTAGGTGAACTGTGTATCTTGCTACTTTGCTGAAAGTGTTTATCAGAACCAAGAAGGTTCTGTTGTTGCTGTTGTTGTTACTTGGTTTTGATGTTATCTTTAGTATCTTTTAAGTGTAGTATCATGCCATCTGCAAATAAGGATGAATTGACATCTTCCTTTCCTATGGTATCCCTTTTCTTTCTTTCTCTTGTCTTATTGGTCTTACTGATATTTCCCTTCCATACTACACTAAATAAGAGCAGTGAGGGGAGGGACACAATTATCTTGTTCCTAATTTTAGAAGCAATGATTTCAGTTTTTCTTCATTTAGTATAATGTTTGGAATAGATTTGTCATGTATAGATAGCCTGTATCATGTTGAGATATGTTCCTTTTTTTCCTAGTTACTTCAAAGATTTTTATAATGAAGAGATATTGAACTCTGTCAGAGATATTTTCTATGTCTATCGAGATGGTTACATGATTTCCATCTGTATATCTACTTATGTGATCAGTTCTATTTGTTGATTTGTGTACATTGAACCAACCTTGAATTCCTGGAATGAAATTAACTTGGTACTGCTGTGTCATCTTTAATACATCCTTAAATTTGGTTTGCAAGTATCTTAATGTTGTGTGTGTGTGTGTGTGTGTGTGTGTGTGTGAGAGAGAGAGAGAGAGAGAGAGAGAGAGAGAGAGAGAGAGAGAGAGAGAATATCTACTTTTACTAGCAAATTCTGTCTATAGATTTTTTCAGTTACCTGGTTTGATTATCTAGGTAATTGTGGTTTCACTGATTGAGCTGGGCAGCATCCTTTGCTTCTCTGGTTTATTGAACAGTTTGAGGAGCATAGGTGGTTTCACTGATTGAGCTGGGCGGCATCCTTTGCTTCTCTGGTTTATTGAACAGTTTGAGGAGCATAGGCGGTTTCACTGATTGAGCTGGGCGGCATCCTTTTCTTCCTGGTTTATTGAACAGTTTGAGGAGCATAGGTGTCAGCTCTTCTTGAAATGCAGTAATGAAATCATCCCGTTCTTGGTTACAAAATTCTTATTATTGCTTCAGTCCCTTTGCTTGTTATCTGTGTAAATTGCTTGTGTCCTTGGTTTAGTTTCTAGTTTTGATAGGTTAATTGTATCCAGAAGTTTTCCTATTTCTTCCATGTTATCCAGTGTTTTTGAATATATGGTCTTTGGAATAAAGCACCTTAGAATCCAAGTGCTTCCTAGTAACATTCTGGATCGCACTGGAGTGTCTTCTCTCTTCATCTCTAATTTTATTAACTTAGGTCTTTTGCTTGTTTGAAATGGCTTGGCATTTGTCAATCTTATTTTTTTGAAAGAGCCACCTCTTTTTAACTGATTCTATATATTGTGTTTTTAGTCTCCACTTCAATTATTTCTACCCTGGTTTTTATGTTCTACCCCTTGTTGCATTGGGTGTTGGCTTCTTGTTTGTCTGAGACTTTGAGATGCATCATTTGTTCACTAACTTGGATTCTTTCTGATTTTTAAATCTGACTATTCACAACTACAGGCTTTCCTCTTGGCACTGTCTTAGCTACAACCCAAAGGTCCTGAGAAGGTGTGCTCTCATTTTTATTTGAGTTTAGGAAATTGTCCATTTCCTCTCTGATTTCCTCAATGACCCACCAGTCCAAGGGTGAGCTCTGCCTGTTCTTCGATCACTCATTCCTTCACCCCCTTCTCCCTTTTTCAGCGAGCATCTATTCTGTGGTAAGCAACCACAGTTGGATTGCAAGCTCCTTGGAAGTGGAAAGCTATGTGCTAGCAGAAAGACAGTGCTTTCCAAGGACTGAGAACTTTATGCCAGTTAAATATTCACTGATGATACAGACTGAGCAAGAGTAGGAGACAGCTTACCATGCAGAGAAAAGCTGAGCCATGACGTGCCTGTAGAGTGCACCAAAGGCAAATGGGAAAGCCAAATTGGGTGTGGAGAGTATCCTAGGTAGCTTCAGCTGTCAACTTGATTCAGACTCATTGACTTGATTAGATTGGCTTGTGGCCATGTTCCTAAGGGATTATCTTGACTGGTGATTGATGTGACAAGGCCCAGTGCATTGTAGGCAGCTCTTTGGTAGGTAAACCTAGACTGTCTAAGAAAAACTATCAGAGAGCAGACGGCCAGAGTGAGGCAGAAAGCAGCTTTCTTCCATGCATGGCTCCTGCCTTTGCTATCTGAGTTCCTGGCCTGACTTCCTTTAATGGTGAATTGTGACCTAGAATTTATGAACTGAAATAAACCCTTTCCTCTAGCAATATGTGTTGGCTCATGGTGTTTACCACAGCAACAGCAAAACAAAGAGAGAGAGGTGTGTGACTGAACCTGGAAGGTCATACTCAGGAATGTGTTATCTGTACATGTTTTAGGATTCCGGGTCAAAATAGTCCATGGCCTCAAAGCAAACAAAATCCAATTAAAATAAAAATGCATGTGTTTATATAAATATGAAGTCTTCAGGTATGGGTAGACCTAGATACCAGCCAGGTTTCAGTCCTGCCTTTTAACCCCTGTTTTATTTTTCTCTCTTAGACCTTTCCCTTCTGGTGAAAAGTTAGCCTTAGATTCCTAAAGGACAGTCTCTCCTCACTTAACAAGGGAAAAAAAGTGTATTTCTTTCCTAGTTATTCCCTCAGAGAGTTTGGGGATTGCATTTTTTGAACTGCTGTTAAACTGTCTCTAAAACAATTACCAAGAGATTCACTATTCTGTCACCAGATGGTCGATTAACCAATCATGGATGGGCAAGAGCTGCCCTGACCCAATCATAGGACAGAAGCTTTGAGAATTCTCATCAGCAAGTTGTGGGTCATGTGCAGAATAGATAGGAGGCGGCCTACAGTTGGCTTCTTTGGCCCCTGTGGTCTGTTTGTAAGAGAAAGAAAAGCTCGTCTCTAGGAACCAGCCACAACTACAAGCACAGGTCTAAACCTCACCTACAAGGTGAGGTAAGAAGGTACAGAAGAGATTGCTGTGCTGAAGACACATTTAGAGAGACTCACAGGACAGCCATCCCACGTCTCTTGGTTCTTTAAAGGAACCCCCTCTGGTCCACCTAGAATACAGGACTCCACCTCAAGGAAAACTGTTAGCCCTAGCTCATCATTTTGGTCCAGGCACACTACAGAGGCACTGAGGAATGAACTCAAACAAGCCACCCAAGCCCTACATGGCGGATGATACCTACTCTTGCCTAAGGAGCACCAGCACAGCCATCCTGGCCAGAACTCCCTTCTCAGCTGCCCCACTGCCCCTCCCTCTGCCCCCATGGCCTCCAGAGTAGCTAATCTTTGGAACAGGTGAGTGTCCTGAGCCAGCTCTCAGCTTTCACAGCTGGGAGTGCAGCAGGGGGGAACTCATTACATGGGTTTAACAGGGTTTAGAGGGGGGTGTTAAATAGTCCTGTGGGCCAAATCAAGAGTCCTCCACTTACAAGCTGGGTTATAAAGAGATCCAAGGCATGTTTAGGCCCTCAGCAGGAACCCAATACTTGAGCCAGTGCAGTTTCAAAGAGGAAAAAAACATGCACTCCAGGGACATCCCAAATGGTTAAAGGAGCAAGAGGTACTGGAAGCTGGAATCTCAGCCCTGGGGTGGAAGGCTAGAGAAAGCCATGGGGCTTTTCTTTCCTTTCTTCTCCTTCCAGATCACATTAGCAAGAGTCAACTACTTCAACAAAGCAAGGCACACCTTCATACTGAATGTGTCACAGCTATTACAAAGGATGAAGTATGTCTTCAGGAATTAGCACAAAGGGGCTCATCGTTTTAGAGTGCTTGCTGCTGCCCTTTCAGAAGATCTGAGTTCAGTTCCAAGCATGCAGGTCACATGGCTCACAACCAGCTGTTGCTCTAGCCCCAGGGGATCCAAGGCCCTCTTCTAGCCTTTAAGGGCACCTGTATTCATGCACACATATTATACACACACACATACACACACACACACACACACACACACACACACACACACACACACAGGGGCAGGGAGAGAGACAGAGACTTAAAATCAAATAAAATTTATAAAAGAATTGCTATAGCATGGTCTCCAAAGGGAAAGGAATAGACTAAAAAAGAACAAACTAGAGGGGCTGACCCAGTTATACACACCCCATGATCCTGTTCACTCTGAAGACTAAGGCAGGAGGGTTGTCAGAGCCTAAGTGTTTGAGATAATCCTGAACAACCTAGCAAGACTCAACCTCAAAAAAGAAAGG